>JAUKNK010000215.1:1505000-2110000 GCA_030765055.1 Mantis religiosa | reverse complement strand
TGGCATGGCGTATTTGTTGCTTCAGTTACCCCCGGCAATAGCTGATTGACTGAAGAAAGTGTATCCCAATTTTAAAAAATATTTTGCTCAAAAAATAATTAAAATTCCAGGCGATTTCACTTTTGGATTTCAAGAGGGCCTCTATGAATCTCTTTAATCTATTATTTGGCAGAAAATTCACTTCCCACAGGTCTCCCGTTGTCTTAAATTATATTTAAAATTAATCTACAGTGGCTGGTTTTTTTGTAATATACCAGGGAGTTACTTGCCCTGACTTATTTTTAAATATATGCAGCTTGCTAAGCAGTATATGTGACTTATGTTATTCTTGAATGACCTCTAATGGACGATCTGCAGAACAGTTTATGAAGGAGGGTTAGAAAGCTCGGTGCATAAGTGTTGTATGGGACAGAAAGCAATGTCAAAAGCATCAAACCCAGACACATATAGCTGCAATAGTTATTTTAAACGAGTTTTTATTCATTAGCGTACATTCACACACACACACACACACAGACACACACACACACACACACACACACACACACACACACACACACACACACATATATCCTACGACATGCATCAGTTGAGAGTGACACTGGAACACAAAATGGCGTTGTATAGCCAGGTCAAAAAATGCTGTATTACGGAGATTGTTTTGGCTTCTGTCTCAAACTACCGCAAGGTTTATTTTACACAGTAATTTTAATGGGGGATCCACTTCTTTTATTTGTGTTTTAACTACCAAAACGAGCACACCACACTCTATGAGGCTGGAAAAGCAGTGTGAAGATCAGAAGTGAAGTCAGAGGTCTGCGGTTACGTATCCGTATTGTACGCCTTCCTCGTATGGTACCGTTAGATAAATGGTATTATTGTAGTTACTTCACCACTCTCCCATTTCAAGTTTTTTTTTTCAAATACACCGTAATCAGCTTAAAATTTTATCACCCTTTGTTTTATCGCTTGGGGCCTATAAATTGATAATATGATACAAATAACATTTTTATAACATTGTAGGAGTTTGCAAAATACAATAATCACCAGATTTTTCACTGGCAGATAATTATACATTTATAGTTTGTAGTAGATATTTTATTATGGTCGGTATTGTGCTTGTCCTATTCAACCAAGTTTGAAACATTTCACAAATTAAAGTAAAATGAAGGCATAAGCATGATACAAAAACTATTACGTTAATGACCTTGACATGCTCCTAAAAATAATGCAATTAATTATTTCCGGGCAGTTTGGCCGTGGTCTGTTGGCGTAAGAACGTCTAAACGTTTCGTCCACAGCTGCGGTAGACATCCTCAGTGGCGCGGTCGAAGTTTCCTTGCAGAGGGTTTCGCTGCGTCAGTTTGTATCTGCACTAAACCTTCCTTATCTGCTGTTGGAGTAAACCTTCACCTGGACGGTAAAAGCATAGTTTTGGAGAGGCTCATTGTTGAACATTTTCATTCCTGGAGTCACAGGCAACAATTGCCTAAATCATATACGTCATTTTTCGCCGTATTTGTTAACCAAATAAAATAAAACTACTTTCTTTTAATCAGTACGTTTACCGCCCTATGCTAATAAACATGATGACAGCTTTTTTAATATTACATACAAATTTGGCACATCAGAAATTATTTATTTAACATTTTCATTGTTGACCAGTGTAATCATTGTTGTTAGAACATAACATCAGCTGAACACCGGACAGCTGTTTGCGTAATCTTTCCAGGATACAGGCAGGCACGTATATAGAACTCAGTTTCGGGGGGGGGGACCAAAAATCTATGTTGAATTATTTGCTTTTAATAAATAATTAATCAGGGATGTGTTTTTATCATGTTTATAAAACAATAAAAACACGTGTAATATATTATATTCACATGACTTTCTCCACCCAAGCTTCTACAAATTGTTCTTAGAAAAGTTTCTTTTTGTCTTGTTTCTTTGGATAAAGTCTGCAGAAAGGCTTTGCACATTGCACATTTGTTGTTCTTATACCTAGGATAAAGTGATATAAGCAGCAATCAGATATTTGAAAAGTGAACCACTGATTGATGCATTTTAAGTATTAGTTCTCCTTGAATGAAAAAGGGGAATAGGAATTTAGAAGTTAAAAATTACATACCTTTAAGTAAGTAACTGGGAATTCTAATCAACAAATTATATCGGAATTGGTTAACTTCGCAGTACATTATTGTAATTTACATTATTTGTGTATTTTAGCGAGTTCTACAGCTGCTGTGCAGTAACTTTTCGTTTATCTCTTAAATACCTTCATGTCTGCCTGACAGTGAATAGAGATGTTAAGATGAGAAGCTTGAATAAACTTTTTCGATTTATTTTAAACCAAGTTTTATTTCAACTATTTATTAAAAGTTTGAAGTGATAATTTATTTGGGGAGGGTCCGGACCCCCTGGACACCCCCCTTAAATACGTCCCTGGATACAGCAGAAGCAAAAACAGAACAGAGCGTGAATATGTCTTATAAGGCTATGAAATTCAAACTAAGGGACTAGTTGATAACAACTTATGAGAAAGCTTCTTTGAAACCCGAAAAAATTCAATTCTCTCTATTAAATCACCAAGTGCTGAAGAACTGAAATCTTCAGATAAGCGGATACTGCAAATGAATGACGTCTCAAAAATGGATCTCAGAAACTTAACAATTAATGCTCTAGCACAAGAACTGTATCTATAGAAACATATGCGCTTTTGGAAAAATCAAAGTTACCTAGGGTTGGGCAGAAAAACAATCAAATTTTGTGGTAAAATTACAGAAGCCCTAAAGACCAGGTTTCTAACGTAGATAACGTTAACTATAATCTATAATACGTAGAGAAAGTACTATTCGTTTCTAATCGTGATCATGCACGAAAGTTATTTCTCTACAAAAAGGCTCGGTGAGGACCTTAGGACTTCTGACTAAAGAACCTATACTCTGGAGGAACGGGTGAGGTGAGAGAATTCTAAGACGGCCGGAAGTCATGACAGCATAGTGCATGGTTCCCACTAGTCGTAGATTGTTAGTTCCCGGTGATGGCTCAAACAAAGATAATACGCTTCATAAGCATGAGTGCTAAGTACACTATATGAAAAAACAATTTCTATTAAATGGTTTAATGCCTCCAATACTGGCTAATCAAATGTCAAACCATAAAGTAGTTAAAATGCATAAGAACAAAATAGAAACAACTGGCACTAAAATAAGTTTTACAAAATTGAGAAACAAAGGTTATATTTAATCTAATTTTCTGAACCTGTCAGAAATGCAAATTGCAGGTTAGAAAACAGCTGCTGTTACATAGATCTGTATTTCTGAACCTTTTATTATGATTTATTTGTTATAAATCTGATAACTGTGATTCAATTATTAGTAGTAGTTTACTCCCTCCTTTCTGAAGGTATTTCCAAAATTTAAACAATTTCCGTAGTTATCAATGTATATCCTCCTTGCAAATGCCTATTTCTTTGTTTCGTGTTATTGGACTAAACATTTGTACACTTCGTTTAATAAATAAATCTTTTTGGTGAAAATGGAAATTAGAAAATGCTGTAGCCTTAAAGTTTGGTCATATTATATTACATCTGTTCGCTATGTGATGGCTTTGAAATTCCATTACTTTCTATGGATATAGCCAATCGATACTCGCTTTGTTTACTTGAGAAGGACATAAATATTAACAAATAATACAGAACACCCTGGGATCATTATTTCCACAAAAAGAGCCATATAAATGCATATGTCAATTGTTTGTTTAAACTATAATGGAAAATCATTAATTGATTTAGTGCAAGTTCTATATAGTTTATTTACAGCTTCACTTAGTCAACCACAAAAATGTAAGGTACAAAAGTTATGCCAGTCCATCCAAAGATACAAGGGATTGGAAATGTTTCCGCAACAAAGCTATCTGCCATTTCATGTAGCACGTTACTGGTGCTGCCATCTTTAAGTTTACAATCTACCAAGAGATTGAGGTACATTGACTCCTGCTTAACAGATCCTATGTATATTCGTTCGTACAGTATACCACTTTCGACCATTTTACATATTTAGTTCTCGGTTTACTTCTGTTGCGAACAACAAACGTAATGTAAGTAATGAAGTCAAAGAAAAAAGCGACCACATCAAAACTATGGTCCTGGTTATACATCGTATGCGAGATGTCTTAGTTTATTGTTTTCCCGCTAGGACAGAAACTGATTACCCTTTAATGAAGTTTCTCGCAGTCAACAGATGTCTCTATCTGTAACATCTTAAAGCACTAATAAGTAATTGTAATTATTCACGAAGTTTTTAAACAAAGTTTAATTATATAGCTTGGATATAACTTCAAAGCAGTTGTTTTCTGTTCGGTGACAACAAAGAAACATAGGATATATATAAAGAGAGTACAGAACGAAAGAGTTTTAGTTTGCATGAAATGAAGTCTTTTATGGGAAGAATATATAGCAGCTTCTTGCCTTTGGATGTCGTGAATTTAATTCCTAATATGTTGAGATAAATTTTGTTGGAAGGTTTTATCGACACAATCAATCCTTTACCGCAAGCGATACTCTTAAATCGCCACTTTCAAAAAGTAAATTTGGAGCGAGAGCTAGCTATTAAAGACAAATTTCAGTTGTGACAAAGAATCGTCCGTGTGCAGCAGTAAACTTTGTGAGTTCTCTGAACATATTTAACAAACTTTAATTGATTTGTCAAGTGTAATGGGAAAATTGTGAGGAAAAAAAGGTCAACACTCTGGATACAAAAGTTTGTCTCATATTAATTCGGCGTCAACCAATGAAATATTAGAAAATTCCTGCATTTAAGATTTAACTGCCAGTGATTTAGTGTTTTAAGTTTCTTTCTGTTGTATCAAATGATAAGGAAATGGCTTTTTGATATTAAAAAGGGCAATGGCAGTCGTTCTCTAAGTTTCGAGAACCCGAGAAACCTACATAATACCTATTGAAAAATTCTAAGGAAGGTAAAATTGTCTTTACACGTTAATTTTCCTGGGATAGGAATACTCAAGTTTAAATTACGGTCAGTTTTTAATTACAGCTCTAAGAGTACAGAAGTGAGCATTGTGCTCTACTCTCATACCCTCAAATGAAGGAAAACGTTTTTGTGTCACTGTTTTACAGCATTTTATTGGTCTTTTTAGTTCATTGAAATTTGGATCCTGCTTATAACAGCGAGAAAGAACATTCCATTCACAATAGTTTCTCAAGCCAACATTACACAAAGGCCTACCTCTCCATTTCCTCCAAATTTAAGACAAATAGTTACAATTTGGTACCTAATTCTCTGAGTAGTAAACCTAACTCTAAAGAGAAATAATTACATAAAAAGGCTTCACCATGTGATTTTTAATTACAACATGGACAAGGAGCCATGGTAGTTAAATCTTTAAGGCATTATTGCACGATGTATAGCAAGCCACTATACATTTCTCGGAGCTTTTTAGACATTATAATGTGTATTTTGTTTTTGTTATATTATGCCATGAATAATTACTAATACAAAGTCGGTGTATCAAGTTAATTTATATTTAGACTCTGTTACTGCTGTTAATGGAAGTCACCACTTTCAACATTGAATGAATGGCGGCTCCATTACCTCTTGATTTAACAAGCGCGGCTCTTCCAGCTACTTGTTCCAAAGTGCACCTGAAAACCAATTTGAGGTTCAGAAGAAGACTCACATAACCATTGTTATCATCTGTAGGAATGCACTACTAGAACATATCATCAGCTGAACACCGGACAGCTCTTTAGATGCTCTTTCGAGGATACAGGAGAAGCAAAAACAGATCAGAGCTTGAATACGTCTTATAAGGCTATAAAATTCAAAACTAAGGAAATTGTGTATAACAGCTTATGAGAAATCTTATTTGATTCCTTTTCTTCTTTGACACATTTTCCTTGAAGTAAGCTTTGGTATCCTTCCTATGTATTCTAATCATTAGAAGAAACAGCACACGAAAAAATTCAATTCTGTCCATTAAATCACTAGATTCGGAAGAACTAAAATATTTTAACAATTAATGATCTACTACAAGAACTGTATCGTTAAAAACAAATGCGCCTTTGGAAAAAAACGTTAGCTAGGGTTAGAGCAGAAAAACAAACAAATTTCGATCTAAAATTGCAGAGGCCCTAAGCACCAAGTTTTCTAACATAGATAACGTTAGCTAAAATATTTATAGAATGTACCATTCGTTACACATAATTGTTAACATGCACGAACGTTATGGCTCTACAAAAAGGCTCGGTGGGATCTTAGGACTTCTGGCTGAAGAAGACGTTATATGCCTATATCCTAGAGGAGCGAGTGAGGTGAAAGAATACTAAGGCGTTTGGACGCCATGACAGCATAATGCAGGGTTCCTAATATCCGTAGATTGATAGTTTCGCGAGGTGGCTGAAACAAAGAGAATATGTTCCATAAAAATAAGTGTTACTTTTTTTTGTAAGTTACGTCCTCCAAAGTTAAGTCACATGGAACGCTGAATGAAATGAGTGAAATGATGCTAAAATAGGTCCGATGCCCATGGAGCTTAGAGTCACCCGACATTCGCCTATCAAAATAAGAGAAAACCGTGAAAAAACCTTTGCCAATTAACTCACCCTAACCGAGATTCGAACTGGGGACCTCTGGAATATGAGGCAGATACACTACCATCCCCGCTACCGAGGCGGGCAGTAGGTAAGTGTTAAGTACGCTATTTGTTAAGTACACAAATGTCAAATCATGAAGTGTTTGAAAAGCATGAGAAAAATATAAAAACAACTGGCACTTAACCAGCATTAACAAAATTAAGAAACAAGGATAATGTTTAACCTTCTTTTCTGAACCTATAAACAATGTAAATTACAAGTTAGAAAAAGTCTTCAAATTCCTTTTGATTTGGAAAGGAAGTTCCCTTATAAATAAAGCTTTCACTTATCTTGTAAACTGCAATAATAACTTGAAGTTCTTTTTTTGTGATTTACGTCCTCCAACGGTAAGTCATATCGGACGGTGAATGAACTGTGTGAAATGATGCTCAAATGAGTCCAGGGTCCATGGATCTTACAGTTACCCGACATTCATCACTTGAAGGTTTGGTTGGATCTATAATAGCATATAATAACTCAACCAATTACTATCACACTATGACAATGTATTTTCAAAAGAATATTTAAAATACGGCTCATTCTACACCTATCTTAAGTGTTTCGCATCATGTCCATCCTCTTGTGTGTTAATACAAATATGTGAATTTGCCATCGATATTTCACTGATATTATGTACTGTATATGACATTGTAAGCTACTATAGACTGTTGCAACAAATTATGTTTCAATTTCAGTTTATTCTTTGTTCCCATTTAAGTTAATAGCCCTCTTACTTTGGTGGTTTGAGGCGCGCAGATGTGTCGCGTACCGACACCTCGGCCTTCTGATTTTTAATCTTCTGCAGACGATATCCTCCACCATGGCGTTCAGGGACGGGGTATTACTGTCGGCGTTACCCTCTAGGTTGTTAACGCGGTTCACCAGGTCTTCAACGTCTTCAACCATGGCGTTCATGGACTTAGTGTTACTGTTGGCCTTTCCTCTAAATTAAGGTGATCGTCCACTTGAACCATCCGCTTGCCCAGCTCCACGACGTCATCCCTCACGCCGGCCAACTTCTCTTCAAATTTTACGGCGAGAGCCTCGTTCGCCGTCTTCATTTCGATTGCCAAGATTTAGTTCGCTGCTCTCATTTCCCTGGTCAGGCTATCGTTCGCCGCTTTAATTTCCGTTATTAACGTCGCAGCGACGTTGACGGTCGCTGTCCTCATTTCTTTCAGGTTCTCTAGAACCTTTGCCAATGCAGCTTCAATCGTGTATCCCACTTCGGACACCAAATGTGAATTTTTGGGTTCGTAAAATTAAAAGTCTAGTTTGCAGAAATTCAAATGCTCTTTATTTCAGTAGAAACACAGGTTGGTTAACTTTTAGAGGCTCTGGAAATGACCTGTTATACACACAGTAGTCTGCAGTTGCTTCACCACACATGAGCAAATGAAAGAATTCATCCACATTACACTTCAAATAGCTGCACGCACACAATTAACAGCTCAACTCGCAACTGCGGTACCGTTCAAATCTCCACACACTGTACAGCTGCAACTCCATACACTCATTGTCCGCTCTCATTGTACGACTGAGCTGTCCAAAAAAATCAATCAATATGTGGAATTTTGCTACCAGGGTACCAAGGCTTTTCAGGGAATCGCCTTCTTCAGCCCAGAAGGGAACATGTGGGTTTATGAGAGTTCTCGGGAAGTGAGTCTGCTGTGGGCTTGCGGTTTTTGCGTGTCTAGTAGTGTAGGGATGTCAAGGTTAGGATAAGGTTTCCATATTTCTTAATGTTTAATATATATTTGTATTGTTCTTTATTATTTTAAACCTTTCTTCATATTTTTTATTCCTTTTTATTTTTAAATGCTTTCTTTTTCTTTAAGTTTCTGAGTTTTGTTTTTATAGTTTAGCTGTCCAATTATCAGAGGCGTTTTTATAACCGAACCATTATTTCTTGAAATTTACCGAGCTAGCACGATCTTTCGTGATGTAGCGAGAACATCATGCATCTGTCTCTTTCAAACCCCGCCGCTTCTATCTCTCTCTCTCTCTCTCTCTCTCTCTCTCTCTCTCTCTCTCTCTCTCTCTCTCTCTCTCTCTCTCTCTCTCTCTCTCTCTCTCTCTCTCTCTCTCTCTCTCTCTCGGCGCTCGTCTACAATGACTCGCAACACTATATATATATACATATATACACACAGACACATATATACATATATACATTTATATACATGTATACATATGTTATACCTACCTTATATACCTGGTATTCATTTTTATCTGTGATTCTACGGTGCGAAATTTGACGTCATCAATAGCATCGCTGATCGGCGAGTTTATATAGGATTCCCCTAGCGGCTAGCGATTGTACTTGATGTGCTGACAGGTGCTTTGGGATCTCCCTCTACGTGTAGGTAAATACAATATTTGAGGGGGGGTCTGCCACTGCAAAGCTAATAATGAAGCCACAAAAGTATACCTTGAGGAATATATGAAATGATATATCAGGGATCACTTACTTCACAATGAATATCTGTTTTTCTGTTACAGTAGACATATTATGCATATTGTAAACCTGTCACATAAAATTGAAATATTTCAATTTGATATCAATTCTTTTCTATCACCCACAGTTTTCTCACAATGTAACTTCCCTACAACCCAAAAAAATAACAAAATACGTTCTAGAAATGGAAAATAAGCTAGTGGTGCAATATTAAAAAGCTTTTTTACAAGTCCAAAGAATATCTCTAGTGCCTAGTCTTATGTGCCATTTTCTTATATTCCCTTTCTCTCTTCCCCTTAAACACTATCTGTATTGCGAGAACGTATGCTTGAGGTCTTTCTGTCATAACATTATTTATTACTTCTAGATAGCAACCAGTCACTTTATAGCGACCGGTGTCTCTCTTTTTGCGACTAACTATTCCTATATCTTGGAAATACTTTATGCACCTATTGGTTTTAAAAGTCATAAGGATACCAAAATTTATAGACATTTTAAATAAAAGTCAGAATGACAAGAAATGTATATCGTATACTGACGGAAGACGTTTATGTTGCAAACAAAAGTATGTCAATTTGACTGTACCTGGATATTTTTGACAACATTACGCTCCGAGGGCCTTGACTGAATGTTGGATAGCGTTGCATTAACTCCTCTATGCAGCGGTTAAAATTATAATTATATGTCGCACTAATTTTAATGCTGGTACGAAAGTAGTGATCAAGGATAAAGACTCGGTGCTCTGTACTGGCTGTATTAGTTACCACCCTAACCACACTTCCGAATGCTACAATTTGTTTGCTGATCCGCAAAATTTACCGCGTCTTCTCCGTAGAGGGCTCTATAATTTCAAGTTAGACTCACCAGTCAACTATGACGTTATTCTTGCTCATTTGGTGGGCGGGAAAACACGAATAAAAGTGAACGCGGTGTATATATATATAATTAACGATAAATTCAACTTATAAACCACACTGTAAAGTGCAATATACCGGTCGAATGCCACCTCGTGGATTCACCTGGAGACATTTAAATAAAACATTTATTCAACCGTTTTTTAAGTGACATTGAGCCCATTTTGGAAAATGACGTTTAACAAATACCTACTATCGTATAGTTCGAGAATTGAGAAATGTTATGTCTTACACGAATGCTGATTGCAACACGTTCTGTGGATTAACATGTATAATAAGTACTTTCCTTCCGTTTCTTTAAGTAAATGATAATTTCTTAAATGAATGTATTAACTACGGTCAGTGACATTTAATGATCGCTTGTAATTCACTATATGTGGATAAAGAATAAGATTAGCAATGCATTTGTTGCACATTTAGCTTTTGCAGACTTTCGTTTTGAAACACAATAGTTCATATTCCTCCATGTTGCTTCCTGTATGCGATATAGCTTCAAATTACTATTGTCATCATTCAGGAAATGTGTTATACTGTTCTAATGTTTTGGAAAACATTCCAATAACTGGGACATATTGATGTGTAAATAGCAATTAAATCCTGAGCGACATATAGTAATCCTACGTGTACGTTGGTCACATATGAGACTTCCATTGTGTGTCGCTGTATTCGTAGCCACTCCGGAAATAGGTGGGACATTACAACTGCAGGTGTCCACGGGGTATTATCGTTCCGCTATATTTTAGCGTTTTTTTTAAATACTCATATAAGCACTCATCCTTTATTTTATATGTTTTTGTTATTTTCTTATTTAAAATGAGACCTGAAGCTTTCCTGGCAACGAATATGCTCAATTTCTTCTCCCGAAATGTCAATTTCTAATCGTCTTTCACCTGGCTTGCTGCCGAGAAGAAATTGAGAATTTTCTTACTTATTTGTTATTTAAAAATATTTCCTTTCAAAATATTCATTATTCAGGGTATTGAAATTGTAACGTACTGGGTGTTTCAACAATAGATACTATATTCTCAAATACAATTTCCAGGTTAAGGAACCTCATATCACGCGATCCTGGGCTACATGAAGGCGGTAACGTATGAGTGATTAACTTCCACCGTTCCTATCCCACTAAACCAAGCCGTTCTCACTTTTATGCCACTTTTCTATGATTCTTCTTAATTATCTAGCGCAACTTATCCGCTACAACCAGATCGCACAGTTTTGGAGTGACATGTTTGTAAAACCAAATTCCGGACGCTGGAGTCTCAGAATGACTGCTCGTGACACCGTCGGGCAACATTTTGCGATAACGCTAAAGAGCAACTTTCCTGATACATTAGAAACCCGAAATAACGCGTTTTTGGGAGAGGTCCTTTATACCGCTTTTTTGTTGTTGTTGCAATTTACGTCCTCCAACATTAAGTCATATCGGACAGTGAATGACATGGGTGATATGATGCCCATATGAGTCCAGAGTCCATGGAGCTTACAGTTACCCTATATTCGTCTTGATGGATAAGCGAGAACTCCGGAAAAGCTTTATCCAGGTAACTCACCCTGACCGAGATTCGAACGCGGGACATTTTGAACATGAGGCGGACACGCTATTATCTACGCCACCAAGGCGGTCATACCGATTTGATAACCTTACCGTGGCACATAGGGTGTAAAATTAGAAGGGACAAAAGTCGGTCTCGTGCAGTTGGAGGAGGGAAATATGCATGTAATAACATATTACAGAATGGTATTACACTCTCGTATATAGGTTAAATATATTAAAGTAATTTAAAATTTACTTACCCCTTATGCTGAGAGATGTATTCCCAAATGTAACCGATCTGGTTTTATGTTCCACTATGCAAATTTTATACCAACTTAATTTTACCTCGTGTTAAATAGCTGAAATTTAATGTCTGTTAGCTCTAAGCCCTATATACCATGGACTCATTTGAATATGATTCCATTCACCATCCGATGTCGTGTTGATTTGCAGGTTTTATATATATATATATATATATATATATATATATATATATATATATATATATATATATATATATAATTGATGACAACTTTTCAGTACATAGCTTATACAATTATACAATATGGTTTTCCCAAATTGCTTATAACATGTTAAGAACATGTAACATATATAGGGATTGTTACCCACTGGTAATCCCAATAGTCTTTAAGGTTATGATAGTTGGTCGATGTGTCGTTTCATTTTTAATCTTCTGTTGTTTCGATTTGGTATAGGAATTTTTTTTTGGTATCTGTCGTAAGAAAGAATTAGTATGATGTAGAAACGAGTTGTGGAGTCTTTTATAGCTCTCTACATATGCCTCTGGAACATCTAAATCTCTAAGAGGTGTACTCTTACGAATGCATCACGGTGCATCAGTTATGAAACGTAAATATCTGTTTTGTAGGGTTTGAATCCTTTTGTACATTTTGATGAAGCAGATCCCCATCCTGTAGAAACGTACTGCCATAATGGTCGAATGAGAGAAGTGTATAGCAACAGCTTGTACTGCAGAGCTTAGAGATGACTTTCTTGCAAAGATTGGCTTCAGAAGGCGATGTCTTATTTTCTGTACTAAATTAGTGATGTGGTCGTTTCAGGTGCATATGCTGTCAATTTACAAGAATGATTAGTGTTTTACAGGTGTTTAGGCAATGTGTTTTTAGCAGTAAGTTGTTGAGTGTAGCCTTTAGTGAGAGGTAATATGTCCTTGTCATTTATATTAGCTATTAATGACGGTACACAATTTAGATAATGACGATGTTAAGGGAATTTTAATTTTCTTTTGAATAGGGAATACTTAATTAGATAGTTTATTTACAGTTAATGCTATTTAGTATGGATAATTTTTTATTCTATGAATTCTTAGATTACTGGTTACCTGTATTTAAATGCTGGTTAGCTGTTTAGGATAAACAGATTTTAAGAGTATAAACTAAATTCCAGTTTGTACTGCCGAATACCAGCACTAAGTAGTCTTTACACTTTGATAATATGTAAGAAATGAAAGTGATTTGCTTTCTGATTTATATTCGTGAAAGTAAATTGAAAAAATTAAGATTGGTAACAGTCTAAATATTTAATTTGTTTAAAATTTTTAAAAGGAAATATTTAAGTACTTTTCTTGTGGAAATACCTTACAAGAAATTGTAATTTTTCGTTGAACTGTTAGTTAAAAACATTTTGGATCTAGAAAAGTTTGACAGAAAAAAGATATTGTAAATAATTATATTTCATGTTACATTATTACTTACTTTTTAAATCTGGTAGTGAATTAGGGTGTTTTATTTATGTTATTATACTTTATTTTGCTTTGCTTTTTATAAATTACTTAAAGGTTACTTAATATGAAGAATTAATGTAGTCTAATTTTTGTGCAATGAATATAATAAATGTGAAATTTTAAATAAACGACCTGGTGTAAGAAGTGGACGGAGTATTTCTGATTTTTATTTACTTATGTATTTTTATATAAGTATGACATGGCAAAGTGACAAAGGTGAAACATAAGTGAAGTTGCTCGACAAACGGGGATCGAACCCGTGATGTGAATGCTAGCGGGGCATTTATCTTGTCACTACCTGGCTCGGTTAAATCTGAGTGTAAAATTCTTGTGCTGTCATCTGTACAGTAATATAATGAGGTACCTAGCTCTGGTCTGCTGAGGAAAATGGCAGTGCATTTCAATCTATAACACAGTCAAGCGGGGCAAGACAGCGGCAATTTGAAACGATACATGTAGCGGTTGTAGTACATCCTCTTTTTACATTTGTTTCTGTTTTTGTTTAACATGTCTCTTAATATAACCTTAGCAACGAAAATAACCTACTAATATACTATATATTATTTCACGATAAAACATTATCAATATGTATAACGGAGTGTTAAATAACAACTGATTTTGTGGAAACGTAGAGTCAGACTGAAGAATTCAATGCCACAGTCGGGATTTGAACCACGGATCTTCTGGTCTCCGTCCAGCCGCTCTAATCATTGAGCTACTATGGCCAACGTGCCGATATGACATTAAATTCTCCAACTGACCCGTATTTAATAGACGTTACGCTCTTTCCGGAGCAGGTACAGGACTTGACCCCCTTCGGGCTGTTCCTCAGCCTGCCAACCAGCTGTCTGTCTGTCTGTCTGATTCATTTGAGATGAATTGCAGCTTACAATCTTTGCAGCTTTGTGGCGGGATAAGGCCATTTGGTGTAATCCAGCGCTCCTAAAGACCCTCTACAATAATTGTAGAATTGCATTCTTCAAGTGCTATGTGTTCAGGTAATTTGTTTACATTACATGCTCTATATACAGTCAAGAAGTAAAAGGTATGAAACCCTCAATATTAAATCTTGACCGCAACTGTAAAAATTAATTCAACTAATGCTATATTTATCTCTTTTATTCCTTATTTGTAACCCCCTGGTTTTACAAGAGTGCCCTCGCAAACAAAATAAATCAATAAGACTTCCTAGAAGTTAATCTCTGATTTGAAGATACTTTACTTATGAGACTATGTCAGATTAACAGATATATTTTATTTATTTCGTAGTTATTCCTGAAGTGCGGGGTTTATGATCGACTGTTTATTTTCTCTCTTACTTCTAGTGGTTTAGTTACAAGTTGCTGCGTCGATAGCTGTATGAAAGTTTTCGAGCTATTTAAGTGATTCGAAAGCCTGGACATTATAAGTTAACAGGGAACCATTTTTGGGGATTATATGGACCACGTTTTGTCGGTATCCAGGACAACAGGTATAATAAATGTGCATACAGCCTGTCCTCTTTTGATACTAAACCCTCAGGAAAATACGCAAATACAGATAGGTGTGAATAGCAACAGAAGGTAAAGAATGCGGGATAAAGAGGTGAAGATTGACGGGAAAGAGGAGAGTAGCCGTAGAGAGAGAGAGAGAGAGAGAGAGAGAGAGAGAGAGAGAGAGAGAGAGAGAGAGAGAGAGAGAGAGAGAGAGAGAGAGAGAGAGAGAGAGAGAGAGAGAGGGAGGAAACCTTCGACGTTAGAATGTATAACTGGTAATTGTGCATGTTCCGATGGAAAAAGGAAACCTAATGGGCAGAGGAAACAGCAAGGATTATGTAAGAGAGGAGGGAGATAAATATATAAAAGTGAGATGGGTGGCATCGCAATGATACTTCATCTCACTTTCCGTGGTGTCTCAACGAAATCGATTTGAATAGCCACGGTTGTTAAAGTGATACGTAAAGCACTAGCGAGCCATTCAAAGCCAAGCGTCGTGACGTCGAATCCCAGGAACTACAGTCCGTGGCTTGAAGGTATTAAAGGGATAACTAAACCCTAATCGTTGGAGTAAATAGGAAATTTGCAAACAAGTGTTGCGATGTGCAGTTAGGGTTACATATAACAGTTTCCGGGACAGAAACACCAAACAATGAAAGATGTTAAAATTGTTTATGAAGTGAACGGTGGGTTGGAGGCCATCTGTTTGAAGGTGTTGCTCTCCAATTGTTTCCCTAAGAAAGCTAAACCAATACAAACAACCCGACCATCTAAATGAAGTAGTTATTTACACCAGTTGTTAAACTGAACGACATCCATCAAACTTCTATGACAGCTATTACTGCCACTATTAAATGACAATAGGAAAATGAAACTGTACATGAAAACAGGTTTTGATGTACTAAAATGGCAAAATCAATGCCATTATCTTCCGTCTTTCTTCTAGGTTTTGATGATTCTCTATCCTATTTTGTGCCAAAATTCAATAAACCATGGCCGTAAAGTTAATCCGCTAATTAGAACAGGGACCACAAGCTCTTAAGGCGACCTCTTAATGAAGGTAAAGTAATCTACCAATACAGTGACTAGAACGATGCTCAAGTACAGCGGAGGTTACACGGAACTATAGGTTGATCTACAGGTGCTTATTTTAAATTGATCTTGCCATATTTCTTTCCTGCTTGGTCCTCATTTAAGGAGAAAATGAATTCGATTTAAATATGCATATACGTTGAACTGTAGAGGAATATACCAAAGCATCTGGAAAGTGCCCGAAGAGAATGGGTAAAGCTTCAATTTGTAGTGTGCTTATACACTTTTGTTGCACAGCATTTAAATTATAAGTCATTTGCCATACTTGTGCTTACTTATTTCCTCTGTGTTTGTGGACCGATGATGGCTGCGCCGTGGCCGAGTGGTCTTGCCCGCCGAGACACCCGCCGACACTTCTACCCTGAAACAGACCACCAGATGTGAGATGATGTGAAATGATAATGGAGATGAAATGGAGGGAGAGGAAATTCGGGACATGTAATTAGCCTACCCAACATTCGTCTAGTGACCCGGGAAAACCCCCGAAAAATTTCAGTCATGGGAATCGAACCCGGGCCTCTCGAATGCGGGCAACAGACGAAACCGTCTGAGCCGTCCCTCTTGGTGTCCGAACACAAGTTTCTTTTACATGCTAAAAGGTCTTATGAACGGTGAATGCCTATCGCGTTTAAACAATGAACCTTGAGATCAATAGGCTCGCACCTAAACAACTGAGCCACCCAGAGAGACAAATATGTAAACGACGAGACTTATCTCGATTAAGAAGCTGGATCCTTTTCAGCTAGATACTTTTCAATGGATAAAAATCAAAATCAGCGTTACGTACCTACCCGGATTACATTATCAATATATATATATATATATATATATATATATGAAAAATATAATCATACAAAATCAGTACCATTTTAATCAACCTTCACTTGCCTTTTGAAAATGTTTCTCAACATTTTATACTGGACCTCCAACAGATATTGGAATATTTCCAATATATTTACTGCCAATTCTTCAGAACCTGTACATTTAAATAGCGCTTGAAGAGGCATCAAAATGGAGCTATCAATGTATCCAATTATCATGTACAGAATAAAATGGGTTTGAGCGTATATACTTCTTAGCGGAATTTTGAAAAGCACTGATGCTATCAATTGTTCCTTTAAGATCATTACCAACGAGATTCTTTATCGTGAGAACCATGATTCTTCCAAGTTTAAGGTATTATGCTATGAGAGTGTTGTCACCCGCTAGATATTCTTCATTTTGAGTCAAAATCAACTCTGTTGTGTTAAAATAACGGTAGTAGAAGTCAAGAGTAATTATAATTTGGTAACCAGCCTGCAGTATTAGCAAACAGATAAGGGAAAAGGAAACACCTTCTCATGTTTCCTAGTATCCTGATACATCTGAGTGATACCATGGCAACGCAACCTGTCAAGCACGATCAATAAGGCAAGGTTTTACCTTCTCTACATTTCTGCGGTCCTGATAACTAAGAGACACCTACCTGTACAGTCCTCATTTAGCCTCCTTTACTAAAGTGGTTTAAAAACCCCACCTACACTGCAATAACTCCTCTTATTACTCCTGCCCTAGTCGAATTTATCCTGAGAGCAGGACATCATGTACATCAGGCGGTAACAACAGAATTTGCACCTTCTAAATACACTGAATTCAGTTCTCTTCTGCTGACTGTACGTTTTCGCTTTGTACTGAATGTAAGAATGTTCTAACGTTTGCAGTAAAGTTTGAAAGGCTAAAAGTAAAGAAATTGCATATCTATTTATATAACGGTTTCATGGGTATTTGTAGTTAATGGAGAACATTCAACCAACTCAAAGAGGCCAGAGAAAACAGTTGCTTGTTGTTACTCTGTGGTACAGTTTGGGTAATTGATAACCCGCAATGAACATTGCATATAATTTGATTTATATTTCTCAACTCATCTTTCCTTTTACAACATCAAATGGACATACAAAATCAAGAATACAATTATAAAATCCATACTGAAAATTTCATATATTCCTAAATCCTGGAAATCCTATCATGTTGCCCACCATTGACTAATAATTCGGTCCCCATACACATAACCCTAGGTTTTTGTGTGTTGGAGGCCCTCTACTCCTTTTTACAGATTTTGCCATTTCACCTATCCCACCCTACATTTTTCTCTTAATTGTTCTTATCCGTTTTTAGTTAACTTTCATAAATAATTCCCTATATTTCTCCTTTTCTTTTCCCCTTTTCCTGACAAAATTTTACTAATTCTACTTCACCCCCCAAGTTGTCCCATTTACGTAGCCAAGCCTGCTCTCTCCATATCTTTATTTGACTACAGTATAATATACAATGGAAATATGCATTCTCTTCTTCACACAATGGACATTTATCTAGCTCCCTCTCTTGACTTATACCTTTCAAGTTTCTCACTCCTGTTCTCACACAAGCAAAACCTTCTCACCCTAACTTACTACATATATATATATCCTTCCCTCCACCAGGTTGTTTTTATTTCTCTATATAATCTCAGTGAGCTTTTGTCACTTGTATTGGTGAAAATGTATTGTCTGTCAATATCTTCTAATCTTAGCTTAACTTTTTTCCAGAAGCCTCTATACCCATACTCTGCATTTATCCAAGAATGACCCATACCTATCTGCTTCAACACGTCGTTCATTTTATGTGCCCAAGACCCTCCCAAGTTACTTCTCTTTTGACTATGAAAACATTCTTTAATAATATTGCCATCTTCCTAGTTAGTGATTCTGTATAAATATTTCATTGCCCTTGACAAGATTTTAATTTTAGTAGAATGCCTGCCTAGTTTCAATTGTGCTGTCCCATTAGGTGATGCTATCGGTAATCCCAGTATAAATTTACAAAAGTATCTATGCACTCTATCAGTCTCTCTAAGCCTCATCTACTCCCCAAACCTCTGATCCATGTAACATTCTATTTTCTACATTGCTGTTGATTTATATACGGATGTACTATTTTTAACACAAGTATACTTTCCAAAATGAGAGATCAAGCGAAGTGGCAATGCTATACGTTGTTAAGCTGCTGCTCGTGAGGTGGCAGCTTCGATCTCTGTTCACCACAAACCGTGACTTCGGGTTTTAATAATGTCACTTAACCGAATGCTGGGGTGCTTACTTCCATTCAACGCTTTCCTCTGTCATTTCCGTACATATCCATCTCTTTTTCATTTTTCAGATGTGCTTTCAGGCTCGTTATGAGTCGACGGTGCCGGACAGATGGTGCAGGTGCTTGCATATTATAAATGCTGTTCTCTACTCAGCGTGGCGACGTATAGTTCTGTCGTCAGGCATGTGAGGAGTAGAGTATTTGTTACTGCGCAGCATGTCCTCGATGAAGTCCCAGAACATGTTCAACACTTCCGCTCGTCCCTGTGGTCACCTGGATATCCTCACGTTACCGGTTTTTCTTTTTTAGTGTTAGTCACCATCCAGCTGGTATCTCTGTTTGCTAAGTTGCTTACTTGTTAGGGTTCTGTGCGAATGGTCTCCTAAATGTTGTACGGTCCTACACAGATGTATAAGAATGCAATTTGACATATGCTTCCCTTGTTGTATGTTAGCCATGTGCTGGAGTCGCAATGTGACGTTCAGTATTTCAGCAGTAATTTTATATCATCGATCAGCCTCAATATTGCTGAAGGAATTATGCTGTTTTGTTTCTCATGAAACCAAAGGACTCACTGATATTGAGCGATTTCTTTTACAAAAAATAGTCTAAAAGCCAGCGGTTTTCTTGTGTTCCAAGAAGCAAGCATTGCAAGACTGATTGAAAAGGTTCTACAATGTTTGTAAACAAGCGAACATTTATATATAATGTCAATAGTTCTAATTGAGCCGGCCACAAATCACGAAACTGGAATAATAATTCAGAGATGTTTCTTGCATTGGCGCTTAAGAGAAGTAATGTAGTAGTAGCAGTAGTAGTAGTAGTAGTAGTAGTAGTAGTAGTAGTAGTAGTAGTAGTAGTAGTAGTAGTAGTAGTAGTAGTAGTAGTAGTAGTAATAATATTAGTAGTAATAGTAATGGTAGTAGTAGTAGTTGTTGTTGTAGTACAGTGCAAATATCGCTCTGATGTATGGCGTGAAATTTTGCATCTCAAAAATAGACAGAAAAAGCTAGTGTTACATTACAATTACCCCCCATATTGTAAGACCTTAAATTAGAACAGGAGGTGCGGATTTATCAAGGTCCCCTCGTCAAAGTATCCGTATATTGAACTGTCCCAGCATCTTGCGGCAAACCCGCATACCTTAGTTAAATTAATTGGGTTCTAATTGGAGCTTAATTGGAGCTATGAGTTCTCTTGTCCTCAGGTGAGTGGTTGTAGGAAATGGATTTTTGTGGTTATCTTTGGCTACTTAGTCTTATTAATAATACTTGGTTTGTGGGAATTATTTGATTTAATTCTTGAATCTATGTTGGCTTATCGACTTGGACCGGTGACCACCTTTCAGACTTCGAAATCTTCGCTTCTCTTCCTAATGCACATGAACACGTTCTTCCCGTGGTAGTATCAACTTGTAAGTAAGGTTTTTTTTTTCTTTACTTCACCATTCAGTTCGAGCCTTATTTTGATCCCCTCCCTAACTTTATTACGTGACTAAACTAGCTCACCCTTCTCAAATGTTACATTATTCTTGGTTTCTCATTTTATTCCGAATTTTCGCAGTGGTTTTCAAAACTCATATAACTCACTGACGTTCCGCCCACCCTGAGTTGGGGAACGCCTACGCTGAGTAGTCTGTAACGGTATGCATCGTTACCAAATCAGCGAAGTAAATCTCTTTAGCGTTCATGCTCAACTGCATTCTGAAAGTCCTTTGTCCCAAAACATTCCTAGCTGAAAGTATACAATAGTCTTCAGACACTGAACTTTTAATAACACAGAGAAGGTAACGGCCTTTCTTTCCTGTCTCTGCGACGTGTACAGATTTCTACAAGAATATTTTCTCTTTCTTGCTGGGATGCTAGTATATATGTTATATTAAATTATATTCTTCCTTTCTTATTCTTTAAGTCAACTGCTATTTTAATCATTCTAATTTCATATCATTATAACAAGATTGTTATATTAGTTTAGCAAAGCATTTCTATTAATTTATCTTTTCTTTCAATTATTTAACTTCGATTAATTCGCCGCCTCCTAATCGCTGCCGGATACTGCGGTTACAATCTACTGCAAAATAGACCAGACTTCAGACTGAATTGATCTTATGATTTCATATGGCTAAACGCTACAAAAACGCTATATTTAGCCACAAAATGGATAAGTTGACAACAACAGTGTAAACGGTGGCGGGAGTAAGGATGTTATGACATAATCCTGATGTCGTGGCAGGCCAAATTTTGGCTTCGCCAAAATGGATGAAAGACCTTGCACCTTGGCAACATTTGTTATTAGCAGAAGTTGGTTACAGGTAACAAGGTTTGTTGTGCAGTTATTGCCTTAGATAAGCCACTTAGCAGAAATGGACATGGTCAAATACAATTCCAGTATTTTACTTAAAGCATTCTGTAGCGAAGATTATGCTGGTCATCATGACTTCCCTCACTTAAGTATCCACTTTTTGTGTTTCGTGATTGTGCGTTTGAGCCCCTCCTCGGGCATGAGTGCTTGTGTGTATGTGAGAGAGTAAAAGGAGACGATAAACAGAAATACAACGGTAACTAACAAGGAAAATAATTATGATAATTAAATCGGAAATAGATTACAGCAAAGATACCCGAAATCCTAAAAGCTAGGTGATTTTCAGGCAGGTCTGAGCGACATCCATCGTCTTCGTTTACGAAAAATAAACAAAATCCAGCAGTTTTCGCATGTACCAAGAAGAAAGCATTGGTTTAAAGGTTTGTAAACAAACGTAAAGTTCTCCCTATACCTATATACTGTCAGAGCAAAATTTAAATTAATTTGTGTTCTCATTCTTTCTTTGACTGATGGAATGAACTCCTTGCAGATGGCTCCCTTTGTTGTATTAGTCCACTCTTCTTGCCACTTCTGGGTCCCTTGTTCTTGAATTTCACTGACAATTGTTGTTTTTGGTTGTTTGCTGTATGCATAGTCAATCCCTTTATCAAGTGCAGCCTCCTTATCAAGTTTATCACCTAATTCATTACCAACATATCCAGCATGTGCTTTGATCCAGGCAAAATGTATTATCCGCTTCTGTTCTTTGAGTCTTCTCAGTTTATTTTGAATTTCTTCTGTTAGATGAATATGTTTTGGATTGTGTCGGATTAGATCTAGGGTTATTTTGCTATCTGAATGTCTTTTCTTGTAGTTGTATGTTCATGTCCTCCAGTGTTGTTAATGCTCTAAGGATTGCCACTTGTTCAGTTTGGTTATTTGAGCATCTGTCGTGTAATTTTGCTTTGATTCTGTGTAAAGTTTCGCCTTGTTTAAATATTATTGCTGCTGCTCCAACCTTGCCTTGGATTTTGCTACCATCTGTGAAGATTTCCCATTAATAAATTAGGACAATAGGAAATAATAAGAGGTGTTGTTTTGGGACAACAGTAGTGTTCTCAGTCAAATTAGTGTTAATAAATGAAGTGACATATAACTCTCCCTTATATGCTAAATATAGACTTCAGGCTGTAAAATGTTATGATTTCATATGGCTAAACGCTACTGTTTGAACGGTAGATTTAACCAGAGGAAAGCTAACTTGACAACAGCAGTGTATACGTGGGCGGGAGGAATGGAGTTAATGTGTAATTCTGACCAATCACAGGCAAGCAGTTTCTAATCAATACCAACACACTGAAAAGTGCAAGCTCGGCTCTGTTTATGATAACACTGTATGCCGCGTGATTTTGGATTGTGCAAGAAGAATGAATTCAATTCCTGTTATAGCAGTTAACTTGTCCCTGTAAACTGTTTAATCTTGTAAGGTTAGAATTAGTTTGGAATTTTGAACACTTAATTCACTGAATATTATTACGTATAGCTGTGCCTATATTATTGTTATTTATATAATTATATCGAATGTAACCAGTGTAAGTTAATGTTCTCTTCTGGAAAAATATAAAAAGTAGGAAGTGGCATTCCAGTAAAAGTACAGGTGCATGAAATTATTTCCTCCATAATAAGGCACTTTGAAGAAGAGCGATGTAACTGGTAACTTCTTAATTCTATTATTAAATCAAAGACAACAGCACGTGCACAGCAAGAGCACAATGGATAAAAAATAGGAAAAGATATATGAACTTGGAGTGAATCAACAGCCACCGGACAAATTTGATTCTAAATGGAAGAAGAATGGAAACAACATTTAATTTGCTAACCACGCTGTGTATGGTCTTTATATGACTTAATACAACTCAGGCAGGGAAATACTCCAAATGTAAATGGTCGCTGTTATGGCCATTGAAGCTTATCATTATTGGAGCACTTTTTGAAATTCAGTCTGCAGTTGTATTAAAATGTAAACAGAAGCGATTATATAAATAAGGAACTAAATGTAAATAGTAGTTTAATACAAGAAGTAGTCAAGTATAAAGAGAGAAGTCAAGAATATCTAAATGGAACGAAGCTATAGTAACTACTGTGACTTGATGGGCTGGTTTACTTAAAAGCCTCATTTGCAGCAATTTAAAGCACTCTTTATTGCAGTAAAAAGATGCTTTGTGCAATCCTGGCAGCAGCAAAATGACGTAATATTGATAAACAAGTTTTCAAGGTTCGCTCATTACTGCCGCCACACGTAAACTAACGAAAGATTGCACTGCGGTCAAATTCACACAATTACCACATTACTCCACAACTGCAGCTCAACTCAACTGAATCTTCTCACACTTTCCGCTTATTTATACCTCCCAGTCACTGTTCTAGAATGCAGTAGACCTCCCGAGAAGGATCGCGGCGGCAAGAAAAGGACTGAAATATCCAGACATCTCTTTCTCTCTCTCTCTGTTTCTTTCTCTCTCTCGGCAAACCTCCAGCTCGCGTGCCACTGTCTGTCTCTTTCTTTCCTGCCCACGCGTGTCCGGTACTGGCTTGTCGCAGCTCCAACGAAACAATGCGATCGGTGACAATATTTTGAATTTTGAAAACCTTTAGGTTTGCCCGAGCTAATGAAAGGCACGAAAGCTGTATAACAGTAAATGTGATATCAAAGGGAAAGAGAACCGAAATCACAGCGAGAGAGGGGGAAAGGGGTAGGAAAATATAGAGGACAGAGACCAATGGTGTTTTTAGCTGTATTAACATCATGCTAATGGATATAAAGAAAAAAAGAAAGAGAGAAAGGACAGAGAAAAGTAATTACAAAATGTTTGTAATGCTTCACTTTGGTTTAAACGAAAAATGTTTTGCCACTGAACTACAAGGCTATGAACGTCCACTTACCATTTATATATTTAGTAGAGAACAGCGCGTCCTTTACCATAAGTGGGTTTGCAGATTATCAATTCAAATATGATGAACGTTTGATAGTTTCTACTCTAAAGTAATATACGAAAGCTGAGCCAACTTTTGACTTTTTTCTCCAAACTCTTCCTCCGACTATAGCTCAAATCCACACTGTCATGTACACTTCCATACCTCTTGGAGATTAGGCAATAGTTTGTTTTAGAAACTAATTGTCGATTGTAGCCCAGAATCCACGGAGTCGTCGCGTAGCAGGAATCACAAGGATAGCCTGACCTGAAGTGTAGCAGTTTTATTCCAAAATGCCACATGATAGGAAAAATGCGCTGATTAGGGAATAAAACTAAATATTTACTGTTACTGCAATGGTCTTTCAGAATTTCTAGTAAGATACAACTAAAGTATTCATGTATTATCTAGTATTAGTATTGTCACGACAATAGGCATAAAAGTTTCGGCACAAATAAGAGGGCAGTCGGCGGATAAATTTTCATGGTAATAATGAGCCCTTGCTAAGCAGTTAATGATAGCGCGGCTATTGTAAACAAGCGCCGGCAAGCGGAGATAACTCGCCGGCATAGATTAAGTTACGCTTCTAGAATGTGATAGAATGATTGGAAATTTCTGGACTGGTAGAGATTGTTCGGCTTCTGGCTGACTTAAGAACCATCTAGAGTTATGAATTAGGTATTTAAGGACGTAACGGCTCGCAAAGTGTGGTTGTTGTCTAAGAAGGGTGTTGTTATAACGAGAGCTAATGTAATCAGCTGTCACTGTTTTTTATTGTCATCGACCTTGGAAGATAGTGTGATGTAATGTTGTTACGTAAGAATTGAACAGTGTATCTCTACGGAAATAAAGGAGATTTTCTATTTCTGCAACTCGGCCTTTTAATTCTACGAACCCACAGAGCCACAGTTTTTTCTTTCATCTACTGCTTCTTAATACTTTTGGAGAAGCTGACAAGTCTGGTACTTTAAACACAAAAGGGTCGTTTGAACTTTGTTCGTTCCATGAGACCCGATGTTAGGTTCCACTAGTTCAAGATATTTCACGTAAGGAACATACTAATGCCCCACAAATCAGTATCTTTTCCTTTCCCTCATAGTCTAATACAACTGCCACTGTGAGCAGTATGTCATGTACGTCAGGAGGTCACAGAGGAATTTGCACCTTCTGTTCATTTTTGCAATCCTAAGACAATGAATTCAGTGTTGCAGTGCTGATGGTACGTATTTTGCTTTGTGTTGAACGCAAGAAGGTTTTAACGGTTTCGCATTAAAGTTTCGAAGGCAAAAAACAAACATACCATCATTATACAGATAAAGGATTTGTATTTGTGTAATTTAAATTTGTGTAAAATAATTCCGAATTTTTAACCAGAGCATAAAGAAAGCCATTCCCGGAGCCGGCGAGTACAGAAGGTGTTAGTTAACCTTCATACGCTTTGTGTAATTGGTAATGCGTATATTACATCCCTTTGTGTTTTGCTTTATATGCAGATGTTTTATTTTTAACAAAAGCAAACAGTTAAACTACAGAGGACGAATGAAGTAGCAGACTTGTATCGTGTTCAAATGCGCTCCGGAGATTGCGGCTTAGATCCCTGTAGACCACGCCCAATGATAACTTCAGTTTTTGGTATTGTCACTTAACCGAATGCTGGGCTTTACCTCCATTCGTTGAATTCCATTTTGTTATTTCCGCTCCTATCCAGTTATTTTTCTTTTTTCAGATTTTCTTTCAAGCTCGTTATGAATTGACGGTGTCGAACAGATGGTGTGGATGCTTGCACATTGTAAATGCAGTACTCGTCTTTGGGCAGCGCGGTTTAGTTTCTGTCTTCAAGCACATAGAGTATTTGTGGCTGTGCAGCGTGTCTTGTTTGTGTGTGAACGTAAGACAGTACAAGATGACAGCAAATAAGAAGAGGACGGGAACCAGCTGGGAAGAAAAAAATAGGAAAATTGAACAAAAAGAAGATATTACACCAAGGAAACCAAGGGAATTTTTTAAGAACTTCCGAAGATTGAAAGACATTTCGGGCAGGTTTGACTGAACATCTAGCGTTTTCGGATAGGAAAAATGTTGCAAATAGTACAAATGTATTATATATAACACTAATATTTCTTAGTAAGTTGGCTCCAAACCACGAATCTGGAGTAAATAGTCCATAGATCCTTCTTGCATTGGTGCGAAACAAAAGTAGGCTACGTTAGAACAGTACAGATTTCGATTTGATTTGTGCTATGGTATTAGGATCTCAAAAGTAACAGAAGTTATTAGAATTACCTACGCATTGATGACGCATGACAGCTACCCCCCCCCCCCGCCCATGTTGACAAATAAATAAGCATAACAGGAGATAATAGAAGGAGTTGTTCTGTGTCAACAGCCGTATATTCTGTCAAATTAGATGTAATAAACTGTCATCAAGTATCACTTTATATGGTAAATAGATTATACTTCAGGCTGTAAGCATTTCATCATTTTATATGGCTAAAAGCTGTGGTGCAAAACGAAGATTCATCCTTAAAGTGGCTAAGTTGACAAGAGCAATGCAAGGCGGGGCGGGACCCGGGAAGATGATACGCCATCCTTTTGTTATAGCAACCAATAAAGGAACCAATCACAGGCAAGCTGTCTTCAAATCAATACCTTGTCAATGAAAAGCGCAAGCTCGGCTCTCCTAATACCAGCATTGAATACCACGTGGTTTTTCCAGTTAGAAAGGTTACTGAATTCTTTCGTAGAAATCTCTACCAGAAGCTAGCACGCTAATCTGTTGCAATGGGGGTGGATCTTTGGTGAGGTATAATACCTATATGAGTTTACTTGTCCCTGTGCACTATTTAGTTGTTGGATACTTGGAATTACGGTAGAACTTCGAACACAAAATTCATCGATTACTAATGCGTATAGCTGAGGGAATTTCGGAAGTAATATCTTTATATAATTATGTCAAATGAGAGTAATGTTTGTTAATTTTCCGTTTTGGAAAACGGAAAAAAAATCGAAAGATGTATTCCATTAAAGTTATAGGTGCGTGAAATTATTAGCTAGATAAGAAAGTAGTTTTAAGAAGATAGAAGGGGTATCTATTATGAAGCCAAATACAACAGCACGTGCACTGGGAATAAGCAAGAACGCAATACTTAACAATTAGATGAATACAAATATGAATTTGGCGTAAATCAACCATCATCATTCAAATTTGTTTCTTAGAGTAAGAGAAAGAGAGGAAATTTTTCATTTTTTTTACATCGCAGTAAATCACCACGATCATGCGAACTACTTATTCATATAGGAACGTTCATTCTTAAGGCACCGTTGGCTAAGTTATATTAAACAGCTTACTTAACCACTCCGCTGTCCTAACTGGGTTCAAATCCTTCGTATTCAGTTCAAAAAATGTATTACCTTTTATTTTACATCTTGGGGCCTACAATTTGATATTATAATACAAATAACATTTTTATAACCTTATAGGTGTTTACAAAATACAATAATAACCACGTTTCCCACTGGCAGATAGTTATAAATGTATAGTTCGAGGTAGATATTTTATTAGGGTCGGTATTTTGCTTGACACATTCAATTAAGTTTCAAACAGTTCACAAATGCAAAGTGAAACATAAGATTTAAGCATGAAACAAAAGCTTCCAGATTTAATGTCGTCGACATGCTTCTAAACAATGAAAGCCAACTACATAACATGATTTACAACACCAGATAGGTACATATTATAAGGGTCACAAAGTCCAACATGATCCCTAATAAAAGATAAAGATACAGATAGCAGGTAGATACCCTTCGAAGGGCAATGGCCTATCTTACCTGGCGGTAAGTTGAGCTCGTGCAAATTATATGGTGAGCTAATTCCTGTGGATCCCTAATTATCGGATTGTAATTCATGTGTCTTTGGCTCACAAGAAAACCAATAGCAAAGATTAATAAATTACTTACTAAAATACAGACAATAAACACTTCGAAAAATGAAAAAAAAGACAATGTGACGTGGTTTCGAACCTACTTTTCACATCAGCATTATCCAGGAGTTAACTAACCCACTCGACCAGCTGTCACGTCTTCTATGTCGCTCTTTGAGAAAGCATTCGTTTACCACTTTGATAGTATGAATATGCACGAAAAGTCGTAGTTTATTTAAGCTTTTCGCAGCTTCTTGTGCCTTACTCAGGACTGTAGGTATTAATGCTGGGTGCGTACATTACCGAATAAAAGGGAATGCTGCAATAATAGGTTTGAGCTAAAAATGTCCATGTTTTCACATTACACTATAAAATCCGGGTTTCATAAGTCTTGATTTGGATTATCGACTGGGGGAGGAATTTTCTTTAATTAGAACGGACTAATGCTCATCTCAGCAGTTTGTGAAAGTGTGATAAGGGTATAAAACTGTATTTCGATTTAAGGATTAAAACTCTTATGAAAGAGTGGATATCACTGCTGATGATAGGGGCAGATGACTTACCTGGTATACCTGAAAACTGAACATAAGAAACACATTATAAAAGGGTAATATTAAAAGCAATTTGAAAAGCAACGCAGGGCTATATGATAAAATCAAACACAATTTTAATGAACCTTCACTTGGATTTTGCCAGTGCGTCTCAACATTTTATATTGGATTTCCAATGGGCACTACCTATTGTCACTTCCACAGCTCGTGTGCACTTTAATAGCTTTTGAACAAACATCAAAGATAAACTGTTAATGACTTCTCTCCAGCAGAGCGTGATGCAACTTACAGAGCTACATAAGCATTATCAGGATGACATTCCATTCAAATTATCTTGTAGAGAATAAAATAGTTTTGAGCATATGTACACCTTAATGACAGTTTTAGAAGTACCGATATTATCAATGGTTCCTTTAAGATTGTTATCAATTATTTTCATTATTGTGAGAAAAGGAATCCTCCCGAAGTTAGTGTCATGCCGTGTGTGTTTAACAGTCACCTATGATACATTGTTGTGAGCTAGATATTCTTTAATTTGAGTCATCAGAATCGACTCTAATTGTAGTTGAGGAAACCTGCCTGCAGTTGTACCAAACAGATAAAGTAAATGGTAACACCTTCTCTTATTTCCTACTATCCCAATACAGCTGTTACCATGGCAACCCCACGTACAGGAGAAAGGCGGATCGCGCTGATAGCTTCTCGATATTCCTGCGATCCTGATAACGGAGAAACACCTGTACAGTCCTAATTTAGTCTAGTATGCCAAAATGGGTGAATTTCGGACGCACGTTGCTATTATTTATTAGTAACAAAGTTAGCATTGTATATATATGGTATAAATATATGGCAGTCAAATGTAAATATTAGCAGAGCTAGGAGGTTCGTACGGATTTGCTTGAGCAGTATAAGACCGGCCAGGCATGACTACTCAACGCAGTGCTACTAGCAAGTCAAGGTTCGTGGTAGAATGCAACTCATTACTGCAAAACAGGGGTAACTGCATGAATCAGAGGACGTTGGTAGGAAGGAAGACATTCGAATAGCATCTTTGTTGTGCTTCAAAGATGAGCAACTAAATTTTCTGTACAACCATTGTATGTTTTCAAGAACTGTACTTATTCATTTCCTTATTTACTTCATTATTTGCCTTTATATTTCAGTGGGATACTTCAGCAAACATGGAAAAAAGAGAAGTCAGATCGAGAAATTATATTAGCTGAAATCATAAACGAATTTGCAACAGATTAACTATCAACTAAATCTTGTTTAGAAGATTCTTGTTTAGATTCTGGTAGAAAGAGTTTTTCATCTAAAAGGCTTCTGAGGTACATTATAGTTTTTATTAATACGGCCCCAGATGAGTAAATATATAGTACAAATCCTACTTTGGCGTTTTGCGTAGTGAGGGTCCTCAAATATTTAAGATATTAATCTTATTATTTGGCTATTATTTGACATTCGATCAGCAAATGTTACAACCCGCGTTATACACGCTTGGGTGTTGCCACAGTGTGCCTATTTAAATAATGCGATCAGCACAGACTAACCCGTATGTACTATATAAGAATTTGTATGTTGTACATAACGATCTAAATAGATTCGCATTTACGAATGTCCCATAAGTCATTGTTTTTTCTCTGGGCAACCGGTTTCAGTGCCTCTACACTGTGCGCTTTTTATCTATGACTTGTTTGTATGCCGGGAGAGGGACGGTCGCAGCCTTCATAGAGAACGGCGAGCGGTACGAACCTTCTGGCCCTGCTAATTATAGTTTGGGAAACCTCCAGTAGTTCCAAACAGATAAGGTAAAAGGAAATACCTCTCTGGTTTCCTACTATCCCAATACAACCGTTACCATGGCAACTCCACGTAAAGCAGGAAGAGAATATCGCGCTGATAGCTTCTCTATATTCCTGCGATCCTAATAACCGACAAACACCTGTATAGTCCTATCTTAGCCTGCTTTGCCAAAATGAAAGCATTTTGGACGCACATTACACTTATTTGTTATTAAAAAAATTGTTATTATATATCACTAGGGCCCGGAAGTTGCTGACCTAAAAATTCTCTAAAAAGTGAGACATAAAATGCCCTTAAAATATAAAAAATGCACATAAAATGTAAAAAAATGACCAGAAATTAACAATTTCTTTTATAATAGTAAATTAATAATCATAACAGACAAATAATACATATATGGTTCGAATGATTGCATTTTAAAATTAACTTTTATAATGAAATTATTCCTAATAAATAATAAATAAATTCAAAATTCATCAGGTCATTTTCAGTTTTATAAAATATGAAAAAATAAGTTACTGTACCCATTAGCCAAAGCATACCTTACTTATCGTTGCACTACACCACCATGGGCTTCTTCATTTATCAAAAATAAAGAAACGGCAGTTGTCCGGTAAAACTAATTTATTTATTCCAGAAATTTATCTTCACTTCCACAGATGTTATAGGTGCATACCTGAGAAACACTATGTCACTGCCTGTTTAATCCGGTTCAAAAACATCATTTCTGAAGTTTTGTCCTGACAGATGTCAGCAATCTGACAAACTGTTTGGTATCCTTTATTTTTGTCCAACACAAATTTTAGTTTCTGTGTAATATTATCCCCAAACTCGCCTTTTACATTTTGTATCCTCTCTTCCTCAATCCTCACTAACTAAATCGACTTATCCAATATCATGCCACTTTCTTCAAGGTGGGATACGATATCCGTCAAAAATATAGAATTTGGTTGAATGAAAGCTAATTTACCTTGGATTTGAGTATCAGAAAACAGATCCTGTGCGCTCTCAATTGCCTTTGAATCTAACTTATCTAACCTATTCACCACCTCTCTTCTTATTTGAAAATTCTCATGCAGCTGACCATGTACCCCAGAGTGTTAAATATGGTACCGGGGGCAAAGCTATATTAGGGGATTTTTCTTTGAAATATATAGCTCGGGTTGGCGCTTTCAAAAATATTTTCTTTACTGTGGAAATTAATGTATCTACTTCTGGAAATGTTGAACTGACCTGTTCCGCAATTCGATGAAAAGCATGGGCAAAGACGCAACATGGACCACTTACTGTAAAATGATTGGATCGATTTTGCCACCTTAACAATGTAAGGCACCGCGTCTGTTAGGAAGAGGAGCACGTTGCCATGCTGTATTCCACTAGACCAAAATAAACACATGGATTTATTGAACAGTTAGCATATCTGACAGTAGTTAACAGCTTCCATAACCTCTGAGGTCAGAAGAAACACTTGTCCGGTACTAGTAGTGTCGGACGTATCATTGCCTACATAACACCCCTCTGAACCGGTTGTCTCATCAATTGATAAATAATTTTTCCCCCATTCGCACATTCACGTATTCGGTTTAACGTGTCTTCACAACATTTTTGTAGGTAACTTTTACGCTAAGTTGAATCATTTGAAATTTTATGACCTATGTGAGGTTCAAGAAAATCAAATTGGAATAAAGGTCACGTGACTTTAGGAGAGGGAATGGAGACTGACAAATGTCTAGTTGGGTGGCCAAGGATCAAAAGGAAGAAATTCAGGTGAGTTTATTATTGAAACGGAGGCAGGAAGTGACCTGTAAGGCTTTGATTGGTTAAAATGAGAATGTTTCTGATTGGCCCATGCAGAGCCGGAATTCCACCAATGGGGAAAAGGGGTTATCTTTTTTTATTTTTTTTTAAGAATACATTGGAATAAAGGTCACGTGACTTTAGGAGAGGAAATGGAGACTGACAGGTGTTTAGTTGGGCGGCCAAGAATCAAAAGGAAGAAATTCAGGTCAGTTTATTATTGAAACGGAGGCAGGAAGTGACGTGTAAGGCTTTGATTGGTTAAAGTAAGAATGTATTTGATTGGCCCATGCAGAGCCGGATTTCGACCAATGGGGAAAAGGGGTTATCTTTTTTTATTTTTATTAAGAAGAAAGAAAATTGCTTTCAAACCGAACGCTACCGACACAATTCAGTACAAGCATGAAAATGCATCGTAAGTGGTCAGCAGAAAAACTGCTACACGTGTTTATTTTCTCCTCAACCGAAACGCTTCCCTGTGAATAAAGTATGTGAGATTTAATCCCCTAAGAAGATGCGATTCTGTTCTTTTCAGAAAACCGCGCTGCACATACAAAAGTTGTGCCTTTAACAGCGCATGTAATCAAAATTGCTCGCATCCGTTTAAACACCTTGATGACACTAAAACCGGCATTTCAGTTATATTTCAAAACAAACGGTGACTTTCTGCTTCGGCACGATTTAGGTTAAAGCATAACAATACATCGTAAGCGGTCAGCAGAAAAGCTGCTACACGTGTATATTTTCTCCGCAACCGAAACGCTTCCTTATAAATCAAGTATATGACATTTTGTCCCCTAAGAAGAAGCAATTCTGTTCTTTCGAGAAAAACGCGCTGCACAAACAAAAAGTTATGCGTTTAACAGCCTATGTAATCAAAATAGTTCTCAACCGTTTATACATCTTGATGGCACACAAAAAAACTGCAGTTTCAGTTATATTTCAAACTACTTGTCCTTTTAAACACGGAACCTTACATTGCTAGCTTCATTCTCAGTATTGCTGTTTGTTTGCTACCATCATGGAAGTTACTCAAGTGACGTCACCCGCGAAGTTCTTTATATTTCGCCTTCTGGACGTGTATATAGAGAATTACTAACTCGTCAAGAGCAAAATTCTACAGAAATCTCCGCAGCATTAACACAATATAGCCATCCTGATGACAACATTTACGCCGTCACCAGCTTTGCCAGCGAGTTGCATGAACAATCAAGTGTACACCGGGACCAGTCTTCTTCGTTTTTGCCCCTGAAAACACTGCTTCCGTCCAGCCACGCAGCCGAATTTTCCGTTTCGGCCCCTCCAGGAAATTCAAGCCTTGATGATTCCTCCCGGGAGCTAAGCGCACATACAGCAGCAAACTTCTCATCAGAATTTACATCCACAATAATCGGTTCATCATCTCCATCTCCACCCTCTTCCCTGCCGTTCTCTAACATTGAAACAACTCCAAATTCCCAAAATGACATTCAACCTCTTTCACCGTCTCCTCGTCACTTTGTTTTCACTCCTATTTGCCCTCAACATTCACCTCCCAATGTGCATATAGCTCCTCATTACAGCCCTGTGTCTCCTCCAGTGCATAATTTGCTGCCACTGCTCTCCTGCCAACCATCACAGTTCGCCGTGCCCAAGGTCAGAAGGAATCTCTTAAATCAATTTCAAGAGGCCTTTCATCGGGAGGTGAACAGCCTGTGCACTAATAACGCAAACAGTGTCGACAACTCTGCATTTCTACAGGACCAGGATGCCCTAGGTGATCAAATAACAGACCTTGCCATTCCTCATCTGGTGCCCGTTTCTCAAAGCGCCAAAAGGCGTATTGTTCGCCAGCAAAGAGCCCGACACATGGCTCCGTAACAGCCGTTATCACGCAGTGGCGCGTAAGAAAATTCAAGTGACGTTTTTTTGTGTGCTCTACAGTGTCCACTCTATAATAAGAGTGTTCTTTTGCATTAATTTTTGTTGCATTTTCTTTTTGCAGTGTTCCTAGAACTGTTCAACAGCAATTTTATAAGAGCGTTTTTTAAATATTTTCTATAGAGCAGAATGTCGTATTCATTATATAGTAGCGGTATTTATTTTTTCCTAAACATATAAATAACAAACTTAACTATTTAATTCTTAAGGGAATATTTCACATGCGTATTTTAGTTTTTCTAGAACTGCTCAACAGCTGTGTTATAAAGTGCCTTTTTCTCTAATTTTGTATACAACCCCAGTTCATTATGTTGTAGAATATATTTGTTTTCCTGAACACAAACACTTAATATCAAATTTTACAGTGTAATTTATTTTTTAAAATTAATTGTTTTGCAACAAGCAGTAAGCTGTGTACTTTGTGCATGATTTATAGATACGATCAGAAAGTATTGAAACCTGTATTTTCCATGTATAAGTTACTCACTGTTTGGCATTCTTCTCTCTTTTTAAAGCGCAGTGACTACATGCCTAATTGCCTAGTGTTAATCTAGGCAAATTTTCTTTATAAGCAAAAAAATTCAAGAGACGTTTTCTTGTGTGCTCTACAGTGTTCACTCTATAATAACAGTGCTCTTTTGCATAAATTTTTGTTGCATTTTCTTTTTGCAGTGTTCCTAGAACTGTTCAACAGCTGTTTTATGAGAGCGTTTTTTAAATATATTCTATAGAGCAGAATGTCGTATTCATTATATAGTAGCGGTATTTATTTTTTCCTAAACATATAAATATTAAACTTAACTTTGTACTTCTTAAGGGAATATTTCACATGCGTATTTTTGTATTTCTAGAACTGCTCAACAGCCGTGTTGGCATTCTTCTCTTTTTAAAGCGTAGTAACTACATGCCTAATTGCCTAGTGTTAATCTAGGCGCATTTTCTTTATAAGCAAAAATGCCAATTTTCTATAAACATTTATTCAGAAATACATCCACATGTGATCATTGTAGTCGTTTCATCCCTTAACACTTTTTACTTTGTGTCATTTCATGTGGCTGTTTTGCAATATAACTCAAGTTATACACAGTAAAATATAACGGCGAAGTTTTGCTTTAGTGTCCATCATGAAGGCTCTTTTAAAATTTTCTTCTTTGTGCATATAAGACATGTAATTTTTTCCTTGTAATTTTATTGTTTTATTGTTATGTTCATATTGCCTAATAACTGCAATATATATTTAAACAAAAATGCTCTTTCTGTATTTCATTTATTCAGTTTACCTATGCAGAACTCCTTCCATTTTGCTTGTAATTGTAAAATTAGAATCTCAAGAAGAGGTATTCATGTGAAAGTTTAACTTAGAACCCGTAGGTTAGATGTTCATGTTAGGGTTAATTAGAACAACTTAAGGTTGTGATAAATTCATGTAAAATTTTGCATTATAACATTCAGCTGAGAAATTCATGTGAGAGTAATTTATAGAGCTTTTCCCTCCAGTTAACCCTTCCGAGATACTCCTTGTTATTTACCTCAATTTTCCAATACTTCTCTTAATGGGAAAATCATTACAAAGGACGGGCTGGTTGTTTCGGCGAAATTATTGTTTCAAAATGTTCATTCTGTTGAAGTTCTACTGTTAAGCAGCTGTTTCTTGCACGCGTGCATCTGCGCACACGTGGCGCGTTTTGTCCGATTTTTTTTGAAAGATTACCAATTTTTTGAAAGTTGAAAATTTTTTATTTTTTGAAATATTAACAATTTTTGAAAGTTGAGATTTTTTAAATTTATGGCAATTTATGACATTTTAGGCAGTTTTTAGAAGTTTAGCCATGTTTTGCATAAATTAGGCATTTTTAGAGGGTTTGAGAAATTTTAGAAAATTTTGGAATGTTCAAAAATATTTTGAAATTTAAGAACTTTGTGAAGTATTTAGAATATTTTAAAGTTTAGCAGCTACTTCCTAAAGCGTGCAGGAATATGTGTAAGCCGAAACAGCTACACGTGTCGCGGAGTGTCAGATATGTGAAGTGGGAAATTCTTGTAAGTGTGCTAATTAGGAGAGCAAGGAGCGTCATTCATGTATATGTGTAAATGGAAAGAACCAGACGCGAGACCCATGTGAAGGTTTAACTTAAAAGCCAGGTGTAAAATTCATGTTCATGCGGCTTAATGTTATTGTATATTCCCGCTAAATGGCATAAGCCAACACAGCAAACTACCAAATACCCTACAAAGGCCTCTACATTGATTTATATAACTTTTCCCTCCAGTTAACCCTTCGGAGATATTCCTTGATATTTATGTATATGTCTGAAATTTCCAATCGTTCTCTTAAAGGAAAATTGAATACAAAAGTCGGGCTATAACCGTTCAAACAGAACGAAGTGCGAAAACAGTATACTGCACGCTCAGATATCCACGTACCTGCAGCAGGACATTTCTGCAATGTTGCATTTTTTCTGTAATCCGGAAGTCTGACTCTTTTTTAAAAGGATGGAATGCACACACAAGCAATTTTATTTCTTCTACAATACCGGACGTTCCAGTTCCCCATTGGTCGAAATCCGGCTCTGCATGGGCCAATCAAAAACATTATTATTTTAACCAATCAAAGCCTTACACGTCACTTCCTGCCTCCGTTTCAATAATAAACTCACCTGAATTCCTTCCTTTTGATCCTTGGCCGCCCAACTAAACACTTGTCAGTCTCCATTTCCTCTCCTAAAGTCACGTGACCTTTATTCCAATGTATTCTTAAAAAAAGAAAAGATAACCCCTTTTCCCCAAGGGTCGAAATCCGGCTCTGCATGGGCCAATCAAAAACATTTTTATTTTAACCAATCAAAGCCTTACACGTCATTTCCTGCCTCCGTTTCAATAATAAACTCACCTGAATTTCTTCCTTTTGATCCTTGGCCGCCCAACTAGACACTTGTCAGTCTCCATTCCCTCTCCTAAAGTCACGTGACCTTTATTCCAATGTATTCTTAATAAAAATAAAAAAATATAACCCCTTTTCCCCATTGGTGGAAATCCGGCTCTGCATGGGCCAATCAGAAACATTCTTCTTTTAACCAATCAAAGCCTTACACGTGACTTCCTGCCTCCGTTTCCATAATGATCTCACCTGAATTTCTTCCTTTTGATCCTTGGCCGCCCAACTAGACATTTGTCAGTCTCCATTCCCTCTCCTAAAGTCACGTGACCTTTATTTCGATGTATTCTTAATAAAAACAAAAAAGATAACCCCTTTTCCCCATTATCTACTCCACCACGACCCAAACTGATCAGTTCGTCACCAGAGTATGCAGCCAGTCCAGGGGGTTGCGCAGCAGATGCAGCATTTCCGGAGGGTGCTCTAAGGAGGAGGGTGCGCGGGGTGGTTAGCGGGATACAAGGGGTGCGTCGGGTTGTGCGGGGGTGCCTTGGGGTGGATGGGGGTGCGTCGGGGGATGCAGGTGCTCAAGAGGGCACATAAGGGTGCTCGGGAGTGCTTCGGGTTGCGCGGGTAGAGTGATGGTGCGTCGAGAGATGAAGGAAGTCAAGAGGATGCATCGCGCGGGTTGGTTAGGGGGATGCAAGGGGGTGCATCGGGGGAGGCAACCAGTCCAGAGGGTGCACCATAACCTTCAAGGTCAAATGGCATGACCTTCAAGGCCAAATTGTTGGGCCATCAAGGTCAAATTGTCGGACCTTTAAGGTCCAATTTTTCTAGGTCATATTGCATGACATCAAAGGTCATTCAAGGTCAAATTGTCGGAACTTCAAGGTCAAATTTTCGGATCCAACAGTTTACTACTCACACTTATTAAGTTACTATTTCATAACAGATATATAAATGAACTTTTAATTACAGATTATTTTAAAATTCCCCCAAAAAACCTATGTGACAGGGTCAGGTTTGCCATGGGAATCCAACCGGGGCCTTCCTTATGCGGCCTACTGCATTGATGACGCACTTCTGCGTCAAGATAAATATTACATTAAACTAGGATAACAGGAGAAGATAGGAGGTGTTGCCTTTGGAGAACGCTAATCAGGAGAAATAGGAGGTGTTTTCTTTTGGGAACGGTAATCAGCTCTGTGTACTTAGAATTAATATGTTAAAAAAATGCATCATTGTCCTTTATTTGCTAAATAAACTAGACCTCAGGCTGTACACACGTGATCATTTTATATGGCTGGAGCTACGGTACTAATACTAGATTTACTCATAAAGTAACTAAGCTTTTATGATGGGCGGAATAAAGGAAGGTAGTGCGTCATCTTGGACTCATAGCAAGCAGTAAACGCACTAATTGCAGTCAAGCTGTATTCAAATCGATACCTTCTCAATGAAAGACGCATGCTCGTCTCTCTTAATATTAACTTCGAATAACACGTTTCTTTCTTTTTTTCATTTAGCAAGGAGACTGAATCCATTTCCAAGAAATCTGTACCTGATGCCAGCACTCTAAAGTGTTGCACTGTAGGTAGGCTTTCCTTGACAAACAAGACACCCATGAAATTATAATGGATGAAAATGAAATTAAATATACAGGAAAGACAAAATTTTTAGGAGTTTGGATGGACGACAGTCTAAATTGGAGTATATATATTGAAAGCATAAAGAAGAAATTAAGTAGCATTTGTTTCCAAATATCAATTTTGAAGCACGTTGTAAATTTGAATACATTAAGAATTGCCTATTTTGCAAATTTTCAATCACTAATATCTTATGGCATAACAGTATGGGGAAATGGTGGTAGCATTATCAAAGTATTTAGAATCCAAAAAAGGGTAATTAGAATTATGATGATTTTAAAGAGAACAGATAATTGTAAGCAATGGTTCAAAAAATTAGGTATATTGTCATTACCAAGCATTTACCTTTTAGAAATAATAGTAAAGGTTAAAACGAACTTAGATAAATTTAAAAAAGCAATGATATTCATGACCACTACACGAGAAATAGTTCAGACTTACATGTCACCTATCATAAAAAAAATGTATGAAATTAAATTCAACGGAATTCTTATCTACAATAAACTGCCAACTGAAATAAAAAGCATTGAATCTTTCACAAAGTTTAAAAACACATCAAAGAAGTATTTGTTACAAAAGTGTTACTATTCAGTAGAAGAGTATTTAAATTACAAAGGGTAGGAGTAAAAGGAATGTAAATTTTAATTATTAATTTGCTTATTATGCTTAACAACTTATTGTAATTCTTGTTTTTTCTTACAATTTTTGTGTAATTGGTAAATTGACAATTCCACATCATGAATATATGATTTACGGATGCAATAAATGAATATGAATATGAATATCTAAAATAATATAATTGTACTTGATAATGTCCTGTTCTGCTTTACTATTTACTATTAGTGTAGTCGTCTTTCAGAACTTACAGTAAGTTAAAGCTATGATAACCAAATATTACCTACTATTAGTATTTTCTGTCATTTACGCCATCTTAATACTGTTGGAGAAGTTCGCTAGGCTGATAGTTTAAGCCCAGAAACATTGTTCGAGCCTAGTTCGCTCAATGGGAAGCGAAGATAAGTTCCATTAGTTCAAGCTATTTCAACTATTGGCAACATGCCAATGCCCGATAAATCGATACCTTCTCCTATCTCCTGATTTCTCCTGATAGGTTAATACAACTGCCAATGAGAGCAATACGTCATTCACATCAGGAAGAGAATGGAATTCCTACTTTCGATTTAGTTTCGCAATCATACTACAATGAATTCGGTGTTACGGAGCAAACCCTTTATGCTTTGCGTTGGGTTCAAGAAGGTTCCAACAGTTTTAACATTCAAGCGGGCAGGCTAGAAAACATTATCATTATATAAGTAAAGGGTTTTACATTTGTGTACCAATATAATAGAGAATTGTTAACCAAACTGTACAGGAAGCCCTTATTGGAGCCTGCAAACACAGTTGGTCTTTGTTATCCTTGGCACGCTTTGCGTAATGGGCCATGCGTATATAACATCTCTTTGTGTTTTGTTTTAAATACAGATGGTTTACTTTTAACAAAAGTAGAGATTCAACTACAAAGAATGAGTGAACTAGAAGTGATGTAACGTGTTCTACACCTGTCTGTAAGGTCAAGAAGTGGAACACCCTGTCCCCAACACATTCTAAATTCGGTTTTTGGTATTGTCACTTAACCGAATGCTGGAGGGGCTTACCTCCATTCAACGATTTCCTATCTATAATTTCCCTTAATGTTAATCTCTTTTCCAGTTTCAGGGGTTCTTTCTAGCCCTTTTTGAACTGACGTTGCCGGATAGATGGCGCGTGTGCTTGCACAATGTATGAGTCCCGCCTCCCGAGTCTGCCTCAAACACGGGTGTATCTGTGTAGATGAGACAGTAAATGGAGACAACAAAGATGAAGACGGCAACAACCAAAAAAGAAGAAGAAAATTAGGGACAATTAAAAAATATATCACAGCAAGATAAGCCAGAGAAATTATGCAGGAACTCCGGATGTTTAGATGAAGCTTCCGGCAGCCCTCGGTGACCATGGAGCGATATGTTTTAGGAAAAATAGTGCAAAGGTACCATGGCTATCGCTGGTCCCAAGAAGAAATCCTTGTTTGTACTGTTTAGTGGGCTTCCATAAACTTTACATTGAGGCGAATATCTATGGATCCTGCCAATATTTGTTAGTAAGCCAAACTACGAAGTTGGAATAATAATCCATAGATCTCCCTTGCACTTGCGGAAACATATGCACGTTATATCAGTGTAGTACAGATGTCGCTTAGATGTATGGTGTCGTATTAGATTCTTATAAATATACAGAATGTCATAGTTACGCATTTACACATTTCTGCGTCAAGTTAAACAATACTTTAAACTAGGATAACAGAAGAAGAGAGGAGGTGTTACCTTTGCAGAACGGAAATCAGGAGAGTAAGGAGGTGTTGCCTTTGGAGAACGGAAATCAGGAGAGTAAGGAGGTGTTGCCTTTGGAGAATGGAAATCAGGAGAGTAAGGAGGTGTTGCCTTTGGAGAACGGTAATCTGCTCTGTAAAATTAGAAGTAATATTTTGAAACGATGTATCATTGTCCCTTATTTACCAAATAAACTGGACCACAGGCTGTAAACACATTACCATTTGATATGGCTCAAGCTACGGCACAAATCATAGATATACCCCTAAATAACTAGGTTGAAAATGGGAGGGTAAAGATGGGCGGGATAAAGGAAGATAGTACGCCATCCTGGTCTCATAGCAAACAATAAACGTACCAATTGCAGACAAGCAGTACCCAAATCGATAACATCTCAATGAAAGACGCATGCTCGGCTCTCTTAATATGAAATTTTAATACCACGTGTTTTTTCCAGTTAGCAAGGAGAGTGAATCCGTTTCCAAAAAATCTGTAACTGTTGCCAGCATGCTAATTTGTTGTACGGTAGGTAGATTTTCCTTGACATATAGTACACCAGTTTAATTGTCCGTGTGCATTCCTTAGTGGTAGGATAGTTGGGGCTAAGGTAGGATTCCGAACAATCTCAGTGATGACTATTATTGCGTCTAGTAGTACCCATATCAGACTATAAAGTCTTTTTACTATGATGTACGGGGAAAATATAGCATATCATTTTTTCTTTCTGGAAAAAATGAGAGAAGTCGGAAGTGGTACTGCAGTAAATGTACAGGTGCGTGAAAATATTTACTCCATAAGAAAGTAGTTTGAAGTAAAGGGATATAAGTGGTAGCTTCTAATGTCTATTATTAAAACAAAGACGACACGTGCATGGGAATAATGAAGAACACAATACCTAAAAATTAGGCGAAGGGAAGGACGACCTTGGCGTGAATCCATCATCATCATTCAAATTTCAATGTAAGGGGTAAATGAGGAGAAGAGATTGTTTCCTTGGTTCACCATACTGCAAATAGCCAGGATCTATGTGGGCCTCCGGTGGGTCAGAATTTCCTCCCGCAGGGAGTTTTGCATGCTTAAAGGTCTCATCATTCGGAAATGCTAATAATGCGGAGGCTTTCTCAATTGGAGCTTAATCAACTCTGTTGAGTTAAAATAACTGTGCTATCAGTCAAGTATAATTACTGTTTCGGTAAGCAGCCTGCAGTAGTCCCAAACAGATAAGGTAACCTCAAATACCTTGTCTTAGACGCAACGCTAAGCGCGGAAAGTATATCGCGCTGACACGTTCTCCATATTCCTGCGATCCGGATTACAAAGTGAAACCTGTACAGTTCTAATTTGGCTACAAATTACAATTTAAGTAAGCAACCTAAAGTTGTCCTAAACAGATAAGATAAAAATACCTTCTCTTTTTCCTAGTACCCTTTTGTAATTTACATCCGCATTACATGACACGTAGTCCCATGAACACCCTTATCTAGACGTTCTTTCTCTTTGAAGTTTCGGTAGCACATATTTTTTGAGGCTAATTTTCTATCCTATCCGGGGAGTGAATCCCAGACCCAACGGCAGCAGGAAATATACCATACGGACTGAGTTACCAGGTCTGACATGGTTCTCGAGGGTAAAGGGAATCGAAAACTTGGGTGGAGAGAGAGAGACAGAGAGAGAGAGCGAAACCAACAGAAACGAGTGAAGAGAGATCGATGATATCTGTAGCTGAATGGATATTAGGCTAATGGACCTAGAGAAATAATGAATTAGAGAAAGTAAAAACAACTAAGGCAGGAAATCCGAATGTTTAGATGGCGCTTCCGGATGGCGCATGTTGCGATATGTTTTAGGAAAAATAGTACAAGAGTACAGTGGTTTTCGCTGGTCCCAAAAGGATATCATTTTTCGTACTGGTTAATAGGCTTCCACAACCTTTAACACAGGTGAAAATATAAGCATCGTGCCAATATTTGTTATTAAGCCGGCCTCAAACCACGAAGTTGGAATAGTAATTCATAGATCTCCTTTGCACTAGTGGAAACATATGTAGGTTATATTAGCAATTCAGCATAGTTCAAATGTCGCTAAGATTTATGATGTTGCATTAGGTTCTCATTAATAAACAAAAGGCCTAAACTACGCATTTATGACGCATTTCTGCGTCAAGTTAAATATTACATTAAACTAGGATAATAGGAGAAGATAGGAGGTATAACCCCTGGAAAACGGAAATCAGGAGAAGATAAGAGGTGTTGCATTTGGAGAACGATAATCAGCTATGTAAAATTTGAAGTAATATTTTGAAACGATGTCTCATTGTCCGTTACTTTCTAAATAGATTAGACCCCAGGCTGTAAACACATTATCATTTTATATATCTTAATCTACGGTACAAATGATACTTACCCCTAAAGCAACTAAGTTGAAAATAGGAGTTTTAAGATGGGCGGGATTAGGGATGGTGGTACGTCATCCTGGTCTCATAGCAACTAATAAACGCACCAATTACAGGAAAGACGTTTCCAAATGGATACCTTCGCAATGGAAAGCGCAAGCTCTGCTCTGTTGATATAAACACTAAATACCACGTGGTTTCACATTTGCAAAAAGTCTGTACATGATGCCAGCATGCGTATGTGTTGTACATTAAGTGGGTTTTGGGAGAGATATGAATAAATTCCTGTATTTCCTTTAGTGAAACATAGTTCCCTATGAACCACGCTACCTCGAGGACCTTATCAACGTGTTGAAGATCAGAGGTTTTCTGATCGGCGAAATTCTGGAAGGGTGATAGTCAAGATAATGCTAAAGCAATTGTTGGACTGTTAGCGGGGAAAATCGGAGGACCCGAGAAAACCCGCTTGAGCACCATGTTGTCCATCGTACATCTCAATTTGCGATCTCACGCGCTGCCTTGGTGAGAGGCAAGCGCTCTAACCACTCAGCCATGGCACGGCCGGGAGACATATAGTACATCAGTTTAATTATTCGTCTGTACTCTTAGTTGTTAGAGTGCATTTACATTTATCAAGAAGACTGAATTTATTTGCAAGATACCTGTACCTTATGTCAGCATGCTTATGCGTTCCACTTTAAGTGGGATTTAAGAGAGATATGAATGAATTTCTGTATTTCAAGGAAATACAGCAATACTTTCGTAATCCTACTACCGGATCACGGTAGGATTTCCAACAACACGAAAATCATTGATTGTTATTATTTATGGTTGTGCGCATATCAGGCTTAAGAATGTTTGTAATGCATGTTAGTTTTATTTCTGAAAGAATGAGAAAAGATATCGGAATTGGTATTCCACTAAAAGTACAGGTGCCTGATAACATTTACTCTGTAAGAAAGTTCTTCGAAGGAAAGAGATATAAGGGGTAGCTTATTACTTCTATTATTAAATAAAAAACAACAACGCGTGCACTGGAAATAAGGGAAAACACAACAGTTAAAAATCAGGCGAAGAGAAGTACGAACTTGGCATGAATCCACGATCATCATTTTAATTTGATTCTATGAGGAAGACGAGGAAAAGAAATTTTTCAATGGTTCACCGCGCAGCAAATTCACATGTTCAAATCTAGGTGACCGCTCTGTCGAAATTTCGCCCCTAAGGTGTTCTCTTACATGCTAATAGCTGTCATCAAAGGGAAGTGTTGCGTTTAACACACATAAAGTGTGTCGATCTGGCCCAAATTTGAACTTAGAACCTTGTGGTCGGTAGACCAGCACTTTAGCAACTGAGCCACCTACACAAACAGATAAGTGGCAGACCAGAGTTAATGCAGATTTAACTTTCCTGATCTCAGATAAGGTAATCTAGCACTTCGACTTTTTTGGATGTCACTAAAGTAACTTTATTTAAAATAGCGGAATTTATTTGACAATGTCCATTAAAGCTAAATAGTTTATGGAAATAAGGCAGTTGCTGCTCCTCAAACTATTTTAGAAATCCCAGATCCCATTTTATGCCTAACTTAACCGTTAAATAGCAATTAGATGCTAACCCAAGGAGAAATCACAACAGAAAGAAGCACAATTCTTTCTCCTTTGTCTAATGATACATCGGAAGTTATATTTATTGTGTCCTCAGTCCATTTTTTTGGATGTAGTGGCTAGCGTTTACACTCATCTCCGAAAGCCAAACATGCTTTGAAAGTTATGGTAACATGTTTACCAGAGACATTAACATCTGTTGATGTAGATGTTGCCCGTTACAACGAGCAATGCAATTTAGATATTGTAGGATGTCTTATTTTAACAATTAATATTAAGGTGATACAGAAAAAAAGCTGTAACCAAACGGAAACTATAAAAACGGTTAAGTAAAAGATGGAATAGAAATAGGTGACTAACCTGGATACCTTTCCTCTCCCGCTCCTCTATCTGTCTGGGTGGCTCAGAGGGTTAGTTGCTGGCCCACTGATCTCAAGGCTCAGAGTTCTAACTCGACCTATGCCCATGACTTTGATGTATGTTCATAAGCGACAGCGCCATGTGATGAGATTTACTGACAGTTAAAGAACCCCCACAGGACGAACTTCCGACACACCAGTTGCGTTCATATGATTCTGACAATTTACAGCGTGGTTAACAGCTAATATATATCTTCTCTTTTTGTCTTTCCCTTAGAAAATAATTCGGATGATAAAGGTTGACTGACGTGAAGTTCATATTTAACTTGAACACCAAATTGTGCATAATAATTTTGAATAATCTCATTTCATTACGAAAAAGTTTAAAGGCATAATTTAAGCTCTATCTACACAAAATATACCGAGCATACTAAAGCATACTTTCGACACGTAGACAAACATAAGGGGAAAACACAAAGACGATAATATTCTAGTAATTAATCCACTAACCCCCATTCCTTATAACCCACCCCTTGTACTTCTCCCCTGTCCCCGAGTCAGACCAATGAGTGACGGACACAGCAAGTATGTGGTGTTGACAATCGTTCCACTAAAATTAAATTCCTCCCTACCCCTCCCCTTGTACTACACACTTCGACTACGCACCTTGTTCATCAGTCACTGCTTGTGTTATTGGATTTTGATATAAACCAATAAGATTTTGGCACAACCTGGGCTTGCGTAAAATACGAATGGTGAAACGATTATGCCAACATTAGATAAAGTAACACATCATGAAATTCTTGAGAAGTGTGAAAGGATGCACGAAGAGGGACTTAATATGAAATGAAAATATAAGAGAAGAGCTGGATATTTTTAGTATGAATGATAGGTTAAAAGATCTCAAAGAAAAATGGAAGGAGCATGTTGAAAGAATGCCAGATAATAGACTTACAAACCAAATATTACAGTATTATCCTAAAGGTAGGAGATCGGTGGGCAGACCCAGGAAACGATGTCTGGACGACTTCGAAGGCGGAACAGGCACTTGATTGCCTATGCCATGAAGTGAAGAAGAAGAAGAAGAAGAATAAGAATAAGAAGAAGAAGAAGAAGAAGAAGAAGAAGAAGAAGAAGAAGAAGACCAATAGATACCAACAGAATCGGAAAACTTCCGTGCACCGGACTGTACGTGTTAGGAAGAGAATATATTTTATTCCATCCATGGGTTAATACTAGCTTGGACTGGGAACACAAACTTTGAGGCCCCCTTGAATAAAAAGAAGCCATTTGAGATTAATGTGAGTGTGGTATTCCGGTGTTCGTGTGTATATCTATAAACAGCATCAATAAGAAAACGTCAGGTCGTTAAATATCAAAGTTCTATCGGACCTTTTCTTTCGAGGATAGGACTAAAATGTTTTCAAAAAATGCTTCATTGTTTAAACTACATTTTACTTGTAAATGTCAATGTAAAAGTACGTGTCATGTGTATATCAGATCTACTAGTGGTTTACTGGAAAAAAAATGCAAAGCATTTAGATAATTTAATGTCATGCCCGCATTTTGTCATGATAGCACAATGATTAAAGCAACTTGACTGAAACTACGTGATGTGCGGTTCAAATCCTGAATATGCCGTTGAGTTTTCCTGTCTCTACGTATACAAACCTAAGTTTCCTTGGCTGAATCCTACAAAATAACAGAACTAGCCTGAATGATTATGAAGCTATTTGAGTTATAGCATGTTAACTACAAGAGGCAAATAATTATACTGCTTTCCAGTATTTTTATGTTTTGGGTTAATATTTCCTTCGTGTTTTAAAATGCTTGTAAAATTTCTCTTCTTTTCATTTCTTTGAATACACCTTAACTTAAATATTTTAAAACTTGTAATATTTATAGCTGCTGAAGCTTTAAAAAAGTCAAAAACTGGATACATGTGGAGCAACAATCCCTGGATTTATCTCTGCTTCATAATCATAGTTCTCTCACCAGGCGTCTGAAATGGCACAAGGGATAGAAAACCATTAATAGAAGATTTTGTTCTATATCAGAAGAAGAAGGTGACGATGATAATGATGATGATCATGAAAAATCTTTAGTTAAATTTTCCGGCATAGGTGACGAAATGCCGGCACAGAGTGATGCGGATTTTATTTATTTATTTTATTACTTGTACCAACGTTAAGTCATATCGGATGATGAATGAAATGGATGAAATGATGCTCAAATCAGTCCATGGTCCAAGGAGCTTAGAGCTACCAGATATACGTCTTTCATGATAAGGGAAAACCCCGGGTAAAGCCTCACCCTGACCGAGATTCGAACTCGGGACCTCTTGAACATGAGGTAGACATACTACCACCACGCTACCGAGGCAGGCGTTTATAGAGGATGGGTAGATAGCTCAGTGCATACGTGTTGTATGGGACAGAAATCAATCATTATGTCTGTCGATTTAAAAAAAAAAAAAAAAAAAAAAAAAAACATCATATCTAGACACAAAGGATACAGTAGTAATTTCAGACGAGTGTACAAACTTTTATTCAGTTGGCTACATTCGCAGACACCTTTAAACCTGCATCTGAAGGAACAACTAATATATTACTTCTACAGTAATAGAATGAAAACCATCTGTCAAACTGGCGATCTTCAGTAACTATAGAGATTATTATTGCATTTAAAAGGCACTGCTATTGTACTGGCAGTAGTTGCTCTACTGAGCTAAGTCTATATTTACTTCAATTATGGGGTTGAATCCACTGATATATATTACTTTCAATGTGATCTCAAACAAGGGTTCAGCTTGTGTCTCTCTACCTTCCGCGTTTGGCAAAATGAACAACATATTCTGGATAGAACTCATTATCACTGAACTTGACGTACACATTGCAGCAATTTGCTCCTCCATCACTGGTGGTGGTATCATTGCCTTTCTTTGGTATCTCAACATGCCAGTCACCTGGTTCAGTCTTGCCAACCAACACACGTGCCACAATCATGACTCCTGCATTGGAACTGTACATGTGAGCATACAGCGCAGAATATGAGAAGTTCACCTGGAAAAAGGTAACATTGTGTCACTGCAAGACAAAATCAGATGAAGTACATTCACACAACTTTATATAACAATGATAAATTCACATATAGTGAGGTTCTCATTAAGTGCTACAAGTACATACTTAAATGAATGTACAAGAGTGAGTCAAATGAACACCTTAAATTTGTAATAACAAATCGAAATCTTGCGCCGCTATCCTGTAAGTTGGTAAGCATGCTACAAACATCATGCAGATGTTATATTTAGAAATGGTATGAAAATTTTATAAATTTATAAAAATATATGTAATTGTGTGATTGGCCGAAGTAATAATTTTAGGACGTAATATGACGTAATGTTGTGATGTGGCATTAAATTGGCCAATCACAAAATTAAGATAGGAGTAATGATAGTTACGAAAAATCAATAATCTTAGTATAGAGATGTTTTGTAATGGTGAGTGTGATGAATATTGGTGCAGGATCAAGAACATTTATGTAATAGTTGGAACTGTTTAAAAATGACAAAGTAAGAATTTATCGATATGTTGGAAGTGACTGGGAAAGGAAGTTCAAGTAAAATGAAATCTAAATAATACAATTAAATTGTTACAAAATTTGACTTCTCCGAAAATTTATTCTGAACCACGCCTGAAACCAAGATTCTTATGACTCTTATGTAATCAAGCACAATCATCAAGAAACAACTAAAAATACAACGAATTAACCCTGTTATATCTGGCTTCTCGAGATGGGTCTTCAAAAAGTCAACGTGCATCCCATCTCAAACATAGAAATCCCAAATTGTTCCCGAAGTGTGGCTGATTAAGTTGGAGTGAAATTTAACTACAAATAAAGAATTCCTGTCCCAAAGTCTACAAATGGAGTAGGAAGTTCGCAAATGGTGTGACTTCAGTGGAAGATGCTCCACGTCCAGGTCAGGCACTAGCTGTGACTTCACAGAACATTGCAGCAGTTGAAGTCATAGTGAAGGAAAACCGCTGAGTGACACTAAATGACATTGCAGCATGTTTACAGATTAGTCGTGGGTCAGAGGTACGCCACACGGTGCATGAGTTGTGAGGACTACCAAAAGAAATTTTTTCTAAAGGCATTTTTGCACTTTGTAAGTGCTGGGGGACTTGCATTGAGCTTGGAGGAGATTATATTAAAAAGTAATACAGCTTTGTACCATTTCTGCACAATAAATAATATTTAAAAATATATTTAAGGTTTTCATTTGACTCACCCTCGTAAAAATGTGAAACGAGAACATTCCATGTAATATGTGTATGATGGTTAGAAAGAAGAGAGCACTAAAACTACCTAAATTAACTTATTTATATTTATATTTGTAACACATGGGAACATTTTTGGACAATACTCTGTTAAGGTAAAGTACAGATGAAACTGAAACAACACTGAAAATATTTAGCAGAGTTTAAAATTGTTTTCTGTAACGCTTCTGCCTTGGAGTGTTTTTTAGAAAGCCGGAGTTAAGAATAAGCCAGTGGCCCTCGTGCTGAAAAATAACTGCGTGCTGTGAAAGAAAGTCCATGCAACTCACCTAGTTTCGAAAATTGAAGTCCATGTGCTAATGTTTCTTCATGCTACAAACAGAATTTCTAGTTTCTTTCGCTTTTTGCTCAATTTTTAAATTGGGTATTGATTGCCCTAACATTGTTATACTAATCCTTTCTTCTCATTATTTATTGGTTAAAGTTTTTGTAATATTAAATTACTCATACACTGAATAAAATGAATTTATTACACGTTTCACACTCACACACAAAATAAAGAAACTTATTTCAGCCACTAAATAACGTTACACAAAGAAATACTTGGATACAACACGAGCATGTGAACCACATGCACTTATTATGGTCGCGGGAATGGAGTATCATGCCAACATGATAGGTGCATTACAAACAATCTGCCCTGTGATTTAGTAACCATTAGGTACTGGATCTGTTTACGTAAGAAGGATAAAATTAGTTTCTAGAACTAAAATATAAAGCAATGATATATTGCTTAGTATTTTCAATCCATATTTAAGTTCTACAGCTATTACTATGAGTGTTGGTGGTCCTGCTTCACCGTGCAACGAATGATCACCGCACAACACCCAGATGCAGCACACATTTCTGCAAAAATCTAGGGAACTCAGGACATCAGGCAGGCAAGAGGGGAAGGTTTCACGCATGCACAATAACTGATTTGAGAACTCTGAAGCAGTGCTCAAGAAAGTGTGAGGAAATTCTCAAGAACCTGACAAAGAATGGTCTGCAGCACAAGTTCAAGGACTGGCAGAGATGCTATAAAAAGTGCATTGAAGTAGGAGGGGAGTACTTTGAAAAAGATCATGTAAACATTGAATTGCAGTAATAAACATCTGTGAAAAAGGGGTATAAGGGCTAGTGATGCGCCTCTTATAGCCTCTCCTATCCAAATCCCATCCTCTTCCTGCCCGTGGTGCACCCTGCTTTAACAGATGAGGCTCTGGGGATTGAGCTACAGCGGTATAACTGTTCCATCAAAATGGAGGAAATGCCATTTATAAATTTACTGCTGACCTGTTATGGCAGTAGGAACGTCCTTCATCTGGCAAATGAAGGAAGGGCTGGTGATATCATAATGCTTTGCCAAGCCTGATCCGGCGGATCGGTAGACCAACAACAGGTGTGTTCCCTCCACAATATGAGGGTTAAGAAGGAATGATTCAACTGCCTACTTATAAAAAAGAGGTGTCCATAAGAAACAGTTGAAACCTGCTCAATAAGCTATGTTTATGTCTCCCTCATCAAAAACATCTTCACAAAACTATATAACAACTATCTAGTTTCCTCTGAAAAACTTAATTGGAAAGATCTCCAAAACAAACTAAAGACAATTCCAGATCTACCTCAAAAATCTTCAGTAGCAATGTTCAGATTAATCACACGCCACAATTGTTTGAATGGACATTTATTCAAGGTTGGTTTAACAACTTCTCCACAGTGCTGTTTATGTGGTAGAGACGATTTAATGAACATCGATCATCTAACTGTATGTGAAACTCTCCAAAATCAAGAAGATCTAGTCTCCAAATATTGGGAAGCAAGAAGAAAAATGATTTTATTATCAAATTCTGAGCATTAAATACACACACATCTGTGAAAAAAATCAGTCTCAGTCTTTGTTGATCAGCCCTCATATTTAAAACATGTGCATAATATGAAAATATCCCTCTTGCAACTGCGATTTCAACAACTGTATTGTTATAAAATTTAGGAAAATTCAGTTTGCTTTGCCTTACATTTAGCGCCAATGAGACAACTAAGGCCTAGGTGTGCGAGAGAAAGGGAAATCTGAAAAGAATAGGAGTAATGAGGTGGAAATGTTGAGCATACTAATGCATCTGATAGTTCACGGTCCAAAGTCTTCCCATTTGAAGAACATAATACATCTCTTGATAAACAAGAAAGTACATACTTTTGTAAATAATTGTTTGAGGAGAATTCTGGGGTTATGTTAGTGGATGCTATAACAGATGAAGAACAATAGGCATGTACAAACCATGATGAATTAAAGGTGCAAATAAAAACAGGAAGTGGAACTGATAGGCTATATGCTCTGTTAAGCAGAAGGGATTATTGAAAGGGACGTGATGGTTTGGAATCCTCAAAGAGCAAGGAAAAGAGCTGTGGTGGCTCGTGGAATAAAAAAGTGGGTGTTCACAAGACCTACACTTAAAATTCACACTAGCACTATCCGCTACTGCTACCACCACTAATACTACTGAGTGCTAGCTCCAACGCTCCACAAAATCTTATACAATCTATTAGTCTAGAAAGAATGAATCCTGTGCTTCTTTATCTTTTCACTAAGATGTACCAAGTCGGCACATCCTGCTTTTGTCCAATTACTCACTTCAGAGCTAGTCCTGATCCGTGGCGTAGCGCGCTAAGGCAGCATGTCTTGGTCCCTTGCCACGGAAAGCGGCCGGGTTGGATGCCACCCATGGGGTGCGGATTCTCGGTCCTGGTTATAGGACCAGTGCCCACTCAGCATCATGAGGAATGTGAGGAGCTTACGCTAGGTAAGCAGCCCTAGTCACGAAAACCAATGTTCCGGCTGGGGATGCCGAGATGCTGACCACATCTCTCCGTATCGGTTGGATGATTGCCCGCCTCTGCTGTGTGCAAGTGGGCATGCGGCCGGCAGTTGGGTTGGTAAGCCTTGGTCCTGATAGGGCTGTCATGCCAGTGGTTAACTTAACTCACTTTAGAGCTAAACAGAAGGCTTGGAAAGCTAAAAAGTCAATTTTTAATACTGCAACCGCATAGCCATTTACAGGTTGTGTATACATTGTTAAATTAGCGCCTGTAGTCCCGCTTGTGATTTTTGTAACACGCTTAACTGTCAAATTGGGCTGCAGACGTCCTAGTCGCTTTATTACATTTTTTCTCCGCAAGTCACTTTATTTATTTCTTAAAAGGGAATCCACCGATTTTATAGTTGCCTCTTGAGAGAAGTTCAACAGTCACAAAGATTCCAAGAACCTCGTGATCGGTCGCTGCACACAGCAAAGAGTAACTGTTTTGAGCTAAAACACTAGTTGTACTTGATGTACTAGGAAACTCACAATTATATCATCTGCTGATTATCTACAAATTCCAAATTTATCAGTGTTTAAAACAAAACATCTGTTTAGCAACAAAGCAGAGCCTGAGAGCACTAGGAGTTGTAAACATTCTTTGTATTTGCAGATAGTTGCAGTTAAACTCTATAGATAGTAGCACTTCCCAGAGATGACCAAGAACTCCTCTGGCGTTGCCAATGTGAATTAACGTGCACATCAAAACTATGGTCTGATCTGGGCGTACCCAACTAATGCCTGTCTGTAGCATTTGTTGTCTACGCATGCACAGAGCTTTAAACATTAGATGATATGCTAGTACAACAGAAGTGTGCTACCTACAAGGTTGCCACATACTTATGCTATCGCTGTCTACTTACTAAACTTTAAGCAATGAGCGCGGTAAATACAAATCAAAAATAAAAAGAGGGAAAGGACTTCTACAAGACAAACATTGGGGGTTCACGTGCCCTTGTGCTCCTAAGCAGATGCCCAAGGAAAAGAGTTAGACCCAGAATGATATGGAGAATCACAGAGGGGATTAAGAAGTGCAGTAAGAGGTGGAGGGAGGTGCAGTGAATAGTCATAGAGGAAGATGGAAAACCTTTATTCATGACGTAATGTTCCACTAAGGAATAACAGCAACTAAGTCAAGTAAGTCACAGTCCTCTGTTTTTACCCTGGTAAATTCTAAGAGCAGTTGCTGGTATTGACACCAACTAAACAAACAGAATGTCATCAAAATTAGCTTACATCCTCTGTGTACTTACCCCTTCACCATATTTTGCTCGACGACTACAGCGCCGCCAATCAAAATTATTCCTTGCAATGGAGAGAACATTAGACTCTAGTGTCTCATGATATAATGTTAGTTCCTTGAAATAGCCAAGGCGACGTTTATATTCTTCTTTCTTAAGAAGATAACAACCCCAGGTATAAGGATTTTGTATCCGTTCTATATAGTCAATAGGAGCAGGCAGCGTTTCGTGTATTCCCTTCACTACCCTTGTGTACTCGTCTGAGCCTGTCGCCACCCACACTAGCTCCATCTCTGTTTCTGGTGACATGTCTGTCCAATAGTAAGGTTGGTAGTATCGTTTTACTCTACTCACCAAGTCTTGCATAGCTGCCAATAGCTGAAACAAGCTAACACAATGCATTTGTTACTTACACAAAGCTAAGTAGTAAGAAATTATTATATCTGACACAAACTCTAACTTCGACAGCTGCTAAAGGTGCCCTCCAATGCTTTTTCTTATCACAAGAAGTCAAATGTTGGAAAACATTCCTTTTAATACTACTATTTGCACTCCTTATTACATACGAGGGCTGTTCGATAAAGAATGATGACCTTTTTTTGACAATGTACCTTTACTCATCCTCATAATTTTGATGGTCCTTCTCAAAATAGTCTCCCCTGAATGTGATACACTTGTTCCAGGGTTTCTGCCAGTCTTCAAAGACATGCTGGAAACCATTTTTGAGAGATCCTTCAAAATCGCCTCCACAGCCTTCACCACTGCTTCTGATGATGGATAATGTCTCCCACGAAGGCGTTTCTTCAAGTTAGGGAATAGAAAAACGTCACATGGGGCTAAATCCGGACTATAGGGAGGGTAAGGAATGCACTCTACGTTGTTTTTTGCAAGATATTCAGCAAGAACATGGGCAATATGCGACCGCACTTCCAGCCTGCTTCACGGAAATGTGATCTTTTGCGCCTGATATGGACTTGCAATGTTTTCAGGACATTCCTGTAGTATTGTCCAGTTACTGATGTGTGTGCAGATACAACATGCTGATAAACCATCCCATGAATATCAAAGAATGAGATGACCATAACTTTTCCAACAGAAGCAACCACTTTTGCTTTTTTGGGGGTTGGTGATGAAGGAGATTTCCACACGGAGCTTTGCTGTTTGCTCTCAGGATCTAAATGATGTAGCCAAGTTTCATCAGCAGCGATTACGTTTGGAAGAAACTCTGGATCTTCCTCTAACATCAACTTTAACTGCATGAGAATTTCCTTTTGTCCAGGAACAACACCCACTGCACACAAACACGTTTCATGTGTAATGTTTCTGTCACCAACGTGTGGGTGGCACCCAATGAAATGTTCAGTATTTCAGAAAGTGATCTTAAGGTAATTCATTAATCCTCTCTCACAATGGCAGCAGCAGTGTTGATGTTTTCTTCCGTTAGAGCAGTAACTGGAGCACCGCGTACACCTTCCCTTTAAATTGATTGTCTTACCTCTTTAAACATTTTAAGCTGCCTTCGACCTGTGCTGCTGGGAAGAACAGACTCTCCAAAGGCCTCCCGTAACATTGCATAGGCCGCAACTAAAGATTTGTTGAGACGAAAGCAGAATTTCAAAGCCGCACATATTTCTTCGCTTGTTACGTACATTGCAGCGGTAGGCGATACTGACATGTCTGAACATGCCTGGTTCTCACAGGCAGGAACCAGGAGTACCAACAATGAAACTATTATGGCGTGTTTGTTTTACATTTAGATAACAGAATATAATAAGACTGAATTTTAGTGCGAAAAATTATGATCATACTTTATTGAACGGCCCCCGTACTTAATGAGCTTTTGAAAAAGGCTACCATGTGTTTGTGTGTGAATAGCATAGCTCAAAACCAAAGTCAGTTAAAATTTGACTGAATGGAAATGTTGATGGTCCATAATTTTGAAAATATTAGTTAGTTAGTTTTTATTCATCCTTTTGATCATATTACATCATATAGGACACGTCAAGTACTTATAACTAAAAATTATACAATATACATATATACAACACAAGTTTGGAATGAAAATTCAACTGTATGTACAGTATATTAATAATGATGATTGCTGATGATAATGATGATGATGATGATGATGATCATAATAATAATAATAATAATAATAATAATAATAATAATAATAATAATAATAATAATAATAATAATAATAATAATAATAATAATAATAATAATAATAATAATAATAATAATAATAATAATAATAATAATAATAATAATAATAATAATAATAATAATAATAATAATAATAATAATAATAATAATAATAATAATAATAATAATAATAATAATAATAATAATAATAATAATAATAATAATAATAATAATAATAATAATAATAATAATAATAATAATAATAATAATAATAATAATAATAATAATAATAATAATAATAATAATAATAATAATAATAATAATAATAATGATAATGATAATGATAATGATAATGATAATGATAATGATAATGATAATGATAATGATAATGATAATGATAATGATAATAATAATAATAATAATAATAATAATAATAATAATAATAATAATAATAATAATAATAATAATAATAATAATAATAATAATAATAATAATAATAATAATAATAATTATAATAATAATAATAGTTCACCTGTAGTTAACATTTTCAAACAATTCACCTATACTATAAAACATTAACATCATTAAGAAAATTAATTGTCAAAGTAATCATAATATTCTTTAATGCTATAAAAACAATGGATAGAAAGAAGTTTTTTGAGACAAATTCTAAATCGATGCAGTGCAGGTATTTGCTTCAGATAATTGGATAATTTATTATAAAGCTGGAGGCCAGTATATACAAAAATTTTTTCCAAAAGAACTAGTGCTATGTTTGATTACATGAAGGTTATCTTTTCTTCTGGTATCATGAGAATGTATCTGTGGGTTTGTTGTGTACATACTGAGATTATTTTTATGTAGCATAATGTTTCATATATGTAAATACAGGGGAGGTCCAATATATTTAATTCCTTAAATAGTGGCCTACAACTGGTTCTTTTGTTAACATGTAGTATTATCCTAATTGCCCGTTTTTGCATTTTAAAAATAGATTTTGCTCCTGTTGAATTACCCCAAAATAATATTCCAAAGCTAAGAGCAGATTGAAAATATGCATGATATAAGGATATGACCGATTTCAATCCATGATTTTTGAAATGACTGTGATGGCATAAGTTATTTTACTCAGTTTGTGAGATAGTTTTTGAATGTGAACCGACCACTTTAAATTATTATCCACCCATACCCCTAGAAATTTTGTACCATCTGTGTATGAGATATATTTGCCCTGGAACTCCATAAAGGGATGACTGGCAAGTGTATTTTGTTTATGATGAAAAGCTATTGCTGTTGTTTTTTTCTGTATTTATTAATAATCTATTAATGTTGAACCAGTTTAGCAATTCAGACATTGTATGTTATTAAATTTTAAGGATCTCAAGTTGTAACCAGAAATATATAAGTTTGTATCATCAGCAAATAATGTTGGATAACTATCTCTTATTGAATGCTCTAGATTATTTATATACATCAGAAATGAAACAGGTCCAAGAATTGAACCTTGGGGGACACCATATTTTATTACTGCCATAGATGATAAATATGTTGTAATTTCATTTGTATTTACATGTGTATAAGTGATTTCTACAATATGTTGTCGGGATGTTAAATATTCTTTAAACCACTTGTCCACTGTTCCACTTATACCGATAACAGCTAGTTTTTCCAATAAAATTTTGTGGTCTACTAAGTCGAATGCCTTTGACAAATCTAAAAATATACCAATATTTTCTTCTTTTTTATCCATAGATTCATATATACATGTAACAAAACCTGCTATTGCTGTGTTTATTGACTTGTCTTTACCAAATCCGTGTTGTTTTTTGTTATTATACTGTGTTTATCGAGGAATGATGTAAGTCTGACGTACATTACTTTTTCTGTTAATTTTTAAAAAACGTATAGTAGTGATACAGGTCTATAGTTACCTGCATCAAATACTTCCCCCTTCTTAAAGAGAGGTTTCACCTTAGCCACCTTCAATTTTTCTGGAAATTCACCCGTTGATAGTGAGTGGTTTATTATGTAACATAGGGGTTTTATTAAATTTTGGTAGCAGTTCTTTATAACACTGTCAGGAATTTCATCAATAACACAAGATGATTTACATGTCAAACCCTTGATTATGCTTTCCAGCTCCATTTCTGTGACTGGGGTTAAATACATACTATTGCATTGTTTTGGATATCTTTTTGGCTGTGGGAAATCTTTCTTCAAGCTATCATGCGAACTATTTGGAACTATATTTGTGTAATAGTTATTAAAAAGATTGGCTACTTGTTTTGGGTCACATATTTTAGTTCCCTTGTGTCTAAGGTGTATATTCTCAGGGATATTCTTATCTAGTTTAATTTCTCGTTTAATTAAGGTCCACATGGCTTTTGATTTATTTTGTGATTCATGTATAAACCTTGCATTATGTTTGTATTTTTTATAGTAGGTTTTGAATTGTTCCAACACATTTCCAGCTTTTATGATTCTACTAAGAAATTTCATTCTGTGACTTGAATTTATAATGCCAGGTGTTATCCATCTGTTTTTTGGCTGCCAAATTGGCACTCTTGTTTTTGGTAATGCTGTTTGAAAGCAATAATTGAAAGTATTAAAAAACTCATTATATGCATCATCTACTGAGTGGTATTGGTATACTAGATCCCATGACTGTTTTTGTAGTAAGTAATTTAAATAATCTAAGTTATTTTCTTTGATCATCCTTATGTATTTATAGCCGAGCTTTTTGTTTGGTAACCTACATCTGATTTTGCTTTTAATACTTATAATCTGGGCAAAGTGGTCTGAAAATCCTGTTTCAATTACCTGGAAGCTATATTCCCATAGGTTTTTGTTTATAATAATTTGGTCTAGTACTGTTTGACAATGTGGTGTTACTCTAGTGGGCACAAATACTACTGGCTCCATTCCAAAAGAATTTAGCATGCACATTAGCTCTGGTTTTGGTGTGCTATCTAGAAAGTTTACATTTAGATCACCTATGATTACATGTTTCTTTCCTTTGTTTACTGCTGTTTGATTTATTATTTCCAAGCAGTCAATAAGCAGGTCAAGGCTACTGTTAGGGGGCCTATATATACAAGTAATTAATAAATTAAAATGTGTTAATTCTACTGTGCAAGACTCAAATTTTCCTTCAATATTTAAATCTGGGAAATAAGTGCAAGGTTTAGCCACTATATTGGAATTCACATATATACATGTACCTCCATGCTTTATAGTTTTCCTACAGAATTCAGTTATTAAAGTAAAATTAGGTATTGTGAAAAATTCAATTTCGTTTTCATTTAACCAGTGCTCAGAAATACAGATTACATCTAAATCCCTGTGGTCATGCAGCAATGTTTCTAAATTGGCTTTTTTATTCCTTAAACATTGAACATTTTGATGAAATATTTTAAGTGATCTACTTAGTTCTATAGACGTTCGTTTATTACTTGTATACTGACAATTTTGATGTAATATTTTTATATTACTGTCCTTCTGTTTTAATCCACCTTTGTTTATCTTTACACTTTTGTGAAAATTACATTCTACAATAACATTTTCAGGGTTTTGTTTCCCTGTTTTGTCCAAAGATTTCCTTTCTTCAATTTTTCTTAAGGGGTCTGTTTTGTCAACCTCACGGGGAAAGAACAACCCACAGAATAGATGGATCGGAGTCCTCTATTCTGTGCACGCTGAAGGTATGCTAGCCAGCTATCTGCAGCCATGCCCCAGATTTCACAGGCGTACAACATGAGTGGGATTATCAGCGCTCGAAATAGGTGTAACTTTAATCGGACTGGCATCAAGCCCGAATCCAGCATTGGGTACAGGGAGGCAACTATACCCGTGCCGATAGTTCCCTGATGTGTCCGCGGAAAGTCAATTTCGATGCCCAGGTACTTGATGGAATTGGTCCACTCTATTCTGCGACCTCTAAAGTGGAAGTTGGGGCAGTCAGTGGGGCTGTGGCGTCTAGTAAGAAGAATGGCATGGCTTTTGTCTGGATTTACGGATATCTGCCTACACCTGCACCACTCTGGTGTGAGACGTAGGTGTCTCTGGATTCTGTCTTTGCAGAACAATAACAAGTCGTCAGCATACTGTGCCATTTCGACCTGTGTTTGAGTTGGGAAGTCTGCCATGAACACACTAAAAAGTGTGGAGGATAGTACAGAGCCTTCGGGGTTCCTTTCATGTAGTTAAGTGTGTCATAGATAGATAGATAATATATTCATCTTGTAAATCATACATTGTACATAAGTACTATGATGTATAAGACACGTCAAATTGTGAATTTACAGTGCAATTAACTATACTTGTAAATTAACAAGTCACATCCAATAAGGACAAGTCATTGTTTGTACAAAATAATGTTTTATAAAGAAAGCTCAAGAATTTTACAATATACACAATTAATTCAGAAATGTAACAATATTATAAACTTTCCGTAAATTCACTAACATATATATATACATACATGGCAAAAACATGTGAGACGAGTGCAAACATGTATAGATGCTGGTGGAGGACACTTCCAACATTTTCTGTGAGATGTAAATAGTGTAATGAAATCTCCCAATTGTGTATTATATTCTCCCAAAGTTGCACGTGTGCCTTATTATTGGTTAAAATGTTATGGCCTATTGAAATGGTTCAGATTTATATGGATGACAATGTAGAAGCATGTCTATTCTAATGAAGCAATGTAAATCCAATGCAGAGTATAATTCTTGCGCAATAGCAGTGTTTGTAGCTTCTTCTGGTGTAGTGTCACTAGGATAGCTGTTGTAACCTTTATGAAGCACGGTAAGTGAGTTTATGAGAAAACTGGAAGTGTCTCACCTACACCACCATTAATTTGGGCAAAACTCTCATATGACGTTCTAAATACTGCCACACTTTTGACATAATGACCTACAACCAGAAGCTTAGGTTAATTTATATTGAAATTCCTATTGCAGATATGGTCTGAAACTATAAAAGGAAAACTGATATGGAGAAAGGATGCACTGAACATGAAGCTCAAGTGACATTAAATGAGATATCGGTTAAACTGGCTGAATTGAATTACAATTACCAAGAAATACCAGGAACACAGATAACAAACCTGGCAATAACAGTGTTGTATGTTATACATGCTTTTGAATTGAAAATCTGTTATTTTCTTTATTTTTCTTTCCTTGCCTTCATTTTACCATATGCAGTTTTGGAACAAACAAATAGCAGTGTTTTATTTTTTTTTTAATTTGTTCCATTTATACCCCACCTTTAACTACAATGGTCATATCGGCGGCTGTTCTCCTTTGGAACACGTAAACGTTAGGTTTTAATGATTAGATCACGCACACATTCATACTCTCATTCATACTTCCAGACTCTGGGGAAGATGAGGGAGGAAATAGCAGTCTTATAAAGTGAATGAATATACAAAAGTTTTGAATTTAAGTTTTGGAGTGGTGATAGATGATGAACTAATACCTCAGTGGACACTTTTGTTCTGCTATACAGACTCTCTGTTTTATTGCATAATGTATACAATGTGTTATAACTTAAATTAATACTTCAAAATGTAAGTCATTGCAATTTTCAGAAACTGTACAAAATGTTTCAGGACTCACCTTCATTTTCTGATCTATGTTTATATTTTACCAAATTGCAAACAAAAATATAGCACTTTAACATATGATATTTAATTGCAGAATGTACAGAGGCTGAGAGAAGTATTCAAATAATATAACATGTAACATTGCACGTACTATAAATACTGTAATATTTATTTGACAGCGTTGAATTATTAAACATGTAAACATTAACCTTTTGTGTCTCGGAAACAATATGTAAAATATCACTTTGCAGGTATTTATTACACAATATGTGCTCTATTTATTTTACTGTCCCTCTTATTGGAGGACATAAGTATTTGAACGTACCCATCGAACAGAGAGAATGGTGGTTGGACGTACCCTACACGCCCCTACCACATAGCAGTTGTGTTTATGCTATACCTCGAGACTGTGTGCTCAAAGTTATTCAGCCGATTGTGAACTCACAAGTAATATGGGACATAAAGGTAACAAGACAACGGTGGCAGAGAGGAATATTGTGATAAATATGTACAAACAAAACAAATCTCTCTCTGAAGTTGCCAAATCCATTAACAGAAGCAAAACTACACTGTTCTGCATAATTCAATGCTTCAACCTGATAAACACTGTTGTAAATAAACCTAGAAATGACGCTCCTTCTAAACTCACCACGTGAGACAGGAGCCAAATAATAAAAATAGTGAAGCAGAATCCGAGAGTCACTGCATCTGAGATTAGAGGATGCCTTGAGTAATATTCTGGCACTGTGGTTCACACCACAAGTTACAGGTTTCAAATAGTACTGGGTACAATGCCCGTGTTCCTAGGAAGAAGCCATAAGTTAATAAGGTGAATAAGAAAAAGTGTATAGAAGTTGCTAAAGAGTATGTGGTGAAACCAACATAATTCTGAGATAAGTTTCTCTGGTCGGACGACAGAAAATTCGGCTGATACAAGAGTGATGGAGCCTTAAAATGTGGAGACTGCCAAATACAGAATGGGAACCTAAGAACATGGTACCTACAGTGAAACATGGTGACAGTAATGTGATGGTATGGGGCTGTATAGCTTCATCTGGCTTTGGGGAACTGGTGTTCATAGATGGGATCATGGAAATTTTTAATACGAGAGGATTATTCAAAACAATCTTAAAAATAGTGCAGGGAAGCTGGGATTAGGACATGATTATAACTTCCATCAGGACAATGATCCTAAGCATACTGCTGAAATTTTAAGGCTTTGGATCGTGTACAACACTCCTCACACTTTGAAGACATCGCCGCAATCTCCAGATTTAAATCCTATACAGAACATCCGGAAGGAACTCGAGGAGCTTGTGAGGAAGCAAGAACCATCTGGAAGAACTTCTTCAAACAGAGTGGAGAAATATGGACTCTGAAGTCACTAAACAACACTTACAGACAATGCCCAAAGAACTATCAGCAGTAATTCAAAGAAAGGGGATGATAACTAAATAATACCTGTCTGTTCGAATACTTATGTCCAGATGTAAAGTAACCGTTTTATTTCTCCTTGAAATGCAAATTAGTTTCAGTTGCTATTTATGAGTGTATATGTTTAATGGAAGACTCAGGTTTATTTTGTACCAATTGTTTTTGCGTATGCTTACTCTGCATAGCTTTAAAATAATGTAAATGATAAATATGTTTACATTTGAATTCTTATGTCAGCCTCTGTATTTGCGGTAATTTAACATATTTGGGAAGCTTGGACATAAATGTCAGATACATTAGAAACAAAAAAAATGAATGAGAGGACTCAGTTGCCACGCCCTCCCCTGTAGAAGATCCAAGGTTCAAATCCTAGCAGCAGCATTGAGTCTTTTACCATTCTTAGCTGTCATGACATGCATGGAAAGTAATTCATTCTCTCACTTTCTTCTCGGGCAGCCAGCCAGGTGAAAAGATGATTACATGAAAAGGAGAATTAAGGAGGCTTTGACGATTTCCTCTGAAAGGAGCACGCTTAAAAATGGAAATCTATCGGCTTAAGAAGCACAGATCAATTCAGCTTGATAATCAAGTTAAGTAGTTACGTTTCTTTGACCCAATTAATTTTCTATACTTACGCCATCTCCTGACCTGGCATTTAATTTACTGAAAACTGTCTTTGTTCAGTAATGTGAATTTTGATAGTGTTTTGTCTTTGTCTATGTGTTATATCCAGTGTTTCATTTGCAGTTATAACATTTTATAAATATCCTGATGATGGGAGATATGCACACTTCCGAAACATTGATTTTTAATTGTCTTTTCACCTGGCTGGCTCCCCGAGAAGAAAGTGAGCGCATTCTTAGCCAGAAAAGCTTCAGGTCTTATTTTGGTTTATAATATTATCCCTAGTCAAAGTTTGATGTATTATAACATGAATAAAATAATAAAAAAAGGATCTTCCGCTCACATGACTCTCTACTCAAGTCTTTTATAAAAAGGAGATTCTTTTGTCTGCTTTTTGATACCAACATTCATTGTTCATTTACTCATTCTGTTGTAGGTATAGTATAAAGTTGCAACATAGAGATAATTAAATCTTTTCAAAGCCATAAAAGGAAGAGCTCCCTTGCAGCATGAGTGCCCTCAAAACTACTGATTATTTCTCAGAAAATAATAATGTTACATGAAGTACAGACTACCCTGTTTACTATTTATTTCTTATCACTCAAACCGCCAAGTGTGCTTGAATATAATGTGATCCATATAAACCTGAACCATTTCAATATGCCATAACTTCTGAACCAATGCAACACTATTTACATCTGAGAGAAAATGTGGGAACTGTCCTCCACCAGCATCTATACATGTTTGTACTCGTCTCACCATATTTTCTCAAGTTTACGGAGAGTATCCTCGCCGATGTTACTTATTTCAGATCGAATGGATTCCTTGAGAACATCAATTGTCTGTGGCCTATTCTTGTACACTCTAATTTATAGATGCCACCACAAGAAAAAATACGGTGAGGTTAGGTCAGGGGATCTACGGGTGGGGGGGGCATAGACCTTTTGAGATTATTTGATTATCAAACAAACAGGTTACAAGTTCCATGGTGTCATTAGATGTATGGCATATTGCTCCATCTTGATGGAAATAACCTTCTCTTAATTCGATATCATCCAGCTGCTCCACAAATGTCTTGAAGATACCCGTATAAACTTCAGTGTCTACAGTCCTATTAAAGAAAATGGGACCAAAAAATTGGGATTATGACCCTACAGAGTGCATATGGTGCAACAACTGAAAGAAGCAGATTATGATAAACGAATCAGTTACTGTCGGTGGTTTCAGAGTACTCTTATTCCACATCTAGACATTCTCTCCATAACGTGGTTTACAGTTGAGGTATGGTTTCATCTGTCAGGCTACATAAACACACAAAACACCAGATACTGGGCTGCTGTAAACCCCCAAGTGATCCACGAAACCCCACTGCATGATGAAAAGGTTGTCAGCCTCCACAATCGTTGGTCCCATTTTCTTTGATACGACTGTAGACACTCAAGTTTATATGGGTATCTTCAAGATATTTGTGGAACAGCTGGATGATATCGAACTGAGAGAAGGTTATTTCCATCAAGATGGAGCAAAGTGCCATACATCTAATGACACCATGGAAATTGTAACCTGTTTGTTTGATAATTGAATAATATCAAAGGCTCTGTGGCCGGCCCAGATCCTCTGACCTAACCTCACCGGATTTTTTCTTGTGGGGGTATCTAAAAAATAGAGTGTGAATAGGCCACGGATAATTGATGTTCTCAAGGAATCCATTCTAACAGAAGTAAATAATATTGGCGAGAATACTCTCCTTAAAACTTCAGGGAATATCTATTGTATTATATTTATTCCATCCTTTGAAACATAATATATATGCTATAGGACACATCAGTTCAAGATACAAAGATAAATATAAAAAGTTACATAAGACTAAAATCTGTAACAGATACATGTTCCAACAAAAGTCTAAAGTAGAAAAGGAAATAAAAACAAAATATATAAAGACCATAGAGAAATGCTATATAAAAGTAATTATTCACAAATGTGGAGTTTACTCTATTTCATGGTTTAGGAAATCCTCTACACAATAAAAGTTTTTCTCCATTAAGAAATTAAGTAGAGCCTTTTTGAATTTTTGTTTGGACTCAATATTCTTTATACTTTGTGGTAGTTTTCAGATTCACATTCAGATTTATTTTGCCATTTGCAACACTTTTTACAAAGCATCGTCAAAAAATAACACTACAATTACATCTTTACAGTTCAATAATAAAAATAAATAAATCTATTTACAGATTATTAGCAGTTCTAGATATACAAAATAGATTGATAACAAAATTTAATAAACTAAGTCACTCTACCATTTTTGTATTTGTCAATTGAGTAGAAAGCATTTTTCACTAGTTAAGTCTTTATTACAGATATTTTCTTCGCTTCTTCATTTATTGCCTTGATAGAGTGAGGTAATGATTGTATAGACTTCTTGCAGTACTTTCAATACATTTGGCAGCTAATGTTCCCCTGAACCTATTTCTAAAGTAGCTCTGTTTTGTTCTTGTATTATATTCAAGAATGTTTCTATTTTTTCCTTCTAAGTGGTTTCTTATCACATGTTTGAGATATTCAAATATATATAAACAAGGTAATGTGAGTATTTTAAGTTTTTTAAAATTACTTTTACATGATTGCCTTTTAAGAACTTTTTCCATTATTCTTATTGCTTAAATGAATAAATGTAGACTCGCATACGTGAAGCTACTTTCATACAATTTGGTTCTATGCGAATTGATAAATAGATTGTCTCTGCTCTAGTATCATGTGTATGAACTTCTGCATTTGTTATGAATGAATTTAGCATTTCTTTCATGCAACGCAACGCAGGTACTGACAGGCTGTTAACAGCCAGAAGGTTTTTGCTGCGTACCCACCCAGGTTTTGGGTCTAACCGCAGGTTGAAAATTTTAGAGATGCAGGATGGGGTGGCATTTTTTGATTAGGAATTTTCAAGGTTGATTTTCTTGCTCCTCTGTTTTACACAGGATGCCAAACCATTTTTTTTACACCCTGGTGTTTTGTTTGATTAATAATGGCATAAATTTTGTAGCCAAACACCTCATTTGAAGATTATGGACCTCAGCTTTTGCTCTGTTCAGATTAACTCCATGGTTACCTCGGGTGCCCGCATGCCATACGGGGTACACAAAAAAGCCTGAAGCGGCGTTTTGTAGCGTCGTAATCTCCTAGAGACTGAACCAGGGCGCTTCTGTGAGCTGGAATTTGAGCGTAAAATTTTGTCGCCCGGCGCCCAATTTCATCTTCCACGTATGGGAGAAGAGAAGCTTCGTGAAGCAACCTCACGGGGAAAGAACGACCGACAGAATAGATGGATCAGAGTCCTCTATTCTGTGCACGCTGAAGGTATGCTAGCCAGCTATCTGCAGCCATGCCCCAGATTTCACAGGCGTAGAACATGAGTGGGATTAACAGCGCTCGAAGGAGGTGTAACTTTAATCGGACTGGCATCAAGCCCGAATCCAGCATTGGGTACAGGGAGGCAATAGCCCCCTGTACCCGTGCCGATATTTCCCTGAGGTGTCCGTGGAATGTCAATTTGAATGCCCAGGTACTTGATGGAATTGGTCCACTCTATCCTGCGGCCTCTAAAATGGAAGCTGGGGCAGTTCGTGGGGCTGTGGCATCTAGTAAGAAGAATGGAATGGCTTTTGTCTGGATTTACGGACATCCGCCAACGCCTGCACCTCTCTGGTGTGAGAGGGAGGTGTCTCTGTATTCTGTCTTTGCAGAACAATAAGAAGTCGTCAGCATACTCTGCCATTTCAACCTGTGGTTGAGTTGGGAAGTCTGCCATGAACACACTAAAAAGTGTGGGGGATAGTACAGAGTCTTCGGGATTCCTTTCATGTAGTTAAGTGTGTCATAGATAGCTAGATAATATATTCATCTTGTAAATCATACATTGTGCATGAGTACTATGATATATAAGAAACGTCAAATTGTGAATTTACAGTGCAATTAACTATACTTGTAAATTAACAAGTCACATTGTCAATTAACAGGTCAGTGTTTGTACAAAATAATGTTTTATAAGGAAAGCTCAAGAATTTTACAATATACACTATTAATTCTTATATGTAACAATATTATAAACTTTCCATAAATTCACTAACAGATCATAAATTCACTAACATATATATACACATACATGGCAAAGACATGTGAGACAAGTGCAAGCATGTATAGCTGCTGGTGGTAGACACTTCCAACATTTTCTCTGAGATGTAAATAGTGTAATGTAATCTCCCAATTGTGTATTATATTCTCCCAAAGTTGCACCTGTGTCTTATTATTGGTTCAAATGTTATGGCCTATTGAAATGGTTCAGATTTATATGGAGTAGCATGCTGTAGAAGCACGTCTATTCTAATGAAGCAATGTAAATCTAATGCAGAGTATAATTCTTGCGCAGTAGCAGTGTTTGTAGCTTCTTCTGGTGTAGTGTCACTAGGAGAGCTGTTGTAACCTTTATGAAGCACGTCGAGTGAGTTTATGAGAAAACTGGAAGTGTCCCACTTGCACCACCATTAATGTGGGCAAAACTCTCATATGACGTTCAGTTTGTTTACACGTTTGATAAATACTGCCACACTTTTGACATAATGAAGCTACAACCACAAGCTTAGGTTAATTTATATTGAAATCCCTATTGCAGATATGGTCTGAAACTGTAAAAGGAAAACTGACAACAAGAAAGGATGCACTGAACATGATTCTCAAGTGACATTAAATGAGATATCGGTTAAACTGGCTGCATTGATTCACAATTACCAAGAAATACAAGGAACACAGATAACAAACTAGGCAATCACAGCATTGTATGGGATACATACCCTTGAATTGAAAAACTGACTATTCTTTCTTTCTTTTTCTTTCATCTTATTTTATAAAGTGTTTGGAACTAACAAATAGCAGTCTTATAAAGTGATATAATATGCAAAAGTTTTGAGTTTAAGTTTAGGAGTGGTGAGATATGATAAACTAATACCTCAGTGGACATTTTTGTTCTGATATACAGACATGTATACAATATGTTATAACTTAAGAAAATTAATATTTCTAAATATAAGTCATCCCCATTTTCAGAAACTGTGCAAAGTGTATCAGGACTCACCTTCATTTTCTGATCATGTTTATACTTTACCAAATTGCAAACAAAAATATAGTATTTTAACATATGAAATTTAATTGCTGAATGTACAGAGGTTAACAGAAGCTTTCAAATAATCTAACATGCAACTTTGCACGTACCATAAATACTGTAATATTTATTTGGCAGTGTTGAATTGTTAAGCATGTAAACATTAATCTTTCGTGTCTTGGAAACAATATTTAAAATATCACTTTGCATGTATTTATTACACAATCTGTGCTGTATTTATTCTATTGTCCCTCTTATTGGAGAACCTAAGTATTTGAACGTACCCATCGAACAGAGAGAAAGGTTATTAATATATAGATGAGTCGTATTTATTACATATTTTCTTCACTTAAGTACCTATTTTGAGGACATGTTTCGCAAATAATCGTTTGCTACTTCGGCTCTTATGCGACTAAAGCTTGATCCAGTGGTGTGGGTAATTCTGGAGTTGCTGCTGCCATCTGTTGATTTAGTAATGAACTTAACACATCAACAGATGGCAGCAGCAACTCCAGAATTACACACACCACTGGATCAAGCCTTAGTCGCATAACAGCCGACGATGCAACGATGATTTGCGAAACATATCCTCAAAATAAGTATGTAAGTGAAGCAGCTGTGTAATAAATACAACTCATCTATAAATTAATAATTATTTCGCTTCACTGTGGTGTTCCAATACAGTTAAATCTCGATAGAGAGAAAGATGGTTGGACATACCCTACACGCCCCTACCACATAGCAGTTGTGTTTATGCTATACCTCGAGACAGTGTGCTCAAAGTTATTCAGCCAATTGTGAACTCACAGGTAATATGGGATGTAAAGGTAAGGAGACAATGATGGCAGAGTGGAATATCGTGATAAATATGTACAAACAAAACAAATCTCTCTCCGAAATTGCCAAAACCATTAACAGAAGCAAAACTACACTGTTCTGCATAATTCAATGCTTCAAACTGATAAATACTGTTGTAAATAAACCTAGAAATGAAGCTCCTTCAAAACTCACCACCAGAGACAGGAGATAAATAATAAAAATGGTGAAGCAGAATCTGAGAGTCATTGCATCTGAGAGTAGAAGATGCCTTGAGCAATATTCTGGCACTGTGGTTCACACCACAACAGTAACAGGTTTCAAATAGTACTTAGTACAATGTCTTTGTTCCTAGGAAGAAACCATATGTTAATAAGACGAATAAGAAAAAGTGTATAGAATTTGCTAAAGAGTATGTGGTGAAACCAACATAAGTCTGGGATAAGGTTCTCTGGTCGGACGACAGAAAATTCTGCTCATACAAGAGTGATGGAGCCTTAAAATGTGGAGACTGCCAAATACAGAATGGGAACCTAAGAACATGGTACCTACAGTGAAACATGGTGACAGTAATGTGATGGTATGGGCTGTATAGCTTCATCTGGCTTTGGGGAACTGGTGTTCATAGATGGGATCATGGAAAATTTTAATACGAGAGGATTATTCAAAACAATCTTAAAAAGATTGCAGGGAAGCTGGGATTAGGACATGATTATAACTTCCATCAGGACAATCATCCTAAGCATACTGCTGAAATTTTAAGGCTTTGGATCATGTACAACACTCCTCACACTTTGAAGACATCGCCGCAATCTCCAGATTTAAATCCTATACAGAACATCCGGAAGGAACTCGAGGAGCTTGTGAGGAAGCAAGAACCATCTGGAAGAACTTCTTCAAACAGAGTGGAGAAATATGGACTCTGAAGTCACTAAACAACACTTACAGACAATGCCCAAAGAACTATCAGCAGTAATTCAAAGAAAGGGGATGATAACTAAATAATAGCTGTCTGTTCGAATACTTATGTCCAGATGAAAAGGAACCGTTTTATTTCTCCTTGTAGTGCAAATGAGTTTCAATTGCCATTTATGAATTTATATGTTTAATGGAAGACTCAAGTTTATTTTGTACCGATTGTATTTACGTATACTTAATCTGTGCAGCTTTAAAATAATATAAGTAATAAATATGATTACATTCGAACAGTTATGTCAGCTTCTGTATTTGCTGTAATTTAACATATTTGGGAAGCTCGGACTTAAATGTCAGATACATTAGAAACAAAAAAAATGAATGACAGGACTCAGTTGCCACACCCTCCCCTGTAGAAGATCCAAGGTTCAAATCCTAGCAGCAGCATTGAGTCTTTTACCATTCTTAGCTGTCATGGCATTCATGGAAAACAATTAATTCTCTCACTTTCTTCTCGGGCAGCTAGCCAGGTGAAAAGATGATTACATGAAAAGGAGAATTAAGGAGGCTTTGACGATTTGCTCTGAAAGGAGCACGCTTAAAAATGGAAATCTATCGGCTTAAGAAGCACAGATCAATTCAGCTTGACATTCAAGTTAAGTAGTTACGTTTCTTTGACCCAATTAATTTTCTCTACTTACGCCATCTCCTGACCTGGCATTTAATTTACTGAAAACAGTCTTTGTTCAGTAATGCGAATTTTGATAGTGTTTTGTCTTTGTCTATGTGTTATATCCAGTGTTTCATTTGCAGTTATAACATTTTATAAATATCCTGATGATGGGAGATATGCACACTTCCGAAACATTGATTTTTAATTGTCTTTTCACCTGGCTGGCTGCCCGAGAGGAAAGTGAGCGCATTCTTTGCCAGAAAAGCTTCAGGTCTTATTCTGGTTTATAATATTATCCGTTGTCAAAGTTTGATGTATTATAACATGAATAAAATATTAAAAAAAAGATCTTGCACTCACATGACTCTCTACTCAAGTCTTTTATAAAAAGGAGATTCTTTTGTCTGCTTTTTGATACCAAAATTCATTGTTCATTTACTCATTTTGTTGTAGGTATAGTATAAAGTTGCAACATAGAGATAATTAAATCTTTTCAAAGCCATGAAAGGAAGAGATACTTTGCAGCATGAGTGCACTCAAAGCTACTGATTATTTCTCAGAAAATAATAATGTTACATGAAGTACAGACTACCCTGTTTGCTATTTATTTCTTATCACTCAAACCGCCAGGTGTGCTTGAATATAATGTGATCCATATAAACCTGAACCTTTTTAATATGCCATAACTTCTGAACCAATGCAACACTATTTACATCTCAGAGATAATTTTGGAACTGTCCTCCACCAGCATCTATACATGTTTGTACTCGTCTCACCATATTCTCTCAAGTTTTACGGAGAGTATCCTCGCCGATGTTACTTATTTCAGATCGAATGGATTCCTTGAGAACATCAATTGTCTGTGGCCTATTCTTGTACACTCTAGTTTATAGATGCCACCACAAGAAAAAATACGGTGAGGTTAGGTCAGGGGATCTGTGGGTGGGGGGGCGGCATAGACCTTTTGAGATTATTTGATTATCAAACAAACAGGTTACAAGTTCCATGGTGTCATTAGATGTATGGCATATTGCTCCATCTTGATGGAAATAACCTTCTCTTAATTCGATATCATCCAGCTGCTCCACAAATGTCTTGAAGATACCCGTATAAACTTCAGTGTCTACAGTCCTATTAAAGAAAATGGGACCAAAAAATTGGGATTATGACCCTACAGAGTGCATATGGTGCAACAACTGAAAGAAGCAGATTATGATAAACGAATCAGTTACTGTCGGTGGTTTCAGAGTACTCTTATTTTACATCTAGACATTCTCTCCATAACGTGGTTTACAGTTGAGGTATGGTTTCATCTGTCAGGCTACATAAACACACAAAACACCAGATACTGGGCTGCTGTAAACCCCCAAGTGATCCATGAAACCTCACTGCATGATGAAAAGGTTGTCAGCCTCCACGATCGTTGGTCCCATTTTCTTTGATACGACTGTAGACACTCAAGTTTATGTGGGTATCTTCAAGATATTTGTGGAACAGCTGGATGATATCGAACTGAGAGAAGGTTATTTCCATCAAGATGGAGCAACATGCCATACATGTAATGACACCATGGAAATTGTAACCTGTTTGTTTGATAATTGAATAATATCAAAGGCTCTGTGGCCGGCCCAGATCCTCTGACCTAACCTCACCGGATTTTTTCTTGTGGGGTTATCTAAAAAATAGAGTGTGTATAGGCCACGGATAATTGATGTTCTCAAGGAATGCATTCTAACGGAAATAAGTAATATTGGCGAGGATACTCTCCATAAAACTTCAGGGAATATCTATTGTATTATATTTATTCCAGCCTTTGAAACATAATATATATGCTATAGGACACATCAGTTCAAGATACAAAGATAAATATAAAAAGTTACATAAGACTAAAATCTGTAACAGATACATGATCCAACAAAAGTCTAAAGTAGAAAAGGAAATAAAAACAAAATATATAAAGATCATAGAGAAATGCTATATAAAAGTAATTATTCACAAATGTGGAGTTTACTCTATTTCATGGTTTAGGAAATCCTCTACACAATAAAAGTTTTTCTCCATTAAGAAATTAAGTAGAGCCTTTTTGAATTTTGGTTTGGACTCAATATTCTTTATACTTTGTGGTAGTTTTCAGAGTCACATTCAGATTTATTCTGCCATTTGCAACACTTTTTACAAAGCATCGTCAAAAAATAACACTACAATTACATCTTTACAGTTCAATAATAAAAACAAATGAATCTATTTACAGATTATTAGCAGTTCTAGATATACAAAATAGATTGATAACAAAATTTAATAAACTAAGTCACTCTACCATTTTTGTATTTGTCAATTGAGTAGAAAGCATTTTTCACTAGTTAAGTCTTTATTACAGATATTTTCTTCGCTTCTTCATTTATTGCCTTGATAGAGTGAGGTAATGATTGTATAGACTTCTTGCAGTACTTTCAATACATTTGGCAGCTAATGTTCCCCTGAACCTATTTCTAAAGTACCTCTGTTTTGTTCTTGTATTATATTCATGAATGTTTCTATTTTTTCTTCTAAGTGGTTTCTTATCACATGTTTGAGATATTCAAATATATATAAACAAGGTAATGTGAGTATTTTAAGTTTTTTAAAATTACTTTTACATGATTGCCTTTTAAGAACTTTTTCCATTATTCTTATTGCTTAGATGAATAAATGTAGACTCGCATACGTGAAGCTACTTTCATACAATTTGGTTCTATGCGAATTGATAAATAGATTGTCTCTGCTCTAGTATCATGTGTATGAACTTCTGCATTTGTTTTGAATGAATTTAGCATTTCTTTCATGCAACGCAACGCAGGTACTGACAGGCCGTTAACAGCCAGAAGGTTTTCGCTGCGTACCCACCCAGGTTTTGGGTCTAACCGCAGGTTGAAAATTTTGGTGATGCAGGATGGGTTGGCATTTTTTGATTAGGAATTTTCAAGGTAGATTTTCTTGCTCCTCTGTTTTACACAGGATGCCAAAACATTTTTTTTACACCCTGGTGTTTTGTTTGATTAATAATGGCATAAATTTTGTAGCCAAACACCTCATTTGAAGATTATGGACCTCAGCTTTTGCTCTGTTCAGATTAACTCCATGGTTAACTCGGGTGCCCACATGCCATACGGGGTACCCAAAAAACCTGAAGCGGCGTCTTGTAGCGTCATAATCTCCTAGAGACTGAACCAGGGCGCTTCTGTGAGCTGGAATTTGAGCGTAAAGTTTTGTCGCCCGGCGCCTAATTTCATCTTCCACGTATGGGAGAAGAGAAGCTTCGTGAAGCAACCTCACGGGGAAAGAACGACCGACAGAATAGATGGATTGGAGTCCTCTATTCTGTGCACGCTGAAGGTATGCTAGCCAGCTATCTGCAGCCATGCCCCAGATTTCACAGGCGTACAACATGAGTGGGTTTAACAGCGCTCGAAGAAGGTGTAACTTTAATCGGACTGGCATCAAGCCCGAATCCAGCATTGGGTACAGGGAGGCAATAGCCTCCTGTACCCGTGCCGATAGTTCCCTGATGTGTCCGTGGAAAGTCGATTTGAATGCCCAGGTACTTGATGGAATTGGTCCACTCTATCCTGCGGCCTCTAAAATGGAAGCTGGGGCAGTTCGTGGGGCTGTGGCATCTAGTAAGAAGAATGGAATGGCTTTTGTCTGGATTTACGGACATCCGCCAACGCCTGCACCTCTCTGGTGTGAGAGGGAGGTGTCTCTGTATTCTGTCTTTGCAGAACAATAAGAAGTCGTCAGCATACTCTGCCATTTCAACCTGTGGTTGAGTTGGGAAGTCTGCCATAAACACACTAAAAAGTGTGGGGGATAGTACAGAGTCTTCGGGATTCCTTTCATGTAGTTAAGTGTGTCATAGATAGATAGATAATATATTCATCTTGTAAATCATACATTGTGCATGAGTACTATGATATATAAGAAACGTCAAATTGCGAATTTAGAGTGCAATTAACTATACTTGTAAATTAACAAGTCACATCCAATAAGGACAAGTCAGTGTTTGTACAAAATAATGTTTTATAAAGAAAGCTCAAGAATTTTACAATATACACAATTAATTCAGATATGTAACAATATTATAAACTTTCCATAAATTCACTAACAGATCATAAATTCACTAACATATATATACACATACATGGCAAAGACATGTGAGACAAGTGCAAGCATGTATAGCTGCTGGTGGTAGACACTTCCAACTTTTTCTCTGAGATGTGAATAGTGTAATGTAATCTCCCAATTGTGTATTATATTCTCCCAAATTAGCACCTGTGTCTTATTATTGGTTCAAATGTTATGGCCTATTGAAATGGTTCAGATTTATATGGAGTAGCATGCTGTAGAAGCATGTCTATTCTAATGAAGCAATGTAAATCCAATGCAGAGTATAATTCTTGCGCAGTAGCAGTGTTTGTAGCTTCTTCTGGTGTAGTGTCACTAGGATGGCTGTTGTAACCTTTATGAAGCACGGTAAGTGAGTTTATGAGAAAACTGGAAGTGTCCCACTTGCACCACCATTAATGTGGGCAAAACTCTCATATGACGTTCAGTTTGTTTACACGTTTGATAAATACTGCCACACTTTTGACATAATGAAGCTACAACCACAAGCTTAGGCTAATTTATATTGAAATCCCTATTGCAGATATGGTCTGAAACTGTAAAAGGAAAACTGACAACAAGAAAGGATGTACTGAACATGATTCTCAAGTGACATTAAATGAGATATCAGTTAAAATGGCTGCATTGATTCACAATTACCAAGAAATACAAGGAACACAGATAACAAACCAGGCAATCACAGCGTTGTATGGGATACATACTCTTGAATTGAAAAACTGACTATTCTTTCTTTCTTTTTCTTTCATCTTATTTTATAAAGTGTTTGGAACTAACAAATAGCAGTCTTATAAAGTGATATAATATGCAAAAGTTTTGAGTTTAAGTTTAGGAGTGGTGAGATATGATAAACTAATACCTCAGTGGACAATTTTGTTCTGATATACAGACATGTATACAATATGTTATAACTTAAGCAAATTAATATTTCTAAATATAAGTCATCCCCATTTTCAGAAACTGTGCAAAGTGTATCAGGACTCACCTTCATTTTCTGATCATGTTTATACTTTACCAAATTGCAAACAAAAATATAGTATTTTAACATATGAAATTTAATTGCTGAATGTACGGAGGCTAACAGAAGCTTTCAAATAATCTAACATGCAACTTTGCACGTACCATAAATACTGTAATATTTATTTGGCAGTGTTGAACTGTTAAGCATGTAAACATTAATCTTTTGTGTCTTGGAAACAATATTTAAAATATCACTTTGCATGTATTTATTACACAATCTGTGCTGTATTTATTCTATTGTCCCTCTTATTGGAGAACCTAAGTATTTGAATGTACCCATCGAACAGAGAGAAAGGTTATTAATTTATAGATGAGTTGTATTTATTACACATTTTCTTCACTTAAGTACCTATTTTGAGGACATGTTTCGCAAATAATCGTTTGCTACTTCGGCTCTTATGCGACTAAAGCTTGATCCAGTGGTGTGGGTAATTCTGGAGTTGCTGCTGCCATCTGTTGATTTAGTAATGAACTTAACACATCAACAGATGGCAGCAGCAACTCCAGAATTACCCACACCACTGGATGAAGCTTTAGTCGCATAACAGCCGAAGATGCAACGATGATTTGCGAAACATATCTTCCAAATAAGTATGTAAGTGAAGCAGCTGTGTAATAAATACAACTCATCTATAAATTAATAATTATTTCGCTTCACTGTGGTGTTCCAATACAGTTAAATCTCGATAGAGAGAAAGATGGTTGGACGTACCCTACACGCCCCTACCACATAGCAGTTGTGTTTATGCTATACCTCGAGACAGTGTGCTCAAAGTTATTCAGCCAATTGTGAACTCACAGGTAATATGGGATGTAAAGGTAAGGAGACAACGATGGCAGAGAGGAATATTGTGATAAATATGTACAAACAAAACAAATCTCTCTCCGAAATTGCCAAAACCATTAACAGAAGCAAAACTACACTGTTCTGCATAATTCAATGCTTCAAACTGATAAATACTGTTGTAAATAAACCTAGAAATGACGCTCCTTCTAAACTCACCACCAGGGACAGCAGATAAATAATAAAAATGGTGAAGCAGAATCTGAGAGTCATTGCATCTGAGAGTAGAAGATGCCTTGAGCAATATTCTGGCACTGTGGTTCACACCACAACAGTTACAGGTTTCAAATAGTACTTAGTACAATGCCCTTGTTCCTAGGAAGAAACCATATGTTAATAAGACGAATAAGAAAAAGTGTATAGAATTTGCTAAAGAGTATGTGGTGAAACCAACATAAGTCTGGGATAAGGTTCTCTGGTCGGACGACAGAAAATTCTGCTCATACAAGAGTGATGGAGCCTTAAAATGTGGAGACTGCCAAATACAGAATGGGAACCTAAGAACATGGTACCTACAGTGAAACATGGTGACAGTAATGTGATGGTATGGGGCTGTATAGCTTCATCTGGCTTTGGGAACTGGTGTACATAGATGGGATCATGGAAAATTTTAGTACGAGAGGATTCTTCAAAACAATCTTAAAAAGAGTGCAGGGAAGCTGGGATTAGGACATGATTATTACTTCCATCAGGACAATGATCCTAAGCATACTGCTGAAATTTTAAGGCTTTGGATCGTGTACAACACTCCTCACACTTTGAAGACATCGCCGCAATCTCCAGATTTAAATCCTATACAGAACATCCGGAAGGAACTTGAGGAGCTTGTGAGGAAGCAAGAACCATCTGGAAGAACTTCTTCAAACAGAGTGGAGAAATATGGACTCTGAAGTCACTAAACAACACTTACAGACAATGCCCAAAGAATTATCAGCAGTAATTCAAAGAAAGGGGATGATAACTAAATAATAGCTGTCTGTTCGAATACTTATGTCCAGATGAAAAGTAACCGTTTTATTTCTCCTTGTAGTGCAAATGAGTTTCAATTGCCATTTATAAATTTATATGTTTAATGGAAGACTCAAATTTATTTTGTACCGATTGTATTTACGTATACTTAATCTGTGCAGCTTTAAAATAATATAAGTAATAAATATGATTACATTCGAATAGTTATGTCAGCCTCTGTATTTGCTGTAATTTAACATATTTGGGTAGCTTGGACTTAAATGTCAGATACATTAGAAACAAAAAAAATGAATAGCAGAACTCAGTTGCCATGCCCTCCCATGCAGAAAATCCAAGGCTCAAATCCTAGCAGTAGCATTGAGTCTTTTACCATTCTTAGCTGCTCATGGCATGCATGGAAAACAGTTCATTCTTTCACTTTCTTCTCGGGCAGCCAGCCAGGTGAAAAGGTGATTACATGAAAAGGAGAATTAAGGAGGCTTTGGCAATTTCCTCTGAAAGGAGCACGCTTAATCGTGATAAAGGATATCACTTCAGCTCCTCTTGGAAACTGGCCTTAAAATGGAAATCTGTCGGCTTAAGAAGCACAGATGAATACAGCTTGATAATCAAGTTAAGTAGTTACGTTTCTTTGACCCAATTAATTTTCTATACTCACATCATCTCCTGACCTGGCATTTAATTTACTGAAAACAGTCTTTTGTTCAGTAATGCAAATTTTGATAGTGTTTTGTCTTTGATTATATTTGTGTTATATCCAGTGATTCATTTGTGGTTATAACATTTTATAAATATCCTGATGATGGGAGAGATGTACACTGCCGAAACATTGATATCTAATCGTCTTTTTATCTGGCTGGCTGCCTGAGAAGAAAGTGAGCGCATTCGTCGCCAGGAAAGCTTCACGTCTTATTTTAGTTCATAATATTATCCGTTGTCGAAATTTGATGTATTATAACATGAAAAAAAGAATAAAAAAAGATCTTGCACTCACATGACTTTCTCTACTCAAGTCTTTTATGAAAAGGAGATTCTTTTGTCTGCTTTTTGATACAAACATTCATTGTTCATTTACTCATTCTGTTGTAGGTATAGTATAAAGTTGCAACATAGAGATAATTAAATCTTTTCAAAGCCATAAAAGGAAGACCTACCTTGCAGCATGAGTGCCCTCAAAACTACTGATTATTTCTCAGAAAATAATAATGTTACATGAAGTACAGACAACCCTGTTTACTATTTATCTTAACATTTGATCTGCCAGGTGTGCTTAGTGATCCGTTTAAACCTGAACCATTTCAATAGGCCATAACTTCTGAACCAATAACACGACATGCGTACAACTTTGGGAGAATATAGTACACAATTGGGAGATTACTTTACACTATTTACATTTCAGAGAAAATGTTGGAAGTGTCCTCCACCAGCATCTATACATGTTTGCACTTGTCTCACCATATTCTCTCAAGTTTTACGGAGAGTATCCTCGCCAATGTTACTTATTTCAGTTCAAATGGATTCCTTGAGAACATCAATTGTTCGTGGTCTATTCTTGTACACTCTGTTTTTAGACACGCCTACAAGAAAAAAATCCGTTGACGGTAGATCAGGGGATCTGGGGGGATGGGGGGGGGGCAACAGACCTTTTGAGATTATTCAATTATCAAACAAACAGGTTACAAGTTTCATGGTGTCATTAGATGTAGGGCACGTTGCTCCATCTTGCTGAAAATAACTTTCTCTCAATTCAATATCATCCAGCTGCTCCACAAATGTATTGAAGATACCCTTATAAACTTCAGTGTCTACAGTCGTATCAAAGAAATTGGGACCAAAATATCAGAATTATGACCTTGCAGAGTGCATATGGTGCAACAATTGAAAGAAGATTATGATAAACGAATCAGTTACTGTCGATGGTTTCAGGGTACTCTTATTCCACATCTAGACATTCTCTCCATAACGTGGTTTACAGATGAGGATGGTTTCAACTCTTAGGCTACATAAACACACAAAACACCAGATACTGGGTTGCTGTAAACCCCCATGTAATCGACGAAACCCCACTGCATGATGAAAAGGTTGTAAGCTTCCAGGTTCATTGGTCCCATTTTCTTTGATACGACTGTAGACACTGAAGTTAATATGGATATCTCCAAGATATTTGTGGAGCAGCTGGATGATATCGAATTGAGAGAAGTTATTTCCAGCAAGATGGAGCAACGTGTCATACATCTAAGGACACCATGGAAATTGTAACCTGTTTGTTTGATAATCAAATAATCTCAGAGACTATTTGGCCCCCCAGATCCGCTGACCTAACCTCACTGGACTTTTCCTTGTGGGGGTATCTAAAAATAGAGTGTGAATAGGCCACGGACAATTGATGTTCTCAAGGAATCCATTCTAATGGAAATAAGTAACATTGGCGAGGATACTCTCCATAAAACTTCAGATAATATGTATCATAATGTATTTATTTCATCCTTTGAAACATAATCTATATGCTATAGGACACATAAGTTCAAGATACAAAGATAAATATAGAAAGTTACATAAGACTAAAAATTGTAAACAGATACATGATCCAACAAAAGTCTAATGGAGAAAAGGAAATAAAAACAAAATATATAAAGACCACAGAGAAATGCTATATAAAAGTAATTATTCACAAATGTGGAGTTTACTCTATTTCATGATTTAGGAAATCCTCTACACAATAAAGGTTTCTCTCCATTAATAAATTAAATAGAGCCTATTTGAATTTTGGTTTGGCCTCAATATTCTTTATACTCTGTGGTAGTTTATTGAACAAATGTAGATTAGCATATGTGAAGCTACTGTCATATAATTTGGTTCTATGTGAATTGATAAATAGATTGTCTTTGCTCTAATATCATGTGTATGAACTTCTGCATTTGTTTTGAATGAATTTAGCGTTTCTTTCATGTAGTTAAGTGTTTAATATATACATACATGGCAAAGACATGTGACACGAGTACAAATAGGTGTAGATGCTGATGGAGGACACTTCCAACATTTTCTCTGAGATGTATATAGTGTAATGTAATCTCCCGATTGTGTATTAAATTACCCCAAAGTTGCACGTGTGTCCTATTATTGGTTCAAATGTTATGGTCTATTGAAATGGTTCAAATTTATATGGATCGCACTGTAGAAGCATGTCTATTCTAATGAAGCAATGTAAATCAAATGCAGAGTATAATTCTTGCGCAGTAGCAGTGTTTGTAGCTTCTTAACGTGTAGTGTCACTAGGATAGCTGTTGTAACCTTTATGAAGCACGGTAAGTGAGTTTATGAGAAAACTGGAAGTGTCTCACTCGCACCACCATTAATGTGGGCAAAACTCTCATATGACGTTCAGTTTGTTAACATGTTTGATAAATACTGTCACACTTTTGACATAATGCAACTACAACCACAAGCTTAGGTTAATTTATATTGAAATTCCTATTGCAGATATGGTCTGAAACTATAAAAGGAAAACTGATAGGGAGAAAGGATGCACTGATCATGAAGCTCAAGTGACATTAAATGAGATATCGGTTAAACTGGCTGCATTGATTAACAATTACCAAGATATACAAGGAACACAGATAACAAACCTGGCAATAACAGCGTTGTATGTGATACATGCTTTTGAATTGAAAATCCATTTTTTTTTTTTTTTTTTTTTTTTTTGCTTTCTTCTTTGTAGTGTTCGGAACAATTAGCAGTCTTATAAATCGAATGATTATACAAAGGTTTTGAATTTAAGTTATAGAGTGGTGATAGGCGATGAACTAATGCCTCGGTGGACACTTTTATTCAGATATACAGACTCTTTCTGTTTTATTGCATTATGTATACTGCTTATAAAACGTATAAAACATTGGCGAGGATACTCTCCGTAAAACTTGAGAGCATATGGTGAGACGATTTCCATTGGAATTCTTCCTACTTCAAAGTTAATCAAATCATAGAATTCAATAATCTATAAACTATATTACTCACCTGTAATATACCTCTCACGCACCTTGGCTCCAGCTGTACGTGTGCGTTCAGTGCAACTACAGCCTTACACATTAATTCCGTATCTTTCCTCTTGCACAACTTTCTCGCTGACGTCATAACACGTCACAGGAACGTGGAGTCTCCGCAGTATGACCAACATAAACACGTGACTTTTCGGATACATCCAGTGACAGCAACTACAAGTCAGAGGTCGAAGCTCTTTTCTCTGTAACTTCTCGTGGGTCCATTTTTGATTGTAATTTACGTCCTCCAACGTCAAGTCATATCGTACGATGAATGGAATGGATGAAAAGATGCTCAAATGAGTCCGGGGTCCATGGAGCGTAGACATTCGTCTTTACAGGATAAGGGAAAACCCCGGAAAACCGTATCCAGGTAACTCACCCTGACCGAGATTCCAACTCGGGTCCAATGGAGACTATAAACCAGCAGATTATTAATACTTCACACAAAATGAGAGAGATCGTGATGTTGGTAATGTGTAAGAACTAGATATGATCGCATTCCAAGGCGAAAGATAAAATTCAAAAGAACGTCAGCTAAAAGAAATCAAGAGTTGTGAGTAAAACTAAAATATAGGTTAATTTACATTAGTTTCTCTAACATCATTTACGTATTTAATAAACTTCTACAAACTATCGTCACGAAAACATACTTTTTTATCTCCTCCATGCAGTGGCGGCTTGTGCCGAAAAATAACAGCGTACTGTAGGGAAAAAGTCCATGCAACTCCCCTAGTTTCGAAAAATGAAGTCCATAGCACATGTTCCTTCATGGTATAAGCATAATTACTCTGTCCTTTGGCTTTTTGCTCAATTTTTAGATCTGGTATTGGTCGCTCTAATATTTTTATAGCAACACTTTTTTGTTTAATTTACGTGCGCCCTAACGTTAAGTTACATGGGACGGTGAAAGAGTTGGGTGAAATGATGCTCAATGAGTCCAGGGTCCATGGAGCTTAGAGTTACCGGACATTCGTCTTGAAGGATAAGGGAAATCCCGGAAAAAAACCTTATCTAGGTAACTCACCCTGACCGAGATTCGAACTCGGGACCTCTTGAACGTGAGGCAGACATACTACCATCTACGCTACCGAGGCGGGCATACCAACACTTTCTTCTAATGCTTGCCTTGAAAAGGTTCATTCTTTATTGGTTAAAGTTTTCGTAATATTAAATTACTCATACACTGAATAACATGAATTTATTACACGTTTCACACTCACACACAAAATAAAGAAACTGATACCAGCCACTAAATAACGTTACACAAAGAAATACTTGGATACAGTGCAAACACACGAACCACATTCACTTGTTACGTTTTGTTAAGGTCATGAGAATGGAGTATGGTGCCAACATGATAGGTGCATCACAATCTGTCCTGCGATTTAATAACCATTAGGTACTGGATCTGTTTACGTAAATAGGACGGAATTAGTTTGTAGAACTAATCTAGAACTAATGATAGATTGTTAAATGATTTTCAGTGCACATTCAAGTTATACAGCTGTAACTCTAATGCGCGATATCACCAACAGATGTTAAAATCGACGTTAACAAATGTAACGTAACAATTGTATCAACGCTAACAAAGCTGTCAAATTTCTTGCATTTCACCAACATATTTTCATAAAATGTTAACAAGCACGTGATAACGCCAAGAAACTTGTAAATATTACAGCTATAGAAGGCTATGGATGAGTCGTATTATTTTCTGAACGTACTGCGATGTGCTTATGTTTTCATTTTCGCCTGCACCGCAGTTTGCGTACAGTTAAAAAAATGGCGAATAAACAAAATCGTAAACAAAGCCGTGAGACAAATTTCCCATCAATGGAGAAAGAACTGTTTATTGAATTGGTGACGAAGTGTAAGGATATCGTGGAAAATAAGAGGACGAATGCCGTGAATGTAAAAGAGAAAGATGTCACATGAGAAATAATTGGAAACGAATTTAATTCAAATGCATGTGTCACTACTAGAAACAGGAAACATCTTCTTCAGTATTACGTAAATTTAAAACGAGGAGCGAAGAAGGACAAGTGACTTGAACGTTTCAAGACGGGAGGTGGTCAGTGAATTATCCACATAATTCAGTGAATTATAAAATCGCAAAGTTATTAATACTTGAAGCAAAGGCGAGATCAGCATATTCCTTTCGATGCATGTTCTAACTCAGTATTACGTAAATTTAAAACGAGGAGCGAAGAAGGACAAGTGACTTGAACGTTTCAAGACGGAAGGTGGTCAGTGAATTACCCACATAACTCAGTGAATTATAAAATCGCAAAGTTATTAATACTTGAAAAAGCAAAGGTGATAGCGGCATATTCCTTTCGATGCATGTCCTAACTCAGTATTACGTAAACTTAAAGCGAGGAGCGAAGAAGGACGAATTACTTGAACGTTTCAAGACGGGGGTTGGTCAGTGAATTACCCACATAATTCAGTGAATTATAAAATCGCAAAGTTATTAATACTTGAAGAAGCAAAGACGAGATTGGCATATTCCTTTCGATGCATGTCCTAACTCAGTATTGCGTAAATTTAAAACGGGGAGCGAAGAAGGACAAGTGACTTGAACGTTTCAAGACAGGAGGTGGACAGTGTATTATCCACATAATTCAGTAAATTATATAATCGCAAAGTTATTAATACTTGAAGCAAAGAGAGATCGCCATATTCCTTTCGATGCATGTTCTAACCTCGCTTGTACTTCCGCAGTAACCTTCATAACAGCTTGTTTTGACAGTTTATACCTCTGTAGAAAATGTTCTTCTGATATCTCCTCAAAATAATTTCTCCTCATAGGCGTGATGATGATGATGATGATGATGATGATGATGATGATGATGATGATGATGATGATGATGATGATGATGATGATGATGATGATGATGAGTATAAGGGCGCTCAACTACAGAGGTCATCAACGCCCTTTTTAAATGAAACTGGTCATGGCAAAAGCCAGATATAAATTATTCTAAAAACAATATATGTTAAAAAAGACAAAAAATACATACGCCTTGAAAAAAAAAATAAATAAATAAAATAAAAATGTCATCCAAAAACCATAAATTCTATTTGCTAAATCCTAAAATCTAATCTCGAAAAGAATCTAAAAACCTTCTCCACTACTGCGTGATCGTCCGCTAGCATTTCTGCAAAGCTGACCGGCAGCTGCAGAGACGTCCTAAGGTCTGCTAGGTGAAAACACTCTAGCAGCACGTGTCGTACAGACAACGCTTCATTGCAAAACGGACATAGTGGAGAAGGCTCCTTTTTAAAAAGAAAACTATGAGTAAAAAAGCAGTGCCCAATTCGTAACCGAGCCAAACTCACCTCCTCGCGACGAGATGACCGACAGGAGGTAACCCAGGGAATCGGAAGTTCTTTGACAGATCTAAGTTTGTTATTGCGGAGAGCAGACCACTCTTCCTGCCAGCAGGTTTGCACAGCTCTCCGCAATTCGCCCCTAAAGTCTTCCCATGTCACAGATGGTATTCGAACCCTGGACTTCATGATAGCCGTCTTGGCTGCTGAATCCGCCATTTCATTCCCCCGCAAGCCTACGTGACCAGGGATCCATGCACACACCACGTTAACGCCAGAAGCGTGTAAAACGTGGAGGGCATCCTGTATACGCTGCACAATAGGGTGGTAGCTGTACAGCTGCCGTAGGCTTTGAAGTGCACTGAGGGAATCACTCAGGATTAAGCAGTCCCCCAACTTTCGTCGGCGTAGGTGTAAAATGGCCCGGTATATTGCATAAAGCTCTGCAGTAAAAATGGAAGTGCTAGTGTGAAAGCCGAATGTATAGGGTTCGGTTCCACACACGTAAGCACAACCAACGCCATTTGAGTTCTTGGAGCCATCAGTATAAATTACAAAATGGTCCTCATATCACGATAAAAATTCTAAAAAACATGTGCGGATACTAGACATAGACATGGTAGATTTATCATATTTAGTCATGCCCAGATCAACCGGGGACGCTCTGCACAACCAAGGAGGGTATGTCCTCTCCCCCCTAGGATACATCTTGGGCATGTCAGTATCAAGATGTCTAAGGAGCTCCCGGAAACGAAAACCAGGTGGCTTTGGTTTCATAGTAGTGTTCCTATAACGCACGTCCATGAAGGTATTAAAGAACGGCGTAAACGATGGATGTGTGGGCATGCAATTAAGTCCACAGCCATAATTGGCTAATAACATGTTGCGCCTGTACTGCAGAGGAGGTTCTGCAGACTCAGCATACAGGCTTATAACTTGGCTCGTTGGAAATGCCCCAACAGCTATACGTATGCCACAGTTATGGACTGTGTCTAATCTCTTCAGCACAGATGGTCGTGCTGAGCCATAAACGATACTACCATAGTCTAATTTGGAACGGATGAGTGCCCGATAAAGTCGCAATAACACTGCACGATCCGCTCCCCACGATTTTCCACTTAGTACCCGCAAGATATTCAAAGATCGGTCACATCGTGCTTTCAGTTGTGCTATATGCGACGACCAACTAAGTTTTCTATCAAATATCAATCCAAGGAACCTCGCCTCATCTGCAAAAGGTAGTAGATCAGCGCCTAGCCGGAGCCTTGGAGGTAGTCGACTCTGCTGACGCCAGAAGTATACACAGATGGTTTTCTCAGCGGAAAATCGGAAGCCGTTTTTTAAACTCCAACTCTTAAGGTTGTCCAAGGTGGTCTGAAGACGGCGCTCTAAAAACGGAGTGCGCTGAGATGTACAGTACACGGCAAAGTCGTCTACAAATAGGCATGACGAGACACTTGGAGGTACACATTTCGAGATAGAATTAATCGCAATAGCAAACAACGTAACACTTAGTACCGATCCCTGTGGTACACCGTTCGCTTGAACAAAAAGGTTCGAAAACACCGAGCCAACCCTTACTCGGAATACGCGGTCTTTCAGGAATTCCTGAAGGAAGAGTGGTAGGCGTCCACGTATATTCCAGGTGTGCAGAGTACGTAGCAACCCTGCCCGCCAACACGTATCATAAGCCTTTTCGAGGTCAAAAAATATTCCGACTGTTTGATAGTTCTTAAGAAATCCGTTCATAATATGTGTCGACATGGACACAAGATGATCCACTGTTGAACGGCGTCGTCGGAAACCGCACTGGATGTTATTCAGTAGGTTGTGCGTTTCCAGCCACCATACCAACCGCCCATTTATCATGCGTTCCATCACCTTGCATACGCAACTGGTGAGGGAAATAGGGCGGTAGCTAGAAGGGAGGTGACGGTCCTTGCCAGCTTTCAAGATAGGTATAATGGTAGCTTCTCGCCACTTTTCAAGAAACGTGGCATCAACCCAAACACGGTTATAGACCTCGAGCAGGAATGCCTTACCTTCAGGTGAGAGATGTTGTAACATTTGAACGTGGATTCCGTCCGGTCCTGGTGCTGTCAGTCGCGATGACGAAAGAGCGTGTTCTAGCTCTGCCAAGATGAAGAGGCGGTTATAGTCTTCAAGGTTTCTGGAACTAAACACAAAACCTTGAGATTCAACCTGAGTCTTAATTGAGATAAACTCAGGAGCATAATTGCATGAGCTAGACACCTGAGCGAAAGCACAGCCGAAGGTGTTAGCCACAACAAACGGATCAACAACAACTCCTGCAGTTGTTTTCAGACCAGCGATTGGCAGGTGGGTTGATTTTCCGGCCACGCGCCTTAATTTATCCCATACAACAGATGAGGGTGTACATCTGTTAAAAGATGATACAAATTTGTTCCATGAGGTCTTTTTGCTATCCTTAATTATTTGCCTAGATTTTTCACGCGCTTTCTTATACTCAATTAGATTACTTAGCGTAGGGTGCCGTTGGAATACCCTTAGAGCACGTCTACGAGCACGAATAGCATTCCGGCAGTCGTTGGTCCACCATGGGACAGGAAATCGACCGGGTTGGGTAGCCGAACGTGGAATAGACTGTTCTGCAGCGGAAAGAATTTTCTCTGTGAGATGATCGACTAAATCATTCACAGAATCGTGTTCGTTGTATCCAAAGACAGCCAACTGGGTGTAAAGATTCCAGTTGGCACGATCAAAGCGCCATCTAGGGATACGTGAGGGAGACACATCTTGTGCTAAGAGACTAAGAAGACATGGAAAGTGGTCGCTGGAATGTAAATCAGAGATGACATTCCACTGTTATGAAACAGCTAACTGGGATGAACACACTGCCAAATCGATGTGCGAATAGGTGTTAAACGCGTCTGAGAGGAATGTGGGCTCTCCGGTGTTCAGGAGAACCAAGTTATTGCTCTCGAGAAATTTTGCAATGAGGTTGCCTCTCGAACATGCCCGATTTGAGCCCCAAAGTGGGTGATGGGCATTAAAGTCTCCAACTATTAGAAATGGTGTTGAAAGTTGGGAAACCAGATCTTCAAGGTCAACTAACGAGAGGTCATCTGATGGCGGGAGATATACAGTGCAAATGCAAAATTCTATTGATGGCAGCTTAATCCTTACAGCTACAGATTGTAAATCAGACTGTAGCTGTAACGGATCTACAAATATGTCATCCCTGAGGAGCATCATAGTACCCCCGTGTGCAGGAATGCCCTCTTCTGTTTCAACATCACACCTCAGTGGTGTGTAGCGTCTGATTTTAAAGTTGTCTTGTGGTCGTAGCTTAGTCTCTTGTAAGCATACCACTAAGGGGTGATGCTTACTGAGCAAAAGTTCCAATTCTGGTCGATGCGCTCTTAATCCTCGTATGTTCCATTGTAGGATAGCCATTGGAACTATGGGATATAAGATGTAAAGGTAGTCTACATTAAGACGACTTCATGGGTGGCCGAATCAATTTGCCCTTTTTCTTTGGTGTAGGGCTAGTTTCGGCAGGTTTATCCTGCCTCTTCTTTGCTGCAGATGTAGCAGCGTGGTCAGCTGTTTCCTGCTCCATATCCTCTATGGAAGAGGACGATTTTCCTTCTACAACTTTCGATTCGAGGGGCTCGAAGCGATTGGAAATTCCGACCGACGTAGATGACGGTCGCCGGTCGTGGTCCTCCCCAGAAGATGACTCCGACGATGAACTCGGAGACGCTCAAGGGCTACGTTTCTTGGACTTTTCTGGAGCAGACTTTGTGCTTTCTTTCAGGAAGGCAGTTCTATCATACTGCGTCTTGAACTTGATCTCTGGTGCTTGGTATACAATGGGCAATTTCGTCCTGTTGTTAGAAGTGGATACTTTCTCAGGCGACTTCAGTGACTTGTTATTTTCAGTAGTCTGTGTTCTCGGAGTTTTAGATGTTGTTACTGATGCTCTTGGTTGCGATCTAGGCACTAGAACTTTCTCGGATATTGTTGCCCCGTTTATATCAGATGTTTGGGTACCAGCCTCCCGTTTCGGTGACGGAGTAGCCGCCACAGAGCTATAGGTACGGGAGGTGGTTGAAGAGGGCTTGAGAATACATAGAAGTTTCCGGGCTTCCGAAAAGGATACCTTTTCCTTAACCCGGATCTCCTGAATAGCTCGCTCTTCAATATAACGGGGGCATTCTCGTGAACTTGATGGATGTTCACCGCTACAATTTACGCATTCCGGAGGTGATGTACATGCATTTTCATGCATGCCGGCTCCACAGCTGACACATGTAGGTGCGCCTTTACAGAATGCACTAGTGTGACCGAACCGCTGACATTGGTAGCATCTCAGAGGGTTAGGTATGTATGGTCTAACCTCAATCACTTCATATCCTGCCCTGATCCTTTGAGGGAGATCTACCCGATCAAAGGTCAGGAACAGGGTACGAGTAGGAACCATATCCCCTCGTTCTCTCCTTTGGACACGATAGACTGCAGTTACGCCTTGTTCCTGGAGGTTCTCCTGAATATCCTCATTGGACATTCCATCCAACGCGCTAGTGTTTACAACACCGCGCGAGGAATTCAGGGTCCTATGCATCTCCACTTTGACTGGATAACTGCCCAGCATGTTGGCTTTCAGTATCTTTGCTGCCTGGGATGCTGTAGTTGCTTCCACCAGCAGCGTGCCATTTCTAGATTTTGTACATGATTTAACAGCACCAGCTATTTTGTCAAGACCTTTCTGTATAATAAACGGATTAACCGTAGAAAAAGTTCTACCTTCCTCCGTTCGTTTAATAACTAAGTAGCGAGGACCACACTCAACTACTTGTTTAACACTATTTTCAAATAAATCCTTTCCACGTTTATTGTTATTTGGGGGGTGTAGGTTAACCATAATATTAGGTCTAAATTTCATCCCCCAGTGCTCCCCACCCACCACGGAGTCCAACAAGGGGTCACCCCACTGGGATGACAGGGCTACACAGGGGATATAGCGAGCTCGCCGTCCCACTCACCCTGGAGGTCGGTACAATACCTAGTCCTGGCCGATTGATTAGGGGTGGGTTAGTCCCTAACCTCCCGTTTAGGCGAAGCAGAAGCCAAAGTAGTGTATTAGAAATGCGCACCCTCCCCGAATTCAGAAAAAACTGTTACGAGCTCAGATACGCATCCCTCAACCACCAGGACAAACCTTTCCACCGACACGGGTCTCCACGCACGGCCTACACGTGGGTGGGCCTGTTGACCATCTCCCTCAACCTCGAAGAGGAGCCCACACGAGGGAGACTGTTGGCTCGGGACCCCGGGTTACTCCTCATAGGCCGTACTCTATTACGAATGCCATTTAGACGGTCTTAAATATAGCAAATCGACAACAACAGCTGCGTTCACGCCCGCCATCATGACTATTTACAATTATTATGGACTAAACAACAAACATTTGGTTTGTTAGTTCAACATGAGATTTAACGCGAGTGTTAAGCTAACACTTGTTGGTGAAATGCAATTTTTGTTGTTATAGCTATTGTTAAACCTGTGTTAAGTCTTAGCATCTGTTGGTGAGATCGGGGTGTGTTGGTGGCCCTGCTTCATCTTGGAGCGAATGATCACCGCGCAACTCCCAGCTGCAGCACGCATTTGTGCGAAAATCTAGGAAACTTAGGACATCAGGGAGGCAAGAGGGGAAGGTTGTACGCATGCGTAATAACTGGTTACCGAGCTTGCTGGCTCTCAGCACGTTGACGTCACCGATGCGTTCCATTAGTTACGCAGATGTTATCTAGGCCTCAAGATTTCATTACTGTTCATATTCGATTTCTTATACTTTCAATAATGCATTGTTATTTACATGGTCTTTTAAAATTTCTACAATCTGATTTATAAAACAGAAAAGGGCGTGCTGCAACACTGCAGCACGTAAGGACGAGCCGCCCCTCTCTCCATGTTTATAAGGAAAACACTTAGAGAAATGTTTTCGTTGAATATGTCCTATATACTACAAGATAGGGCTTTGGGGCGTACTGACCTTCAGTCACCCGGCGCTATATTCATTCGTTATTTTGTTTATTAGAAGACTGAAATATTAGTAGCTGACGTACAGAAAGGGAGGAAACACAGATGGAGCAATTAGGAGCTGTGTGTCCGATATGAAAGGTTAGCCAATTAATTATTACATTCACAAATGTAAATTACCATTACAGCCGCTTGACACAAAAGGGTTTTGATTCTGTGTTGTTTCTCCTTGTTATACAATCCGGGTTTCTTTCTTTAAGCACCGCGAAACAATTAGCGATCGTTTGCCTCTCGTCACTTTTAAAGCAACACCAACTCCAATACTCAGACCATAATACGAGAATCGATTGTAGGAAAAATGGCGGCGCTCGTGGCCCAGCTTGTTATGTTGTGGTTATATCTACAGAGTAAAGTGTGTGTTTGTTTACTTTGATTGTGTGTTTGCAGAATTAATGTAATTCATATTACAGTGGCAATTAGTGACTAACGAGTTAGTTTATAGTTAGGTAAGTAATTAACATAAAGTGATAACGTTTACCTAAATATATACTGTGAAGTATTGTCGAAATGCATCGTTGTTGTGTTCCCAGCTGCAATCTAATTATGGTAGTGCACCTCACACGACATTTAAATTTGCGAAGGAAAAATCGTAATGGGATAAGTGGATCAGGATCATACATCGTAAAGATTTTAAAGTAAATGACAAAACTGTAGTTTGTATTCATCATTTTGAACAGTGCTTTGAGGTTAATGAAGACATATTTCCCGTAAATGATGGTGAACCAATTCGTGCCCTTCGAAAAGTACATAAATTAATAGATGATGCCTACCCCACGATTTTTAAAAATCAGCCATTCTATTACACATCAAAGCTCAACCAGAAAATACGAAATCCTGAAGAATGCATCCAAGACATTTTACAGAGAGTGAAGATAATTTTAATATTTGGTGTGCACAAAATGTTATTGACAGCTTTTAGTCCTTAAAAACCGAAGTGGTGAGGAGATTTTAACCCATTGATAGCCATTATTAAAGACGATTAGTTACGTTCTTTTCAATAACATTCAAGATCCCAGCGTCACTGATGTTCCTTCACTTAATAAGTTTCAAAGTATTTCATAACCTAGAAGAAATATTATGAGCCTACCAGTGGAAAATTTTAAATGAATCTTGCAGTGTGAGGGAACTTGACACCTTCAAACGTGACAATTGGAGTAAACTGGACAATCTGGTGAGTTCTCTTAAATATTATAGTATAAGCAGTATGTCCTTGCCAGAAAAGGTTATGATGTAAACAATGTAAAAGAAACTTTAGTACTTGCTACAGACGATAGGATGATATAGTCCAATAAGATAAAGTTTGCTGTGTTTAATGCTTATGAGTTGTCATGCCTTATAAATTAAATTTTGATTGAAAGTATAAGGTGGAAAATGCATAGTACTGGTCGTGCTACTATATAATGTTATAAGCTCTTAGAATTTGTCATGATGCTCTTTATTTATGTTATTGCACATTTTAGTTGAAAGCATAAAGTGATAAATGCTTAGGAGTTACCTCGCTGCTCCGTAATATGGATTATATTATGTCCATTGTGTGTAGTTTCCTATTCTGCGGTACCAGAGTCGCTGGGCTCCGACGGGCACCATCTTGGAATCTGTATTATGGTCTGAGTATTGGAGTTGGTGTTGTTTAAAGGTTTATCTCGATTGTGTTTTATTTCGGCTGAAGCACCGGCCTGCTCCATGATGAAAAGCTTACTGATTTTAAATTGTATATACATAAGTGTTCTTGGACTTGTGAGGTACGCGAGATGTACAGAAATACAGTGTTAGCAACTCCACACTATAAACAATAACATCTTAATCAGCATTCAACTCGATACAGACCTCGTTGTGAGAGAGCTGCCTGGTATAGGATATAATAGCAGTGTCCTTTAGTAATTGTTAAATAAAATGCAGATTAATTTAACATAATACGTTAATAGTGTGTATAACTTCACCTGTCTTCTGTCTAATCTGTATATAGTATACAGAACACATCTATGTGATATGTGAAGCAGAAAGATAAAATGTGGGGCTATTACGTTTATTAGAATCGAAACATTTGTATACTTTTCTCTCACACAGAGCAGTGATCAGAAAACTACTTACAGTACTGTACTTAAAGGAGGGGTTTATCGTACGTATGCACGCTAAACCAATCAACAGCTTAACCGTTTTGTCTCTGTTTCTCTTCCAGCTCAGATGTTTACACCTGGATCAAACTAGGCTGAGATAGGCTATAGCTAGCTGCAGATGCGAGAGGTAAAACAGCGAATAAGCTGAAAAATACTTGTGGAGAATGTCAGAAAGACAAAATAAGGAGTGAACGGAAGTGGAAGAAGATAGTGTTGTTACAGCAGAAAGGAAAGCGCCTTAATGGTACATCCATTAATGGAGGAAGAAGAAAACCTAAATTAGCAGTACGAACTGGACATAAAATGTCAATGGAAACATTCGGTCAATAGAAGACAGAAACAAATGAGAGAACATCACACAAAAATGACAACTTTTAAACAGTAATGGCTAATTTCAGGTACTTGCAGATTTAAATTTATGTTTTGTATTTTATAAGGTCATGGAAATATTAGGTGATAATGTATTTCGTATAATTATAAAATGGTAAATGTTATCTACAAATTTATTTTATCCGGCACCATAAGAAAAAAACAATTAATTACGCGATACCTTTGGCCTTTTACTCTTAGACAAAAAAAAATTCTCTGAAAAGAGTCGAATTATCTCTACCAGAGCCAATGTAGCAGATCAAGTAAAAAAGTAAAGATAACATTTGCGAGACAAAAACACATCGCCTACTCTAATGTAGTGTCAGAGACATTTGCCTATCGATTACCTCGTAGTTCGCTTAGTCCCATGTTCAATTGTTCTTTAACTATCTGAAAAACAAGAAACAAACATACGACTCTACAAGTACAATATTATGTAGTAAATTATATTTTATAAATCATAAAACAAGTCGATGTCTTCTCAGATACTAGATAAAATTACGTATGAGACCAGAGAGGCATGATGTTAATCATGCTCTGGAGGCTAACGCCTCCGGTGTTAAATTTTTTCACTCGCTACACATCACTTTAACTCGCACGTAAAATAAATTACTATTAATTTCCTGTCTGGCATAGTGCTTCAGATGTTTACAGTGAAATGCTCAAAAGCGTCCTTTCTTAGCTAACCAATGAAAAACCCAAATTTATTGTGACACTCAATACGACCAGCGTAGATAGCAGCGTCTCTGCCTCTTTGTTCAAGAGGTCCCGAGTTTGAATCTCGGTCAGTGCGGTAAAGTTTCTCTCGCTTTTCCCTTATTCTGAAACATAAACGTCTCGTAACTCTAAGCTGTATGTACCCTGTACTCATTTGCAAATTCTGTCATTCATCGTCCGATATGAACTAACGTTGGAGGTTTTCTCTAACCCTGCAAGATGAATGTCTGGTAAATCAAAGCTCTATCTACCCTGTACTTATTTTAACATCATTACATTCATTGTCCGATATTACATAACGTTGGAGGTTTTCTCTTATCCTAAAAGATAAATGTCTCGTAACTCTAAGCTGTATGTACCCTGTCCTCATTTGCACATTCTTTCATTCATCGTCCGTAATGAACTAACGTTGGAGGTTTTCTCTAACCCTGAAAGATGAATGTCTGGTAAATCTAAGCTCTATCTACCCTGTACTCATTTTAACTTCATTACACTCATTTTCCGATATGACATAACCTTGGAGGTTTTCTCTTATCCTAAAAGATAAATGTCTCGTAACTCTAAGCTCTATGTACCCTGTACTCATTTGAACATCATTTCATTCATCGTCCTATATGACATAACGTTGGAGGTTTTCTCTTAACCTGAAAGATGAATGTCTCGTAACTCCAAGTTCTATGTACCCTGTACTCATTTGAACATCATTTCATTCATCGTCCGATATGACATAACGTTGGAGGTTTTCTCTTATACTGAAAGATGAATCTCTGGTAACTCTAAGTTCTATGTACCCTGTACTCATTTGAACATCATTTCATTCATTGTCCGATATGACTTAACGTTGGAGGTTTTCTCTTATCCTGAAAGATGAATGTCCGGGAATGCCTAGCTCTATGTACCCCGTACTCATTTGAACATCATTTCATTCACCGTCCGATATGACTTAACGTTGGAGGTTTTTTATTATGCTGAAAGGTGAATGTCTGATAACTCTAAGCTCTATGCACCCTGTACTCATTTGAACATAGTTTCATTCATCGTCCGATATGACTTAGCGTTGGAGGTTTTCCCTTATCCTGAAAGTTGACTGTCTGGTAGCTCTAAACTCTCTGTACCCTGTGCTCATTTGAACATCATTTCGTTCATCGTCCGATATGACTTAACGTTGGAGGCTTTCCCTTATCCTGAAAGATGACTGTATGCTAGCTCTAAACTCTCTGTACCCTGTACTTATGTGAACATCATTTCATTCATTGTCCGATATGAATTAACGTTGGAGGTTTTCCCTCATCATAAAACATGAATCTGTGGGAACGCTAAGCTCTCTGTACCCTGTACTAATTTGAACATCATATCATTCATAGTTCGATATGACTTACCGTTGGAGGTTTTCCCTTATCCTGAAAGATGACTGTCTGGTACCTCTAAGCTCTCTATACACTGTACTCATTTGAACGTCATTTCATTCATCGTTCGATATGACTTAACGTTTGAGGTTTTCCCTTATCCTGAAAGATGAATGTATGGGAACGCTAAGCTCTATGTACCCTGTACTCATTTGAACATCATATCATTCATCGTCCGATATGACTTAACATTGGAGGTTTTCCCTTATCCTGCATGATGACTGTCTGGTAACTCTAAGCTCTATATACCCTGTACTCATTTGAACATAGCTTCATTCATCGTCCTCTATGACTTAACGTTGAAGGCTTTCCCTTATACTGAAAGATGAATGTCTGGTAAATCTAAGCTCTATGTACCACGTACTCATTTGAACATCATTTCATTCACCGTCCGATATGACTTAACGTTGGAAGTTTTCTATTATGCTGAAAAATGAATGTCTGATAACTCTAAGCTCTATGCATCCTGTACTCATTTGAACAGTTTCATTCATCGTCCGATATGACTTAGCGTTGGAGGTTTTCCCTTATCCTGAAAGATAACTGTCTGCTAGCTCCAAACTCTCTGTACCCTGTCCTTATGTGAACATCATTTCATTCATCGTCTGATATGACTTAACCTTGGCGGTTTTCCCTTATCATGAAAGATGAATGTATGGGAACGCTAAGCTCTCTGTACCCTGTACTCATTTGAACATCATATCATTCATCGTTCGATATGACTTACCGTTGGAGGTTTTCCCTTATCCTGAAAGATGAATGTAGGGCAACTCTAAGCTCTTTATACCCTGTACTCATTTGAACATCATATCATTCATTCATCGTTCGATATGACTTACCGTTGGACGTTTAACCTTATCTTGAAAGATGAATGTCTAGTAACTCTGAGCTCTGTGTATGCTGTACTCATTTGAACATTATTTCATTCATCGTCCGATATGACTTAACGTTGGAGGTTTTCCCTTATCCTGAAAGATGAACGTCTGATATCTCTAAGCTCTATGTACCCTGTACTCATTTGAACATCATTTCATTCGGCGTCCGATAGGACTTAACGTTGGACGTTTGAGCTTATCCTGAAAGATGAATGTCTGATAACTCTAAGCTCTATGTACCCTGTACTCATTTGAACATCATTTCATTCACCGTCCGATATGACTTAAAGTTGGACGTTTAACCATATCCTGAAAGATGAATGTCTGATAACTCTAAGCACTATGTACCCTGTACTAATTTGGACAACATTTCATTCACCGTCCGATATGACTTAACGTTGGACGTTAAACCTTATCCTGAAAGATGAATGTCTGATAACTCTAAGCTCTATGTACCCTGTACTCATTTGAGCATAATTTCATTCATCGTCCGGTATGACTTTACGTTGGACCTTTAACCTTATTCTGAAAGATGAACGTCTGATAACTCTAAGCTTTATGTGCCGTGTACTCATTTGAACAACATTTCATTCATCGTCCGATATGACTTAGCGTTGGAGGTTTTCCCTTATCCTGAAAGATGAATGTCTGGTAGCTCTAAGCTCTCTGTACCAGGTACTCATTTGAACATCATATCATTCATCGTTCGATATGACTTACCGTTGGACGTTTAACCTTATCTTGAAAGATGAATGTCTGGTAACTCTAAGCTCTATGTATGATGTACTCATTTTAACATCATTTCATCCATCGTCCGATATGACTTAACGTTGCAGGATTTCCCTTACCCTGAAAGATGAATGTCTGGGAATGCCTAGCTCTATGTACCCTGTACTCATTTGAACATCATATCATTCATCGTCCGATATGACTTAACATTGGGGGTTTTCCCTTATCCTGAAAGTTGTATGTCTGGTAACTCTAAGCTCTCTGTACCCTGTACACATTTGAACATTATTTTATTAATCGTCCAAAATGACTTAACGTTGGAGGTTTGCCCTTATCCTGAAAGATGACTGTCTGGTAGCTCTAAGCTCTCTGTACCCTGTACTCATTTGAAAATAGTTTCATTCATCGTCCTATATGACTCAACTTTGGAGGTTTTCTCTTATCCTAAAAGATGAATGTTTGGTAACTCTAAGCTCTATGTATCCTGCATTCATTTGAAAATAGTTTCATTCATCGTCCTATATGACTCAACGTTGGAATTTTTCTCTTATTCTAAAGATGAATGTTTGGTAACTCTAAGCTCAATGTATCCTGCACTCATTTGAACATCATTTTATTCAATGTTCGTCATGACTTAACGTTGGAGGTTTTCTCTTATCTTGAAAGATGACTGTCTGGTACCTCTAAGCTCTCTAAACCCTGTACTCATTTGAACATCAAATATTTACATGTATTTCCATGTACTGAATTAAAAAACTGCCATTAAATGATAGATTAGCTCTTGTTTTGAAGATACAGTGACGTTTCAGTTTTTAGAGTGAAGATTTTAAATTTGGTGGAATTTTTTTTGGCAGTTCGCACACCTGTCAAATAACAAAACACAGTTAGAGAGAAATTTTGGAAATTAAGTGATGCAGAAGCTAAAGAAGGCATTTATGTCGGACCACAAATAAGAGAACCTGTAAAGGATTCTGCATTTGACCAAATTCTGGAGGGGAAAGAAAAGGAAGCTTGGGAGGCCTTCAAGGGTGTGATTCATGTATATTTAGGCAACAAAAGAGATGACAACTACAAGCATTTGGTGATAGGGTTCCTAAAAAAAATATCATTACCTTTGAAGTAACGGGTCCCTTAAGATCCGTTTTCTCCACTCCCACCTAGACTTTTCCCCTCCCAGATACGGAGCTGTTAGTGAAGAATATGGGGACAGATTCCATCAGGACATTTCAGTTATGGAACAATGATATCAGGATCGTTGGAATGAAGTAATCCTTGCGGATTACTGTTGGTCTTTGTATAGGGATTCTGCGGAACTCCGTCACAAGAGGCAAGCTAAAAGACAACGAAGTCAGTAGGCCACCACATGACTCTCTTCAGACACGACTACCTGCGAAGTATTTTTCTAGCAATTGAGAACTCTTAGCACGTAATTACCAGCTAAAAAATCAAATGCAATTTCATTGTTGTTAGTATGTATGTAATTGAAATGTATCCTTTTCTCTCAATCTGTTAATATGTAGTACTTCCACCTTGTGTATAACATAGAAACTAGACCCAATAAAAATGTTTCATTATCATATTTGTTTTTCTCAACCCAAAATTGGTAGGAATTGCCTCATGAAGTGCTCGAAACTTTCAACAATTGTTTTTTTGTTGCCCAGTGCTATCATTCTCATTAAACTGCTTTAGTATTAACTATTTTAAAGCTATATACCCCGCAATAACATCACATTTCTTAAGCAGTTGCTGCACTTTATAACTAACGCCCGAAATGTTTGAAGCGGTTACCTACACAGCATTACTTGGATGAAACAACTCATCAAGCAGCAAAAGAAACTATAGTCATTGTGTGGCAAAGTGTGTTTTTCAATTTTCTGTAAAACAATGCAACATACATTTCTTAGAAGCTGCCTGACATCTATTTGAAGGAACTCATTAGGCTCTTCAATAATCTCTTCAACTAATTCCCCACTGTGACCAGAGGCTATGACTTCCATTCTATTCTTCAATTCATTGATCTTCGAAACCAGCAGATGTGAGTACGGCTGTTCACTCACTTCTAACTGCAACAGTACGTCACCGATAAACTCACAATTTTTATAAGCGAATGCAATCTCTAATTTTACTAAATTAGAAAATCTTACAATTCCCCATTTCTTTCAACCGAAGTGCTAAAGGACCAGACTTTTGGATAACATAAAAATACTCAGAATGACTAAACGCATGTTTACGTGTTTAGCTGCTATGAACCTACTTCCCTATCTAGACAACACAGTCTCAGGATACAAAGGAATCTTCTTATCTAAGTGATTTTCATCTAAATATTGTCGCGACCCATTGTTGCAACGTTTCGCGGCCGGCGCGCACAAACAGCCAGATAGAGCATCCGGCGGAGATAAAAAGCTTGCCGAAACAGATAAACATATATAACTGGAAGGTTCTAGTGCGTCTTGTTTGTTACAGAAAATACAAATAATTCTCGAACACTGAGCGGGTATTTAAAAGAAGCCGTAGCTAGTTTTTTCGGAGAGTGGAAAACGGAACTGATTCGTGTGCCTGCAGCTGTGTTTTGAAAGTGAACTTTTGTTTGTGCAGAAGTGACGAAGAGTGTAGGTATGTTATGTAATTCTGCTACTGCAAGGTTGACCAAAGTGTTTTTCCACGAATATAAGGAGCATTTTGTATTTCTGCAATTTGGACTTTTAGTTTTACGAACTCACAGAGCCACAATTGGTGTCAGGAGTGAGATATAAGACGATGGACGCTGCATTGGCAAAAATTCCAAAAGAGCTAAAAGAAATGAGAATAGCAAATGACACCCTCTCTGTGACGTTTACCACGGAAATGAAAGCGGCAAATAATAGCTTGGCCGCGGAGCTAACAGAAATGAAGACGGTTAAAGACACCTTACCGCCGAGTTGAAAGAAATGAAGATGGCCAATGACACCCTCGCTGCGAATACGGAGGCGGAAATTGGAACTTGGCCGCGATGATGACCGCGAAGATAACCGAATTGACCACGGAAATGAAAGGGGCGAACGATAGCCTGGCAACCGAAATGAAAGCGGCGAACGACGCCACGCCGCCAAATTTGAAGAGCAGTTGGCCGGTGAGAAGGAGGACGTCAAGGAGCTGGCCACGTGAATGGGACAAGTGTACGAGCACGTGGAGGACATGGCGAACCGCGTTAACGACCTAGAGGAAACGGCCCACAGCAACACTAAGTCCCTGAACGCCAGGGCCGAGGACGTTGTTGGCAGGAGGTTGAAGGATTTAAAGGCCGACGCCCCGGAACGTGACACAACGTTTGCGCGCGTCCAACCGCGAAAGTACGACGGCACGTTAACGTTTGAAGTCTTCGATACAGTGGCCAAGCATAACAAGTGGTCACCAGAGGAAGAGGCCGCACAGCTAATCGCTAGTCTCTAGGGACGGGCTGCAGAAGTCCTGAACGCGGTCCAGGCCGCAGCGGTGCCCAAGGACATCTGGGAAGCCCTGGAAAGCCGCTTCGGGAACCACCACTTCGCCGCAGCCTACCGCAGCCAATTGGAGTCAAGGTCGTAGCAGCCAGGGGAGACGCTGCAGTAGTTTGCCCTGGCTATTGAACAGCTGGCCAGCAAAGCCTTAGTCGACCTCGATCCCGAGTTCGTATTCCCCGAAGCCGCCTACACATTCGTTGACGGGGTACGAGATACCGAGATACGTCAGTACCTAATGCTCGGCGACTACAAAACCATCCATGAGGCGCTAGCGGCAGCATTGAGGATGTAGGCGGACAAGCTGACGGCTAACCCGACGTCGAGAACGTGGAGTATCCCCTACACTGGGGACCGAAGAGCAGCAGAGGCAAGCCGGCGAAGACCAAGCGGTGTGGGTTAAAGGGGTGTGGTCAGCCGGGGCACCTGGAGAGAGACTGTCCACACCAGGGAGGGCACCTGGAGAACGAGTAAGGGCCGTAATGGTGAGGGGCACATCGGCGCCATCACCACCATTCCCTCGAATGACACTGCGTGCCGTAAGCCGGCGTATGGATGACAGCCTAATTGCGGACGGTTGGGTGTAAGGGAAACCGTACCGCGTACTCGTGGACCCCGGGGCAGCCGTGACCGTCATCAGACCGGACGTAGCCTCCGAGAAAACCAAGCCTAGCATACCAGCTTATGACGGCATCGGGTGACACCTTGCCTGTGGAGAAAGAGGCCCTGCTGAAGGTGATATCGGGAAGGAGTGACATGCGTCAATGTGTGTTCGTCGCGGATGTGGCTGGGGTAGTGAAACCAGGACTAGATGCCCTCAGGAGCCACAAGACGACGGTCGACGACGGCAGGAAGGTCATGAACCAGGACTAGATGCCCTCAGGAGCCACAAGACGACGGTCGACGACGGCAGGAAGGTCATGGGGCTCAATGGAGAAGAGATGATACTCCGGCAACCCGAAGAACGCCTAGGAATTTGCAGGGTCGTTCTGAGAGAAGACGTGGTGTTCCCCTCAAAAAGCGAGGTGGTGATGCCACTAATGGATGGCCAGCGGACAGAAGGCATGATGCTGGGCAAGAAGACATCTCAGCATGGGCTCTGTGTAGCCAGAACATTGTTGCCGTGCCGATAGGAGGTTACGGTGTGGCTGGTCAACATAACCGACACCGATTACGATGTCCAGGACGGGACATAGTTGGGGACGTGCGGGCCCGTGGTCAGCGTGTAAGCAATCGACAAGACCCAGGATACGGTGCCGACGCAACAACTGGGACCCCGGCTGGAAGGATTACTGGAGAGGGCGGTTGACCCCCTGACTTCCTTATAGCAAAAACCCAATGTCCATTGGCAAATTTTACATTTGTATTTAGTTTATGTATATTGTGTCTGATAATAACAAATATGCTAAAAATATTAAAAAAATTGGGAGCTGTGTTCTGATTAACACAATTTAACAACAACTTCTTATATTTCTTGCTTTCTTATAGACTTTAAGCGAGAGTAACATGTTTTAAGAACACAGCTGCTCACCATATATTGCATTTGATATATCACACTCTTTGCTTATCCTAGGCAATAAAAGATCAACAAGATTCCTTTTGAGAAAAGTGTATGAAAGTATCAGAAATGTCTAAAAAACCAAAAGCAATATTTCCGAAATTTCTGCAGTTCAACAAAAGCCATTAGATATAACTTGTGTGTTTGTATGTACTTCTACATTTTTTCACTGACAAGACTATGTCTACCCGTTCCGGTTTACCAGTTATTCAAACGTAATCCGGAATGAACAGGACTTCCAAAACCATTCCAAAATAATTCAGGAAAAACATTCAAATTGTCATCAAAATAGCTTCATAAGTATGGCGTCTCTCTCTCTCTCTCTCTCTCTCTCTCTCTCTCTCTCTCTCTCTCTCTCTCTCTCTCTCTCTCTCTCTCTCTCTCTCTCTCTCTCTCTCTCTCTCTCTCTGTGTAGGTGCGTGCTTTTGGTGGAGCATATATACTATTTGGGAATTCTGTGCTTTTAATAAATAAACCATTACACTTATATGTGGTCATTATGTAACTTCGAAAATACGAACTCCCACCTTCAGAACTATTTCAGTATACAACATGTTTTATATATTTAATATGTAAGTATATTCCGAAGTTTCTGGGAATAACCTGTAAGGTATTGTTTAATTTCCTTAAATTGTTAATTATGACATACAAAAAAACTGGTTCTACACAATAATTATAAATCCCATTAAAAACCTAACTTATGTATGTACATGTTTTGTCGCCATTTCTGAAATATTCTTTTTGTTAAAATTACTGAATGGCTTTACATCTTTATGTTCTGAGCTGATTTTCTTTATTTCTTGCAATTTCATAGAAATACTGTGAAATATGAAAGGCGAAATGTACATACCCGCTGTAACAATATTTACGTAGTTCTGTTTGAACCGTGTTTTCATCTTCTTTCCACAAAGAAATGTGTACTGGATCGTTTTCTTTAAACGTTATATTAATTTTAAAGCACATGGAAAAATAGGCCTTTCTTGAAATATGAGTGGGGAGACTACTAATACATTTACTAGCAATTGTATACATATTTAGGCACGTCAGGAGAAATCATGGACTGACAAGCTAAGACTGTGCGTCCTGCTGCTCATAGATGGCAACACGAGTCAAATATTAATGCGAAGAAAAATTATTGTATTTATTTAGAATAAATAATAATAGAATGCAATTACGGCCCTTCAATACAGTCTGTTTTAAGTGTGTTATGTTGCAAAACACAAAAGAAAATTGATGTATTTGCTGAGAAAATAGGAAACTAAAAAATAATTGTGTCTGAGGAAGTAAGACTTCAAAAGTACATATAAGTTGAACTCTTCGCCTCCTTCTATCATCCGCTTGTCACTCGAATGCTCGGCATCGCCCGTCTCGAGTTCTTTCAGTGCAGTCCATTCGTCGAGAGAAGCAGCTTTCTAGACCGGTTGCGCCAGTTCTTCAGGGCACGAGCACGTGGACTGTAAAACGCGTGCTCTGGAGTGTGCCCATAAAGGAAGCAGCAGCCCGGCGAAGCAGTGCATTCTCTCTGCGCAGCGTAGCCTGCGCAACAGCCTTCTTCTGCAGGCACAGCAGCGGCTGCCCTCTTCCAGCCAGCAGAGCCTTCTCCTGCACTGGCAAGCAGCAGCAGCGCAGCCAACCCTCTCCTAGCAGACTTGCTAGAGCTAACGCGGCGAGCAGCAACTCCAAGGTCCAGAGGAACACAGTACTTGGGACCGACAGACAGACAGACGAAACTGCAGGCCCACAAGGTCAAAGCCAAGGGTCCCGACTTAGGTTGGGACCTGGGGTCCGCCCCAATCGGCGCTTGTAACAGCGCTCGACCCTCTGTGGGGAGCCGGATGGCACCTGCTACAGACTCAGACAAGCCAAGTACCAGCCGCCAGGTAAGTCCTGACGAGATGACTAGTAGAACCTCTGCATCCTCATCCTCTTCCGGCCCACGGGTGAACCTCGTGAAGGCCAAGGCCCAGGCACAAAAGAAACAGAAGAAGGCCTCCCGCCTTCTTAACCAAGGGATAGCTGTCCCGATCTCTCCAGTCCCCAAACCAGGGAGCTCCAACACCATCACCCCCCTCCAGGGCGTCTCAACTCCCCCACCGGAGAGCGACACAGACGCCGAAGGTTTTGTCACCGTGCAGGGAAGGCGCAAGAGGCCCTCCGGTTCGAAGCCGTAGGGTGCTGCTCCCGGCACCCCTGCAGTGCATGCGGACGCCAAGAGCTCCCGCACACAAAAGGCGGCCAGAATCCCGCCAACTGTGTCGGACCCGTTCCCCAACCACATAAAGGTTATGAGGGAACTGAGGGCCAAGCTCCAGGCTAGCTTCCAGGCCACCCGTTTTCCAAGTCGGGTGATCCTAAAGACCACGACCCCGGAGGACCATGAAGCCGCCAGGGGGGTGCTGCGCGAAGCGGGGATAGAATTCCACACGTTCTCGCTGCAGCGACCTAACCTGGTGCGCAGAGTCATCCGAGGTCTTGGCTCTGACACCGACCCGGAGGACATAAAGGTGGGCCTGGCGGAGGAACACGGCATTACGCCGCGTACCGTGGTCCAGCTGACCAGGCAAGTCCGCGAGGAAGGCAAGGAGCCCGTAAGGACCCCCATGCCACTATTCCTCGTAATAGTGGAGAAGGAGGGAGAAGGTCTCCCCAAAATTGACGAGGTGTCCCACCTCTACAACACTAAGATCAGAATCGAACCGTACCATGGCAGAGAGGGGCCAACCCAATGCTACAGATGCTTGGGCTTCCACCACTCGAGCCATGCGTGCGAGAGGAAGACCGCCTGTATAAGATGTTCAGGCCCTCACCATGTCAACGAATGCCCGAACCCCAGAGAGGAGAAAAAGTGTGCCAACTGCCGAGAGGCCTACATAGGCATCTACGGCGGCTGTCCCGCTAGACTGCGCATTGTGCAGACAAGACAGGGCAGGAACGCAAACAGGGAGCCAGCACAAGTTCGGCCTGGAGTAAGTTTTGCCCAGGCGCTGGGCAAGCACGAAAAAGTGCTGCAGCAGGCCGAGGCAAGCCAGACTCCGGCAGCGACCCAGGCAGTAAGCTCTGGATCTACCGCCAAACAACCACCAGCTGCATCTGCAGCAAAGCCACAGCGGCCTCCTCGCCAGAAGAAGGCCACCGCAGCCCGGCGGGAGAAACCGCTGGCAACTGCGGCAGCAACGGCCGGGCAACCAGCCCAAGAATCTGCGGGGAGACAGAGCGGCCCTGCTGCAACTGCTCTCCCCCCTCTACCAGTTCCAGCTACAGTGGCTGCAACAGCCAATGAGGGAGAGGCACCCCTCGCTACAACACCCGCGCCGATTTGGGACACTGGCGTCTCAAACGAGGACTTGGCGGAGTTCCATGAGCTTTCTGCCTGGTTCGCCGAACTAATTCATCGCTCCCTCCCCATTCTGAGGCGCTGCAGGGAGCAACTGACAGATCCCCGCATCCCTGCTCTGCAAAAGCACAGCATTATGCAACAGACTGCACGGCTCCTCTTCCCTGACTCCAGCTCGTAAATGGCGTTGAGAAGAACTCAGCGAACATTGAGAGCCGCGTTCTGGAACGCAAACGGAGTCCGGGAACAGAGACCGGGCATCTTGGAGTTTGTAAGTGACCGCGGGATTGACCTCCTTATGGTATGCGAAACGCATCTGCATGCTGGTATACAATTTAACCTGCCAAGTTACGCCGTCCACCGAGCCGATAGAGTCGGCCGGCGGGGCGGCGGTACAGCTATATTCATCAAAAATCACATCACCCATACTCCCATTACCATCCCCCCGCTTCAACACTTGGAGGCGACCGCCATAAGGCTCTCCTTGGGCGGTTCAGACCTAGTGCTTGTGGCGGTGTATGACCCGCCCAACCATCCCTTCTATGAAGCGGATTACAGGGCACTCCTCAACCAAGACCACCGAGTGTGCATAGCCGGTGACTTCAATGCCAAACACCCAGGATGGAACAGCCGAACCCAGAATGATAGGGTAAGGAGCATCTACCGCTTCATCTGCGGAGACCCAACCCTTCATGCGCATGGCCCGCGGGGTCCAACGCACTTCCCGCCTCGTGGCAGGGCGGACGTCATAGATTTCGCAATCACCAAGAATATTCCATTTCATCTGGACCTCACGGCGGTGAATGCTCTGGATTCTGACCACAACCCAGTTGTGATCAATTCAGACGTTACCGTCGCAGCTCTGGCAACGGCTGACTGGGTGGATGAAGTCGACTGGGATGCCGCCATTCTTCACATCCAAAACTCCGTGGAAGCCTGCCCTCGAATCGACTCTGTGGAGTCGCTCGAGGCGGCAGCCAGGGAGTTCTCCACATCCATCCTCAACGCGGTCCGTGCTCACACACACCGCATCCCAATAGACACGCCAAACCCCACAGATATCCCAGGACCCATCAAACAACTCATAAGGGCTAAAAACGCCGTAAGAAAGCTGTGGCAGAGATTTCGCCATCCCAGGATAGGAGATGTACACCAGAGGTTCAAATCCCTGGCAAGACGACTCCTAAGAGCACACCGCAAAGAGGCCTGGGAAAACATGTTAAGGCAAACCAATCTCCAGGAGAGAAAACCATGGCGAATAGTCCGTAGCCTGCGGAAAGACAAAACCGTACACCAGCACCCCCTACATAGCCCTAGAGGTCGACTCGTCTACGAGTCGAAAGAAAAGGCAGAGGCGCTAGCAGATTATCTGGAGGCTCAATTCCAACCCAGGGTAGAGCCAATGGACGATGACCATGCTGACCTCGTGGAACAGGTGGTGGAGGACTTCCTAGAAGCTCCGCCCCCTGACCACGAGGAGTTCCACATTCCCATCGTTACCCCTAGAGAGTTAGCGACCACGCTTAACTCTCTAAGAACCAACAAAGCACCTGGGCAGGACCGTGTGACAGCGGAAATGCTCAAGCACCTTCCACGAAGAGCCGTGATTCACTTAACCCGGATTTATAACGCGTGCCTATACATGCGCCACTTTCCAGCTATCTGGAAGGAGGCGCGCGTGGTGTGCGTTTTAAAGCCGGGGAAAAATCCGGTTTTTCCTTCCAGTTACCGATCAATCAGCCTTCTCCCAGTTTTATCGAAGGTATTCTAAAAACTGCTCCTCTCCCGGCTCCTTCCTCATCTGGAGGAAAGGGGCCTAATCCCGGAACACCAGTTTGGCTTCCGTTCTGGCCACTCCACGACCGAGCAGCTACTGCGGGTTGCCGAGAAGGCCTCCCTGGGTTTCCAGGAAAGGTCTAAAACGGTAGCAGTGCTGCTCGACGTGGAGAAGGCATTCGCCACTACCTGGCATGAAGGACTCATTTACAAACTCCTGGATCATGAAATTCCCCGTCCATACATTTCCTTGGTGGCCGGTTCCCTCGGAAACCGAAGCTTCCGAGTAAAGATGGAGGGGAAGCTGTCCACCGAGCGGCCCATTGGCGCTGGAGTACCGCAAGGCAGCGTGCTGTCGCCGGCGCTCTTCGCAGCTTACATGGCCGACATCCCAACTCATCACAACACCCAAACCTGTCAGTATGCGGACGATCTCATGATCTTCGCAGTCAATAGGAATACACGGTACAGCTTCCGGCAAATCCAAACCCAGCTCCGGGCCATTGGCGAATGGAGCGCAAAATGGCGAATGGCAATTAACCCGGAGAAGAGCTCTGCTATTCTCCTGGCGAAAACCATAGCCAACCGGTTGCAGCAGAACTTCGTTTTACGGCGCCGTCGAATCCCTTGGGTGCAAACGGCGAAGTATCTCGGGGTGACGCTGGACCGCAAGTTAACTTGCGTTCCGCACGTCAAGGGCAAGGTCCAGCTGGGGCACGTCGCACTCCGGAGCCTATACCCTATCTTCAGATCAACCATGCCGATCCGTCTCAAACTCCAACTGTATCGGGCGATCATTCCGCCTATGATTCTGTACGGCTGTGAGATCTGGGGAACAGTGGCTAATACCACTTTCGTCAGACTCCAGACGCTGCAGAACAAGGCACTACGCATCATATACGATACAGGCTGGAGATTCCCGGCTCATATCCTACATGAGCACTCCCAGATCCCGTACATTGTCGATGTCATTCGCGAGAGGGCACGATCAATGTACGAGAAAATCCAAATTCACCCCAACCCTTTAGTGAACTCCCTGGGAAGGTATGACCCGAGAGATCAAAGGCGCTTGCCGTCCTTCAGACTGCCGAGAGACGTCCTGGGACCCCTTGGGTAACCCAAGGAAAACCCCAGATGTCTCTGGGAACAACTTCTACGCCAAAGGACAAGCGCTACACAACCCGTATCCAAAACGGGGCAAAAAACTAATTCGTGTCTCCCAAAAAGGGAGAACGATTAAGTACAGCTGCCCACGACAAAGAGGGGCAACCCATTCCAAACCTCTCCAAAATTTCAAACAGTAAACAAATTCAAACACCCCAGCAGAACATGGATCTACTAGTTCATTTCGCAGGTTAAGCCGCAAAGCGGCTAGGTACTGCGGCATATGACACCCGGACGGGGAAAGCCCCGCCCGACTAGGACTACCTCTGGACCTCTTCTATCATCCCGCCAACTTCCCCCAGGTTACCTACTTCGGGCAAGGGATCAGGTGGGAGAATTCAATCAAGTACTTGGGAGTCAAGCTGGACAAGGCCCTAACTTTTCGGGAGCACATCCAGGAGCGAGCTCATCGGTCGTGTGGTGCCGTGGCATCACTATACCCTGTGCTTCGGTCTGCGACGTCTGTTCCCCTAAAGTTGCGCCTCTTTATGGCTCTGGTCCTCCCTATCATGCTCTATGCGTGCGAAGTCTGGGGTATGGCCGCAGGCTCACATCTAGTTCTGCTCCAACGTGCACAGAATAAATGTCTTCGGATTATTTATTCTGTTTGTACAAGGTTCCCCGTGAGATTACTTCACGAAGCTTCATCCTTCCGATATGTGGAGGATGAAATTAGGCGCCGGGCGACAAAATTCTTCGAGGGTTTGCCCCAACATCAGAGCGCCCTCGTCAGATCCCTTGGGGATTATGTTCCTCGTGAGCGTCGCTTAAAGCGATACCGGTTACCCCGCATGTCTTGCGTCCACTACCGGTAACCACATGATCTCCATTCCAGCCTAAATTAAATTTCAGCTAATCCTAAATTATTATGGAATATTCAAAATTATACATACCTTTTTCCTAGTTTATTAACTAACCCACCAGCGGTGCTCGCTGTCCGTAGCACCCGGTTCATCATTCCCTGAGGAGCAAAAAGCTACCTCCCTACACTAACACCGCTTAAAATACACCCGTCATTCTGCAACATCCATATCCCGCCACTACGTGGTTAAGCTCTTCCCAGAGCAGGGACACGATTTGACCACCCTTCGGGCTGTTCCAAACAGCCCGCCAGCATTGTGCTGCTGCTGCTTCTATCGTGGCTTTATTGTAAACTTCACCTCGGTACTTAATGAGATGCATTGTTCCAATGATCATAATAATATAATTGGAAATCTTTCTGTTTAATGCAGCTTCGCGACAGCCGTAAATATGTTGTGTTTGTGGCGTTTGTAAGAGAGACACAGCGCTTTACCTAAACATCTCTCATATTCAATATTAGCAGCACCTGCAAATTAAGTTGCTGCAGTTTGTTTTCTACGAAGTGTTTAAAATTCTAGTTTCTCGCTCATAAATAATTGCACTATCCTGTACAAATTATTCTTAAAATATGTTGGCATCTGTAAGGCAGAACAATCCTCGATTCTGTGTGACTGTAATGTGCTTGAAGACCACATTTGTTCACTATTTAAACAGTATGAAGCACAAGGTACATCTCCGAAATGGTTACACAACAATAGAAATCTTTACCTATATATTGTGCACTTTTATAGACTTCTACATTTTTTCAGTAGTGAGATTACGACTATACGTTCCGTCTGCCAGTTATGATAACGCTATCCAGCGTGACGAGAAATTCTGAAGAATTTCCTGTTCAATTCAAGAAAATTGCTTAGGTAGCTGTTTATACATGCAATTTAATTAAAAAGTTTAAGAATGGTAAAAGTGTAATCGTTTAATATGCTTAATAAGAAATTAATTGATAAAAGGAGTTTTTAAATTATTTTTTGTTTGAAGTATCTTAAAAGAATCTGTAATTCGCCTGATAATATAAAAATATTTAGATATAGAAGAATTTGATGAAAAAATATGTTAAATTATTAAATTTTACGTTTTCTTATTGCCTATTTTTGATACTTGAACATAGTAGTGGTACTCGATTTTTATACTTACAATGATGCATTGTCATTTACATGCTCTTTTAAAATTTCTACAACGTGATTTATAAAACAGAAAAGAGCGTGCTGCAGCACTGCAGCACGTAAGTACGAGCCGCCTCTGATTGTAACCCATTACGCCAAAAAGTTATTTATGCGAACGGTTCCTGAAAATATTTCTGTTTCAGCGTTAGACACTTTTCCGGCTTAGAGTGTAATTTTGCATGGAAAATAGCTACGTTACAAAATTTATTTTCCGTTTTTGGCAGGTTTTACTCTATTTTCAGCGAAGTCATTCTTTCACTGTTAGCAACGCTCCAATCATGACGTCACGCCGATCAATCTCTACCCCGCTGTTCCGCTTTTAACCGTTTTAATATATTTGTAAATTTCATACAGCTATTTTAGCAATATTAACACTGAAATTTTATTCAAATACTATTAGTTCAGGAGTTATATCTACTTACCAGAAAACAATATCGTAATTTTGTATCGCTATTAATGTTGTGATAAGGCTATGAACATTGAAGTTCACTTCATTAATTTTCATTCACGTAATAAATTGTTTCGTATGCTTGTTGACTTATCGGGGGTAAAGCTTGAGGGTAATTCAATACCTCATATAAGTATGGAACTTTCAACTTTACTAACCTACCTATCATCAAGAATTTTATTATCTTTTAACTCAAAGCATATCATCCTGCCATGCAACAACGAGACTCCCACCGACACCTCTACCCTGAAATAGACCACCAGATGTAAAATTATAAAGGAGATGAAAATGAGGGACAAGAAATTTGGGGGATGTAATTAACTTACCCATCTTTCGCCTAGAGACCCGGGAATACCCCCGAAAAAGCCCATGGGTCAGGTTGGTCACCAAGGGGAATCAAACCCGGTACTCCTGAGTGTGGGCCAAAGACCAATTCAACTGAGCCATCCTGCTCGGTAAGGAACACTGTTACTGGAAAAGTAAGGAATTAATTCACCTCAGTCCAGCATTTCAGTCACTTGCTCCCAATATTTGTATTTTGGCACATTGCACATTGTTTCATATTTTTGTAAGATATTTCAGCTAAGTGTGTACCATTGTCAATGTTTACCCTCGCGGGCTATCAAAGAACATATTGATTAGTTGATAAACTGATTTTCTGGCTATGTAGTGGTACCAACAACAATGCTTAAAAGGAGCGAAGTGATTGTTTGCGACTAATTGATTTTAAGATAAAAGCAACCCTGTCAAAAATTGAGGTTCACCATTTCTTCTGGAAAATAAAAAGTACAGCATTCAATATAGAAACACAGTCATATCCTGAAAATTTTTTATAATGAGAAATCGTCAGAGTTAAAATTTGCTTATGAAGGGCGCCATCTCGGGAAGTTTATCGTCTAAATAGCGGCGGTTTAAAAATTGTCATTTTTTCTTAAATGGAATGGGTGAAATGATGCTCAAATGAGTCCGGGGTCCATGGAGCTTAGAGTTACTGACATTAGTCTTTCAGGATAAGGGAAAACCCTTATCCAAGTAACTCACCCTTACTGAGATTCAAACACGCTACCATCTACGCTACCGAGGCGGGCAAATGTTTATATGGAACGTCAAACGGAAGATTGAAGAATTAGGTTTTGAGGTGGCGTAATGCGCTAGAGCGTTGTGCTTGGCTTCCCTTCTACGGAAAGCGCCGGGTTTGATCCCACTTTTGGGAGATGCGGATTTTAAGTTCCGGGTATAAGACCGATGCCCACTCAGCATTGTGGGGAAATTGAGGAGCTACGATAAGTAGAAAGCCAACTTTCCGGCTGTGGAAACCCTGATGCTGACCATAACAGCTCCCCCTATTGGTTGGATGATAGCCCACCTCTCACTTGTGTATGTGGGCGTGAATCCGGCTGTCGGGTTAACCGGCTTTGGCCACGCTCGCGTGATGTTACGTCACGGATTACGTTTTTAGTTGTTGAAGTATGGGTAGAGAAAGTCATGTGACCGCAACATATAGTATTTCTAAACGCAGAAATTGCTATTCCTTTAACAATGATAGTGGTAGAAAGGCAACCATACTAATACAATTACTAATACTAATGATGATCATGATGATAATAATGAAAATGCATGAATACCGCACTTAGACTAGCTCAAGATCTGCAATTTTGTGATGGGAAAACAGTCATATGTCACCTTGTAGCTGGAAATACGCAGTTTATGATCCTGTTTGCAGTTGTCAAAAGAAACCTTTTATTTGAAATACTTAATCCTGAAATACTGAGCGGGATGGCTTAGGGGGTATCGTCTGTGGCCCGTATTCGTGAAGTCTGGGTTCAATTCCTGTGGCCAACCTACCTGATCCATGGGCTTTTTTCAGGGATTTTCCTGGGTCGGTAGGCGAATGATGGGTAGGTTAATGACATCCCCCGTATTTTCTGTCGCTCCATTACATCTCCATTTACATTTCATATCATATTTCATCTGGTGGTCTATTTCAGGGTAGAAGTGTCAGCGGGTGTCTCGGCGCTGCATGGCAGGATGATATGCTCTGAGTGAACAAATTCCACCTCCGCTAGGACGGTTACCGGTCTCCAAACCCAGGTCTCCGGATAGGACTGTTTCCGAACCACTGTAGGGTAGGGTGTCCGTTGTTGTGGTCTACCAGGGAAGTTTTCATGTAGGGACACTGCCCTTTGCGCTGTCGTGACTCCTTGGGACGACCGCCCTGCGTCTCCTCCTCATCCTTCGTCCCTGGAGAGGCCCCATTTGGGGGAAGAAAACAAGTAAACCAAATGTGTCTTCTGTGCCAAATGTCCTCCGAACTAATCCAGTTATCCAGTTAATCCTAAAATCGTAATTTACTACAGTCCAAAACTCTTTGTTTTCGATTCTAAAAATAAAACGTGAAGATTACATAGATATAATATAATGAAATCCGCCTATCTTTTTTTTGTTTTTGTTTTTACATATGGTTTTATTTGGAACTTAATCCATTACATTTGGTAACTCATTTAACAGGAATTGGTCAAAAATCAGAAATAACAATACAACATGTGAACATGGGGAAACAAATGAAAAAATAGGCAAATACACAAATAAACAAATAAACTTATTTATTTTACACTGTCAGTTTTAAAATGCCTCTGGCCTTCCACTACAGATTACACATATGACCTTGTTTCTGGAGAACTTCGTTTAAGCCTGGACACAAGAGAAGGTGGAAGGAATTCATGACAGCAGCTCTACAGATGGGGCATTCCCTTATTTGTAGTGTACCTATCCTATTTAGGTGCTCATTCAAGCAATCATATCCGACTGTTAACCTAAATTTGGATACTGCTTCTTTCCTTGGTTTGTTATTGTGTACTTTCCAGATGTCTTGGATGTTTTCCCCATGCTATCCCAGTTGCTTTTTCTTTGGAGTTGTCCTTCCATATTTCAGTTATTTTTCTTTGTACTACTTCCTTAATGCCCGATTTCACCAACAAATGCTAAGACTTAACACGAGTTTAGCAATAGTTAGAACAAAATTTGCATTTCACCAACAAGTGTTAGCGTAACACTCGTGTTAAGTCTCATGTTAAACTAACAAACCGAATTTCTAATGTTAAGTCCTTAACAATTGTGAATAGTCAAGATGGCGAGCATGAACTCAGCTGTTGATGTCGATTTGTTATATTTAAGACCCTCTAAATGGCATTCATGGTAGAGTACGGCCTATAAGGATAAATGATTTTGAGGAACTATCCGAAGAAAATTGTTTTACGGAGGTATAGACTGCCGAAACAAGTTGCTATGAAGGTTCCTGCGGAGGTACAAGAGAGGTTAGAACATGCATCGAAAGGAATATGGCGATCTCGCGTTTGCTTCAAGTATCAATAACCTTGCGATTTTATAATTCACTGAATTATGTGGATAATACATTGTCCACCTGCCATCTTGAAACGTTCAAGTAACTTGCCCTTCTTCGCTCCTCGTTTTAAATTTACGTAATACTGAGTTAGAACATGCATCGAAAGGAATATGACTATCTCGCCATAGCTTCAAGTATTAGTAACCTTGCGATTTTATAATTCACTGAATTATGTGGATAATGCACTGTCCACGGATAATACACTGTCCACCTGTCGTCTTAAAACGTTCAAGTCACTTGTCCTTCTTCGCACCTCGTTTTAATTTTACGTAATGAGTTAGAATATACATCGAAAGGAATATGCTGATCTCGCCTTTGCTTCCAGTATTAATAACTTTGCGATTTTATAATACACTGAATTGTATGGATAATACTTTGTTCGCTCCCGTCTTGAAACGTTTAAGGCACTTGTTCTTCGCATTTCGTTTTAAATTTACGTAATACTGACAAGTTGTTTGGTGCTTGTAGTAATGACACATGCATTTGAATTAAATTCGTTTCCAATATTTCCCCCTGACATCTTTCTCTTTTACATTTACTGCATCCGTCCTCTTATTTTCCACAATATCCTTACACTTCGTCACCATTTAAATTAACAATTCTTTCTCCGACGATGAGAAATTTGTCTCACGACTTTATGATTTTGTTCATCCGCCATTTGTGCAGACGAAAATGAAAACAAAAGCCCATCGGAGTACGTTCAGAAAATCATCCATAGCCTTCTATAGCTGTGATATTTACAAGTTTCTTGGCGTTAACACAGGTTTGTTAACATTTTAAGAAAACGGGTTGGTGAAATGCAAGAAATTTAGCATTAAATTTAGCGCTGTGACGTTGGTTACGTTACATTTGTTAACGTCGATTTCAACATCTGTTGGTGAAATGAGGCATAAGTGTATTTGGTGGGAGTGCTATTTGTCTAGGCTGTAGTTTTGTTCCTTTTTTGGTAAGATAATCTGGTGTTTCATTGCCAATAATACCTATATGAGAGGGTATCCATTGAAAAACTATCAATTTGTTCTTTGTCATTAGAAATTTTATTATTTGTTTTATTTTAGATCTTACTTCTGTTTCATGTGAGTGATTGGTTGTTATAGTTTGGATAGTTGGTCCAGAGTCAACTAAAATTGCTGCGTTGGTAAAGAGGTTTCTCCGATAGGAGAGATTGGTTACTGCTAGTTGTATGGCTAGTATTTCCGCATCAAATATCTGCATATATAATAGCCCAGTTTCTGGAATTAATACCAGGCCTTATTACAAACTTCATTTTTAACTTTATTCATTTTTAAATCAAATTACACAAAACGATTTACAAATTTTGCAAATATAATCTACTAGCTACCTTAAGGAATTAACTAGTTGTACCTACAGATTACTGAATTCCAGTAACCTTACAAACCTACTCGTCTAATCTCTCTAAAAACAATTTAATGTCATGTCACCATGTTGTCCATGGTAGCTCAATGGTTATGAGCAACCGGACGGAGACAGTGAGATTCGTGTTTCAAGTCCCAGCTATGGCACTGAATTTTTTAGTCTGGCTCATTTCATCCAAAGCTTAGCCTGCACACGGATAGTGTGGAAGAAGTTATTAATTTCCATCAATCCACCTAAAAAAATTGGTTTAACAATGAAGCCTGTGACTTAAGTACTTCCAGTATAGTAAGTCTCATTGTATATGAGAGCCCCTAGTGGTTTACTGGAAAACATACGAGTGAGTTGGAGAATTTAATGTCATGTCGGCATGTTGGCCATAGTAGCTCAATGGTTGGGAGCAGCTCGACGGAGACTGGGAGATCCGTGTTTCATATCCCGGCTATGGCATTGTTTTTTTCAATCTGGCTCTTTTCATACAAATCAACATTGTAGATACTTAAGGATGTTTTAATGTAAAAGAAATTCTTACTTAGCTTAACTGGTCCCGCTGCTCCCAGAAATCACGATTTGAAACGTGTCACATCTGCACTGATTCTCGTCTAGGTAATCCCTTGCAAGATGTTGCATTGTTTTCCTAAGCTGGAAAGATATACCCAAAAGAATTATAGCAAGTCCAACAAAATAATGTTGCTTTATGCTGTTGGTTATTAGTGAAAATAAAATATTGTATATTACAGATTAAGACCAGAAGCAGGTTGAAGGTTGAGGACAGCCCAGGTTATCATCAAACAAGGATAGAAAAAACATTCCAAAATCAGAAGTACTTGTATATGTATTTACTTGTCATCTTTCTTCTACATACAGTTTCATTTATACATTTACATTTGTAACATTTCTTTCAGACAATAACAAAATGACTTATTCACATTTAACATACCCTTTCTACCTGCTTGCCTCGACTCTTGTTCTCAATACACATAACCCCTGGTTTTCCGTGTATTGTTGACCCTCCTCACCCTTGTATCCCTCGTTCTGGTTTTTCAACCCCTAATTGTTATTCTTCATCAATCTCAACCGTTTCTCTCTAACTTTCCCCAGATATTCACCTATATTTCTTACATTCTTTTCTCCTTTTACCAATAACATTTCCTTTGTTATTAATACATCTTCCCATCCCTAAAACTATCCCACTTTTGTTGCCAAATTTGTTCTCTCCATATCTTTGTTTGTTTGCAATAAAGTAATCTATACCAATCTGTATCTTCTTCTCCATACATTGGACATTTCCCTGTATGCCTTTCATATCTAATACCTTTCAAATTTCTAACTCCTGTCCTTGCCCAGGCAAATCCTTCTCGCCCTGACTTATTACACATATTGTTGCATACCAGGGTTGTAAGGGGGTTAAAAGACTTACAAACCTAATCTACATCTGGGGGTGTAGCTATTGGGATGGTAGGGTAAATAAAACATCAAAATCAGCCTAAACTGACTAACTCTATTTTAAGAAGCCTAGTAATTATACAGAGTATCCCCTGAGTCTAGAAGAGACCAGGGGTGCTTTGGTAATACTTGATGACTTAATAATTTGATATAATCTTACCGTTGGTGATGTGTTAGGTGTATAGCTGGGCCTGTTCAAAGATGTATAATCTGCTGAGTCCGGCGGGGCTATGGTATTCGTAGAAACACTGTCAGATAAACTTTTGTTACCTCTCACAGGGACCGACATAAAATCTCCTCTGACATCCCAGCGACGTTTCATCCCGAGGGCTAACTCTACCAGGCTTAAATAGCGGTTCTACAAAAAGTCAATTCAGCGATTCCCACTAACTATTAATTTTGCATCATACCGTTTGCATCACTGCGAGAATGTTTAAGCCTGTACTGACCTATTATTTCTTCTGATCAGCAGAATCAGTCTGGGTCACATGTGGATAATTTCCTTATGCCAACAGTCTGCCAGTCAGCGGAATTTACGTTTGACATACATTTCTGTTAGAATCAATACATGTTACAGAATACCGAAATTTCCAAATCTAGCTCAGCCTATACACGCAACACATCCCCTTCGCCTAGATTTTGCTGCCCTCAGCAAATCCAAACGACTGGTAACAATTTTTAAATGCATAAAATAATAATTTACACTTACATAGGCAATAGAGCATACAAACATTTACATGTACATTTATTTTGGAAAGTCATAATTGTAACACGTGATAAAGAAAATCAGAGGACAGAAAAATGGGAATGATTTGATGCGGGTTGGTTTCGAAGTATCCCACGCTGAATGAAGTCCATAGTTCCATAGAAACACACTGTTCCACCACTGAGTTTATAGTTTTGGGAGACACTTCACAACACTTGGTCACTGAAGGGTTGTAATTACTACTTTAAGTTTGTCTAACAAGGCCCTAGCTGTCACAAGTAATGTAAACTTCAAAGAGAAAACAGTTTAATGTGCTTCCTGCTCCAGTTTGATAGCCTGTACTTAGTCTTTTAAAACAGGGAAGCTGATGAAGAACCTCGGTTGTGGCTTCCTGTTTATATGATATCGTGTTCAAGCGTACGGTGCTCCTTGGTATTGCTTGGAAAAGTCTGTATTGAAGAGTCGATGAAAAGTTCGAAAGTGGAGTTTATGGTTTTTAAATAGTCCGCTTAGCTTACACTCGCCTACCTCAGCTGGGTCTGAGTTCTTGCAGGTGAGAACACGAAAGAGTGACTTATAAGTTATTGTATTTGAGGCACTGTAAAAGTTTGCTGGGTATAGTTGCTTTGGCTTTTACCCAGGGTTTCACTGCGAAAGCCATGAGTCTATGAAGTTGAGGAGGTCCTCTGAAAAGATTAAGTGCCTTTCCAGACGCGAGTAGCCTTGGGTGCCACTCCTGATGTGATACTTGGTCATCTGGGATGGTGTAGTTTTCCCAGGAAAGAGTAACTGCTAGGGACCCTGGTGTCTCCTCTGCTTTCTCCTTATGGTGGTGGTGTTTCCTGATGCTTCGACGTGTTTGTTCATCCATGCCGCAACAGAAAAGCAAATGATCCAGAGTTAGGATTGATGCACAAGAATATTTCTATGGGGTGAGGATGGGTTAAAGTTCACGGGAATGTAATTAAATGAAAGGGCTTTTCAGGTATCACATTATCAAATGAATATTTCTTATATCTATTTACAAATTATTGTTATATATAATTAACATAAATGGAACATGTATGGAATTTATGTGCAACCATTTTTAGAGGTAGAAGGAAAAAAAATTGGTTAAAGTTTATAGAGTAAAAAAAATGAAATTTTATATATGCCTTATGGCTGAATAACGTAAGTAAATAACCTATGGAAACTGCATAGATGTTCCACTTAAGTATGGTTGTTCACACATTATGATAAACTTGGAATAAATTACAAGTATTCTTCATAAGACGATTATACAATTGAATTATACATAATTAGTAGTATTATTGATAACAATTTAGCTAAATAAAAATGAAGGTCATTTAATGAGTAGTACTTGTTATAAATTATCGGGCATTATTTACAAAAATCACGTCTAATGACTCGCCATAATAGCATCTATATACTGGATTAGACCTACTCCTAAAAATGTCTACTGTTGTCATACAATCAGTCAAATATCAGAGTTAAGCATGTCTTTCTATTTTGTTACAATAAATCTTTATGCTACTGAAGTAATTGTTTCTAGAGTTACATAACATACTTTCATAATAAATGGTAATTGAGGTCACATTGATACAATCATCTTACAATCCATAAGGATATCCTATGACTTTATCTTTTTACATAAATATAGCAAAAGTAACTCTGACATTTGCTGGTTTAGCACTGATTGTTTAAACAAGAGGTATAATGTTTCATTTCTTCTTTTCGCAAAAAAAGTGTGATCAAAGATACCGATAAACAATATCGATCTTATTATCCGGAGATATGATGTACTCTACTGTCACTGGATGTTAAAAACAAGTGTTAAATTACAGTGCATTGGGTTGTCTTATAAATGAAATGTTAATTGACAATAATTAAGTCTTCTCTTGTTATTAATCCCTAAAAAATTTAGGCATGATTTTATAGCATAGTAATTGTGAGTGATAGCAAAAGAAAGGGAGGGAGTTTGTAGGTTGTAGATCTCATTGTGCTGTGACCTGTAAACAGAACTTGATATAACGATTAGTTTAATCTTGGTCATTGGTCATGTCTCAGATTTATAATGAATATTGTCAAAGGATGTATTTGAGTTATGTGCTGCCCACTGAATTAAAAGTTCAATAAATTGTAGAGAAACTGACTGGTGTAAGAGGAAGTACCCATTGAATAGCATACAACGATAATTACATCAAGTTGATCAGTCTGCTTTGATAGACAATAAATATAAGTCATGGATTTCTTTATCAATACTTAAAGGTGAATTGGGGAAACATAGCTGAATTCTATGACTTAAAACCTTAGGTAACACCTTAGTTAAAAAAAAAAATCTGTGCGTTTCTTATCACATGACTTGAGTCGTTTATTGAGTTTGCTCTTCAATCATCATAGCTAATACAATTTCTTATATGATCTTAGGATTTGTGGTTATCTCTATTCAGTTACACTAATCACAATCATACTTTATTATAAGCTAATGAAGGGGGCGCCTTCCCTCCATAGCACAAAACTTCATATACATACTGCGCAGACATCACTCATACTTAAACATTAATGCTATTTTGTCTTCACAGCTTCTTTATTTAAACTGATCAATAATTATATAGCTTTAACTTAGCAATATTTATAGGGAAAACGCTTGCGCGACAAATCCCCTTTTATATTATAACAGCTTTATCTATATCAAATCAACATGAGAGGCATACACAACCTAAGGGTCTCGCGACCACCAAAGGATGTACCCTCTGTCGCTCATACAAAAAAACTCTTATAGCTTGAAAGCTTGAAACTTGAAGATACCATGGTATATGCATACATATTCACTAAAACTGTCTCCGAAAATCTTGCGATGGATTAGGAACAGAACACATTACTACTAGAATCTATAAACACTTAGAAATAGCCTCTAAGAACGCCTCGCGGTTGTTCTTAAGGTCAAAGGGTACTACAAACATACATTATCTTAACAAATCCTAAGCATTTGGTTACAACGATCATAACTGATAACTTTTAAGCACAAAGAATATAAGGTCACATTGAAATGATTTATAATAAAAAACACGGTGTACCGCTGGTGTAGTTGTTGTTATTATTTTTTTTATTTCTCGGAAGGGAGGGAGTAAGAAAAGGGCTGAATGTGTGCCTTGTCATACTGGCGAATGTTCCAGAAGAGGATTAGTAAGGTTACTAAGGGCTGGGGAATCCATTTGTCGAGACATTGCTAAAAGTTTATAGTAACGGGAAGTAATGAGTATAACCAAATAATCATTCATAAGAGTGATGATTTAGAAAGGAATTAGTTGTCTATAATAACGGATGAAGGAAGGGGCTTTTTGCTGAAAATAATATTTATACTTGTTAGAAATAATACCTATTCAGAAAATATTATTATAACGTTGTATTGCTTGAAAACATGAATAATGGGTCAGATATGAATCATGGGACTTATCCACGATGGAAGTTTGTTCTTTGGCATGAAGACGTCTGTCTTTCCTGTCACTCAACGTTTAGCTTGCAAAGTTTCATATTTCACAGTGTAATCGCAACGTCAGTATTTTAGTTTTTGCTGGCCTATGAAAGTCGGCAGCGTGCCATTTTCATGAGCACCGCGTACTGGCGTGTACAGATGTGTAATTATTAGATTTGTGGGTCAGTTCTACGCATTTATAACTTTGGTAGAGAAAAAATGCAGTAAAGTAACAGTGTGTTAAATCGTTTTCCATCGTTTAATGGGTAAATGTCATCTTAATACGCCGCGTGCTATTTTATTGACCTTAATGTGTATTATTGTGTATGTATAGAATGAAATAACGTGCTAGCTGGTACAACTCAGGTCAGTGAAATACCACCCACTGTGATTATAGATTTAGAAAGATAATTTATAATCAAGAGACAAAAAAATTTTTGAGTGAGATTAAGCACATAGAGTGTTGTAAATGGAGTTACATGTGAGGGTAAACGAACATTTTTCTCTGTATTTTGAGTGTGGGGGTTCGTTAGTTATGAATTATAGAAGGTATAATGCGTTCCCAAGGTTTGGAATTGCTTAACATGAGTGGGTGAGGTAAACATTCATATGTGTAGCTACGAAAAGAATTGATTCCTGTTTCGCAAGAGCGTAACGCAAAATTTAAATTTCATGTAAAGCCATTTATTAAGTGAGAATTATGGGTACTAAATCTTAATTAAGGGCACATTTTTAATAATTTTATGTATTCTTTGTCTTTTGTTTTATTTTATTTTTTTCTGAAGTATTATGGGCATTTCCGGGAAATTAGATTCGTTATAGAATCAGATCATAGCTATTAATTGTATAGAGCTTTTCTTTTCTTTCTCTTTTTATGAAAACAACGTACCACTGTGTTGATTTCACGGCACTTGGCCATTAGAGATAAGGCAAAACAAAATTTAACATCTAAGAGGAAGGAAGATAGAGACCGACAGTTTTTGAAATTTGATTATTTTTTGTGTGGATTGTTATGAACCCTAGGAATTTGGATTAATCGTAGAATCATCTTATTGAGTAAGAATTTAAACAAATTATTGTAAAAGTAGTTGAAAACTATATTGGTTTTGTTGTGTTTTTATTTCTTATATGTGTAGGCATAAACAATTTACACTAAAGTGATGCAATTAGAATAACGGGTTTTCACATAAATATTAAGCATGGACAAAAACTTAGAGAGGGGAAATTAAATAAATGTGATCATTAACAAACGGTATGACTTACTTTAATATATCTAATGTCAGGAAAGCTACTCTGACCAACTTACTGTACAGTACACACATTTACACATACACACACACTCTAGTCAACAAAAAGAAGCACATTCTCGTGCTAAAATCTCACGATGCATCGGTAATATGTCTTCAGCATTATAATATCTCTTCATCCTTAATATCTCAACATATCTCTTAATCAACATAACTGTTATGCCAACGTCCACAATCAGGGCTTCGCAGCTAGTCTGACTTATGGAAGGCAAAGTTAATCGCTATACTAGGTGGAATCTCGCGATTTTTAACCCTTATGCTAGTATCGCTTTACTAACATCGGGCTTTACTGCCTGGCAAACAAAAGTAGGGAACTTCATCCTACATTATATACAAACAAAATATATCATAAGCGCGCAATATCTAAGTGCTAGATACGCTCTTAAAATGTCTCGCGACTGAATCTAAGAGTTGGTATCAGCAAAACTGTAAGTATATATTAGTCGTCAATTCACATTCTCTCCTAAATCACACAAATACACATAGTTCCTGATAGTCCTTGCCTCCACAAACATTACAGAAAAAAATGACATTTAAACACACATGACGCACACTTAGTGGCATAGGAAGTAGTCATACACTCGATAATGATCACTATAAGGCAGTAATGCCTTAAGGGGATGCAAATGGAAACAAGATGACCGAAAATATCATCTTGAAACAAAATTTATAAAAATATGTTGCAGTGAAACCAGAAACAATACTTCATTATCAATGAAATTCATAATTTATATCTATGTTACGAAATTATAAAAAATCAAACATTATTTAAAGTGGCTCTATACATTGTACTGATTTGGATTTATCTCAATCGTTATTCAAATTGAATATCACCTTTAAAATACTGTAACTAGACAACAGATAGCTTACACATGATATAAAACAGTGTGATTAGTAACATTGCACTAAACCTTAAAGTTCGGAAACATTAAAAAACCTGTAAAAAACCACATGAAATCACATATATTAATGATGCCAGAAAGATTTTTAAGTAACTGAGGGAACCCGACAACACCTGTGGAGTTAACAATAGATTACTTGGTTCAAACAAAGTTAAGCTACATTTTCAAAAAGTTCAAAATTAGTGAGTGGGTGGGTGAGTTACACAGAATAATGATGGGGAAGACGCGGCTAAACTTAAACATAATCAGATTTTATAGAAGCAAGCATAGTCAAGGTCGTACAAGTAAGCAAAAATGTCCTGTCCTAATCGACCTTCAAAGATTCCTGGGTCATTAGCTGGACGTGGGAACGACATTTCGAAAGACCATGGAGATTTATTGTTTACGTTCTTCCGAGTTGAAGAACTCTTCTGGGGAACTCTAGGATTCATTATTTCGTGATTTAGTGCCGACTTGGAAGCTGAATTTGAGAGGATTGGTAGAGTTTGTATATTAAAGGAACATGCAGTTAAATCTCCTATACTTAAATTTCTTTGTTTGTCAGGAATGTATGGAACGGTTAAGTAATTAGCCAATAACTTAGGAATGCTTACAAAAGTCAATGAACTCGCAGTGGGACCACAGCACAAAACATCAAATACACACAAAAGATATGCCAATATAAAACATACAATCATTACAATAGTACAAGAAAATGCAAAAGCAATAAGCCTGAAAAAACTATGTATTAATAATCTGTATTCATAACACAAAAAGATTGCATCATCGCAATTTCAACCTGAAATCAATGAACAAAGAGAACAAAATTTATAATATTTGAGTTTGTAAAAATCGTTTTTCAAGTTATTAATCATAAAAATTGCGTTTGACATTATTTATTATGTCTGCTATTGGAAAATCTATGGGTGAAAAAATTATAATTACAAAAAGTATTTGTGAATTACAATATTTTACTCATAATAAAACTGATTTCGCACTTGTAAAATAATCTAAAATCCGTTAGGGTGGGTTGGGAGGGTAGTCAAGATACTAGTGAGTGAGTGAGTGTGTGCTGTTTAAGGGCCCGTCGACAACAAGGTCATTTGGGCCCCAAGTCAATACTAAAACCTAAAAGCTATAAACATTTAGCTAAAAAAGGTAAAATATAATAAAACACTCATCTGTTAAAAGGGCATTAAAACGATCTAAAGACATACTTTAAAAACTCTAAAAGTAATAAATATAAAGTGCAAGTCAGACTCGCTGATTAAAACCTATTTCTGAAACAAACCGCAGTGCCTTGCCCACGGCCACTGGGTCGTCCCCTAAAATACTAAACAAGTTAGCTCCCAAGCTCAAAGACTGGCGAACGCTGGCGTACTGCGGGCAGTCGATTAATATATGCCGCACAGTGAGGCGTACTGAACACGGAGCACACACTGGGGCCGGTTCCCCTCTCATCAAATGACCATGAGTACCTCGTGTGTGCCCAATTCTCAGCCGGGTGAGTATCACCTCGGCTCGCCGGTTATCCCTGCAGGAAGTTCGCCAGGGTCGTACGCTGTCTTTAATTGCCCGGAGTTGTGTGCCTTGTAAAGCTGTCCAGGAGTGCTGCCAAGCAGAGAGGAGTTGGCGACGGAAAAAACGTTGCACGTCCTGGAATGGCACTGTAGTTGTTAAACTCCGGGGCAAACGGCAAGCAGACTTAGCAGCCGCGTCCGCCTCCTCGTTCCCGCAAATCCCAACATGGCCTGGGGTCCAAGTAAAAAAAAATTGTATCCGCGACTGAGCATTTGCGAGATCTGGGTCTGAATTTTTAAAACCAGTGTGTGAGCGGTAGTGTGCTGTTGTAAGGCCTGAAGCGCACTTAGACAGTCATTGCAGACGATAAAAGAGCCAGGAGCTAACTTGCAAATAAAAAGGAGCAAATAAAAGATGGCATACAGCTCTGCTGAGAAGACCGAAGTGGAGTCCAGAAGTCGAAATTTATGAGCCTCACCGTTAACGAAGAATGCGCAACCCGTAGCGTTACCTAACTGGGAACCGTCTGTAAAGACCGGAACGTAGTTAGGGTAACGGACCAGTAATTCGGCAAAAAGTTGTTGGAACACCGAATGTGGAGTAGCGAGTCTAGGGTTGTTTGAAAGAGTTAGATCGAACCGCGCACGATTTAGCTGCCATGCACGATAAGGGCAGATGGACGACCTCTCCACGCGAGGCATTCGGAGGCCATGGGAATGTAGGAGATCCCGAAATCTTATTCCCACGGGGCGTGTCCGAGAACCAGGGCTCATATAAAGGTGGACTAAATCTGGACACAGAACTGGTTTAAAACAAGGATGATTGGGATAACTTGCCAACTTCGACACGTATGAGCACAGTAACAGCGAGCGACGAATATGGAGTGGAGGTTCGCCTGAGTCTGCATACAGGCAGTCGACTCGACTGGTGCGGAAAGCTCCTGTGGCAAGGCGGATGCCAGTGTGATGCACGGTGTCTAAAAGGCGAAGTTTAGAGGCGGTCGCTGGGCCATAAATAAAACTGCCATAATCCAGCTTGGACCGAACCAGAGAGCGGTACAGCCTCAACATTACAGTGCGATCGCCCCCCCCCCCAAGATGCTCCAGATAATACCTTCAGCACCCGAAGAGAACGATCGCAAGAGGCTCGAAGGTGACGAATGTGGTGCTCCCAATTTAGTTGTCGGTCCAAGTAGAGGCCCAAGAACTTCAGGTGCGAGACAAATGGCAGGGGTGTGCCGTTCAAATAAAGATCAGGAGGCGGGTGAATACCTCGTAGGCGGTGAAAGTGGATACACTGCGTCTTCGCAGCTGAAAAACGGAAGCCGGTTTGAAGCGCCCAAGCTGCTAGCTGGGTAATGGTCAGCTGCAGTTGGCGCTCAATGTGATCTATGTTGGCAGACCTATAATAGATAGCGAAGTCGTCAACATAGAGGGATGATGGAATTCCACTTCGAACGGCACTAGTGATGCCGTTAATCGCTACGGCGAAAAGGGTGACGCTCAAAATCGACCCTTGAGGTACACCGTTCTCCTGTATCCGCTCCCGTGATATCGTGTTTCCTATGCGAACCCGAAAACGGCGAAGTTTTAAAAAATTGCATAAAAACTCGGGTAGATGACCACGCATACCGTAACTATGAAGGTTACGGAGTATGTCGTACCGCCAAGTGGTGTCATAGGCCTTCTCCAGGTCGAGGAGCACACCCACGGCGTGCTGTTTCAGTAGAAACGCATCGGAAATATACCCCTCAAGGCGTGTTAGATTGTCGACACTTGAGCGATGGCGACGAAAACCGCATTGCAAGTTGGACAGGTGGTTATGTTTTTCTAGCCACCAATTTAATCGAGCGTTTATCATTCGCTCGAAGGTCTTGCAGAGGACACTCGTCAGGCAAGTGGGGCGGTAGCTAGATGGAAGTGTGCGGTCCTTTCCGGGTCGAGGGATGGGGATGACAATACCCTCTCGCCAGGAGGAAGGGAAAACCCGCTCATGCCAAATGCGGTTATACATTTTTAATAGGAAACATAGCGCCTCAGATGGAAGATGTAGTAGCATCTGTCGGTGTACGTCATTGGGACCTGGAGAAGAATCCTTTGCTAACGCTAGAGAATGGGCGAGCTCGGCAGCGGTAAAGGGTTGGTTGTACGGCTCGGTGCAGTCACTATTAAAATTCAGTGGTACCCGCTCCGCCTTTTCCTTGATAGGCAGGAAGAGAGCGTCATAGCGGGCAGTTTGGCTCGTGGCAGCAAAAGAGGTAGCTAGGGCTTCAGCTATGTCCTGCTCGGTGGTGCACATGGAACCGTTTATGGCGAGGCCGGGAATTACCGTCCGGCGATACTTGCCATACATCCGCAGAACAGCTGACCATACTTGTTGGGTAGAGCTGCGCCGGGAAAGCGAAGACACATAGGCTTCACAGGATTTACGCTTTGCGTTGCGCAGTATAAAGCGTGCCCTAGAGCGAGAACGTTTGAAGGCGACGAAGTTCCCTTCCGTCGGGTGCCGCTGAAAAACGCGCAAAGCACGTTTGCGTGCTTTGACAGCCAAACTGCATTCCTCAGACCACCACGGTACAGGGATATGACGTGGTGTAGGTGAACCTCGAGGAATGCTGGATTCTGCTGCGAGCAGGACCGAGCAAGTAAAATATTCGACCATTTCGTCGACGGTGTCGAAACCATCGTCGATGAGGTGTATGAGGGATTGGAATTTTCCCCAGTTAGCTTTGGAAATAATCCAGCGGGGATGTCGAGAAGGTACACATTGGCGGCCAGAAAAATGAATGTTAACGGGGTAATGATCACTGCCAAAGAGGTCGGAAAGTACTGACCACTCAAGTATCGGTACTAATGACGGACTGCAGAAAGAAAGGTCTAGTACGGAATGTGTACCATAAGCGGATGATAGGAATGTCGGGTCACCAGTATTTAGCAGAAGCAGGTCTGACTGATCGAAGACGTCTACGAGGAGGCATCCACGGGCGTCATCAGTGTCTGATCCCCAGAGCGTGTGCTTGGCATTCAAATCTCCCACAAAGAGTAGTGGTGAGGGGAGCTGAGCCAATAGAGCTCTAAGATCACGCTCTGGAACTATACTGAGCGGCGGCAGGTACGCGTTGCAGATGGTAAAACTGATGCTCTCCAGCTGTATCCGAACGACCACAGCTTGCATTGGTGTGGTGAGAGGAACGTTGGCGGCTGAGATGTAAGGAGCCACTAGGGTAGCAACGCCACCGCTTGCACGCACACCTGCAAGAGAGTCGCTTCTAAATGCAGAGAAAGAGTGAAGGTGTAACGAGTGATTGGGATGTAAGTGGGTTTCCTGGAGACAAATAATTGATGGTGACCGTTGAGAAACTAAGTGTTGTAGGTCTTGAGGACGAGCTCGAAAACCATTGACATTCCACTGGATTATTTCCATAAAGAGTTTTAGCGGGCCGTTTTAACCTTTTTCTTGACCTTGGCTGATTTGGGCCCTACGACTCGAAAATCGTTAGCCTCCTGTGACTCCGCTGATGTTCGGGAGTCAGAACTCCTACGGCTCGTAGAACGAGACCGGGATCTAATAGAAGGTGAGCGACTTCGCGATCTATGTGGTGGCCGGGATCGGTTTTTCGCATTTACTACGGGATGGCTGTTACCCACTGATGGCTTGGTGGCTGGAGTCTGTACGGTTGAACCGGAGGCTGTGCTGGTGGATATACAAACAGTCTGAGACGTGGGTTTAACGGCTAGAGAGTCTGTCTGCGTGGATGCGTGGCTGACAGGGACGTGTTGAACAGCAACAGTGGTATTAGGAGTACGGCGAGCTGCTGATGCATACCCAGTAGTAGTGGTAGCAGGCTTTAGTTGTTCAAAGCGCCGTCGTGCCTCTGGAAAAGTCAGGCGTTCTTTTACACGTAGCTCCTGAATACTTTTTTCGTCCATAAATCTAGGGCACTGTCGCGAGCTGGAAGGATGACTACCGCCACAGTTTACGCAACAAGGTGTTCGAGTGCAGTTTGGGTCTTCGTGTTTAGCCAGGCCACATTGCTCACAAAGAGCAGGATTGGTACACGTGACCTTAGTATGTCCGAACCGCTGACACTGGAAGCAGCGCATGGGGTTCGGGACATACTGGCGGACGCTAGCACGTTCATAGCCGCCATATATGTATTCAGGTAAATTCGTCCCAGCAAAAGTTAGAAAAACCGTACGTAGCGGGTACTCCTTGCCATCTTGTTTTCGAGTTAGCCGGTATGCCTGACAAACAAGCTGGTCAGAGAGGCAACTCACTATTTCCTCATTTGCAAGACCATCTAGGCTGGAGGTGGTGACTACTCCTCTGCAGGTGTTGAGTGTTTTGTGTGGGGCTACCCGGATCGGGTAGGAGCCCAACAAAGTCGGCTTTTGCAGTTTTCGAGATTGGTCTGCATTTGTGCTCTCCAATAGTAGAGTGCCATCTCGGAGGCGCGTCGCATTCTTTACAGGGCCACTGATCTTATCCAATTCACGCTTTATGTAAAAAGGGCTGATATCCTTAAACGTTTTGCCATCACATGCCAAGGTCATTACTATATACGGGTCGATGAAAGAGGTTTTGCGCGGATGCATTTTGAATAGGACCCCCATCCGGATCCGTCGGCGTCAGCCTGCCATCCGGGGGTTAAAGAAAGAAAGACACCGAATCTTCACGGTCTGTGCCGTCATGGGGACCTCACCCATGACCGATCTCATTTGTACCTCAGAAAAGCTACCCTTCAATCTCCACTGCTTGTCCGTATGGGTAAACCGTTCACCACGCACACCCCGGCTTTATGCCCCTACCACAGGAATAATCGCCTGTGGCTCCCCACTTTAGGCCGCGCTGCGTATAATAGGCACATGCGGATTCAGGGGACTTGTGGTTGATTACACCGGGGTTCCGTTAGCGGTAACACGTCCGGTCCGTGATACTAACCCAACGACAACACGGCCGTCGGGAGATTAACACAGACCGGGCCCTCAAGGAGCTACGTGGGTGTACTTGACGGTGTGGATGGGCTCCGCACCTAAGGCTACACATAGGGGCAGTGCGAAGGGTCCACTCAACCTTCACTTTTGAGACCTCCGGAGAGCACACATGTCGGAAGCCGCGCTGAAAACCGTGGGACAGAACCACGGAGATAGGAGAGATCCCTGCTGGTGAGACAGGAGCTATAAACCTAAGACCTTACGTGCTAATAATTATAATAAAAAACTAGAAGAGGAAGAATGTGATGCTTACTGACAAGCAGTAGCTAAACGTGGCACAGTTGATGGAGATGAAAGGGATGAATTGAGGGTGAGTGGCTAGGGACCCCGGGATCGCCAATCCCGTACCTAACGTAGTAGGTCCCTGGGGAAAAATACCAGAGCCTCTTCTGCCAGTTTTCAGGGTTACTGATGGGCCTTCTCGGCAGCCGTAGCGGTCGTGGTGTACACCAAGTCCCCACCGTACATCACCACAATCGTCAGTCCCCTACTTCCTGTTGCCCACCCCTCGGGACGAGGACCGCAGAGGTTGGATTTTGAGGGGCGTCAAGATACTATTATGATTAAACTTGAAAATAATATATTTAATAAAAGTAGCTGAAATTTAAGCAAACTTAAGAGAATTTGAGGTATGAAAATCGTTATTTAACTATAGCAAAATGGAACACCCCGGTACTCTGCCATATTATTACATGAAGATAGGGGGGTTGATAGGAATTACGAGAGGTACCAAGGTACAGGATTCGAAACCCGGGGCTGAGACCACATTTTGTGTAAAGGTAGGGGGGTTTGGAGGTACAGGGATCGAAACCATATTTCTGACCTTAAGGGTGGTAGAAACCGGACGCCTCCGCCACATGTTGCATACCAGGGTTGTAAGGGCCGTTAAAAGACTTACAAGCCTAGTCTACAGCTGGGGCTGTAGCTATTGGGATGGTAGAGTAAAGAAGACATCTAAATCAACCTAAACTGAATAACTCTATTATGAAGAAGCCTAGTATTTATACAGGGCACGCCCTGCATCTGGAACAGATCAGGGTGCTTTGGTACTACTTAATGACATAATAGTTTGATATAACCTTACCTTTGGCGATGCGTTGGTTGTATGGCTGGGCTTGTCGAAAGATGTATAATCTGCTGAGACCGGCGGGGCTATCGTATTCGTAGAAACACTGTTAAATAAACTTTTGTTACTTCTCACAGGGACCGACATAAAGTCTCCTCTGACATCCCTGCGACGTTTCTCTTCGAGGGCAAACTCCACCAAGCTTAAATAGGGGTCCTACCAAAAAGTCAATTCAGCGATTCCCACTAACTATTAATTTTGCACCATACCGTTTACATCATTGAGAGAATGTTTAAGCCTGTACTGACCTACTAACAATTATTTCTTCTGATCAGCAAAACAAGTTTGGGTCACATGTGAATTATTTCCTTATGCCAACAGTCCAAAGTACATGTTTTGCCAGTCAGCAGAATTTACGCTTGACACACATTTGTGTCAGAATCAGTACATGTTACAGAATAATGATTACCGAAATTTCCAAATCTAGCTCAGCCTATACATGCAACAATATGCAGAACATTTACATAGACAATACAGTATTCGATCGATTCACAGGAGGATGGAATACAATACTAAATTAACATCATTTTCTTATATGGTTGCATCTATCCACATTGGGTATTAAGGTTTAACTTTTATTTCACTTAAACCTCTTTATCGCTTCTAAAACTGTTTCATAATGAAACAAGTTTCTCTTAATACACATCGTAACCATTGTACTACCATTAAGACAATTATGTTTGTATTATGACCTGGTATACAGTTTATTTTAAAAAGTGCGTAGTTATAATACTAATAATATGAATAATAATATAATCATACTATTAATAATGTAATATTTGTGTCATTCCTTTATGTGAATGCTTAGGGATTAAATTAACTACTGAAACTTGCAAATATATCGAAACCCTCAACAACACGAGTATAAACGTTGTTCATTTCACTGCTACATACAACTCATTTACTACAGTGTGATCCTTTCTACAGTGGAGCCGTTAATGTTTCTTTGGGACAAACACCTCTTGTTTATATGAATCTGGGTAGAATTCATTAAGGGAGATTATTTCTCAGCTCTTCTTCGCGTCACATGAAATATTAATATTACTGTAGTAAAATTCTTTGGTGGTGGTTAGGTCTTGTTTCAGGACAGTCCGGCTGAAAGCAAGTATTGTTAAGTAAACGTGAAAACGTATAAGAAATACTATTACAATTTAGAGGACTGTCCTTGCACCTGTTTTAGAGTGACTAAGACCAATAGTGCGCATGCAATCAGGCTAGGATATTTTGTATTACCTGTCTACACATATAAAGAGAATTTCTACAAAATGTCGCGACGCAGCTAGTATTATGAAATGCTACATGTGTGACATTCTCTTCTTTCAACTCTTTCCGTCTCGTTCCACATTTTTGCAGAGTATTTTCTGCGTTGTTACACAGTTCCTTTCCATCTGCCTACTTCGCATTTTAAAACAATTTTGATATGCCTCTTGGATTTAGCAATTTCTAGGATTCTATCGCCTCCTCTGCAGTTTTCGTTTTCGATTAAGCCTCTTATAGGCTGACGTATTGAAATTCCGAAAGATTTGAGAACTACATTGAAATAGGATTATAGAAAATCAGTTTCCTTTTATTAGTAAGATTGCTTCTCTGCCACATGTCTGAAAACGTTTTATCCCTTATACACTATTGTGCTATAATATTATTTTCCCTAGAATTTAACTACAGAATGTAGCACACGTATGATTGCAACTAAACATTCCTTATCGTTGCATGGTATGGCGTCCCCTGAACACAAAATACAACTTTGGAAAACGTTTCACTCACGCTGATGCATCAAGTTTCACATTTGAGCCACAACTTTTTAGTCTGTCAAGCGAGTATTTGCAGAACATCGAAATCTCCCTTTGTGTAAAAAGTTTGGTAACTTTTTATTTTAAGAAAAATTACCCAAAGAAATAGATTAATATATTATAGATTAAAGTATACTGCGATTACAGTTTCAAACAAGTTTCATACTGACAGAACGTTTGCATAACTGATAAATCATAAGGGATAAATTATTGCATAGCATAGAACTCGTGGAAATATTTAATTGGAATAAAGTATATTATTTTCTCGTAATATTTTCAAAATATTCATAGTTCTATGCTTAATGTTCCAGACTCAAGTGCAGCGCAACATCTGTAGGTATAGGTGTTTTATTCCATTTCTCAACAAATTCATCAATAACGGAGAAATTTACAATATACGAATAGTTGTGTTTTTCGTTGCGTAATTTGATTAAAACTGTGTCTATATTGCATACTGTATCTACACCGCACACTTCACCTTTCCACAAAAATAAAAGTTAACTTTCATAAATTATACAGTATATAAAGTTTTAAGTGAAAGAATAATGGGCGGTGAATCAAACAAATATAACTAATTAAATGTCTATTAATAGGTAAAGTACTTTTTCCCTTTGGTAAAAGGACACCCAGCATGAAAACTCAGCAGCCATCAGAGTGGCCAATATGACGAATTGTTGTTAACGAAGCCCAATACCATATACAAATTGCCAATATTTTTGCAGGCATTTTTTAGAACTTTACGAACAAATTTGTAACAAAATCTCTAAATAAATTGTAATCTATATATTCAGCTATTTAACTATTTAGCAGGCGCACAGAGAGTACTTTACGTGAGGCTGTATTAAACAGCCCAAGAAAAGATACCGAGCAGTCCTATGAAGGATTATGTGGCAAAGCAACCAGTAGATCCTTAAAATGAGGCGTCAACAGACATTTAATGTTCAAGAAGAATTGTATAGTAAGGCAAGAAACAAATTCGCCATATCTGGTGTTAATGTCCAGATTTTGATGTTAAAATGAATAGAGTAGCAAAACAACAAACACATTTAGCAAATATGGTCAGAAAATACAGAGATTGATTTTCATCTATTTGAGCTGCTACGGAGCTGTCAGGGAAAAAGTCCTGAAGAAGTCCCACATAGTTGGGACGAAAGGTCGACCAGAGGAACATCAAAGATGTGCTCCTACCCGTAAGACCCAGTTACAAAAGCATCAATTGATGTTAATTAAATATGCCCAGTAAACTTCTTCACTAAATTGATTTATGAAAGATGAATACTGTAACGGCTTATAACACGTCTGGTAATCTCAGATAGTTATAACAGTGTATCTCATGTAGGTGGACCCTCTTAGGAAATCGCGCTAGAAATGTAGACTTTATTACCAAACTTTTCTTTATTAAAAAAAGAACAAACTAAGAAAAGCCTAATAAATACATAAAACATGAAGCTATTAACAGTGAACCAAACAAATATATACAGATAACAATTTGTAACTTGAAACTTCACTTACCTTATAAGAAATGATACTTTCTTATAAATTGTTCGGGATCGCGATTTCATGGAAATTCTTCCACATCGTCAGCTGGAACCAGAAAAAACTGTCTTATCATTACAAACGCTAGATGTTACTATGTTCATGTTAGTACTACCAAAATCTGACAATAAAACAAATTTAAAAACAGAATTGAAATACCGGCAGTTGATTCTGTTTTTATATTTGTTTCATTTTCAGATTTTGGTAGTACTAACAAGAACATCTAGCTTTTTAAAGAAGACATTGTCAAGTTATTAAAAGTGAGATATCTCTTGTATAGAAAATGAGTAGTTGTCAAACATTTTTAGGATTACTCACTCAGATGAGATGTTCTTCATATCTCCAGAAGCGCTTTTCGGTCAGGTTTTGACCATCTTCAGTGTGTGTTGACCAGCTACTCAACACACACTGAAGATGGTCAAAACCTGACCGAAAAGCGCTTCTGGAGATATGAAGAACATCTCATCTGAGTGAGTAATCCTAAAAATGTTTGACAACTACTCATTTTCTATACAAGAACATCTAGCGTTTGTAATGATGGCGCTTTATTGATTCCGGCTGACGATGTGGAAGAACTTCCATGAAATCGCGAACCCGAACAATTTATAAGAAAAGTATCATCATATCTTTTAAGGCAAGTGAAGTTTCAAGTTACACGTTGTAAAGGTATATAAGAAAAGACTGTTTATTTTAACCACTTGTAATTAACTTCTCTAGTGGTTACATGTAACAAGTGGAAGAATTACATTGTATCCAAAATTCTGATATTCAAATTTCATTAGAAATGCATATTTTGAGAATACCTAATAAATACAACAAACACCATAGAAACTTCCTCTAGTGTATAGTTGGTATCAAAGCCGGTTAAATTACAAAATTGGCCTTTAGGTGCAGGATGTCCCGAAGATGAGTCATGAAGATAGGTATTCAAGAAAACTGCTCTCCCAACCATATTTCACATAGGACATTTTTAAAAAAATTTGATTTTCCCAAATTTATAATTAACGACTTATTTACCTACCACGTGTTTATGACATGTTCATGACAAACATCACGTTTATCTTCAATTTTCTGAAAGTAGACTCTGCAATCCGCTTCATTCTGCATCATTTTGGCCCAACTGGTAAAATATAAGATATAAGACAAAATCCGACTACAAAAACCCTATATCTCTTTAAAGCAAATATTTTATGTCAAATGCATTGTTTGTGGAGTTAACACTTTGAGGTGTTCCTTTTGTTCGTTTACACTTTCAAACACATAATTTTCTCAAACGGGGAGCTGTCACCCTCCCTTTTTGGTTATGCCCAGAGAACGGAGTTAGCTATTAAAATTTCACTATCACTTAAGCCTTTCTATTCCGTCTTTTGGCTATTGTACCCAAACAGAAATATGTGATAAAACCATTTCTATAAATATTATATTGATGAATACAACTTAGAAGGATAGGCTTCACTAGCGATAGTTTTTTGAAAAATGGTTAGAGAGAACTGGTTAAAAGTAACAGTAGAATTATCGATTTTTGCGTTATGGAGTTATGCGAAGGCGTAACTCTGTTCTACATTGTGTTTGTTAGCGTCCAGATTTAACACCAGCTGTAGAGAAGCCCATTCTCTCTCCCAGTAAGTGAAATTAAAGGAGTGCAACGTGCAACTCGAAACCGAATACGTAACACGTATTATCTGGGTTTAAGGAGCGGCCCAGGTTGTTCAATCTTTTTGTGTCTAGCTCTCACATTCTGAGCAACTACTGAGCACTGTGCATTAATTACAAATTGCTGTCACTTACTGGTGTTGAACGACCTTAATGTAATGGCTTTAAAGAGGAGAAAATATTCACCAATTAATTTCGGATTACGTAACAGCTAAACAGCCTAAGTTTCCCCAACTATAACAACATCAATATTAATTGAATAGTTAATACGCTGTATTCTCCTGTTAATTGCCAGCTGGGAAAATTACTTTGCTACATAATAAAGAGCATACTGTGCAAGCTTATTATGTGCATAATTTTGGGATATAATACTCAAAAGAGAAGCAAACAAAATATGTGTAAAACTTAATTCTTCTCCATTTTAAATTGATATTTTACACAAAAAGAGTTATGTTACACATCTAGCTTTGTTGTGCTTTACCTTCAAATTTTATTTTATGAACAGCAGGTATGACCCTCTTCCGAAATATATATGTGAAACAATGAATTTCATAAAAAATAGCTTGTGCTAAAGTTGCTTAAGTCACAATTATTCTTATCAAATCCATATTTTTGGTTTAACTTTTTTCATTGCCTTGAAGCAGTTTTAGAGACACAAGACAATGTTGTGAAGACCAGGAATAATTCAAAATATGAACAAAGTATATGAATCAAAGCCAATCAAATTTTAAAAACCACAGGTAGGTTTACCTAAGCCCGTATCGATATTTAATTAAATTCTAAATTTGAAGTAAATATAAGGATCTGACAACTTTAAATTCTTATATTACAAACATCGTGATTAAATTGTCCATAATATCTACACAGAAGTGGAAACAGGTATTCTAACTATACTGCAATACATACTGTACAATTAAAGTTGATTACTTATATTCCTATATTGAATTAAATGAAAGTGCCAAAATTTTGACCTATATGCTATACCATTAAACAAACAACATTATAATCGTAGTGCAGCCTTGAGCATTAGATAAACCTGCTTCAAGGAAAATGAAATCCCAAATTTTGATGATATTTGACAGTGAAAAAGTATTGATAATTTACTAGAAATGAGAACTAATGAACTGCTTGTAGTAACAAACGTCTTCAGTGGCAACCTGCAATCTTTTGTGCTGGTTCTGACATACGGTAAAAGCCATGCAACACAAAAAGGAGCTGAAAAGTAAAGGAACAACTGTAGTGAAGACAAATAGTTATCTCCTAGTATCAAAAGGGAAAATAATCTTTAGCAACTTGTGATGTTATTGGAAGAAGTCGGGCAAGAGTTCAAATTATTGTAATATAAAGAGCAAATACTCTCATTGCCCGCCTAGGTAGCATGGCTGTAGAACGTCTGTCTCATTAGTGAGTACACGAGTTCGAATCTCGGTCAGAGTGAGCTAAGGTTTGTTCTGGGGTTTTCTTTTAACCCTAAAGTTATAACCCTAAGCTCTATGGACTCTGCTCATTTGAGCATCAATACCAAGGGCTGTTCGCAATATTCTAAGTATATAATGCTATGGAGTTATGCTAAGCAAAAATCTGGCATCAGAACCAAGAACAAGAAATTAAGATTTGAATTATGATCGAGATCATATAAGCAAGACAAGATTCCTGGTCAAGATATTGTTAAAAGTTTAAAGTATATTTGTCAGTGATGGTAAAATTTTAGTGTGGAGAAGACGAAATACCTACATAAGTTTACCCGAAACACATTCACGTAATGGTGGTGGATGTGTGCGTTTGTGTGGAAAGAAAGAAAGTAAGAAAATATGCACTAGTGAAAAATAGATATCTCATAGCAATATCGGCTTTTAATAAGTAGTGTTTCTCTGTACTGAAATATTCACGGAATTCCTTGTCAACATGAGGCTTCATTAAGGAAAAACACTCCGTAGAGTTCAAATTTAAAATCTTAGCAGATATATTAGTGATAGAATTTGAAACACCCATATGCGGTCCAATACGTCTCAAGACACTTGTTGGAAAGAGGGCTTGAATGACGCTCCAATTGTATCAATGCTTTCCTCTGTCATATTCCTTTCCTTTTATTGCATATTAGATTTAGCATTTAGGGACGTTGCTTCAATACTTATCGTGAAATTCAGCAATAATCATTTTGAAACAGGAAATAACTTCTAAAATCGCTCTTCACGGTTTAGTTTTTACTATATATCGTGCATAAAATGCTGTGCTAAAGCGTGAAATTTTCGGATAAAATGTTCAGTGGATTATGGTCACAATGACAAACAAGTGTTTGAATTTGAACAGGAGGCAAGAACTGCTACATTAAAAGAGATAGAAAAGCAGCCATGAGCTGTTCATTCATGACTAGTGCGCTAATGAAAACATACAGAAGTCACTGTGCGAAAGCGAGCTGCACATATACACAATCAAAGGCCCGGGTATAAATGGAACGCATGGCAGAACCAGTGAGCGATAATTTCTTAAATCACGAAGCGAATATATAATATAGCTCTTTGTTCGATTAGACCACCTAGAGTCAGAATTAATGCTTATTATTGGCAGAAATTTTAGCCAGAATCTTAATATTTTTATTATATATGACTTGTCGTTTACATATATTTCATTTGGACCTTTATTTCAGTGGTCTGCATTTTAAGAAGTGGTCTTCACTTATACATCTTAATTCATCAAACATCTACGTCATGGGAAAATTATACCGAAATATAACTCCTTTCTAGGATGAAGACAAAGGAAAGGCAGCAAAGCTATGCAGGGACAATCTGAATTGCATGAATGAGTTTTGTTTAATTTGTCATCAGAATCAGTGAATAATCATGAACTTTGAATTAGTAGGCAAGTATTCACCTCCCACAGCATTAGAAAAATTAATGCCTTTTTAATGTTACCAAACTTTCAGGTTTAGTTAAAACTTTGCAATGTTAGGAAAACGTAAAGGCTTTAACTAACATACAGCCACAAAGGTAAAATATTACTTATTCCCTAAAAATGATTCAGCTATGATTGCACCACAGGATCTAACGCCCTAATTTGAAATCCGTAATGCCTTAAAAAGGGGGGCGGGTTCAGTAAAAAGCAAGTATTGAAAAAGGGGTCTTGTTCATGAATATGTGCGTTAGAACTAGCGAATTAGCCATCACTACTACTTGTTTTTACTTGTTCATGTGTACTGAAGGGAAACATTTGTTAATTTTGTATTTAGAGAGAAGAACATTTGACATTCAACAAACGGCCATTTGGAGATAAGTGTTCTATGGACTGAAATAATTCTCAAAGTATCGTATGTGCTGCATTCACATAACTTTCTCCACTCTTTTTATTCAAACTACTCCTACAAACTGTTTTTGTTTGTCCTTTTCTTGCAGACCAAAATAAACTTCCATGAATATTTCTGGTATGTATAGATAGGATGCAATAGGCTAAAGTGATAGGACAGATTTGAAAAACGAATCGTTTTTAAATTCCAGATTCATTCCATGATCACTAGGGGAAGAAACTAGGGCATTGCCACTTCAACAAAGGTATTTGAAAAGGCAAACCAATAAAGAGAAAAACAGATATGCTGCACTCGATTGACCTATGCAACTCATTCTTGGTCAGTTAATCTTACGAATGCGTATTCTTCTACGTACATCATATTAATTTGTATTATACTTACATTTATAGAAATGTTGTCATAATAGTTACAGTTTACATATCCATAGTTATCCATAATACCGGCCCACTCACTAACACAATCTCAGTCGATGTGACCTCTGAATGTAGCACGGGGATTTTTGAAGGCCCAAATATGTGAATTCGGAAAGTCAAATTACTACACACTTGAGAAAATTGTTTAATCTGTGAACATGACATGGGATGCAAACAGTACATCATTTTCAATATTGTATAGATATCACTGACAAAATTGCTGTTGCAGAGGATAGGCTTCAGGCCTCATTGTAGATGTTTTCAGGGTGATAAGGTTACAACAACAATTTTTCGCAGAATTCTTCACAAAGTGCTATCACTTAGGTGTAATTGTTCAACGATGATGCGAGTACTAGCTGCGGGGTTGTTCTCAATAAACCGCAACACGTCTTCCTCGCTCAGGAGTCTGTACAGAACGTGAACGTTCTTGACTTTCTGCTCGTCTATGCAAGGGCAAATGGCTGTTGTCTTTGCGAGATTACGCCAGAATATGGCACACCGATGCACTCTGTATTAATAGCAATGGGCGTGCGTTCCAACATTTGCTTTGTCATTAACTTGTCTAGCGCTTAAACGAAGCACCGCAGTAAAAAAGTTTCCTTAACGAAAAGTTTTAAAATAATGTTATCTATAAATTCCCGAAGTTTTCGGTAAATTTTGGGAAACCTGTATATTCTGCTAAACAATTCACTGCTGATTATTTCGTTTTTATTTACTTGAACCTCCAATAAGGACCTAAACGTGCCAAGTGATTGGCAGATTAGAAGGTAACTTTGAATGATGGCCTAGTTCAGCTAGGGTATAAACATACCTAAATTTGAAACCCACTAAGCCTTAAGCTTCTAAGCAGCTGAATGGAATCCCAAAATTGCTTTAAGTGAAATGGGTTGAAATCTTGTAATGTGTGAAACCTGTAAATAAATTACATTGCCTTCAACCTTTTGAGATCGGTTAGAAGGAACCGATATCTAATTCATATAATTCATTCTTGACACAACTGAGAAACAATTATCGGTAAATAATTATTTGTCAATTCATTCAAGTTCCACAGTTGGAGACTTGAACGATTTATGTCAAACACGTTTAAGTTTCTCTATAGTGAAGCATTTCTTTATCATCGCGTTTTAAGGTTTGAGATGAGGATCAACTTTTACTATCTCAGTATGTGTGTAGTGCGTCTGGGTGTGGGTGTATTTTGGAACTGTATAGTTCAACAAACTAAATTTGCTGAAGTACTAAACTGGATATTTAATTTCAGCCGTAAGAAGGCATTCAAGAAAATCCATCCGTGGACTTGCTTTCACATACAGAGATTTTTACATTTGTTCAGAAATGGCTGTAAGGATTTTCCTTAAACTAACGCGCTTTTAATATATTGCTGTTGATATATGATATAATTATGTAAATGATGTATAATACAAATATAAAGTAATATAAATTAAATAATGAAATATATAATATACAAATTGTTAGATAACACTCTTATTCTATAGAAATAACATTATCATAGCTTTTCACATGTATTACATTAAAGAGATTTTTAAGTAATTAGATTATGTTTATAAATTATGGTGATTTTTATAGTTTTTGGGTGAAAAATTGATTTTAAGTACAATAAGACTACACATGAATAATTGGGGTAGTAATTCTATTTTTAGTAATAGTAACTGATTTTATAAACAAACCTTCTGCGAATAGCCACATGAGTCCTCTTCGTTTTATATTGAACTGCGGGGGCTTAAGTACAATTTTGGAAAGGGGTGGGGATTTTAAAATAAGGACCAATTGTGATAAAGGTTAGACCCACTTCCTTCGTCAACTATAGAGAACGTCTGGATAAATATTTTTAATTTCAAAAGCAAAAATTACAGCTTTCGCCTTTCTGGAATTACAGATTAATAATCACCTTCTTTAACGTAGCAATAAATTCCAGTTGCACAGAGAAATTGGGCGGTGTCCCAATCTATTTGAAAACTCAAATTATTTCGAGAATAAGGTAGTTCCTCCGAGAATTTCTCCCATGAAATTTAACGGAAGCAAAACCTAGGTAGGTGGGCGATCAGAAAAGCCATACCTGGAAGTACTAAATCTCAAAGCTTAAGACTAAACAAAATTACTCACCGTGCGCGTGTCTAGAAAGTTGAGCTACGACTACACTCGTCTCACTTGCCCGGAGGTATCCCGGGAGGCAGGACAAAGGGACAACCACGCGCACTCGCGGGAAAGGCGAAACACGTGAAACAAATGAAACACGAGTCTCAGCAAGAACGTGCAATAGCACAATATGAATTGTGCACACTTTATAAGAGATAACATATGAAATAAAATCTTATACACAAAAATTTAAAGCTAATAAACACAACATTTTCTGCAATAAATTTTGTCATATTGACACTTCTAATTTGTATGGGCTTGAAATGTTAAAAACATTTTCTTCAACTGTTAAATCGCTATTCTTGTTTTATTTTCTGGCCATGTAAAGAGAATTTACAATTATTTCTAAATACTTAAAGAGATCCACTATTAAAAGATTTAAATATTACCAAAATCTATTTTGTCGCTTTCTACCTTCAACAAAATGTGTAATAAACTCATTTCAGCAAATGTTTAGCCTGATTAACATAACGTGGAACGAAAAAAATCGGTAGTAAGAATAGTTTATAGAATAACGTGCAGGTTAATGAATGGAAAGCATAAAATTTCTCAAGTTTTCCTACTATTTCATGTATTCATGTTACATTTAACAAGAGACTGGTAAATATGCCCAAGGAGTCAAAGCTCTTTTTTGCATGCGTGTTGCATAAACACCATATTGTGACCGGAGCATAGATAGTGTTCAAAGTTACGCCTTTCTCCGGCGTCAAAGCAGAATGTATTGGAAAATGAAACACTGGCGCAAACTTCAAATACTCAGACGCCTCGCTGTAGCAACAGTCATGTATTATCCTGCAAGTCAGGATCGTACATTCTACCTATCTGTGTGGCCAGCGTAGCCATAGCAGAATGAGCATATGATCACAATAAACAGTTAATGTTTAAATACTTGTGTATTGTTCAAATTGACTGCACAGCTTTGTTCAGAATTAGGGACTCGCAGTCGTTAGGTATACAGAGGGACAGTCGAAGTCAGCGACCAGTCTGTTTTTGAAAACGGTTCCCCCCAACTCATCAGAAGAACGTTTTTTTTTTTTTTTTTTTTTTTTTTTGTAATTTACGTCCGCCCCAACGTTAAGTTATATCGGACGATGAATGAATTGGATGAAAAGGTGCTCAGATGAGTCCAGGGTCCATGGAGCTTAGAATTATCCGACATTCGTCTTGAAGGATAAGGGAAAACCCCGGAAAAAGCCTTATCCAGGTAACTCACCCTGACCGTGATTCGAACTCGAGACCTCTTGAACGTGAGGCAGACATGCTACCATCTACGCTACCGAGGCGGGCTAGGAGAACGTATGAAGTGAGAGAATCATAGGGGGTATAGACAGCAGGTAGGCAAAGCACGTAGCAAATTCCCCAACAGTTCAGGCCTACAGACTTTCCCCTAATGAGCTGTCTAGAAAGAACGTTAAGATTCATATCCACTGCTAATAAAATACTTTTAGAGTGCTATTAGTTCCATTCTAAAATGGATTTTATTCAAAAAATTAAATTACTGTTAATTTAATAATACATTGTAGGTACATGTCAGCATAGTTCCATTCACTAAATCTATTCGGTGAAGGTGAAATATTTACGAATTAGAAAACATTAAAGGTTGCCACTAAGGGTATAAGGACACCAATTTAAACGTTAAAATTTACAGCTCATTTCAAATTGTTTTTGGCATTAGCTGTATAACAAATATAAATCTTATTTAAGGTTTGAATCCTTATATACCATTTCATTTGAAAAACTTACAAGGCAATTTTATGTCACACCAAATTTCACAAACTTAAGAGAAAATATGTTAGTGGTTTCTTGCATCACACATTGGCGGGACGAATATTCAGCTCCGACTAGACGGAGTTATATAGCTTCCGTCTGAGTGCATTTCACTGTTCAGCGGATAACACGGCGTTCAATATTACGTTTTCATATATAAATTCCTTTTTCAGAGTAGCACCAAGCTGACATTTTGAGCTAATGTAGAGCTCTAACATTATCCAAAACCGAACTATTCTGCTAACTGGCATAGTTTGATTCTAAGTGGAGAAAGTAAAAATATAAAACAGAAAGAAATGTAAATACATATCGGAAAATACTGCGACGTAAGAACAATGAGTGCCACTGAGAAAATCAGCAGAAGCTAAAGAAGAACCCTGGAGAAAAACGAAATGGAAAACTTGAGCTTCAAGAGGGAGAAAAGGTAAAAAACAGGACAAAAGCAATAAAAATGAAAAGGAAAATATCTGAAAAGACGGTAGTAAGAAATTTCCTCCTTCAGTTACAACGCTCTGCTTCCTTCTTTTGTTTCTATGCCATGTGAAGAGACTGTGGCACAACAGCTCTCGAGTGGCTCTTTAGTGTTAAAGTAAGGACCCTCTTGTCACAAGATACGCCTCATTTTGAGACCAGACTGAAATACCTGTGACCCGGGAACATTCCTTGAATCGATGTGTTCACGTGATGATATTACTCCATTGGTTCTTTTGAAGACGTATCACCTGCCATTAGCGTCTGTTTCAATTCACATTTTCTTCGATTAGAGATGCATCTTTCGCCCTCTACACAGGATGCACTAAAAATCAGTATGTCTGCCATAACCATTACCTCATTCGGCCTTCCTTAGGTCATGCGTGTAAGGTGAAGGTAGACTGGACTGAAACGTGAAATGAATCTGTACTTTATGTGTCACTGTGATTCTTATTTCCTTTTTCCAGTCCAGAACTCAACTAAGATCAAGTAAGTCAAACTAACATCTGAATATTATTGCATTTGAGAAAGGTTTCTAATGCAAAAATAATTCGTTAATGTAACTAGAAATTTTGCTTTGCAGTGACAATTTATTGCTGCGAATAGATAATTGCAAATATATCATTCGACCAATAACATCAGGAGTGACACAAAGGTCATTCTTATTCTATTCTGTAGTGATTAACGCCCGCTTTTCCTACACGTGGCACCGCAGGCGGTCACGCTGATGATTCATGAAATGAACTTGAAGTACCGGTGGAATGAGATGGCAAGGGAAAGCGGAGATTCCGGAGAAACCCCACCCCAACGCCTTGTTGTCCATCACAAATCTCCCTTTGCATACACATAGGAACGAACCTTGGTAAGAATCAGCTACGGTGCGGCCAAGGATCATTCCTGGTACCACAAGTATACAACATAGTGATCAATAGCATATAGGATACAAACCCTGCATCTACTGTGTACGTAGACGGACAGTTAATTTCTCTTCGCATTCCTTCTTAAGTATTGTAATTAACATACTACAAACATCATTAAGTCTGCTAGCCACAGGGTTTATAACAGGAATGTTCACATGGTTCACAACAAAATCTCGACTAAAAGCTCCACCTTAAGGCCGTATGAAGACCTGCTCTCATTACTGCGCTACGAAAAATAACATTTGGCAGCCGGCAGAAACACCAGTTAAATTTCTACTATATGTACCTAATTCTATTTTAGACAGAAGCGATTTTGTTTTAAACAACCGGATTGATCAAGCGCTCAGCTGGCCACATGTTTTGTGCTACATATGTATGTACAGATAAGTGTTGTAATACCACCTCTAGCAGCCCTAAAGTTTTGACAATACACTGAATAAAGCATTTTGAGTGACAAAAATCTAGGTGTTACGGAATAAATATGATCATATGGTAACATGATCATTCCTCTTTGGAGTTTCTTACTCAGGTATCACAAAACAATAGGCGACCGTTTGCCTAGCATCACTTTTTAAAGCTTCCTTATGTTGCCGTCTATTTCGGCTGATTAACCCTTCGATAGTCACGCATGTATCTGTGAGATACATGGTGTAAGTTTATTTCATTATTATGGCAATACATATAGGTAAGAGCTTGCCGAGCCAGGACATCTTCCATCATACCTTTGTTATTGTTTCCTGTATGTTTCAACCATTTCTCTCTAATGCTAAGTTTGCAAACGAGGCAAACGTCATCACGAGTGTGCTGTTGTATCTCTCAGATACATCGGGCCAACTCTCGTTACTCATTGTTGCCGCTATGGAATTCAACCACATCATTGCTGAAGAATGCTGATATAAGTAGTTGTGTTGTTGCACGGTAAGTGAGAGTACCTTTCTTTATTACTCTGAATCGTAAGTTTGAAAATGAGTCAAGTATATGATTTGGAAAATCCTGACGATTTGCAGGACATACATCGCCTTATTTTCGACGATGATGCGCTGCCGATTGAGGATAATTTTGTAGAAACTGCTTCCGAATATGAAGACATAAGTGAAACATAATCTGTGGGCACCGATACAGATTATGATGCTTATGAAGAGGAAAGTAATTAAGTGCTAGAAAATGATGAAAATTACTGTTTTAGTGAGTACAAAAGACACAAGATAACGATGAATATAATGATGGTAATAATGATGATAATAAAAAACAACAATAATAATAAACTGCCTGAAGTTGTAGGGAATGCCAAAACCATGAAAACTGAATGTGACTGCTGGAAACTTTTCGTCAGTGATGATATTCTGCAAATTGTGCAACACACCAACAGACGCATAGATGATTTCAAAGTGAAATATGAATGTGAGAGTGAGAAATTGCAGAGACAAACAAATGAAATGAAGGCCTATATTGCGTTATTATATACTGCTGGTGTGTTCCGAGGAGGTCGGCAAAATATTCACGACTTCTGGACAACAGATGACCATGCTGTGAATATTTTCAGGACGATTATGTCCGGGAAACGCTTCCGATTCATAATAAGGTTCACTCCTTTTAAAACAGTTGAAAACCGATAGTAAAAAACAGCGTCATATGTATCCAGCAGATACATCGCGACTAACGGCGTCACGAAAGTTGACGCGCCCAACGGAAGGTTAACAAGCTTGTTCCATGATGGCAAGCTCAGCGCTTACAAGTGTCTGGGCTTTAACGTTGTGCAAAGCAAGAGAGACCATAGTCTCAAATATCAGCAGTGATCAAAAATAGCTCCTCGATCAGCAGATCTTTGTCTAATAATACATGTTAGGTTACATAACTGTTTGTTGCGAATAATTCTTTTAGAGTTCACGATCGCAGAACACGTGTACTTTTTGTATGTAAGGAATAACATACAAATGGTTCTAAACATTTCTATGCTCTTATCTCTCTGAAGTTTGATACCGAAATTAAGAATTGCAATATATAAAGAATCATGATGGATTTCAAAGGAATGTTGGTTCTTTGTTACAACACGTGCAGGGGCAGTTGAAACGTAAGAAACAGTGTCCTTAGCAGAGTTCTAAAGGGTAGTACTTGACTTTGTTTGAATAGGGTATTCTTCGGACCCTTCATAATGGCATGACAAAATTGTCACAAAGGGAATCTTTGCTTGAATAAAAGGTCTTCGAGAAAGTGAAAGTCACGCACACCTACGCGCAGCTGTGGACATTCAGTTCCTGGCTGGCAGGCCATTAAGAAGGTCATCATTTCTGTCTTGGTCGAGAGCAGACCAGAAGCAATGAGAGAGATATTTGTCGGTTCATAAATACGTGAAGAACGAATTAAGTTTTATCGAGTAATAAGCATTTCACATATAGTAACTTTTAAACAGTGATATTGGTAACCCTTGGTCGGCAACTTCAATTTCGATGTTCTGATAAAAAAGCAGTCATTAAACCAGTTTGAAACGGGCATTCCAGTGTCATTAAAACTATCCTTCTCCTACAGACTCACGCATACCCTGGGAGAAACCTCATTGCTTTACCCTGAGCTAAACACACACCCGAGGAGGATGTTCAACCCGACAACGAGGTTCAACCCGACGAGGTTCAACAGGAGAAGGAGGTTCGACACGAGGACAACAACTTGTTCGACAACAAGTACCTCTACAACAGTCCTACTGGAAAGAAGAAAGGAGGCCGGCATCATCAGCGACATCAGGATGCCAGTAGAAAAATCAAAGGTACAGAGTGTTGCACTATCTACTAGACTATTGTGAATGTATTTGAGGAGTGGAAAAATGCTGAGTCAAAATTCTGTAGAAAACATGGAAGTTCAGGAGGTTGATGGTAATAGCAGTAGGCAGGAAGTCGAAGTAGCAGAGTGTAGTGTAACTGTACCAAATAGTGTAGAAATGGAAAGAAGTACGTTAGGGGAACTCATAAAAATGATGGAAAGTTCTAGAAAAGACATGAGGAATGACCATCAGAGTTTAAGAAAAGACCATGAAAGCTTCAGTAAAAGGTAGAGAATAATATTCAAAGTTTAAGAAAGGACAATGAAAGTTTTAGAAAAGAGATGAGGAGTGATAATCAAAGTTTAAAAAAAATAGAAGAAAAGTTAGAAAATAAGCTTCAGAAGTTATAGGTAGGGCAAATAGAACTAGGGAAGAAGTTAGAGAATCAACAACAGGCGTTAGATAATGTGAGGAAGAAAGTTAGTCAGGATATAGAGAATTCTGAAAATAAAATTGTCAACTTAGTTAAGGAAAAATCAGATAGTGAAAACAGAAAACTGAGGGAGGAAATACCACAGAAATTAGACAAAGATAAAGTAATAGCTAGAGAAGAATTGGAAGAAACTAAGAGTAGATTAAAAGTATCAGAAAGGGAAAGTAGAAGACAGACGAGGAATTTGGAGGAAATTACCGATCAAATGAAAGAGGTAGCAGTAGAAATCAAAAGAGTAAAGGAAAACTTAGAAAATTTAAGAATAAGTGCAAATGTTCCCAGTTCTAGTTCTATTCACGCAGTGGCTCAGTGGTTAGACCGCTTGGCTCTCACCAAGGCGCCCCGGGTTCGATCCCAGGCGACCGCAAAGTGAGATTTGTGGTGGACAACACGGCGTTGGGGCGGGTTTTCTCCGGGACCTCCGGTTCCCCTTCCATCTCATTCCACCGGTGCTCCATCTTCATCTCATGCATCATCAGTGTCACCGCCTGCGGTGCCGTATGTAGTAAAAGCGGGCGTTAGACACTACACATTTCTAGTTCAAGCAATGTAAGTGAGGTAAACGCACGAAACGAGATGATGCCCAATGCTTCAGCTGACATTTCGTTGCTAAATATGGGTGCTAGCAGCTCCATTAATGACACCTGATACAATAACAGAGACAGAAATGGCGGTCCGAATATGACATAGCCGAACCATATTCTGAATGAAATTGTACCACCAATGTTTGAGAACGAGGATTCTAATGATCCTAAAGTGTTTATTGCAGGGTTACAGGAGTATTTTGCGATCAAATGTATACCGGAGGAGTACAAAATGACCATAGTGAGAAAATGTTTTAAAGGTAACGCTGCGAATTGGCTAGATTTATCCATGGGAAATAAAAATGACTTCGGGACCTTTATTAATTTATTCCTTAACAGATATTGGGGAGCAAACAGACAGGCTGGTATAAGGCTGGAGATAAGCAACGGGAAATTTAACCCTAGAACCGATCAGTCAACGGTGAGCTATTTTAGAAAGTAGCTAGAAAATAAAAAATGTTACTCCTCTATTAGTGAGAGAGAACTGAAACCTTATGACAACTCACTTTTCTGAGACTATCCAACATTATTTAATCATCGTTAAACCCAATAATGTCGCTGCCATGATTGATTTAATATTAGCATTAGAAGGCAACAAGCCGAGAAACGATTCGGACGGTAAAAATCAAGAGACAAGCAGAAGAGGAAGGTTGAGTTATTTCGGGCAAGGGGCACAGTCACATCAGATTCGGAATGACATTAGAAATGGATATCGGGGTCCAGTGCCTAGGATGGAAGCGAACTCCTGGGAAGATAGAGGTAGAAATAACTTTGATAGGAACAATAGGAAACGGAATGGGGAGCACCGTGAAAGGAACATTCAAATAAACTATATGAATGCAGGCCGATTTGATAGGAACAGAAGGGGGCAAGTATTTCTATTTAGAAAACATTCTGGTAAAGAATATTGGAGGAATGACGATAGTTTTGAGTTTAGGCCGAGGTCGCCAAGGCAGGGATATAGGAATAGAGATGGTCGTAATTCACCTGAGAACTCAGAAAGGTCTGAGGCAGCTAATGCAACTAGACAGATGGTGGTAAACAATCAAATATCAAGTGCCGGAAACCAGGAATATAAACAATGGAACAGGAACCGGAGTTACAAGTTTGGACGCAGTGAAACGCCAATAACAGAATTTGAAAGATACAATAGGTATTCATGAGGTAAACAATCAAAATCAAGTGCCGGAAACCAGGAATATAAACAATGGAACAGGAACCGCAGTTACAAGTTGGACGCAGTGAAACGCCAATAACAGAATTTGTAAGATAAGTATTCATAGGTATTCATGAGGGAAAATTATATGTTTCATGAGAGAATTAAGCAAAAAGCAGAAAAAAGGAAATCAAAGAGGAAAGTAAGAAGGCATAAATGGGAGCCAACTGGTAAAAGGCCATAAATTATCAAGTGCATTAAAAGACAGAAATAAAAGAATGGAATTGTTATATAAGGGTCCTGCGGAAATTGTCGCGAAATTTGGGGAACATACATTCGAATTAGCAGATGCCATAAATAATAAACCCTTAGGTAGGTGGCATAAGCAACTCCTTCGTCCTTACAAGAAGCCGTTGGATGCTCCTGACTCCTAAATGAGTTGTGGTTATAATTTGCTCAGAAACGAGGGCTATGTCCGTATTTGTAAAGAACTAAAGTACCATAACGAAATTGTAAAATTAGAAGAAAGACAAACTTGTAAATTTTATAGGTTAAGTATAAACAGTGTGGTGTAAAATTCATAGTTTAAGTATAAACTGAGTCGTGAACCTGCAATGAAATTTAAAATTTAACAGGTGATAAAAGAAAGGGAACTAAATTAAAATCAGAACACTGAAAGACTTTTGAAACTAATATTTATTTAGAATCTTCGAGAATTAATCGGAAATATTTTATGAGTAAAATAAAAAAATCAAAATAAGAACATTGAAAGACTTTTGAAAATAATGTTCATATAGAATCCGGAAGAAGAATTCAGATATGTTTATAAAAAGGTATTATTAATGTACAATAGTTTAAACATGGAAGTGTATACTTATGAATTGTTCTAACTGTAGCTATGATATGAATTAATTTTAAGTAGATCAGATGGAGAAGAAGAGAGAGATGATGATGTAGATTGAAGTATTTTCCATTGAGTGATATTTAAAAGTTGAAAATTGCAGATCAGAGTGTTGATAAATGTTAAATGAACTATTGTTATATAACCATGTGAACAATTTTTATGAAATGTCTATCTATGTATCATGCAAAATTAACGTTGTGAAAGCAAATTGTAAAACGAATTGGAAGTTGCTGACAAAGGTCTAGTATTTTGCATTGTATTCGTGCAAGACATATTATTTTATTATGGGATAATAAACTAATATCTATGGGGGCAGTTGATACCGAAATTAAAGCATTGCCACAAGTAAAGAATCATGATGGATTTCAAAGGAATGTTGGTTCTTTGTTACAACGCGTGCAGATGCAGTTGAGTCGAATAGCTGTTGGGGTGAATAGTTTTTTTAACAAAATAAACGTAAGAAACAGTGTCCTTAGCAGAGTTCTAAAGGGTAAAACTTGATTTTGTTTGAATAGGGTATTCCTCGGACCCTTCATAATGGCATTACAAAATAGTCACAAAGGGAATCTTTGGTTGAATAAAAGGGCTTCGAGAAAGTGAAAGTCACGCACACCTACGCGCAGCTGTGAACATTCAGTTCGTGGCTGGCAAGCCATTAAGAAAGTCATCATTTCTGTCTTGGTCGAGAGCAGACCAGAAGTTTTGGAAATTAATGATAGCAATTTCTTTCCTTTGAAGTTTTAAAAGTAAGACTTATTTTAGTTTACAATGATTTTAATAATTAAACATAAACCTAATAAAGAACGAAAATTTCATCGTGATGAAGTTTTGGAAATTAATGATAATTTCTTTCCTTTGAGGTTTTAAAAGTAAGAGTTAATTATGAGAGAAGATATTTGTCGGTTCTTATATAAGTGAAGAAGGATTAAGTTTTATGGAGTAATAAGCATTTCACATATGGTAACTGTAAACAGTGATATTGGTAACTCTTGGTCGGCAACGTCAAGTTCGATGTTCTGATAAAAGAAGCAGTCATTAAACCAGTTTGAAACGGGCATTCCTGTGTCATTGAAACTACCCTTCTCCTACAGACTCACGCATACCCTGGGAGAAACCTCATTGCTTTACCCTGAGCTAAACACTATTTGCTTCAGACTTTAGCGTCAACGTGGAACTGTGCTCCACCAATTAAAAATTGTATCAGGTTAATCCCGCTAAGTATCGATTAGGAAACTGCTTACAGTGCGATAACATCTAAAAACCTCTCTCCACAAATCAGCAGCCTAAGAGATCCGTTTCACGGTCAATGTCAGTGTACTCTCTGTCCCTCTTCCCCACCATATGTTAACAACAGCGTCGTTCTAGTTTCAGACTGAAGGAATGGTTACAAATCTATACATCCCACACTTCAAACTTAGGAACTTCTAGAATCTCAAAACCATGCCCTGCACTGCACAACAGGTAACTACTGGGTCTCAAGTGTTCAATACTGCTATACGAATATCATATGACAATCCTCTGTAGGACACATTTAATATAACTCCTATTGCTTAATTTCACGCTATATACGATTTGTCAGAGTTATTACAAATGATTTAAAAGAAATTAACAGTTTCTTCCGGCATTTATATTGTTCCCCATAAAGCAGTTTTTAAATAGCACTTCAATAAATTAGTAAGATAAACCGGAGTATATGACCTGTAATACCAAACACAAACTAACAGAAGAGGAAAAAACTGAGTCACTGATTCCGAGTATAGTAATCACTCACACTACAATTTTCTCTCAAACTCTGTTCTTAATCATTGACTATGACCAATTTTATTGATATGTATAACTTTAAATATTATTGTCACCTGTGCAAAATAGTGCAAGTTAGGGTAGCTACAAAATAAGAATGAACATGGTTTGAGCCAATAAAGATATCCTACTGTCTTGGTGTTGCCAGTTCAACGGCTAACGGGCGACAGAGATAGAGGTTATATCTGTCTTTGTCTCAACCTAGCAATTATCATACAGATGCTGAGATGTACAGTGACACAGATGCTGAAAGAGAGGTTCGCTTAATATTTCAGCATATGTGTGAGAACATACACAAAGATTATCTCACAATCTGAACCTTAAAACCTTGAACTGGGGAACAGTTCGCTTACATAGCTATCGTTCATATGCACACAAAACAAAATGATTTAAATTAGATGCGTTCTACGAAATAAGGTGTTTGCTACAGTGAAACAAAATAGAGACACTTCAACGATTTGTGAATATAGTTTCCATTTTAATGATGCCATACTTGTATACTGCCTGTAATGGACTTTAAACCAGTTACTCTCAGCGTTTCGAATGGGCAATTGGTTATTACATTTGAAGGAATCAGTTCTACAAGATAGCTTCAACTCAGTTACGCCGGAAAATAACTGAAGGAGGCTGGAATCCAACAGATGTGTATGTGAAGTGCAGAGCGCTGCTATTGCGTTCTGTGTTGGGCGCACTCAACGGAGAGTAAGTCGTCAGGACATGGAATTGTCATCGCCTGACGTCCCCAGATACCACCACACCTGCATTTCGAGAGGTAGTAAAGGACTATGAGCATCTTTTGCCCTGGATTACTATGGAGTCAGAATGCAAGACCAAACACTTGAACATCGAGTTGGTAAAGGAGTGCTTGTCTGTGCCAGCAATTGTTGCAAAATATCCAAATACAACATAGGATCGCATATGGAGAATTTTTCGAAACACCTACGCTCCACATGATTGGAAGGTTACCGTGTACTTCTTTGTGAATGAAATAATCCCCTCGAAATTAAAGAAATGTAAACATAATTTAGCAACAGTCCCATGTGGTAAACGTTGTGGAAAAGAGGACACGCAGATACACAGAATTACCACCTGCAAAAATGTATCTGAGATGAGGAAATGGACTAAACATAAAATCGGCGTGCTGGTTGGAAGCAGGGCGGAATATGCCGCAGTGTCAGTAATTCTCTCCTGGAATATTAAGAAACGCAACACTGCATGGATTCAAATCTGGTTGATAACGGCTTTCTACCATTATTGCCTGAGTGCCGATTTCCCTAATATATTAGCATTCAGAAAGTGGCTCAAAGCAGAGCGATACAAATTGCGTAGATTTCATGATGCGTGGCCCGAGTTAAATGATCAACTGGATCTCACTTGCTAACTTTCGCGTGGGTGTGCACGAAGTTTATTTCTTAAATGCTACAACAAAGTATAACTCAACAAAAATACATAACTTAAAACCAGACCTCCCACTCTACCTTTCCCCTTTGTGATACTGATTATTTATTTTAAAAATACAAAGGGCAAAAGAATTCTGATCAGAATAAAAAATTGACAGATAAGTTTAAAAAATTCAACCTGACATATAAAACCTAAGTAGATACTTTGGTTACAAAAAAGCTTTGACACTTGGACGAGCAAAGCGCTTTGAAAAAAAAAGGTAAGCAACACCACTCAAATTGATGATTAATGTAAAAAGACTCGGGAACTCCTGAACGTGAGGCAGATGCGTCACCATCTAGGCTACCGAGGTTGGCTAGGGCCGGGGAAGGGAGAGTATCAGAGAAATAGAATGGAGGAAGAGTATCATAGGCGTTAATAAATAGCCAATTGAATTTACGTGTTCTGCTAAAAGGAGAAAATAAAATGAGGAAAGGAGATGGCAAAATTTCTGTAAAAGAAGAGGGAGACAAATACATGAATTTCCCGAAGAAAGAAGTGTAACATAACGCTAGAAAAAAGGAGACTGTACCTGAAGAGAAGAAAGAGGAAGTCTTCATGAGGAAGAACATATATTATTTTGATGATGAAAGGGATAGCTATAAACTAACATGACTTTCTTTACACTGGACATAGAAACTTTGATTTGCTAAGTTTCTGACTGCTCTGTGTAGCAAACATAACCTGTATAGTATTTGCCCAAACTGTCAATTAGATGTTGTGCCTCAAGCTTCCAAATTGAGTAACTTTACATCATACCTTTTGGCAAGCATCTTAAATATATTTTGTTTTAGGAAACTAATTATAAACATGTTTTAGGTAATGGATTTTCCAAAATGCTTCATATAAAGTGACGATTGAGACAGATACATTCTAGATAATCTATCGCTTTTTGCAGGATGGAGAGCCTACATAAATATTTTTGGTATATAATGTCCTTCGTTTTTCTGTTATGCTGTGCGAAGCACACGTTGGCGTCTTTTTCATAAGACCACAGGGAGCTACACGCATGTATTTCATATAAAATCATCACTTTGGACTTTCGGGAGGAATACAACACCAGCAAAAATTATAAAACGTAATAAAGAAAGATGTGACCATGTATATTAAAGTAGTATCAATATGTAATGCAGGTAATTGCAAATTGAAAATCTAAATACAAATTAATTTGTTGATGGCTTTACGTATAGGATACCTTGGAATTATAAAACAATAACACACTGAATGGAAACACCGTTCCAACTAATTACTTCTATACAGTTTCTTGTTTATAGAGAAAGATTATATTGAAACAGAATGAATACATTTACTTTTTCTGTTAAAGACGATAGCAAAACGATTTAGAGGGGAGTAGAGCTCTAACGTTAGCTTCTGTAACCCTACTTAGATATTCTGCCATGTCGTAGTGAGCACCGCACTAGTAGTACGTGTATAAACAACAGATGGCAGGACCAGCTTTTCATGCTATGGTTTAATAATAGGTAAGCAGAAACAGAGCATATGGTGAAACGTATCAACAATGTTATACACTTATGATTGCTTTTTGATTTCAAAAATAGTGGTAAACTTAACAAACAAAAATTACAGTACTTTCATAAATTATAAAGAAACATAAGGGTGTAAGTTGGCTTTAAAGGCTGTGTATTACGGTATATACGTTCTTGAATTGCCTTAATTTGCATGGTATACATATCTCCTTTTTGTAATTTTTGGAGCTGGATCAGAAATTGCGTCTGATCCAGCAAATTAAACAAAAACAACAACAAAAATAAACTTAAAAACCTTCCACAAACGTAGTAGTCTTGGGTTTTAGAACTACAAGTAGATTGCGTACGCTCAGTGATTAGACCACTTGGCTCTCACCAAGGCGACCCGGGTTCGATCCCAGGCGACCGCAAAGTGAGATTGCTGGTGGACAACACGGCACTGGGGCGGGTTTTCTCCGGGATCTCATGTTTCCCCCGCCATCTCATTCAACCGGTGCACCATCTTCATCTCATGTACCATTAGTGTCATCGCCTGCGGTGCCGTATGTAGTAAAAGCGGGCGTTATACACTACACATGTCATTTCACTTTAGACTGCTTACAAACTGATATCGCTATATTGACAGACAGTGATATTTATTATATGTAACGCTTTGTGTAGACCATTTTCTGAGCTAGATATGAAAACTTGATCGTTTGAAAATAATAAGGTATCTAAATATCTATTTCTAATTATAAACTGCGAATCTAATTTGGTGTGCCAATCAGATATGGCATCGTCAATATAAATATTAAAAAGTGACGGTGAATTTGGACGCTCTTGTCTTACTCTTTGTTTATTGTTGCCATTAGATCTGTCTTCATTCCCGTTTCTATCATGATCTATTTTCTGCATATGCACTTGTTGTTGCTGTTGTCAAATTTTGGGGTATACCTTTCTGTTTTATAATACTCCATAATTTACTTCTATTTACGCTGTCAAAGGCCTTCTCGAAATCTAGAAATGCAATATAAGTCGGTACATTGAACTACCTGTGCTTTTCTATTAGCTCATTAACAGTAAATATACAATCAGAACAAGATCTTACTTTTCTTAATGCAGTTTGCGATTCCATAATTATATTTTCCGTTATTATATTTAAATGACTTTTCAGAATAGATGCATAAATTGTTTAGCATCTATTTAAAATACTTATGCCTCTATAATTTTTACATCCATGACGATCACCTTTCGTATACATTGCATATATTTTAGCTATTCTCCATTCTTTTGGAATATGGCCGAACTTCAAACATATACCTATTTATTAAGTCTAATAGTCGAATTTCAATTGAAGGGAGACATAACTAATTCATTATTATTATCACAATCTTCTCCACGAGTTTTATTATTTTCGAACTTATCAATTCTAGATAATAACTCCAGGGGTTTTCTTATTTTTGAGGCTATTAATTGTAGACCATACTTCTTAAAATGAAATTGGATCTATATTTTCTTCTATTAATGTTCAGACAGTTTTCGCATTTTCGTCTTCCTCCATCCATAAATCTTGAACATAAGATATTAACTTATGTTCGGAAATTAAATTTAAATTCAAATTGTCTTTGTCATCTCTATTAAAGAAGTTTTAATATTTTATGTCTTACCTTGTCAGCCTTGTACATCAAATTCCATGTCACTAATGTACTTTTCCCAAGAGATTCGTTTAATTTTCCGTACTTCCCTTTGGATAATAGCTCTTATTCTTTTGTATTCAATTAAATTCTCTTCAGTTTCAAACACTTTAAGTATAAATCTTTCTTTCAACGAGTTTAGCTTTATCATTCCAAATCTTTGGTATTTTCCTTTTATAGATATTTTTTTCTTCTTGTTCCAAGTGATTCAGTGGCTGCCTGTATTATAGTCTTTTATCCTTCCATTCTACGCTGATGTCTTTACTTGTAGTATTGTCTTTTAAACAGATTTAAAGCGTGCTTGATATATATATATATATATATATATATATATATATATATATATATATATAGTGGATTCATCCTGCAATAAATGAACTTTAAAAGCTTTTACGCTACCTGTTTATTTATTTGTTCTTGTTCTACTCTTCTTCCATCTGGCTGGAATTGCTGGCTTTGTTTTCACAAGGTAATGGTCACATCCTCTAAATACTCCTGTATCGAGAACATTATTAGCACATTTATAATTAATATAATGTTATCATTTTAGTTAATTGATGGAAATTAATCATTTATCCACACTAGCCGTATATAGGCTAAGGATTTTTATAGATAGAGTCATAATGAAAAATTCAATGCCATGGCCGGGATTTGAACCACGGATCTCCTGGTTTCCGTCCAGTCGCTCTTAACCTTTGAGCTACCATGGCCAACGTGCTTTCCTGACGAGTCAACTGGAGAATTTAATGTCAGGAAGGCACTCACAGGTTAAGAGCGACTGGACGGAAACCAGGAGATCCGTGGTTCAAATACCAGCCATGGCATTGAATTTTTCATGTTGACTCTATCTATATAATGTTATCAGTTATGCTTCTTTGGCCTCTTGCACACCAGGTATATTTATACACATCTCTGTAAGGGAAAAATGTATTTGTTAAGTTTAAACTGTTCTAACTTACAAAATTAATTAAAAGCTTTCCATTATCATGTATAACTTGTTCTCCATGAGCGCCCATTAATTTATAGCTATCATAAGAATCCAAACGTTATGATGACTATTTAATGTAGAGGCCTTGATTTACCATATACTATTTACTACTTGGTCATTTTTTGGTTTCGCCAGTGTCAATGACCGTATTCCTATAAACCACTACCGCGCTTAAGCGGAAAATACAACAGCGAACGGAACTGCTATTGTGCTAAGTTCTGCTTTCATATCTACATCTTCAAACTCGATGTCATTCTTTCTAATGAAAATAGCACTCCATTTCAATTTGACAACTATGTTTTTAACAATATTGTTAGTTTATTAATCAATGCACTTTCCTAGAATGATGGCTATTTGTTAATGTTAAAAGCTAAGAGAAATTTGTTTGAGATTATGAACTGGTTTTCTGTTGTAACATACATTAATTCATATATTTAGTTTTCCTCAGTTGGCAATCCTGAGTAAGTAGAACTGCCGTAGTCATAATGAATATATTTCAGGTTAATCTTTTATTCAGCATAACATTTAATTCTAAGAAATGTGCGATATTATATTTCAATTTATATTTTATTATGAAATAGTGCCACATCCTGACCTTGGATGGATTTTGGACTCAGGTTTTCTAACGTTTCGCCAGGATGGACCGGGGAATAAACGTATGCTCAGATGGCAATCATGAACTCATGCTTGGCAGGAACTGTTGGGATTCTTAGGTACTACAACGAAACAGAATTTAAATATGTTAAATTAAATGTATTAGTTTAAAAATACAGCAAACAGAAACATTTCATTGGGCTCATAGAGGTCGGAAGTGAACCACCTCACACAAAATGCTCTTAGCTACTCCTACAAATGTTCACTCTACGAAAGCTGTCTGGCTAAAGACACAGAATAAACTTCACACACACCGGGTTGCCAACCAAATTACATTGAATCTCGCTACCTGTTGAGCAACATTTGTTATACATAAAATAACAACAAACCTTTCTCTTTGAGGTGACAAGTGGCCAACACGATGGATTAATGGTGATTATTATCCTGTTGTTTATTGCCTAATGAGCGTGTTAATATACTTAATAAATTAATAACTAATAACTACAAGTAAGTGAAGGGTGATCTGCACTGGCTGCCTAAAATAGTTTACTAGTCATCACTGTCAGAAATTGCTACTGTCACTGTAGCACTCCTTGAAAAATTGTACATGCATTTTCCTAATTTATTTACAGGTTCATCAGATGTTGGGTATGAGATACAGCAGTTGCCTGTTTTCTGAAAGTAAATTTTTACCTCCTACTCTGCACCAGAACACAAGGGGTGCTGATGGATTCAGTTAACTTTTGTTTGTTATATGACTGCTGACACATAAACGCAACGTACTAAAACGTACTATGCACTTGAGAAGTTGAAAGTATGATATAAATTGCAATGAAGTCTGAGACCCTGATGGTGAGAAAGCGTTGCATCATGCAACGTAGCTTGCATAAACATGTTGATAACTTGACAACCATCGAGTATGGTTTATACTGTCCAGCCCGGTGCTTGACGTAAAGAGTAAACATGAGCTATAGTCACTCTGTTAGAACGGTTACCATGGAATTATTTTTGGTAATAGATACCTCTCAGATAACGCACTGATTACTCCACGTGGAGTGAACATGTATCTGTCATTTGTGATTCCTGCGAATTCCATTGCCTAAAGTGATGCGTTCATTGGTGCTTAGCACACGGTCGGGAAGCGCGGCAGATCGCCTTCCACGACCGCGCCGTGGCTCAGTGGTTAAACTACTTGGCTCTCACCAAGGCGGCCCGGATTCGATCCCAGGCGACCGCAAAGTGAGATTTGTGGTGGACAACATGGTGCTGGGGTGGGTTTTCTCCGGGGCCTCCGGTTTCCCCCGCCATCTCATTACACCGGTGCTCCATCTTTATCTCATGTATCATCAGTGTCACCGCCTGCGGTGCCGTATGTAGTAAAAGCGGGCGTTAAACACTACACATTATCACCTTTCACTCTTACAAGAATAATCAGTGCGTTATCTGACAGGTATCTGTTAACAAACATAAATCCATGGTAACCGTTCCAGAAGCCGACATTGCCATCCAAATGAGAGATTTTTCAACCCGATTTCCCTAAGAATAGTGTTCTAACATTATTGCATTGGCTTTTAGCATAATTTTTATTATTAAAAATAATGACAAAAGTCGCTACATTGTCCCACTTTTTCGCATTCATCCGCTATGTCTCCAGAATGCTTAAATGACGCTACGCGTAGCGGAAATCCGATACCGTTGGCATCACTGAAACACTCACATTGCCATCAGAGAAGTTGACGTCATACGTAACTTGGCACAGGCCACCACTATAACTAATCAAAGGAGTCACTCGTGTGACAAAAGTCTAGATGAATACTATTCGACGATCTGAACTTCCCAGATACATTCTCTCGCTACACTCGAGAATTCATCGGTTATGACAGACGTCGAAATCTCCCACCCGCCCTCCCTCCCTTCCTCCCTTTCATTTTTTTCTTTCACTTTCTTTCTTTTTCACTTTCCCTGTCTGCTTTATTTCATTTTTCTTTCTTTGTTTTACTTTACCCATATAGAAGGTAGAAAAGGTAATGCATTCTAGCCAAAAATATAAGTGGTTTCATTGGAAAAAGGTCTTTAATTTCCGGAGAAGCATTGTATTCCACCCAAAAATTGTATTATGACATTACAACTAAAATACATATCCTTAATCTAAGAAAAGAAGAAAAAGATTTGTGTGTGTGTGTGAGAGAGTGAGAGAGGGGGGGGGTGAGAGAGAGAGAGGGGGGGAGGTGAATAGCCTGACGCAAATAAAGGATAAATTCCAAACTTGGTATTTAAGTATCTTCTGAAGATGCGAAATTAAGATTGTCATAAAAATCCGCTTTTCGCAATAACCGTTTATATAGACAATTTTTTGAAAATTTTAGTTATCTCTAAAAAGGCTCTAGCGATTTGATTAAAACACATGTTTAAGGTGATAAGGCACTGCCTATCCCCACAATGCTATTTCCCTGATTTTTAGATGTCCATGACTGAGAATCTCCCTAATTGGAAGGCGAATGTTGGGGTTGTTTCTCCATTCTCTTCTCACAATTTAGTAGCAGTAGTAAATAAAGCAGTATTCGATGACCCTTAGCCTCTCGCACCTCAGCTATCTAGCTTTTTGTGTTGCTCGTCTTTTAGATGATCCTCTAGGTTTCGTAGAGTATGACGGTACCAGAGAGATGGCGCAGTTTCTTGCTCAAAGGTCAGTATACATCACGTGGCTGCTTGATCGACAGGTTCTCCATGTCCCTTCCATACAGCTGCAGCAGTGGGACGTTTATCAAGCCTGGAGGTGTTTGGAATTTCAGCGCATATCTGTGACCCGTTTGCCTGAAAACTGATGTGGCACTCTCAGTTTATCCATTGCTGTTAAGAGGATGGTAGACCAATAGTTCTATATAGGTGGCAGTGCGCGATTTGTTTCTCTTTGTTGTATAACCCATAGCTACTACCAAACTTATTCTCTTCATCACTTTTTTGCTCAATCATTTATTCATAAACTATGGGTTAAAAATGTTAATTTTGGTAAACACAACCATGACAAAAAGCAGTGTTTTTCGCATCACAAAAGAATGCATCGTCGCGCTGCTAATCACTGTCCCAAGCTGCTATGAAATCTTGGGAAAGTCACTGCGGCTTGTTATTAGAAGTCCCTTCAGTAATTTCTAAATCATACAAAAGTTATTTGTATTATATTAATTATAATCAACCAGATTAGGTCAGTGCATATCAGACTTAAGTAAACAGCGAGAGCAGCAAAACATCGATGCTCTTCTTTTCACTCATCTTGTTGTGGGATACTTTGGTAAGCTGTTTCCATAAAAATGGCATAGTAGTAAGAGAAGTAATAAAGTGTACCAAGGATTCCAAAAGAAGAAACTACAATTCGTAAGACAGTAATATAAATAATTGGTTGGCTCATAAGTCCTGGCGTTTCCTTTAAGTGCTAGTTTTGCGAGCTAAATAAAATGTTTTGACAACGCGTTTTGTTATTCGATAGATAACTATGTGCTCTAAAAATTGTATGTCTAGTTTTTATATGATTATATTTTGTTTCTTCTTCACAGACCAATAAAATGAAGTGACAAGTCGACAGCAAAAAACATTTTCGAAGCGACATGACAAAGCCACACATAATGCTTGGTCGAGCATTGTCTTTTTAAGTTACGCTCTTCAAAAGACAACTAGGCACACAGGCGCGCTCGTACACGCACACGCATACACACACGAGCGGCTGGCAGAAAAGACTTAAGAAATACTGTTTTTTTGTTCTTTTTTTTTTAGATTCACTGTATCTCAAAGCATGCATTTCGGATAAAATCTCATATAAAATTCCTGGCCGGGATAGAACCATATCTACTTATTACATGTAGTGCATAAAGTACAAGTTATACGTTCCAATGATAAGTGGAATGCGTATGTATACATTGTACTTTGTTGATACACCGATTTTGAGACAAACTTTATTTATGTGCACACATTTCTAAAATAAGGATGTGGCAGGACGGACCATGTGAACAATGTGAAAAATAAAACAACGTAAATAATATCAGTAAACAGGCGACATCTTAATCAACTACAGAAGGTGCTTTAAATGACTGAATTTTATTTGTGATTATGGCATGAACTCTTGGGATACAGTGTATGTGAGGACGCGAAGAGGCTGTTTGATTTAAACACTCCTGCAATCCTGGCAGAAAGGTTTAGGATGCGCGAGGCCCGTTTGAGTAACGTTGATAGAATCATCAAGCCCCTTATTGTAGATCAGAATCATCTCTGTACTCCGCAGTTATGTACAAGACCATTATTTATTTGTTTATTTCCGGTTGACGATAGCATACAGTTTAATGCTGTTCAGTATGAAACTAGTAAACACAATGATACCATAAACACTATTGTTGGCTCTAGGGATGGCAAAGGACTGGTGTGCATGCAACAACAAACCTCAAAATATTATAAATATTTCACCTTATAATATTTTAATTCTTATTTTAAAATTATCTGCTGCCAGTACTAATTCCCCTTTACATTTCAAGGGCACCAGCTTGTAAATAAACGCGTTCCTGGAGATATGTTTATGAAGAGAATATGTTCACCAGACATCGGATCCCGTACACCTTAGCAATCAATGTAGGCGCACAGATACTGTACAAGGTCAGGCGAGACATCAGCAAACGTCCGTGTCAACAGATATACCGAAGCGCTGTGTGTGTGTGTACATTCCGGTACGGATACAACATGCAACCTAAGCTACAATATGCCATCCTTCTCATTGCTTTCGATGTGGGAATTACAGTGAACAACCATGTGCATTCGTAAATTGTCACATATGAATTTTCTGCGCCTCTCAAGGAAACAATATACAAATATTTTGAGAAATTTGGTTCAATATCACATGACGTTAATGGTGCACATGGGTAGTAAAAATAATTTCCTTATGTTTGTCCGAGACTTAGTTTATTTCTTATATTACACAACACTGAAAATTCAGTATTTTTGTGTTGAATACTGGGCAATTCATTTTTTGCTTGTTTGGTAGCTGGTGCATTCTCTATCTTTTTAATTTTTGCATACAGCTCCTCGATTGCTTTTAGACAGCTCGAAACTACATTCAAGCTGTTTAATGACTGTTTATATTAAACAAAGCTCTTGATTTATAAAATGGAGACTGTCAAATAATTGTTATGAAAGAAATACTATTAACATAATATGTCAAACACCTTGCATTTCCTGGAAGGCAGATCTACCTGCGTAGCGAGCAGTAGTTGTAATGAAACTAAAGCTACGCGTTGCAAACCGGACTATCCCTGCGTGATTTCCCCGGGACTAACGTCAGCAGTTATATCCTGCGAATTCGTAAACTTCATATCCCTTTATAGGTGTACGGGCTCCGATATCTGATGATCACATAGTACCATCTGTCTACTAAGAGCCTTCTATAGAGCGGAATGGCTGAGCCGGTTTCGTCTGTGGTCCGCATTTGGGAGACCCAGGTTTGATTTCCTTAGGCGACCTAGCCCATTTTTCGGGTGATTTCCTGGGTCGCCAGGCGAATGCTGGGTAGGTTAGCTATATCCCCCGAATTTCCTGTCACTCCATTTAATCTCCATTATGATTTCAGATCATCTTCTCATCTGGTAGTCACTTTTAGGATAGAAGTGCCAGCGGGTGTCTCAGCGCTGACGTGACTCCTTCAGGTGGCCGCCCTCTCTCTCCTCTCGACTCACCTTCCTCCCCGGGATGCCGCACTTGCGGCTTAGGTACAATGAAATGGAGGTTTCTGTGCCAAATTCCCTCCGTTGTAATTCTAAACTTAATCCTATATACAAGATATTTTTGCTGCACAAACCAAGAAAGTCTCTTTCACGAATTCATGTACTATTTCTTTGGAAAATAGTAACCTAAATAATACATGGCAATTATATTTCACAAGGTTTTTATATCTCCAATAAGGTTTTGGCAGCATACTTCTTCATATCTCCCTACATATCTTTACTCATACTTACTATTCACATGGATCATTAGCTATAATGGAAGCCGGAAACAAGAAGATGACGAATGCTTGTTCTACTTCCATGAGTAAAATATGAATCAAGTATGTCGAGCTAACCTCACAAACATGTAAGGGAAATATGAGTTCAAAGTGTAGGCCCCTTATGAATGCAGCGAATATGAGCTCAAATTATCATTTATGAGGGTATAACATATTGTATCTAATAATCACATTAGGTTCTGAGGCCGTAAAATAAATTTGCAAACATTGATTAAGATCCAAACCGGAGAGATGTTTTAGACTATTACAGGCCCCACTTAAAAAAAGTAAAAGAGAAATAAATAATTCTCACAACATAGCATAATAGAAGTCATTTGTTGTTACGTTCTGTTTCAGAAATCACTGCAAAACCATGTGTTGCATCAATAGTATCAAAAGCATATTTAAAAAAGTAAATTGTTCCATTAATCAACACAGATGTAAACGGTCTAGAAGAACAATATTTCTCATTAATAAAATTAAAAGCATTGGCGTGATTGAGTCTTAAAGCTGCCATTCCGTTTTAAACCTCCCACCAGCGGAAATAAACGATGGACCATATTCACTGCATAAATACGCGATCACATATATCCCGGAAGTGTAATTATCGGATTATCAAATTCCTGGATGTAGTTAGGCGTTTGGTCGATATTTATGGCAATATCGTATTTACATAATGTGAAGGTGTCAAACTAATATTGCTTAAAATTAAGTTCAGATCGAAGCTAACAAAACCTCTGCCTTGGAGTTGAAGAGCTGCTGTGGCGTAGTGGATACTTACTTCATTTATTAGTTGTTATTCTGACTGTGGGTTCGTAGAATAAAAAGTCCAATTTTCAGAAATTCAAAATCTTTTTATTTCCGTAGAAATACACTTTGGTCAACCCTTACAGTGGCAGAAGTACGTCACATACACAATTACAATCTTCTAGTTGGTCTGCCACACCCACAAACAAAGAGTTGAAAACACAGCCGCACGATTATCAAGCTCCATTTCGACTCTGCCCCACTGATAATCGCGGCTCATTTTTATATACATCTTCATGGTTCCAGAAGAAAATAGAATGTTCTGTAAGACGGCACCAGACAAAACACGAACGTTCCAGACACCTAAGTTTATCTGTTTCGTCATGCCTTTATCTCCGCGCTATCTTTATCTGTTTTAGGAAGCTTTGTCTCCGTGCTACACTATCCCTACCTTATCTTCCCGCGCCGAACTCTTTGTGCGTTCCGCCGTCAGTCCCAACATTATGAAACGGATACAGCGTGTAATAGATACAAGGTGTGTTCAAGTTATAACACCTATTTTTCTTTGAGGATGTAACAGTTCCCTTTGGTCATAAACATAAAGTCGCTTAATATATGTTCTATCAAAATAATATTAGGTTAGCATAGATATTCTACACTGATTATTGCATCGAAAGTAAATACATAGCTATTACAAAAGAAACAGGAATATGAGGTCCCTCAAGGGAGACTTCGGCAATCCTTACATTGAAGAATGAGCTTCCTGACACATCCAACCACCGAAAGCAACTAAAACGTATCTCGCAAGCAAATACTAGCAAATGCTACAGAAAATTTTCTGAAAAATGTTGTGCAGTCAGTGATGTAGTCGCGGAAAGGCTTGTTAGTTGTACAAGTGAGCGGAGGGCATCCTCCCAATATTTTATGAAACCCAATTGTGTTGCCAGTATGCGAGTTCATTTGCTTTTATCTGAAATAATATTACGTTTATAAGGTTTAAAGTTTCAAGAGCCTACATATTAATCATTTAGTGGACTATCATATTTAGTTATCAATAAATATAAAGCATGTTCACGAAGGTAGGAGGTGTAATACTAATAGCTTTATTTTATAGAGCAGCATATGTGTTTGGCCCATAACAAAACTGTATATCCCAAAATTCATTCAAAGTAGGAACAATAAGAGACCAACTGCTTAACAATGTATCTAGTGCAAAAGCAAGGTTGTTTTATTCGATAGGCGAACAAAACTGAAGCGGAATAATGGAGTATAAGTTTGCATTAAGAGTAAAAATGATGAAAATTAGCATGCAAGTAACACCGCAGATGACTGAATGTTTCTCCAATTCCTCCTAGACACATCTAAGCAAATCATCCATCATCTGCTCCACTACCTCATTTTGCTTTGTGCAAGATATCTATATTCTCTAGTGATAGCTATAAACAGTATCCTTTAAATATTCTGTCAAAACACAGGCAGGGTTGGAGGTCTGTGGAAGGCCAGTTCAAAATTGCCAATTTCTGTTACTCGGTACGCTTGATGCAATTGATGTAGTGGCGTCCAGGTACAAAAAATATACATACACTTCCCAGCTGCTCATTTCACAACGCCTACATTGACTTTGGGTGTCTCGCATGTGTTCCAAAGGGGCACGAGGGTTCTCTGTAGTCGAGATTCTAACATGGCAATTTACTTTCCCTCCAGGCGAAGCGTTGCCTCTAGACACTAACTTGTCGGTCAATCTGTTCTCCTCTAACACGTTCTGCGTTTTAATGCAGATGAGGCGTCTGCTATTTGTCTGCAAAGGCTGTACTTTGGTTGGCTTTAAAAACCCGCCCTTTCTCGAATGTGGCATGGAATAGTTTGTATAACTAAGATTTCGACTATCACAAGTTATTGACTTCTTTAGAATATGCTAAAATGAAAATGAAATGTGTAATGTTTACCGCCCGCTTTTACTATATGCGGCAAGTGATGATACTTGAGATGATGGAGCACCGGTGAAATGAGATGGCGCGGGACACCGGAGATCCCGGAGAAAATCCAGCGTCCTGTTGTCTACCACAAATCTCACTTTGTGGTCCCTTGGGATTGAACCCGGGCTGCCTTGGTGAGAGTAGAATATGGTACCGAGCATAGATAGGGTCCTTCGAGATTTGCGGATGACACCTATAGTCGCAGTGTACTCATGACTTGAAAATTCTACACCCCAATGAAAAGTGATTGGATCATATTTTAAAGCAGTGCTCCCCATTGGGGCTTTGCGTGAATACCATCTTAAAAAATGCATGCTCTTACTTCGAGGTCACCATTCTCAACAATGAACACAAACAGGCAGTAACACTTCCAGCAGTAGAAGAAAAAGCATGGGCACGCCAAGCTCGCAAAGAAATTACCAAGCATTAAAACGATAACAAAAGGAAATTAGACTGATCTGCTATCAGACTTTACGTTGTGAATTTTATACCAGTTCTCATCCTTCATACAGTCTGGTGGCGTTTCCGAATAATCCAGAGACCGTATTTTACCTGCAGTCAGAGACGCGTGGTTGCAAAACCATATACGAAATGTGTAGTGTTGAACGCCCGCTTTTAATTTGTGCGTTACTGCAGGTGGTCACACTGATGATGGAGCAACGGTGGAATGAGATGTTGCGGGAAACTGGAGATCCCGGAGAAAATCCGCTCCAACACCGTTTTGTCCAACACAAATCTCACTTTGTGGTCGCCTGGGATAGAACCCGGGCCGCTTTGGTGAGAATCGAGCGGTCTACTCACTCAGCAACCGCGCGGCCTCTACCTAGTTGCCTATTACTGCCTGTAAACATGATCTATCATTGTATAGCTCTTTCTTTAGTTTAACGTTATTTAGACCCGCAAATCATAGCGTAAATGAATGAAATGGTTCTCAAACAATACCGGGTACCTTACAGGTTAAGAGGTATCTGTCATCTTCTCTGGATAAAGGAAAACCACAGTTGAAAGAAAAAGTTATATCCCATTAACTTAACCTAATATACCGAACCGTGACCTTTTGAATGAGAGGTAAACAAGGCTATCTCTACACCACAGTGGTTTGTGTAAGTAATTATAGTGACAGTTAGAAAAAAACTTTAGTTACAATTATATCTTTTTCACAATCCTGTATTGCAGCTTTTCTTTCGGTTAGCTTTTACAGCTATAACTTGCTTTTACTTTTAAAACATTAGAATCATAATTTGTGTACTAGGTTTCTCCTTGGAACGGGATTATATATCATTAGTATATGAACAAAAGGAGGTTATTACAGGACGTGTTCATTTTGTTTTATTTTTCCTGATGAAAAAGAAAAAGAGATATAAAGGTGAAATTAAATGCAATTTTTCCGTTATGCCTTCAACCATAAGTTACTCATAACTTAAGTCTTCTTACCACAAAACTAACAGTGCTCATTAGGTTTAAGGTATTAATCAAGTTAGATTAGCTGATAGTATATTTAAATTTGCAAGTATTTGAATTTTCTAGTGAAAAGACGTTACTTTTCTACTTGTCTCGAAAAAGAAGACAGCACACAAATATAGTTGTGAAGTTGGATCTAGCCGAAAGCAAAACTAGCGTTTTTATTCCTTACATCAGGCATGGAAGGTGATAAATCAGTCCAGTTCATGTAATTTTATCCACGAACAGCAATTTCTCAATATGACGCCCTCCCCCAACGTATGTAAAGAGCACATTTGCCAGCTTGATGCATTCACGTACACCTCCTGCAGAGACGTCTTGCGGAGGAACCTGGAACTTCTCTCAATTTGTCGACTGTCATGTTGCAGACCTCGAGCTAGCCACTTCGCGGTGCTGCTGTGATTACTAGATTAGTTGAGGTATATGTGTAATTTTGGGAGAGGAGTTCAAAGCTGTGATGTATGGGTTTCCGTACTTTTTGTAATTTTTAGAATATTAAATTAGTGCTAGTCGTTTAACTTGATCGTTACAACTGACCATTTCTTAAAAATATTACATGTGACGTCGTTGGAGGACAATAAAGTTTAACATCTAGTTTCTTATTTAACCCCTTTAACTTTTGAGTAATACTGTTGACACACATACAGGGATATTTTCAGAAAAAATATGTTTATTTATTCAGCGAGCCCCAAAACCTATATTTCCGGAAAATTGATAGCATTGATTTTTTATACAATGCAATACTTGTTCACTTATTTAATACTCTTACGTGCTTCAGTTATGAAATATGAAATTAAATATGAAAACAGCTGTGTCCGCCAGGGTTTAAACAATGATTTACATTTCATGCTGTAGAATATGCTCTGAAGTTTAGTTTCGTTGATTAACAAGTATTAATATTGCAGTTTGAAAAACTTGTTAACTTTACAAATCCCAAAAATATTGTTATTGCTTTTATATTTCTTATTTTTAATTTATTTTAAAAGTATTTAAAAAGTCATGATTAGAAACAACTGAAAGCGATAGTAAAGTAAACTTTTTTACGTGTTGAGCGGAAGGAAAGTGTGTAACAAAGTGTTAGAAATGTAAAATAATTAATTATAATTCGTTCTAACGATGTAACTAGAAGCTTAAAATTATTCGAAGTAATTATTGAACTTTGGATTGATTAAACTAAGCTTTGAAAGAAATATCATAAGCATAACCAAATATAGTATGATAGAGTTGGCCTTTAGGTATAACGGCCACGCCGTGTCTCAGTGGTTAGACTGCTTGGCTCTCACCAAGGCGGCCCGGGTTCGATCCCAGGCGACCGCAAAGTGAGATTTGTGGTGGACAACACGGCGTTGAGGCGGGTTTTCTCCGGGACCTCCGGACCTCCATCTCATTCCACCGGTGCTCCATCTTCATCTCATGCATCATCAGTGTCACCGCCTGCGGTACCGTATGTAGTAAAAGCGGGCGTTAAACACTACACATTCATTCATTTACGTATAACGTGACCAATAGGAAAATGTTTAAATGCATTGATGACAATAAAAGTAATCTTCATTGAGGAAAATAGCTTCACTTAGTGTCGGGACAGGAAAGGTGCAAGACGTGTTCTTACAAATCCTTGAGAGGTTCTCTATGTTGAGATGTGAGAAGGTAAATGTCTTACTTTGCGTCAAGATGCGGTAGAGGATGGACGTAAATGATTTCCTTTCGTAAGGGCTAGCATATAATGTGAATTAATGGTGAAACAACATTTTGATCAATGTTGTCTAAAGAAAAAGGCGTAGAGAGAATTATCTATTTATGTAACGACGTGTATAGTAAACTATACAAAAAGTATTTAAGATTAAATCGTTTTGATTTATAAGGAAGTTCCACTTATTTATTCATTGAATAGAAAATCGATTATTTATACTTCTACTCGAGACAGGCCAGAGTCCATGCATTGACAGCAGCTACTAGGAACGTCAGGAGAAATTGTTACCACCAAAAACATCGAACTCGGAAGGTTGAGATCTGGACATCGGCTCAATCCTACCACGAGGAGTTAGGTTCATCCCAGAGATATTGAACTCCGTTCCAAGTTTGCCTGCATAACGCAAATATAAGTCATAAATGACTGACTAGAAAACTAGACATTTCCTTTAACAGGGAATTTTCACTACTGTGGGCACCATCTCCAAAAGACCCGGATATATACGTTCCACTTAAATGCGTTCTATACTGTTGAAACAGCTGGTTTATTAAAACATATTAGTAAAGAAAGAAAAACAAATTTAACGGCTACACTCTCAGCTCTGCTTGTGCAGGCTTAAAGCACCAATGCCCTTTTCTGCTACTCCATACCGATGACCAGGAGTCATCTAAGGAGTGATATAGGACATCATTCAATAGTAGTCAAAAACTATTTGAAACTTGGATAAGCAAACCAATAATACTAAGCATGAAACAACCTACTCTTTTATGCGTTTTTCTCAAGTTAGAAATTGCTGAATAACTTCTTACTTGGAGTCCAAACCAAACGGTACAAGTGTACTTTGCTGGTGTGCAATCTCCAAATGCAGGTATCCAAAGTAATGGTGGAGGTAACGTCACACGGCAGAGTACAAACGGCCAGGTGAACGATACAATTACACTGCACTCCCAGAGTGACAATTTATCCGAGGATTTTGTGTTTCTTTTTGTGTAATATAGCAAAATATAAGTTCATCAGCTATTTTACATTAGCTACATACCAAAGCCAACATTCAGATTCCTCAACCCGCGCCTAACTCGGTTAGATGTAATGTTTATTTCCAAATAAACAAAATAATCATCTTAATGTAGAGCAAGGTAAAGATTCTGTTAGCATAAAATTGTGTGTTAATTTTAGGTGATTGTTTGTCCTTATATTAAATGTACTTGGGAGAATGGACGCACTGTTTAGTACCGAATGGAAGAAAGCTTCAGAAAATGTCTACCACCGCAAATGTTTCTGTTTATATGTGACTTATAGGTAAACATAATAACAATGAAAAGCAATATCTATCAATAACGTCATTTGAATAAACTATAATGAATAGTTTTTGTAATGAGAATAAGTATTATCACATTTGTATATTTTCATCGTAGCTCAGTGGTTAGAGCACCGGATGAAGATCTGGAGATCAGTGGTTCCCATTTCGACTATGGCATTTTATTTTCCACTCAAGTTTCTGCCTGTCCAAAACTTGTACACGCTAGCGTAAAAGAACAATTAATTTCCATTAATTGACGTAATAGTGGTTTAAACTGTGAAGTCAAAGACGTAAAGGACCTACAGCATTCTAAGTCACCATTAAGGGTATGGCCTCATGTGTATACGAGATATTTTGTCGTTCATCGGAGAAAGTAGGGTCAGTTGGAGTATTTAATATCATCCTAGCATCCTTCCATGGTTGGAATTCTGCCTATGGTATTCAATTTCTTGTCTGGCTCTAATCGGCAAAGTATTATAAGTTTGGATAATATGGATCATTACAATACATATTTGCTCGTCCGATATGACTTAACGTTGGAGGACGTAAAATTACAAAAATGCATATTTGCATACATTTAAAAAACAACAAATATCTAGTAGAAATAGAAGGGTGCACAAAAGCCACTAATTAATCACTTAATGCATTATCCGCAGTTGTGTAGTACGCATAATTACCATAGGGGCTTTATGCATTTGAAATAAAAAAGGTGTCCTCAAAACATGGATAACTAATCATTTTAGGTTTTGCAACGGAAAGATATCGCTAACGCAGGTCAGAAATGTGACGCGGCATCCACTTTGTGCTAAGCTGTTATCTACACACAAATCGAATAGTTTTTCATTGTCAATTATATCAGCTGCAAAAATAGCACAAACCTTAAGTCGGTTTGTCAGTTGTATTTATGCTATGTTTACGGCTTACTCAGAGAGTATTTAGAAGGTAACTAGAGTCGTAGAAATCTTCATATATTTGAGGCCTAATATCGTGACTATTCTGGGTAATTCCAATTACAGATCTGCACCCTAGCAATTTAAACATGAATCTTCGACCTGCGAACCGTTTCTCTAAACCACCACATAGAATTACCCAACTGACTGCACTTTTTCCCGCTAAACCACAAGATGTTGAAAAATGCTACAATCTCGTATATGACATGCCTTACTACTGTTACACATGTTAACTATTGTTAGGTGGATCAATACTAATTATTATTGCTCACTGATTATCACTGATGGACCAGCGTGTTTAAATTAGTTGCTAAGGTCAAGCCAGACAATCGGAGACTCGTGTTACAAATTCCAGTTGTGACATTAGAGTTGTTAATTTTAGTTCTATATTTCCATTTTAACTCTCGCTCAAGCCTATGTGGAAGTATAATTAACTATAGATATACTAGAAATTTTCGACTGGCCGCGATGACACCAGATCATGTTTCTTATTGAGAAACGAGATAAGGTAGGAATAGTGGAGGTATTTGTATTGGGTATTATTGAGTAGATACGAGAACGAGCACCAGAAATATACATACTGCATATTCAGCGGGCTATAGTACCGAGGATGGTCCTTTTGTTTAGGAAAAGTTGTTCCGCTATATAAGTTTCTGGGCATTAATTTTAGTGGGTTTCAAAGAAATTCAGTAATGGTACAGCCTGCCCATTATGACAGTATCAAAGGGAGGCATTGAACTTGAATGCACGATATTTTTACTGTGAATTTCAAACACACTAGGTAACTGTAATAGGTGTAAAATACCCTATTGTTAGTTAGGTTCAGAGGTTCTACTCCCATTAGTCCTGGACCCGGGCCTCCTTCTACCCGGGAGCGATGGATACTCCAGGGCTCTTTCCATAGGGAGTCTTTCCTGGAGTCTACAAAGGCCCCCCCCCCCCCCGCTGAACACAACGTCAAGACGGGTGGAAGTGGATACGCCACTTACGCGCGTCAATCCCGCAGGGCAGACTACCGAAAACCTCGGTGGGGCCACCTGGTGATCTAGCACACCTTCTACTAGCTCTGCAGGCTAGTACCCGGGATTTATTAGGCAACCCTCTATCCCCTCCGGGTGGCCGTAGCCTGGCCGGAGGTACCCAATTCCCCGTAGGTGTAGGGAACACACTGCCTCCTCGAGTCCAACCCAATCCGAACAGCTCCCCGACGGGAGGGGCTCGGCAGTTCGGCCCGAGTTTCCTCTAGTAACGTCGGAAGTACCACGAGTGCTAAGGGTCCGCAGCGCCCGCACCTGGTATAACACTGCTCTTACCAAATAGTCATGCTAATACATTAATCACCATTTAATTAAAATCAGAATTTTCATGTCCTAATTGTTTGCCAAATTAGAAGCTTAAGCTAAATTAAATGCATAGTTTACGGTATATAAAAATAAATTAAATTTCGAAGAAAATTTCTGAGCTTATCAATACCCAAACTGGAATTTGACATTAAAATTGCAGCTAAATGAAAGAATTTCAGTTAATAGTCGATTGTTACATCCTACTAGCATGTCAAAAACTTACAGGAGAATATCTCAGTTTGTTTAGCTCGGAATTGCAATTTGTGCAAAAATTATTTACAGCAACATATTTTGACGAGTATATTTGAAAAATCATTGTTATAATTTTGACACCTCAGTGCTTTCATATACCCAGACATTAGATTTACACCCTGCCTCAAAAATAAGTTTGCACTGTCGGCTATCTATGTTCCCAAGCCTTTCTAGAATAACGGAGTCGTCCTAAGACATTACTGCACATTCCATTGAAAAGAACTGATGTATAATAATAATGGATCAAAAATACTTTTTTCAGCTAATCCAGTTCCAGTGTTTCCCACGTTTCATTCACTTCAAATCGATAGGAATATAATCTTCAAAAGTGTGTAGTAACGTTATGCAAAGAAGTAATTATTTATATTAGAACTTAAAATTTTATAAACCGTCTTTCCTGGATCTAACTTTTGCTATTATTTTAAGAATTCAAGTGTTCAGGTTTGATCAAAAATAAAGATCTCTGAAGTAGTCCAGCATTTATAACCATTTGTAAATTAGAACCGACCAGACAGAAAACCTTATCGCAATAGCATCAGAATACGATATAATCATATCTCGATTGAAGTTTGTGTACTGGAATATCTTAGGATGTCAGCTACCATTGTGAGAAGCTAGAAGTGAATTTCAGATGCAAATCTTCAGCGGGAAGTATTACTGCGTTATAATCTTCCTTCTCAAACGATCATGTTGGTACCTATTCTACTGGCATCTCTCCATGAAATATGTCAGAATCACTCCATCATTATCGTTCCATTCGGATTGAAAGCGCATAAATTCATTCTTCCGGAAGCATATCAATATAGGATGATGGATGTGGTCTTAACGTGATTTCTTTATTCAGATCTTTAACAACGGACACTTTCTTACACCATTATTCGACTCTTTAAGATCATTCAAAAGGCTGAAAAGTCTTCCTGGAAGCAAAAGAAAAATAGTATATAATGTACGATTTCACAGCTGGAGAGTGTACTATTCGCTTCCAGTCTTGGTTCATTTGCACTCTTCGGTTTCAAAATCTAAAAGCAATGAAACTGCATTCTGCTATTTAGAGAAGGTAGTCCCAATTGCTTTGAGCATTCTAATGATAGTGTTAGATAGTGTTAACATTTCTATAATTATGTAGGCAATATGCCAAAAATGGAATCCGAAAGGATAAAGCTGAGTTAGGTTTTTTTCACAATCATTTTCTTTTGGTTTTAGCATCTCTTTTGATTGCGCAACACCTATTTTCGCATCTAACTAAAGTACATACGTTCAACGTTTCCGAGTTTACGATGCAGTTTGAAAGTTTACATGCTAGTTATATCTAAGTATGGCTGCCCCACCATCGGGCGGTCAGACCAGAATTTTAGAGCGAAAGTTAAGGGATACAAAGTCTTGAATTGTTAACGTTTCCAATTCTCTTTCGCACTCAACAACTGTAGCCTCGCGAACTTGTTTTTTTGCTCCCTCAGATTTTGCATCTGCCATCGACTACAGAATCTAATTTTCATTTCAAATGGTAAAAATCATACGTATTGCACTCACAGGATTTTTCTATTTTCTTATTTTCATAATTATGCTAGTTGTTAATAACAAGACAATTTCATCTTACATTGACATATTTTGTGATAAGGTACTTAGGTAAAGCTGTTGTCCGATTTTTAGATAGCGTATCGTTATGTAATACCTTAGAATGCGTTTCCCACGAGGGAAAGATACTGCTTTATCAGTAGACAAAAATTGAAAATACAAACAATATGAAGTAATAATTCGGAAAAAGTTATCACAGAAGTTTCTCTTCGGCATTAATTGTCTTTAGTAGGGTAGTAGGACTGTTTATATCTTACAATTTACAGGTTACATATACAGGTGCTAGTTTTACTGTGCCAAATTTTCCAGTGATCCCATTCCAAAATTAAATTAGTAAAAAGGAAACGTTTTTTAAACATGCCTCTAATATTGCTTTATATCACTTTAGGAATATAATCCTTCCTTTGGCCGTAGTGTTAGTTGATTTAATAAAACTATTGTCCATTAATTTTCTTTGATAGTAGTTGTAGAGAAAATACTTTATAATTAACTGAATTTAACTGTCTGCTCTTTGATTGTTTTCTGTTTGAGTAAGGTTGAATAACAATGGAAAGTGGGGAGCAGACAGGATAAAAATTGAAGCTAAAGGAAGGGCGGCAATGAATGGGATAAGAATATGCAAATATGCGCTAGAAATGGCAACCAAGTAGTTAGAAAGTGTGTATGAAGCACTAGTTGAACCCAAAATGTTGTATGCAGTGGAGATTTGGGGGGGCTCAGAGGCAAACAAAACGGTGGACCAAAACTACAGAAGGTTTTGTAAAGAGCTACTAGGGAAGTAGCTTAAGTATAATTAGGAAATAAAATAAGAAATGGAATAATAATGGAAAGAATAATAAAATTTTGCTATAGGTGTTTGGCCAAAGATGAAGGGGAAATTATTAAATTGTGCACGAGACAGCAAAAAAGATTAGTGAACTCAAATAGTTGGTGGGCAGAGTTAGAAGGAATTAGGGAAAAAATAAAAATGGGAGATATATGGAGATTAGAGGAAAAGAATACAAGCGATGTGGGTAAATTGGTAAAATGCAGAATAGAAGATATGGAAAGACAGGAAATATGGGGCAGTCTAGAACATATGAAATCATTACAATTTTACAAGCAAATAAAAAGAAATTGAGGACGAGAAGTACATGTAGATTACTGCAATAGGCAAGAGAGAAGGGTTAGCTTGGATGAGAAAACATGAACAATATTTCTAAGAGGGATAAGAGGTATATAAAAGGGAATTTGTCAATTGTGTGATGGAAAAGTGAGTATAGAACACTATGTAACAGAATGCGAGGTTGTAATGTGGAGAATAAAAGGTTTGGAAAGAAAAATGGAAGAAAGTAGAGAAGAGGATAGCAGCTATAAAAATATTAACGGGCAGAAATGTTAACGGAAAAAAGGTAAGAAGTATTGGTGAGCTCTTTCAGAAAGTAAAAGAAAAATGGGCCAGAAATGGAAAGAATATAAGAAAGGAAGCTGGGGGGGGGGGGGAGAATGGGACTAATTAAGTAACAAGGAGACATGGAGGTTAAGAGCTACCTGGCAGAGTCATGTAACCCAAGGTAGCAACAAGGTAACGCCCAATAAATGTAGCCAAAAATTGTAAATTGTAAAATTTTGGAATATGCAAAATAAATCTAATCTAATCTAAAATCTTTTGGAATATTGTTTTGGAGCACAAGAGTTGAAGAAAATGTATTCTATAAATTAAAATACAGATAAGCAATGAAATAAAACCTTATATTAAGAAAGGTATCACGAGTGCAGGAAGCTTTATGCAGATAGGTATCCGGACGAGCTGTTACCTTGAATTCTTGCCAATTCCCCAACACTTGACAGTGACTCATTTGAGAAAGACAAGAGAGGTACAAAGCTTTTGCCATGAAAAGAGATTTATTCGTGATGTGAACCCAAACCAGTCGGGTAGCACAAGATTTATTGCAGTAAAGGAAGGGATTAGTCGTATGGCCATCTGGAAAGCTTTGCATGAAATCTTCTGTAAATCACCTTCAGCTAGTGCAACTTTTAATGAACTTTCTGCCATTGCAAGATACGGAGTTATGCTATTTTCATGAATTAAACTGCACCTTTTTCTCTAATGAGTGAGTCATTCATGATAACCATACTTTAGTTATTACTATCATGTAAACTTCCAAACTCCATATGTCGTAAACTCAAAAAACCTGGAGGTTGTTACCCTTTAGTTTGTTGCGAAAATCAGTGCTGCACAATCAAAAGAAACCTTATTGGTCCACGTTACTTGCCTCTCCACCTAAATGCATGGACGTGTTTACAGTCTCAGAAATGAGTTCTAACAATTCATTTCTTATGTGGCTCTAAACATCATCCGATGGAGTATAGTGTTTAGGTAATGGCATGCCAACTTCTTTCAGTTGGGTAGTACGTAATTTTTTGAAAGATAAATTTACCCATAAGTGACATAGTCGAGATTGAGCCATTCCATGACCTGTTCGATATACTGATTTTAATCCAATGTAGTTCTTCGGCTGGGGACACTGAAGTCCCTGATGTAAGCGGCTTCTGTAGCAGATATTGGCACTCTGATGGGACCTGTTATCTAAATTTTATAAACTACGGCCTGCTTCAGGAATTTGAAAGAGTAGTAATAGTATGGATTGCAGGTTTACTGCATGCATGGAAACAGAAGGAAACCACTTTGAATAATTCTTGTAACATTCATTGTTGTCTTTAAACCTCAGCCGTAAATGATTTGGAGCCACCTTAATTTACACTCTGAGGTGTGCATGGGATCTATAATAAGTATTCGCTATTATTAGTTTGCATTTCTCTAAAAATGCTATTTTTAAGTGTTGCGGCTCTTCAGCTGTTTTTCAAATATAGTGAACAACGCGTCCAATTTCAAGGCCAACACACAGCACCTCCCTCACAAACGTTTAATCATTGCTAGTTTTATTATTCCACCTGAATCCATAGAACAAATAAATAGCCATTTCTTTAACCGTTTATCTGGATTAACAAAGAAAGTATAAAACTAATTATGTGTATAATTACAGTATGTATTAGTGATGTTACATTATGTTATAAGCTGACTAAGACTCATAACGTATATTGATTACTAGCACACAGCCCGAATCACGTTATTGCAAAGATTGATTTCCACCGCCGTCCTCTCTTTCTGTGTCTGCTTCCCTTCTCTTTTCAACAATTTCTCTCTCCTGCTTTCTGTTGCTCTATCAAGCTCAACCTCTCTCTCCGGGTAACTTTTGAATTCAGATTGAAAGGACAATTTAAATGGTGTTTTGATAAAAATGTAACATAAGTGAAATGTTAAGCAGCGTATAAATTTATGCAATATTTTTACCTTTGTAATTTCATCTGAACTATACTATCTTTATTAATATACTATTAATGGAAATCTTAGTGTTATAGCCACATGCTTTCTTCCGCCATTCTTTAGCAAACTGTACTATTAGAGGCTTACCTTTCCATCTCCTTCATATTAATTGAGATATATATTTTTAGAAATAACTTCATTGATTAATTTCCTTGTTGCTTAAAATGGGAATAGGAAAGAGAAATCAAAAGCGGGTCCGCTAAGTAATAACTTTCAAATTCCACTTTCTCTCTCTTTGCCCAAGAGAAGAAGCAGCAGAATCTGATGCATTAAATTCAATTGACTTCCTCTGCCCATATTCAGCAAACTAAACTTACTTTTTGACTTAGTGTAGCAATGCCGTAGGCTTAAACGGCAGTCAAATATTTGACTGGCGGTCACGGTGTAACGGTGTTGAAATTCTAATATTTTTGCATAACTATGTGTAAAAGTAAATAAACAAACGAATAATAATTTCTAAACTGAGAAAAATATAAACACTGGAATACCAATAAGAAGAAATATCTCCGAAGCGGTTAACGTTGCAAGGAAATGCATGCGAAAAATGTGCTTTAATGAGATCTACAATGTTGGTGTGGTAAGACTGTCTATCTCTAGCTGTCATTCAGAAGGAGTAGACTACTGCCAGAAATTCAAGATATACGTTTAACTCATGAGAAAAAAATACTTTAAAAATTTAAAATGTTAATAGAACTGGTTATGACTCGTTCAAACAAATTGAAATATTTCCAAATAAAGGGTGTCTTGGGGTTGTGCAATTTACTTTAAAATATTTCTCTTATACGTGGAAGACATTAAACTAAACTCAACTTTCGTATTTGACGAAATTGCACTTAGCGCGGGCACACATAGACACTGACACGTGCATTTTCTGGACATTATTTTCTTTTATTTATGGAATATCAAAACCGGTATTTCCAGTGAAAGCACCACATTGAATTTTAAAGTGAAACGCAACATCTGTTTCTACTATGTAAGTGGTAGATAATACAAAATCCATATAACATATTATTTGTGCTACTGTTATCTGGTTTTTGGTTACGTTCTCACTCCGTTAAAACAAGGTAATTATAACAGTATGTTACCTATTTTGGAAATGTGACTTTAATTATGATATATATTAGTTTAGATAACAGTTGTTCGGCCATTATTTCATAACTACTCCTTATGCACAAACCTGGAGAAACGACTCAAGAAGTATTCGTTTTCACTTGGAAGCTATTATAGAGAATAAAATAAGGGTGAAAATGAAATATTCTACAACTGAAAGCTATAATTTTACATGTTCTTTCTGAATATTAAATATTAAGATCTTCCTTTTCAGCAGCTAAAATATTTTGAAAGGTTTCGTACGTTGTTGTCAGAATGGGTGGGTACTCCGATTTATGCCAGGTTCTGAATGTGCGCACAGCTTGCCTTCTAGTCGTCTCAGATTTGCTGTTTCGTAAAGACACGGCAAGTTAAGCCCATGTGTATCTGTACTTATCTCAGGACTGAGTGAGGTCAGCAATACAAAATTATTCGGTTATTAGTTGGAATTCAAATAAGTGGCAAAATACATCCTACAAAAAGCAAACTCTGGAAGCGTACATTTGTCTAAGTCTACATGGTTTCCACGGCCGATTTACGATGGTGTCACCAAACGCATCTCTTTAGCTTCATCCTAATGTATTCTCTCATAATTATAATTATGAGTAGCGCCGGGACTTTGATGAAAAGTCATCTTTTTCCGAGTAGTCACAAACGATGCTTATTGGAAATGAAGTGCATTCTGGCTTATAGGTAATCAAAATGCATTTTTTTTTCAAATTTTTATAATAGTTATTTTTTAAAATTTAGATGCAATTTCCCATTATTTTCTTTCTTTCTCACAAATTTATTTGGCATTTTCATCTATAGCCCGCATTGGGGATGTCCGGGTTCTATTCCCGTGGCCGATCTGACCCTAACCCATGGGCTTTTGGGGTATTTAAAATAATATGCGATTAAAAGTTCATTTATATCATATTTTATAAATAGTAACTTTGTAAGTGTGGTAAACATGTAATTAACAGATTACGATTACGTCATGCAATACGCGTGGATTGCAAGACTTTAGGAGCTGGCAGTGTCGCAGTAAGGAGAGTAGTTTGTGAGATGTGTAAATATGTTGTGTTGTGTAATTGAAATGCCGAAACAAAAACAGTCAACTACGCGTCACGTTTGAAATAGTATTTTTCAGAATTTGGCGGAAACATATTCTCTACTGATGGAACTGTGTTGTTCTGTAAAGTGTAAAAAATTAAAGTCGCTGCAGACAAACGGTTCACCATACAACATGTTGGGCGAGAAAAACATTTGCGAGCTCTTCAAAATGTTGAAAAGTAGACTAGCGTCTCAGTTACTGTTAAGAGCAACTGCTTCGACGTCAAGTAACAAGTCATCTTCCTTTTATAAAGGATTATGTGAAATACTTGTTAGTGCAAATATTCCGCTAGGAAAATTAATTAATTCCAAATTACAAGATTTCCTTGGACGTCACATTGGTCATACAATTCCAGATGAATCAAATTTGCGTAAGAGTTACCCACACAAATGTTATGAAGACAGGTTAAACCGAATACGTAAATGTGTGAATGGAAAAAGAAAAATATGTATCAATTGATGAGACAACCTATCTAGAGGGGCGTTATGTAGCCAACGTAGTGATAGGTACGCTAGGAGCTACTACTGCCAGACAATTGTTTCTTCAGACCTCAGAGGTTATGGAAGCTGTTAACCACTGTCAGATATGCAAACTGTTTGATAAATCCATGTGTTTGTTGTGGCCTAGGGGAATACAGAATGACAATGCCTTCCTCTTCCTAACAGATGCAGCGCCTTACATGGTAAATGGGGAAAAATCGATCCAAACATTTTACAGTAAGATGGTGCATGTTACGTGTTTGGCCCATACTTTTCATCAAATTGCAGAGCAGGTCAGATGAACATTTCCAGAAGTAGATACACTAATTTCCACAGTAAGGAATATATTTTTGACAGCGCCAACCCGAACTTCTGTATCTGAAAGAAAAGGCCCCTAGTATAGCTTGGCCCCCAGCACCAATTTTAACACGCTGGAGTACATGGGTAAGTGTGTGTAGTGTTTAACGCTCGCTTTTACTACATACGGCACCGCAGGCGGTGACACTGATGACACATGAGATGAAGATGGAGCACCGGTGGAATGAGATGGCGGGGGAAACTGGAGATCCCGGAGAAAATCCGCCCCAACGCCGTGTTTGCACCACAAATCTCACTTTGCGGTCGCCTGGGATCGAACCCGGGCCGCCTTGGTCAGAGCCAAGCGGTCTAACCACTGAGCCACGACGTGGCCGTACATGGTTAACTGCATGTATATAGCACTGTGACAATTTTGAAATAGTGAGAGAAGTGGTGAATAGCTTTGATAGTATAGATTCTAAGGCAGTTGATAGCTCACAGGATTTGTTTTCTGATACTCAAATCCAAGGTAAATTAGCTTTCATTAAATAAAATTTTGCATTTTTGAGGGATACCATAACCTGCCTTGAAGAAAGGGCATGTCATTAGATAAGTCGATTGAGTTAGTGAGGATTGCGGAGAAGATACAAAATGTAAAAGGAGAGATTGGGGACAAAATTAGATAGAGACTATAGTTTGTGTTGGACAAAAATAAATGCTACCAAACAATTTGTCAGACTGCCGATATCTTGTCAGGATAAAAGTTCAGAACTGATATTTCTGAACAGGATTTAACACGCAGTGACATAACGCTTTTCAAATATGCACATATAACATCTGTGGAAGTGGAGAGAAGTTACTCGAAATATAAGACAGTTTTAGCTGATAACAACCGTACCTTTACTTTCGATAACTTGAAGAAGACCATGGTGGTGTACCGCAATGCTAAATAAGGCATGTTTTGACTAATAGGTACAGTAACTTATATTTTCGTATGTTATATTTTTCATATTTTATTTTAATAACCTGATGAATTTTGAATGTATTATTTAATATCAATAATTGCATTATTTACTAAGAATGTTAATTTTAAAATGTTATACGAAGCATACATTCATTATTTGTCTATGACAGTTATTAATTTATTATTATGAAAGAATTTTTAATTTTTGTTATGTCGTTTTTTTAAATTTTATGTGCATTTTATATCTTATTTTTAGAGATTTTTAGAGCAACTTCCGGGCCCTAATTATGAGAATATTTATATTGTGGATTCCTTCATATGTTTCGTGCATATTCACATAGAGTATGCTTCCCTTTTTTCCACACTGTAATGTGTGAAAAAAATTGAATCATTTAATTGACTGATAATTGAATCAATTGCCAAACGTACAGATAGCCGAGCGGTTATAGATAAGTATGTGGGAGCTAGACCTACAAAGGTTCCAATCCCCAACATCATTTTGACTTTTTTTCTGTAGAAATATGAAATGTGTATAATAGCTTCCAACTGCTAAGGTTTACTTCATTTTATGACATTTATACTCACACAGAAACTGAAGCACTCTACTGTTTTTAAAGCAGCTGATAAAACATGTTTTACTCCTATTTGTAAAATCAAATAAAAATATAAATTAAGTTTGTAGCGGGTGTGTAAACCCTCGGCTTCTATTACTGCCCTCATTCTACAGGGGCATGAATGACACCAAATGCCTAACGCAATTTTCACGAGAGGATGCTTCACATTATGTATGTATGTATGTATGTATGTATGTATGTATGTATGTATGTATGTATGTATGTATGTATGTATGTATGTATGTATGTATGTATGTATGTATGTATGTATGTATGTATGTATGTATGTATGTATGTATGTATGTATGTATGTATGTATGTATGTATGTATGTATGTATGTATGTATGTATGTATGTATGTATGTATGTATGTATGTATGTATGTATGTATGTATGTATGTATGTATGTATGTATGTATGTATGTATGTATGTATGTATGTATGTATGTATGTATGTATGTATGTATGTATGTATGTATGTATGTATGTATGTATGTATGTATGTATGTATGTATGTATGTATGTATGTATGTATGTATGTATGTATGTATGTATGTATGTATGTATGTAAGTATGTATGTATGTATGTATGTATATATGTATGTATGTATGTATGTATGTATGTATGTATGTATGTATGTATGTATGTATGTATGTATGTATGTATGTATGTATGTATGTATGTATGTATGTATGTATGTATGTATGTATGTATGTATGTATGTATGTATGTATGTATGTATGTATGTATGTATGTATGTATGTATGTATGTATGTATGTATGTATGTATGTATGTATGTATGTATGTATGTATGTATGTATGTATGTATGTATGTATGTATGTATGTATGTATGTATGTATGTATGTATGTATGTATGTATGTATGTATGTATGTATGTATGTATGTATGTATGTATGTATGTATGTATGTATGTATGTATGTATGTATGTATGTATGTATGTATTAATTCACTGCAATTGGTACTACCCGGTGGCAGAGTTAAGAATTCAGATCAAATTACAAATACTAGATTTACAACAATAACACAATAAAAAATACAAACATGATATTATTTTACTTTAGTCACTTAAAACATATCTAATTACTTCTCTATTTACATATTATATACAATTATAATTCAAAAGTTAAACTATAAACCTTCTATATTTCTTCTAAATTTCTTCAGTGACAGGGGACAGCCCTGAAAGGCTGCTACAGGCAATCCATTCCATTCTTCAATGGTTCTATTAACAAAAGAAAATTTTCCTACGCGGCTCTGTATCTTCTACCCTTAATTTTATACCTGTGATCGTTTCGGCCATAATAATAGGGATTATCTAACCTTACACTAACGCCCACCCATGTCTTTACACCAGCATTAGCTTTGAATAATACTACCAACCTATGTTTTTTACGCCTAATTCTTAATTCCCCCCATTTAGTCTCATCTCCTTTTATAGGCCCAAAATACTTGCCTTTTTTATGAATTTTATTGCCCTCTTCTGTATTTTTTCTAATGGATCGATTTGGTTAGCTCTATACGGGTCCCAGCATGCTACTCCATATTCCGTAACCAACCGCACTAAGGCCTTGTAGGCAATTTCCCTGGACCTAGCGCTCCCCTTTTTCAATATTCTCATTACGAAATGTAATGCCTTCCACGCATTCCTAGATGTGGAATTTACTTGTTCGTCTCATCCAGCATTACTTGCCAGGTACACTCCCAAGTATTTGCAGCTGTCCACCTGTGGGATTTGTAACCCTCCCATGTGATAGTTAACAATAATTTTGCCCTTAGTTCTACCAAAAACAATGGACTTACTTTTCTTGGCATTAATTGACATTTTGTTAGCCGCAGCCCAATTACAGATTTCATTTAAATCATCCTGAAGAGCAGTTTCATGCACTGTATTCCGAATTTTATTATAAATGATACAATCGTCTGCAAACAACCTTATCTGGCAGTTAATATTAACAGCAATGTCATTAACAAAAACGAGAAACAGTAAAGGTCCTAATACTGAGCCTTGCGGCACACCCGAACTTACGGTTCCACTATCGGACAGCTCTTTACCTACTTTAACTTTTTGCGTTCTCCCTTTCAAAAAATGTTAAACCCACAATACTACGCGTTTGTAAATTCCTGTATTAGATAGCTTACAAATAAGCAAACTATGTGGCACTACATCAAAAGCTTTAGAAAAGTCAATTACCACTGCATCAGTTCTTCCCCCGGCATCTACCTCATCTGCCAAATCTTGAAGTTATGAAGTAATTTGACTTTCACACGAATACCCAGGTCTAAATCCATGTTGCGCTTCATTAAACCACTTTTTATTTTCTAACTCCTCTCGTATATATTCTGCAATTAAATGCTCCATTAATTTACATACTACTGAAGTTAGACTAACTGGCCGATAATTATTTATTTCTGTTTTATTACCCTCTTTATAAATCGGAACTATAATAGCTGTTTTCCAGGCTTCTGGTAAGGCACAGTTGTTAATTGTTATGTTGAACAAGAGCATAAGATAGGGAATCATGGCTTCACCCCCAAGCTTTAATATTTCAGTAGGTATATTGTCTGGTCCCCTTGATTTTCGGTTTTGCAGCATCTTAATACTTTTTCGTAATTTGGGCGCCATTATTTGAAAAATCGTTTCCCCACTCTCCCCAATTTCCTATTCGGAACTATCGTCGGATTTAAGAAAAACCGATACAAAATGCGAATTTAATATATTAGCTCTGTCCCTATCACTTAATACATCTATCCCATTAACGTTAAAATCTGGTATGCTCTCTTTGTTTCCCCTGTGTCTTTTCACGTAATTGTAAAATGATCTCCAGCAATTTTTTGTCGCGCTAAAAACGTTATCTAAGAATCGTTCCTGCGCTTGCAACTTTTCGTCTTATAATTGTTTAGCTAATTCTTTAAAGTTGTTAAGATGCCATTCTGATATCTTCCTCTTATTATAAGCGTGCCTAGTCTTTCTTTTGAATGTCCTAATACATTTTGTATAAAATTCTGGATCCGCGTTATGTTTAATAACTTTAAAAGGTACGTGTTATCTAACTGTTTCCAGGAAAAGTGTTTTGAAAGTAACCCATGCTTCATTTACACTAATGGCAGATTTTACAAATAACCCATATATTTTCCGGAGAAATGTTTGGATAGCCTCCCCGTTCGCCCTATGGAAATCCCAAATAATTACTTGTTCCTATTCAAACCGGTTTGTCTGCCATTTCCAGCTTAGGTCTAATTGCACACACGGATGGTCACTTATACCTGGCAAGACATCGCATGCAGAAAACAATGACTCAGGTTTGCATAAAAATACGTCAAGTAATGCTGATTGTCGAGTAACAGTTTTCACGACTTGAAATAACGCCGCTCCCAAACTAGAAAGTTAACGAGCTTTTGAGCTTCACCTCCTATTAAGTGTCCGTCCCAGTTTACATTTGGCAGATTTAGAACCCCTGCTAATATAACATTTTTTTCCCCTTCGGAAAAGATTTTCTCCACTAGTTTCTGAAGTGTAGCATAATCAGTTTCTCCAGGTTTTCTATAGCAAGCTATTATTGTTAAATTATTCCCTTTGTTTGCTTGATCAATAATTTCGATTGCCATAATCTCAATTTCTTCTTCTACCCATAATGCTTTGCTGTTTAGCTTTGATTTAGCGCAAATAAAGATTCCCACTCCCCTTCCAACCCTGTTCCTCCTAAACACCCTGTAATCTGTTCTGAATACTTCTGAATCATTAATGTCAACATTAAGCCATGATTCCTTACCTGTAATGACACTTGGATTGCATATTTCTACTTAATTCCAAAACTCAACAATTTTATTCATAATACTACTGCAATTTACCTGTAGCAGTTTTAAGGAATCAGCCCCTACCTGAAAGTCTACGTTTTCCTGAAGTTGGTGTCATTGCTGCCCTTGCTGCTCGTTGCCGTCAGCCCACTTCGTCACCCTCGCGAACAAAGCTGCCAGCTTTGACGATCCTCTTCGGTTCAAGTGTAACCCATTCCGTTCGTAGTTCCAGTCTTCAATCCACGAGTTCGGGTCCAGAAACTGAGCACCCAGTCGCTCCGCTACCCATGAAAAAGCTTCATTTACCTGCATCACCTTTCTCCAGCTGGAGTCGCGTCGTCTTAGTACTCCACTGACGACAATTTTTGCTGAAGAAACGCCTGTTTTGTCCTTTTAACTAAGTCGTACATGTCACCCAACACATAGTTAACACTTCTCCGCAAGATATTGCTCCCGCATGTAATACGATTGTCCGATATTTTCCTTCCATCTCCTCTTGCTTTCTCTCGATTTCCCTCAGCAGACCGTCAACTCTTATTCCAGGATAGCAAACTACCTCCGCCGTTGGATTTCCAGCATGTCTTACAATAGAGTCACGGACTATTAGTCAAGATTTCTCCTCTTCTTTTACTCTTTCTTCCCCATGCTCCCTCAGTTGACGGTTTTCAGCTTCGAGCCTCCGAATGATATTTTCCGCCTGTTGTAGCTTAATGCATAGTTCCCGTTCTTCTTCTTGAAGCTGCTCCAGTTTCCTCTGATCTGCAGTGACAGTCTCGGTTCCCCTGCATTCTTTACATACCCAGGTTTCCTCAATGTTCATGTCCCTCTTCACTTTCTGGCAGCCAAAGTGGAACCACTTCGAGCAATTACTGCACATAAGTCCGGTCCTCAGAACTTTAATACAGCTCCCTCGTCGTTCGTCCGCTACAGGTTCTGGATTAATCCCAATTCCCCCTATCACTAGTAAAGTTACTAATACAAAAATTAAGAAATAACTCTGTGTTGTTTCCGTAGTACCTTCACGCTGACTACCTGCTCCCCGTGAGCGCAGACCCGACCACATTCCGATCCTCGCCCGGTAAATCACCAAGTCAACACCAATTGTCTCAACTCGTTTCTACCTGCCTCTCTACCTGGCACGTCCAATCTCCTCAAGCTCCAGACACCAGCTGAATACACGCATACATGCCAACCAATAATGATATTCATATAGTGCTTACGTCGCGATTTATTGTTATAGTACAGGTAATAGTGTTCTATTTATTTGTATTAGAAAAAAATATTTGCGCTTAAAATATGGCGTTTTCATGGTTATGTTACATACATTTCTCTCTACCTTCCACATGGATCAGTTTTGGCGAAATCTGAATTTTTGTTTTAGCGCGAATAATATTTCATACAGATTGATTAGTTTGGCGCTACTCACACAGCACTTAGCGGGAATGCAATACAACACGGCAGGACTCCGATTGGTTGCTCATCTAGTAGCGCTCAAGGACAAACACCTTCTCATCTGAAACACATAATAAATATAGAGAAGGTATTGTTCGACAATAGGGCTTTGATTACGAAATATAAACAATATATTATGGATGCGACGGCAATGTAAGATGATAAACGTAGGACATTTAATGTCGTCCTCCTAAGGTCGCGGGTTCAAACCCGATGGATGGTTTTTGGGGGGGGGGGCAGCGTATCGTTTCTTAGGAGAGAAAGTACCTTCGTGTCTTATATTTGCGGCACGTGAAATAACCTTAAGCCTGAGAGAGCGATCTCCGAGCAAACTTAAGTGATCTTTCATTCCTAGTTTAGACAACCCTAGCAGATAAAAGGGTCCATAAATAACGACCCAGTTTTACGAAATATAAATTTTAAGAATATCGTTTCTCACCACTCAATGTTAGTGTCATTAGACCGTCAATGTTTTGTAGTAGGTATCGTCATACCAACTCCCAATTCGGCTTTCGAAAACAACATTCAACAGATCTACAACTCTTAAGATTAACTGATGACGTGACAGAGCAATTTAACAATGGGGCTTCAACGTTGGCACTATGTCTGAACGTAGAAGCTGCATTTGATCGGTGCTGGCAAAACGGCCTGATTTACAAACTGCACCGAAAGTTTCCCGGACTCCAAAATTCCTTAGCACTGCTTCACAACTTTTTAGGAAACAGACGCTTCTACGTCCAAGTGGGCGGTTCCTCCTCTAAGGAGAGAGTCATGCATGCTGGCGGCCCACAAGGGGCCACCACGTCCCCGCTATTGTACATACTGTTTACCAACGACTTCTCCGTGGACGCCAGATGCAAATTGGCCATGTACGCTAACGACAGTGCAATATACAACCCCCATAAAAATCCTCGTTTCGGCCTATTAGAGATGCAGCGGTATATTGACCGCTTCCTTTCATGGCTCCATGACTGGAAAATTAAAATTAATGCAAATAACTGTCAGCTTATCCATTTTTCAAAGCGGCGCCCTTTGGCTATGGACCTAATGGTCGGTGGTCAGGTATTGCACTGCCGTCAGCAGGTCAAATACCTCGGCGTGACTTTGACACGCACAATGAGCTGGTCCACTCACATAAAAGATATTGCCAACAAAGGTCGGCAGCGATTAAAGATGTGCGCCCACATATTTAGGAGTAAACAACTGAAACTCCGCTCGAAGGTTATCTTGCACAAACCGTTCATTCTGTCAGTGGTTCTATACGCATATGTGGTCTGGGCATACGCATCCAAAAACCATCAAATACCTTCAAACACTGCAAAACCTCTCCCTCAGGAAAATCCTTTCCGCTCCCATCCGCACCACAAACGACTCCCTCCATCAAGAAGTCCGCATCCCGACCAACTCCGTGACATTGGAAAAAAGAGCTCCATCCATTTGGGCGCGATTTCGTCGGCATACAAACCCTTTAATCTATAACTACGGAAAAGGTGAGCCAAAACACCGCAAACAAACGGGTGAAAATACTGTAAATAAGGAGGGCGCGCCACCCATTGCGCGCCCAAAATCCCACGCCCAAGGCCTCACAAACCGCCGGCAGGGACCGCCACTCCCGGGCTGCCCAAGGAATTGAGCGACATGCCGCCGCACAGCAGGACAGCTGAGTGTAAATAGTGTACAAAGTGAAGTGAAGTGTGCGTGAATGAGTGTGTGTGAGTGCGAGGGACGTACTACGTATTCCCATGAGTGCTTGCGTGAGTGTGTGTGTGTGTGTTATATATGTAAATAAAATAAAAAAAATCAAGAAAAAACTGGAGCACCTAAAAGAAAACGAACTAACTAAAGCTGTTCTCGATGCGCCCATAAAGGGAAGCCGTATGGGCTTTATATATAGCCATGACGTCAAAACCAACAAAAACTGAAAAATGTAATATAATGCAAATGTAGAGCATGTAAGCCGGGTCCATTGTATCGGCACCAGGTATATCAAACAAAAATAAAAACCTAAGCCTAAGCTTCAACCCCCAGGTACACCAATATAAAAACCCACATTTCACCCTACAACGTCCCGAAATCCACCTTACCTGCGGTAAAATCCTTAACGGATGGGCACGCAGCAAAAGCTTTCTGGCTATATACAGCCAGCCACCACCACATGGCATTCATTTTGTGATTTTAATGACGATTTTACATACTTCATATCGATTATGTTGGAATGTTTATATAATTCTGATGAGCAAGCCGTTTGTAAATGTCTATTTCTAATGGCTCAAAAGCCGTAGGATTTAAATGGAATCTGACGTTTGCGAGAAGACCCCAAAACGATTTAGGAAAGCACGCCACATTTATAAGAGTCAGCTAATCATCGAACATGTGCCATTGCGAATTATAACACAGGAGATGTTATAATCCAATTCCACTATTTCCAGACTTGAATCATTTGCTAGGCGTTTTAATAATATAACTTAAATGGCAAACGCTCTTATCCATGTTAATTGAGGAGCACGAGGCGCATCTTACACAAAAATGTAAATAAACAGTTACTAGAGGAACCTCAGGCCGAACTGGCATCAGGCACAAAGCGCCAGATATTTCCACGAAATTCCTCTCGACTGTAAGTTACAGTCAATTCTGTACGAATTTTTGTTCCAATGATAGAAGGAGAGAACCTTATTTTTTCTTTAAGGGAATCCTCTGGAAATCTCTTATCATAGTCGGAGAAATTTTCTTGATGAAACAAAGTCGATGCTACCAGATGCCCCGTGAAGTTAAATCTGCCCTATGCTTCTCTAAGAATAATGTCACGGACTTCAAGAGCTTCTCTTCTTTTCACATCATGACCTTCTATTCTTCTCCTCTTAACTGCAGTTTCTTCGTGTTCCTCAATATCCACGCTATTTCTTACCTTTTGCACTTCCCTTTCAAATGCGTTTAGCTGGACGAGGGCAAATGTTGAATTGCAGTCTCTTTTCTGCAGCTGATTGTACAAAATGTTCACATGGGGAATGATCTCGTGGAAGAAAGACAGCCAGAATACAAAATTATCATATTTCAAAGTGGCCATAAACCCAGAGGCCTGAACAAGAGTGGTGTTGTTGTTTAACAGAGCTCTCTTGTGAATGACCTCCATGTATTTAATTAAATTCTCCCTGTGTTCAAAATTGGTATTGACGCTCCGTGAATGAAAATACCGTCGTGTCGGAACAGAACGTGGCAATCGTTTCTGCACAACTTCATCAGAAACAGCTATTCTTTGAGCAGAATTTGAAAAAAAAATGTGCATATTCCTTGTAAATTTGCAAAAAAAAAAAAAAAATGTGCTCACACTTGGGTTTTCTGAGGCCGCATTCAGTATTATTAAATTAAGTTTATGTGCATGGCAGTGTATATAAGAGGCACAAGGATATTTCTCTTTCACAATTGCCTGAACACCGTGTTTCCTACCTCCCATGACGGATACACCATCATAGGTCTCTGCTATAAGTTTATTCGGGCACCCTGACAGTTGCAGAACTATTTCACATTTAACGACTGGCAGGAGAGTCTGCATCATGACCAGCAGGTCGAACAAAACTCCAAAATCGTTCTACAAAATTGTCATTCACAAGATATCTTTAGATAATAACCAGTTGATACGCTGAGGAAGCATCAGTGGTTGCACCTGCAATGACAGCAAGGAATTCTTCATCCTTATTCTCCTTCATTATTTCCTCTTGGCATAACTCTAACATACACTGAAGTATTTCGTTTTGAATAGTTTTTGAAGTGCCCTTAAAAACAGTTGCTATCTCCATATAGCCCTTCATAACACTATCCAGATCAGCGCTTAAAACTATTAGTCTCGAAAGATACCATGGTCTGTGATGTATCAGATTCATCATGACCTCTCAAAGACAACTCGAATGATCCGCAAAACCGTATACAATTTCGTATGATATTTAAGGACAATTTTTTTCTGCGTAACTTTATCGTTATGCAGCTGCATGTTATTTCTGTATGCACTGTACATTTGTGCAGTAATATTAATGTTGTCATACATTGCTAAACTTAATGCTTTTTATATGAGACGAAGAGAACTCATACTTTTTACCACGGGCGTGCAAATGTTGTATGTCTTTCATTCCTTGCTTCACCCAGGAATCACCGCCTTCAAAGAGTAGGCATGGGAAACAGTATAAAGAGTTATTAATTCACATGCACATAACCACTCGTGCTTCTTGTTGCGAAAAGGGCGCTTCCAGTAAAGATTGCACGGTATTCATTCTGTCAGCATTTTATTAACGTACAGGATCAACACCTCACAATAAGCACTATAAATAAAATGTTATAACACTCAGTTTAAACTTAAACAAAGCTTTCTCACTGTTCTACGAGCACGAAAACACGCCATAGAACAAACACACAGAGATACATACTCAGCGAAGCCTGAAGGTCACGCTATAGCCCTTGATAAGAGCAGGAGGAGCTAGATTGATAATCCTCCATTTAAGCAATCTATAAGAAGCTACTTCCATTTCTTCACCTTCTTGCAACCCCCTCAGAGAGCACACATTTGGGAGAAATCTGAGGTTAACACTTCGCTGCAAACCTGGCGGCTCCTACAGTTAATCTCTGTTTATTTCGACTTCTGTGGTCCTGGGCAGCTTCAGACGATAAGCGTAATTGAAACATGTTTGTATAGAAAACGATGCAAACAAGTACAGCGTTAATGTGCAAAATGCACCTGTGCTACATTCAAAATCAGTGGGTGTGGCGCAAACCTGCAACTTTATAGAGGAACCGCCCCTGGTCCAAATTGACGTTTACAAACGCCTTGCTTATCAGAATTAGATAAACATTCCAACAAAAGAACAATTTAAATCGGCATTCAAATCACAAAATGAATTTGCGAAAACCACAGAGATGTATCCACCTCACCAGACTTCCTTTCTCAAAAACAAATATCAGTACTTAGAGTATTTTGTTAATATACACTACTGCTCCCTTATGTTTCCACACGGTAAAGGGCAAACAAAACCTAGATCATATCTCAGCTTCGAAATTATGTACAATCATTTAGAGAACGTTGGAAAAGTTACGTTATTCTTCAGGCATATCGTGTTTTACGGGTACTGCCATCTATGGACAGCAATACACAGTCGGTAAAAGCATTGTCTCCTAGCGGGCAGAAATACAATTAAGAGAACGTTTGATATATTCTGTATCTTTATGGCGGTAAATTAATGCATTATAGTTACACAACTTTCTCAACCCACTCTACTACAGAGGACTGTTTCGGTATCTACTCTAAGTTTAAGATAAACAATTATTAAGGTAGTTTCATTAAGGTAACAAGGTGCTGCCTATCTCCGCAATGCTATTTCCTTGATTGTTGTGTGCACATTACTAACAAATTGTTATTGAAATGTACATGAACATTTGTTGACATTTTCTTAAAACTTTACCATGAATAATAGCTATTATTGTTTGAAAATTTTGTAAAGATAATTTATGATTTTTAGTTTTTTCAAAAAGGAATGAATTTTCAGATAATTCTTTTTAAAACTACTATTATGCATCTGTGAGAAAAATCCCTTCTTATTATAGTTCTTGTAAGTCTGCTTAATATACACAATAACATTCATATGTTTTAGTTGAATAGTTTTTTAAAAGTGTACCAGAACCTGAAAAAATGTGAAACTGAGAAAAACAGCTTTGAAAGTTTATATATCAGTTACTGACTTCTCCCATGTTTCAGGACATTCCTGCTGCATTGTCTTGACTCTCTGTATCCTCCCTTATTCTTTTCAAGTTCCTCTTCATTTTTCTTGTTTCTTTCGCAATATCTAAACCATTATATCTGCTTTCAGGACTCGCAGCTCCTCAATTTCTCTATATGACCACTCTCATAATTAGCACATGTATTGTGTGAAGAGGGCCTACTGAATTCTATATTGTATGTGGCTTCACTGTCTATTGCATTCATATTTTCCACATTAACGGTTCTGTTTCTGTTTCCTTTTACAATTTTTTTTGGCCTACTCCTATCATATATTAAACAATAACTAGTACAAAATATTCAAAACAAGTAACTGTTTATTACACAGCCAAAGACCTAAGAAAAACTAGCATCCTTAGGGTTACAGTGGTACAGATGGGAATCTTGAATGATCCCTTACAAAACAAGGCCTAGTTTAGAAATATCTGTTGGGCATTTCAGAAGGTAAGATTGGTTTTTTAAAAGTTTACGAACAGGGTGCTGGCAAAAACTCAACACTCACTAACAGAAGATGCAAATTAGGTATAAATTATTGCTCCAATGAACTTTCTAGCTATACATTTGTAATCTATAGGGCTGAAATTATACAAAAATATAAAAATAAAAAAGTGAATTTTAGTTCCAACTGAAGTACCTCCTCATAAATATTTTGTTGTAAAAGCTAGAGTGCAAGTCTAAAGCGATATATAAATGTTTAAAATGTAGGTCGTTGTGTTTGGTCATTCAAATTAACATGAGGTATAAACCCCTTGCAATTTTAAATAAAACAACAACCAACTTGTCAACTTCACCCTAATCGTTGCTGATTTCTGAGATATTCCTTTTTTATTTAAAATTCCAGGTGTTTATACCTCATATTCATTTGAAATTCCAAACAAAACAACCTACATTCTAAACATTTAAACATAACTTTTGACTTGCACTCTATGTTTTACAACAAAATATTTAATGAAACTAATTTTGTAAGTGTTTATCTTAAAGTTGGAGCAGATAGGAAAACAGTCCTGTGTAGTAGAGTGGGTTGAGAGAGTAGTGTGACTACAATATATAAGTTTACCGCCATAAAGATTCATAGACTAGCAAACGTTCTTTTAATCGTATTCCTGCGCGCTCGCTCGCTCGCTCGTGCTGGCTGGCTGTATACAGCCAGAAGGTTTTTGCTGCGTGCCCACCCATTAAGGGTTTTACCGCAGGTAGGATTATTATTGAAAGATGTAGGATGAAGGTGATGTAGGTTTTTGATTGGGAGTTAATTTTGAGGTTACCAAAGTACCTTCGGGTTGAAAGAGGGGATGCAGTACTTAGCACCCATTTTGTTTTATTTTAAATATTTTGTAATTTAGTTGGGGAGAAATTTAGATGCCAAAAAGCTTGGAAGAATTATGAGCTCAGCTTTAGCTGCTGATAGGTTCAGCTCCTGTGTTATCTAGGGTGCCCGCATGCCATACGGGGGACCCGATGCAGTCTAGATCGGCGTCTAGTGGGGTCATAATTTCCCAGTGATTTGACAAGGGCGCTTCTGTGAGATGGTAAACTTGCGTATAATTTTGAAGCCCGGCGCCTAATTTCATCCTCCACATATGGAAGACCCGATGCTTCGTGGAGCAACCTGGTAGGGAAATAACGTCCCACAGAATAAATAGACCGCAGTCCTTTATTCTGTGCACGTTGAAGCCATGCTAATCAGCTGTCTGCTGCCATGCCCCAGATCTCGCAGGCATATAGCATCACCGGGATTACCAGCGCTCGGAAGAGGTACAACTTCATGCGGACTGGCATCGAGGTAGACCCCAGCCTGCGCGCTAGGAGACAATCCTTTTACCAAATGTGTACTGCTGTCCATAGATGGCACCACGTGCAAACCACAATAAGCCGGGAGATTATTGTAACTTTTTATACATTTTCAGAACAACTTACATAATTTCGCTGTTTGGGTACGGTCTAGACTTCGCTTGCTTTTTACATTGTGGAAATACAGGGCAGCAGTAATGTATATTAACACAATACTGTAAGTACATATATTTGTTTTTGAAAAAGGAAGTCTGGTGATTTGGGTATATCTATGTGGTGCACAAAAATTCATTTTGTAACTTTAATAACGATTCTGCTAAGTGTTTACTAACCTTGTTGAAACATTTATCTAATTCTGATGAGCAAGCCGTTTGTAAACGTCTCACAAGATGTAGGATTTTAATGGCATCTGACGTTTGCGAGCAGACTCCAACACGATTTAAGGAAACACGTCACGTTTGTAAGAGCCAGCTAAGAATCGAACATGTGCCATTGCGAATTATAACACAGGAGACGTCATAATCCGATTCCGCTATTCCCGGACTTGAATCATTTGCTGGGCGTTTTAATAATATAACTTAAATGGCAAACACTGTTATCCAAGTTAATTGAGGTGCACGAGACGTATCTTACACAAAAATGTAAATAAACCGTTACTAGAGGAACCTCGGGCCGAGCTACCGAGCCCCTCCCGTCGGGGCCCGCCTCGGTAGCGTTGTGGTAGCATATCTGCCTCACTTCAGGGGGTCCCATGTTCGAATCTTGGTCAGGGTGAGTTACCTGGATAAAGTTTTTTCCGGGCTTACCCATATCCTGAAAGACGAATGTCGAGTAACTCTAAGCTCTAAGACCCGCAGGCCCATTTGAGCATCATTTCACCTATTCCATTCATCCTCCGATATAACGTAACGTTGGAGGACGTATATTACAGAACAAAACCCTCCCGTTGAGGAGTTGTTCCTATAATTTCTAAAAGTTTCAAATTAAACTTAACATTTTAATATAAAAATTAAATAATAATTAAAAATCATTTTAAAATAAGAATTAAATTTTAACATCCTTTAATTAATAACAAATTCTAAATTCATAAAATCCTTGGGTTGGACTCGAGGGGGCAGTGAGTTGCCGACACCCGCGGGAAATTTGGTACTTCCGGCCAATATACGGACGCCCGGAAGGGGTAGAGAGTTGCCTCCTGAATTTCGGATACTAGCCTGTAGAGGAAGTAGAAAGTGTGCTAGATCAACAGACCCGCCCACGGAGGTGTGTGGTAGTCTTCCCTTCGGGCTTGACGCGCGTAAGTGGCGTATCTACTTCCATCCCGTCTTGACGTTGTCAACGGGGGGCTTTTTAAGAAATCGGGTGTTTCCTTAACGAAAGAGCCCCGGAGTTATCCATCGCTCCCGTGTTGATGGAGGTTAATAGTGGTAAAATGGGGCAACATGGTCAGAAAACGACTGAGTGTCGCGGCTTAGAGGGATATCAGCAGACTGTGGTTCACTATACGCGAATAACTGTCCCAACAAATTTCATAATCCACACCATAAGCGGCATTGAAGGAATAAAAACATTCCATGTCATGCCATGCCATGCCATGTGGTGCTGGCTCTATTTAGCTAGAAGGTTCTGATGCGTGCCCAGCCGGGTTTTAAGGGCTTTACCGCATGTAAAGTATTGAATTTGGGATATTTAGGGTTGAGATGTGGGTTTTTAGATTTGAATTACTTTATGAGGTTACGGTTTTTTACGTAGGTGATGAAGGGCAGGATGCAATGATTTGCACCTTGGTGTTTTAATTTTGATTTAATATGGTAAACATTTTGATGTGAAACAGCTTGGAAAAATTATGTGGGTCACAGCTTTAGCTGCTGTTCGGATTAGCTGCTGGGTTATCTCGGGTGCTCGCAAACCATGCGGGGTAACCGTTGCTGTTTAGAGCGGCGTCGATTGGGGTCGTAATCTCCCGAAGATCTGAAAAGGGCGCTTCTGTGAGTTGGTAAATTTTCCTATAATTTTGATTCCCGGCGCCTAATTTCATCATCTACGTATGGAAAACAAGAGACTTCGTGAAGCAACCTGATAGGAAAATAACTTCCAACGGTACATATAGACCTTAGTCCTCTATTCTGGCACGTTGAAGCCATGCTAGCCAGCTGCCTGAGGCCATGCCTCAGATCTCAGAGGCATATAGCATTACCGGGATTACCAGCGCACGGAAGAGGTATTACTTCATGACAACTGGAATCGAGGTCGACCTCAGCATTGGTACCATAGCCAATATGTCCGTAATGATCCACCGAAAAGTTAGACCTCTGTGCAAATCAGTGGCGGCTGGTGAATTATTTTATTGGTGGTGCACAAATGTAAAATAAAATACAGAGTAGTATTGACTCACCTATTTATACAGACACTCTGCTCTCCTCCCCTTGGGCCTGGCGAATCTATCGATAACTTTTGCTTTGAAGTCGCTGATCTTCGTAACAAACTTCCGCTCAAAAGAAAACATTGCTAATGCTGACAATCGGTCCTGTTACATTCTGTTCATAAGGAAAGTTTTTATTCTTTTTAAAGTTGCGAAACAGCGTTCTGCTTCAGCGGTAGACAATGGCATAGTTAACAACACTATCAGGAGTTTGACACATTCGCTGAATGTAGCACATAAATTGTTTCGTTAATGAAGTCCATCAAGCACAAAGGCTGGACATTCCACGAAATTCCTCTCGACTGTAAGTCGTCTTCTTCTTCTTCTTCTCTTCTTCTTCTTCTTCTTCTTCTTCTTCTTCTTCTTCTTCTTCTTCTTCTTCTTCTTCTTCTTCTTCTTCTTCTTCTTCTTCTTTCTTCTTCTTCTTCTTCTCTTCTTCTTCTTCTTCTTCTTCTTCTTCTTCTTCTTCTTCTTCTTCTTCTCTTCTTCTTCTTCTTCTTCTTCTTCTTCTTCTTCTTCTTCTTCTTCTTCTTCTTCTTCTTCTTCTTCTTCTTCTTCTTCTTCTTCTTCTTCTTCTTCTTCTTCTTCTTCTTCTTCTTCTTCTTCTTCTTCTTCTTCTTCTTCTTCTTCTTCTTCTTCTTCTTCTTCTTCTTCTTCTTCTTCTCTTCTTCTTCTTCTTCTTCTTCTTCTTCTTCTTACTTCTTCTTCTTCTTCTTCTTCTTCTTCTTCTTCTTCTCTTCTTCTTCTTCTTCTTCTTCTTCTTCTTCTTCTTCTTCTTCTTTCTTCTTCTTCTCTCTTCTTCTCTTCTTCTTCTTCTTCTTCTTCTTCTTCTTCTTCTTCTTCTTCTTCTTCTTCTTCTTCTCTTCTTCTTCTTCTTCTTCTTCTTCTTCTTCTTCTTCTTCTTCTTCTTCTTCTTCTTCTTCTTCTTCTTCTTCTTCCTTCTTCTATTCTTCTTCTTCTTTCTTCTTCTTCTTCCTCTTCTTCTTCCTCTTCCTCTTCCTCTTCTTCTTCTTCTTCTTCTTCTTCTTCACAGCATGGCATAGGCAATCAAGTGCCTGTTCCGCCTTCGAAGTCCTCCAGCCATCGTTTCCTTGTCCTGCCCAACGATCCCCTAACTTTTGGGATGATACTGTAATGTTTGTTTTGTAGTCTATTATCTGCATTCTTTCAACACGTTCCTTCCATTGTTGTTTAGACCTTTTAACCTATCATTCATTACTAAAAATTTCCAGCTCTTCTCTTATATTTACATTTCTTAATGAGTCCCTCTTCGTGCATCCTCTTATATTTCTCAAGAATTTCATTTCTGAAGCCTGTATTTTACTCTGTTGCTTTTTAGTTGACGTTCAAGTCTCACTTCCGTGTGTCAGTTTAAGTACAGCCATAACTCTGTAGAACTTTAATTTTGTATCTTTACGTATTTATTTTCTAAATGTTCTAATTATTGTTCCACACACTCTTTGAAATCTGCGTATTTTATTGAAGACATCATATTCCTTGTCATAACTAACGTTAGTTCCCAAGTAGTTAAAATGACTTACCTGTTCATCGCAACGATTATTCATAACTATTTTTGCTCTAATTGGCTCTTTCCCAATGAATGCGATTACCTTTGATTTTATAAAAGACGTTTTCATACAATGTTGCTTACAACGTTCACTAACTTCAAAAATAGATTTTTGCAGGGCAGACTCGCTATTTTGTATTATAACTAAGTCGTCAGTAAACAATAAAATATTTTAAAAGATTTTATTTGAAATTTTAAAACCTACATTCACTAGCTGCTTCCATTTTCACACTAGGTCGTTAGTATAAATACTAAAAAGTGTAGGTGATAAAGTGCAACCTTGTCTGACACCCTGATTAGTAAGAATGTTTTTAGAAATTTTACAATTGTTCCTCACATTTATTTTTGTTTGGAAGTAGAAGCATTGTATGATTTTTACTAATTGTTGTGGGTATCCTCGTTCTTCCAATTTTTGCCACAGTTTGCAGCGGGTTACCCTATCGAAGGCTTTTTCAAAGTCAACAAAAGACAATGCGTTTCTTTATTAAACTCCCTATGTTTTCGATTAGTTGTTTAACAATAAAAATGTTATCTACACAGGATCTGCCTCTTCTAAATCCACTTTGTTATTCCGAGAGCAGACATTCAGCTATATTCTGCAACCTCTTATTTATTATTTTAACAAATATTTTATAGGCCGCATCCAGTAAACGTATTCCTCTGTAATTGCTACAGTCATTTCGTTTCCCTCCCGTAAAGATAGAGATGGTTTGGGCTATAAGCCAATCTTCTGGGATACATTGCTTCTTCCAGCACATATTATAGAAATGTAGTAGTCGGAGCTGTAGCTATTTTTAGTTTTTATGGATGCTTCTTCTAATTCTTCAATTAGAATTAAATCTCCTTCATATGTGACGTTGCCTTCTGCGTTTTCGTTATTTATCTCCGCATTTTTATCATAACATAAAGCTTTGTAATGTTCTAAACATTTAGACTCGGGTATTATACTTAAATATGCTGTATCTTTCTCATTTTGGTTTAAATGTTTCAGCGGTTTATATGCAAAGAGCTGTCTTCCATGTAAGTCGTGTTCCACATCTCCTATGAATTTATCCCATGATGCCATATTTCGTTTTGCCTTATATGTTTTTTTAGTTTCCTCAGTATTTAATTATAAGTATCTATGATAAGCTTTCTTTTTTTCCTCAACTGCCTTTGCAATTTCTTCATTCCACATTCTAAGTCCGTTTCTTCTTATTTTTTTCTTTTTACCTAGTGCTTCTTTGGCAGCTTCTTCTATGCAGCCTTTTATATTTCTCCATTCCTCTTCAATGTCATCACTAGTTGTTATTTCTTGTAATCGTCGAGATAAGCGTTTCTGATATAAGTATTTGTTACTATCATCCTGTCATAAATATACTTTAGATACTTCTTCATTTACTTTCGTAGAATTATTCTTTTCCTTCCATCTAGTTAATAAAGCAGTTTTAGCCACTACTAGGTAATGGTCTGAGTATATTTCAGCAGTTCTATTTACAGGTACATCTTGTACTTGCTTACTAATTTTTTGTTCACTAAAACATAATCTATTATACTTCTAGAACCTCAAGCACTCCTGGTGTATCTGTTGATATCTTTTTTGTGAAAAAGTATTTGTAATTTTTAAATCATTACTATTAGCAAACAATATAAGTGAGTCTCCATTATTGTTTTTACGTTGCTCTCCATATATTCCTAATATTTCTGGGATCATATCATACCCAACTCGAGCGTTCATATCCCCACTTATAATTCCGTAGTCAATGTTATTCCGCTTATCTAATTCTTTCTGTATATTTTCACAGACGTCTACTGTTTCTTCTCTCCGATCTTCTTCCGGGGCATATACAACAATTACTGTGAGATCATTTCTACATGTTTTAAATCTTACGCTTACTATTCTGTCATTTATATATACATATATATTTTAATTTTTGCTTTTCACTTTTGATCTATTAATATTGCTACTCCGCTGCTCGCTTCTATGTGCTGCTCTTCTCCACTGTATATCATTGTGTATCCATTTAAAGTTTTAGCTCCTCTCAAATTCTTTTTAGTCTCTGATATTGTGGCAATATTGATTTCTTTCTCCTTTAACTCTTTACATAGTTCTTCTTCCGTGGTATTAATGCTTCTTACACTCCATGTTGCTAGTTTTAATCTATCATTTATTCCGAGTCTTTTGTCCTTTATTCGCTGGGGTCGTCTTCCATTAAATCCGCCCGGCTGATTTCTTCGAAGGTTCTGAGTAAGAAAATTTCCCCATTACGGGTTACCAGCCCGTAGATGGATAAGTCATGTGAAGGGTTTGCCTTCTCACGGCTCATGACTTCGGGTAATTTTTAATCAAGGTTGTCTTCCTTTAGCCCATGGTAAACCAATACCTAACTACACGGTAGTAGCGCCGAAGATGTGTTCTACGACTCTTCAGACATTGCGATTCTAGATCTTCTTCTGCCGTTAGAGCCGTTTGCCATCTTCTAAGAGGTTTTCGGCCTGGGAACAGTCGTCAGATCCCTCGTTGCGGACTATGCTTGGTTTTCCTCCCCTCTTACCAAACAGCAAGCTAGCAAACCTAGACTTTCCCAGTATCCTCGTCTGGTTTATTGGACGCTAAGCCTCCCACACCCCAGCGCGACAAGTGATAGCCCCTGGGGGGTCGACTGAAGTTACCGTCAATTCTCTACGAATTTCTGTTCCAATGATAGAAGGAGAGAACCTTATTGTTTCTCTAAGGGAATCCACTGGAAATGTCTTATCATAGTCGGAGAAATTTTCTTGATGAAACAAAGTCGAGGCTACCAGATGCCCCGTGAAGTTAAATCTGTCCTTTGCTTCTCTAAGAATAATGTCAGTGACTTCAAGAGCTTCTCTTCTTTTCACACCATGACCTTCCATTCTTCTCTTCTTAACTGCAGTTTCTTCTTGTGGAAGAAAGACAGCCAAAATAAAAAATTATGATCTTTCAAAGTGGCCATCACCCCAGAAGCCTGAACAAGTGTGGCGTTGTTGTTTAACGGAGCTCTCTTCTGAATGACCTCCATGCATTTAATTAAATTCTCCCTGTGTTCGAAAATGGTATTGACGGTCCGTGAATGAAAACCCCATCGTGTCGGAACAGAACGTGGCATTCCTTTCTGCACAACTTCATCTAGCAGAGCTGTTCTTTGAGGAGAATTTGAAAAAAAAAATGTGCATATTCCTTGTAAATTGACAAAAAATATCCTCACACTGGTGTTTATTGGGGCTGCATTCAGCGTTATTAAATTCAGTTTATGTGCATGGCAGTGTATATAAGAGGCCTGTAACAGGAATTTGTGTCCGTAGTTAATTTATCTTCGTCTTCATCAGCCGCTCGGATGATATTTGGGACAGGATTTCTATATTGAACGCACAATCCTTTCCCTTCTCGTGTGAGTTTTTGCGGCTATCTATTTCCTCTGGTCACCAATAGTATCATCTTATTCTAAATAAGAGTCATGAGACATCTGTGTTTCAAGGCGTGGTTCGGAATAAAGAAGTCAAATTCTGTAATTGGTAATATTTATACAGATTCAAATTATAAGTTAAAATGTTCCTGATCTAGTACCAGTATTCATCACACTCCACCATTATAACAAAAAGCTCTTTCTCTTAAAAACAAGATTATTGACTTATCGTCACTATTCAAGACTGAAGAACATATCTTCCTCCTAAAGATAATTGACTTATCGTAACTATCGTTACTTCTCTTAATTTTGTGATTGGCCGATCCAATGGCACGTCACCACATTACGTCATATTACGTCATATAATTATTATTTCGGTCAATCACAAGATTACATACATTTTTTCATATTTAAATTATTAAATATATTTACATAATTAGTTTTTATAAATTTATAAACTTTTCATAAAACTTTCTCAACCCACTCTACTACAGAGGACTGTTTCGGTATCTACTCAAAGTTTAAGATAAACATTTATAAAGGTAGTTTCATTAAGTCAACAAGGTGCTGCCTATCTCCGCAATGCTATTTCCTTGATTGTTGTGTGAACATTACTAAGAAATGGTTATTGATATGTACATGAACATTTTTAGACATGTTCTTAAACCCTTATCTTGAATAATAGCTATTATTATTTGAAAATTTTGTGAAGATAATTTCTTATCATTTTTAGTTTTCTTAAAAAAGCACAGAACTTTCAGATATTTTTTAAAACTACTATTATGCATCTCTGAGAAAAATATCTTCTTATTATAATTGAGGTTAGTCTGCTTAATACACAGAATAACATTCATATGTTTTAGTTGAATAGTTTTTTTAAAAAAACGTGTACCAAAACCTGAAAAAAATGTGAAACTGAGAAAAACAGCTTTCAATGTTTATATATTAATTACTGACTTCACCCATGACTCAGGACATTCCTGCTGCATAGTCTTGACTCTCCGTATCCTCCCTTGTTCTTTTAAAGTTCCTCTTCATTTTTCTTGCCTTCTTTCCCAGTTCCTAAATCATTTTACCTGCTTTCAGGACTCGCAACTCATCAAATTCCGTATATGTCCACCATCATAATTAGCACATGTATTGTGCGAACCGGGCCCCCTAACCTCTAAAGTATATGTGGTTTCACTGTCTATTGCATTTATATTTACCACATTTATGGCTCTGTTTCTTGTAAAACTATCGCCTGTAAACTTTCTTTTTCCAAATGGTTTTGGCCTAACCATATCATATATTCAACAATAACTAGTACAAAACACTCAAAACAAGTAACTGTTTATTGCACAGCCGAAGACATAAGAAAAACTAGCATCCTTAGGGTTACAGTGGTACCGATAGGAAGCTTGAATGTTCCCCTACAAAACAAGGCCTAGTTTATAAATATCTGTTCAGTATTTCAGAAGGTAAGATTGGTTTTCTAAAAATTTACGAAAAGGGTGCTGGCAAAAACTCAACACTCACTAACAGTAGATGTAAATTAGGTATAAATTATTGCTCCAAAAAACTTTCTAACTATACATTTGTAATCTATAGGGCTGAAATTATACTAAAATGAAAAATAAAACAGTGAATTTTAACCCCAAGTGAAGTACCTCCTCATCTAAAATATTTTGTTGTAAAAGCTAGAGTGCAAGTCTAAAGCGATATATAAATGTTTAAAATGTAGGTCGTTGTGTTTGGTCATTCAAATTAACATGAGGTATAAACACCTTGCAATTTTAAATAAAACAACAACCAACTTGTCAACTTCACCCTAATCGTTGCTGATTTCTGAGATATTCCTTTTTTATTTAAAATTCCAGGTGTTTATACCTCAAATTCATTTGAAATTCCAAACAAAACAACCTACATTTTAAACATTTAAACATAAATTTTGACTTGCACTCTATGTTTTACAACAGAATATTTAATGAAACTAATTTTGTAAGTGTTTATCTTAAAGTTGGAGCAGATAGGAAAACAGTCCTGTGTAGTAGAGTGGGTTGAGAGAGTAGTGTAACTACAATATATTAGTTTACCGCCATAAAGATTCATAGACTAGCAAACGTTCTTTTAATCGTATTCCTGCGCGCTAGGAGACAATCCGTTTACCAAATGTGTACTGCTGTCCATAGGTGGCACCACGGGCAAAACACAATAAGCCGGAAGATTATTGTAACTTTTTATAGATTTTCAGAACAACTTACATAACTTCGCTGTTTGGGCACGGTCTAAACTTCGCTTGCTTTTTACATTGTATAAATACAGAGCAGCAGTAATGTATATTAACACAATACTGTAAGTACAAATATTTGTGTTTTAAAAAGGAAGTCTGGTGATTTGGGAATATCTATGTGGTTCTTCCGAATTCATTTTGTAATTTTAATAACGATTCTATACATACTGCTCATTTTGTTGGAACATTTATCTAATTCTGATACTGGATTTATGTCGAATCGTATAGAAGGATGACGAATTATGCCCCTCGTTGAGGTGATCATTTGGAACAGGGTTGGAATTGATGATTCTTGAAGTCCCAGCTTATCTCGGCGTGGCTTCAGTCGGTTGAGCTAGATATCTTCTTTTACAGGGGTGGTACGGCGGAAGGAAATTTTACGTAAAATGAGTAATCATTTTACTCTGTATTAAATAATGTAGAAACTTTTTATTTCCTTACTTCAATTAACACCAGTTCGAACAAAATGTATGATACAACATTTATAACACTATTCTTACACAAGATTCGCTTGATGTGACGCGTTTATCTGGATGCGTGCAAGAATCAAAAGTTTTATACGTTTGTTCACCACCGTGTATAATAATTAAATTGTGCGTCTTCTAGCGATGATATTTAATGTAAAGATTATCTAGTTATACTCGATGATTGTTACGAGAATAAACTTATACTCTTCCGCACACAACGGCGTTTAAGAAGAGAACCTTACATCCGTTCACGGCGACTGTTAGGAGAAGAATGACCGGTTCCGCTTCTTCTACACATTAGCATTTCGCTAATAGTTCAATCCCTCTAGAGGAATATTGAATATCCTCCATGGCAACGTAAAATCTTCTATATCTGATTGGTCCACGTTTTACGATATACGCGTCACACCAATCACAAATAAGTTTGTTATTCCACACTTTTGTGACGTCATTTCCACTTACATAGCTTCTCTGTGCGTGACTCACTCTACATAACCTCACATAATACAATATTTGAAACTCTTTGGGGACAACATAAAATAACTGTTTCAGATGCCCCTCTTCAGAATATATGGAAAATTAACTTAAATCTCCCAATAATATTGTTCCATATATTCTGAAGAATGCCCCAATTATTAAACATTATTACAACAATGAACAATTAATACAATTTAAAAATAACAATATAAAATCAGAAATTATTCGAACACAATAATAATAAACAAAACATTTTTCAGTAATTCATAAACATCTTATTTTTTTTTTTTTTTTTTTTAAATCATTTGTTCTTGTGAGTGTCAAGGCTTTTGAATGGTTTTAAAAGTGTTTTGTGATATTTTCCTATCATTTTATTATCATCGTCTCTTAATTCGTACGTATGGTCCCCAAATTTTCTTACTATTTTATATGGACCTTTATATAACAAATTCATTCTCCAATAGGATTTGATTTTAGAACTGGAGATATTAAATGTCTTTACGAGAACTTTATCATTTATTTCAGGATTCCATTTCGCTCCTTTTCTTTGTATCTTTGATAATCTTTTCTCTGCTTTTTCTTTTATTCTTCGAAATGCTTCAGCACACTTTTCTTCTTCATTCAATTCCATTTCATCTACTTTTAAGGTTGTTGGTGCTTTTATTACTAGAGGTTCAGGTTGTAGTCCAGTCATTAATTCGATTGGTGAAAATTTGGTAGTAGAGTTTGGGGTATTGTTAATGATTTTCTAAATAATATGGTAGTATTTGTACCAGCCTCGGTGGTTAGAATGACACAGAATTCTGAAATACAAGCCCAAATCACGCGTCACTCTCTCGCAAGGATTTCCTTGGGGAAAATATGCTGAAGAGTAATACATCTTAATATTATTGTTCTTCATCTCTGAAGTAAACAATTTACTCCGGTGAACCGTTGCGTTGTCTGATAATATTGCCTTTATTGGCCCATACTTTGGTATCCATTCTTTTAAAATTTTATTTCCATTTTCTAGCATATCGTTTATTACTTCAGATGCTTGTTGTCTAATAGTGATAGGCACAGATCTACTTTTATGAGTATAAGGAGCAATGTCGTTCACCTTAAATGTATGTATGTACTTATTACACAATCCAGGTTTCGTACTAAAAACGTTCCTGTTCTTTAGTATACATAACCTCAATTGTTCTCTTTGCGCGTGATTTAAATTGTATGTTTTCCCTAACTTTTCTTTCAAAGTTCTTTGGAATATCATTTCTTCCTCTTCTTGTTTTCGCTCGGTGTCGGTATTTAATGTGTTTATTTGGCAACAATGATCTCCAAGGTCAAACGTCTCATTTTCTTTATTATTTAAAAGTAAATTCTCTTTACCACTATCATCTTCTTCATTATTAATTATATCTTCTTCGTATAATATTATATTTTCTACAAAAAACCTATCATTATTTATACTATCCCTCTCATCCTCTTTTAATATAATTTCTTCTAACAAATTTATTTTGATTACTTCATTATCTCCTTTGACCTTCATTTCATGTTTTTCGAAATCTATCACACTTTGCCAACCATACAATACATCATTGCCAATAATAATATCACGAGCTAAGTTTGGTATTACCAATACGATAAAATTGAAATTCAAATCATCTATTCGCGCAGGAATTAACGCTTGATATTTAACTTTATCTTTCTTTTTCCCAATAGCTGTGCTACAGTATACATTACACACGTTTAAATATTCAATCCTAAACTTGGATAGTAATTCCTTGAATAAGTTCTCACTTATTACTGATGAACTAGCTCCTGTGTCTATCAATACTTTATATTCGCTATCGCCTATACGAAGGTTAATCTGAGGTGGATTTACTAATTCCCGATCTTTACTTCTGGAGAGAGTGAGCTTATCTTCTGGTAAATTTTGAATTTTGATTTTGCCCTGTGTCATTTCTACCGAACCACTTTCCAAGGCACAAAATGATTTGGTACTCAGTTTTCCGCATTAGTGCGGTCTGTAGTTACACTAGCAGTTGGGTTGGTACTACCGTTATTTATTTCTCCTTCTATTCCCTGAGTCGGTGTCCTTTCTAGGTTATTGTCTGCCCTTTCAAACCTAGGACCCCTAAAATCTCTTAATGAAGAGTCTTCGATGCTAGTTCCTCTTCCTCTACTTTGATAACCCGTTCTTAAGTTATTTCCCCTGTAAAACCTCAGTTGATTCACCTGATTACTCCTCACATTTCCCACAGGTTGGTCATTATTATAATTCCTCCTAGGAGTATTTGGTATTCTCCTTCCTATACCTGGCACTACCGATTCATATGTCTTTCTGGGGTTGTACTCTCTTCGTTCATAGTTGTCTCTTGAACGTGCCCCGCCCCAATTTTGGTTAAAACTATTTTGGTTTTGGTTAGTATGGTTGTGATTTTCCTGAATGTTGGTCTTACTTCCTGTCTATTTACTTGCTTTTGTTCTATATGAGTCTTGTCAGAATCAACTTGACTATGAGTAGAATCAGAATTAAGGTTATGAGCCTCAAATTCTGATAATAACTCAATCATATCAGTAAAGTCGACGGGCTTAGCCACAATTAGGTGGTTTCTAATGTGTGGTGGATAATGTCGTATTAGCATATTCACGATCTCGGTTTCCGACATATCTGGATTCACAAGTTTACTTTTGTTAGCAAGTTTTAGGAAATATTCAGTCATGGACACACCCTTCTTGAACTCGAATTTACCAGTGGCCAGTTCGACTTTAATTCTTCTCTGTCTTTCTGGACCCCAGAACCTATTTATAAACACATTCCTAAACATACTATACGTTTCATGTGATGCTAGTGTTAACCTCAGCCATTCTAAAGCATTTTTCTTCAAACACCTTTTAACAATCATCATCCTAAATTCATTTGGAATCTTTTTAATTTTAAAATATTCTTCTAATTCCTTTAGAAATATTTTGGGATTGTCTCCCGATTCTTCTTCGAAAGTAGGTGGACTTATGTCATGCAACAAATAATTTGTACAATTTGTGTTACCTTGACTGTGTAACTGTGTATGTGTGTGCATGTTTTGTATTTGTCCATTACCATTTACTTCACAATCAGGTGACAAAGATTCTGTATCGTCACTCTCCAAATAATTCTCTAAGTTTTGTACAATATTACCTGAATTACCAGGTGAGTCAATACATGTAATATTCTTAGATTTTATTACCCTCTGGTTCTCAGAAATTTTGCTTGCCTGTAATGCAACCACAACTTGATTCAGCTTGCTAATGTTTTCTTTCTCTCTCTCAAAACTTTCCTGTGCCAAATCTATTCTTGTAATCATTTCACTATTCAACTTACTGACTTCATCATATTTAACTTTTAGTTCATCTTGTTGTGTTTGCACCTCAGTAGCCATTAGTTTAACATCATTTCTGATACTATTTACCTCTCTTACAAAATTATTCTGTATTTCAGTATTTTCCTCATGGTATTTCCGTGAATTATCTAATAAGACTACATCTATTTCTTGTCTTATTCTATTCTCTAATTCACCTATTTCTACTTTTTGTTTTTCTACAAATTCTACTTGTTGTTGCTTAAGGATTTCTGACTCCTTAGCCAATTCACTTCTTATATCTTTTACTACATTTTCCTGACTTATTTTCATTTCCTGAAACATCTCTTTTAACTTAGACATTTCTCCATCATGAGATTCTATTTTCTGTTTTAAAGATTTTATGCCTTCTCTACACTCTTCTCTTCCTTGATCTATCCTAGCTTCTAATTTCTCTGAACTTTGATCTACTTTAGCATTTAAATTACTCATTTCCTGCCTTAAATTTTGATCTGCCTTTTCTGAATTCTGTTTTATTTCCTGTCTTATTTCCTGTCTAAAACTATTTAAATTTTCTGAATTTTGATCTGAATTCTGTCTTATTTCCTGTCTTATTTCCTGTCTAAAACTATTTAAATTTTCTGAATTTTGATCTGAATTCTGTCTTATTTCCTGTCTTATTTCCTGTCTAAAACTATTTAAATTTTCTGAATTTTGATTCATATCCTGTCTTAAATTATCCATTTTAGCATCAACATTACTCATCATTTTCTCTAACCTGTCTATTATCATTTCATTAACTTTACTCTGCATAATTTCTGTTCTACTTGTTCCTGCATCATCACTAATCATTCCTTCCACTACTTCCCTGACTTCTTGTATTTCTGCTCTCTTATCACTAACTAGTCTTTCCACTCCTTCCCCAACATTTTTATTCTTATTGTCTGTTAATTTTTTACCTTCCATTTTAGGTAATATTTTTCCCTTTCTTAATAACATAAAAAAAATGAAAATTATAATTTTGTCACTTTTCCTATTAATTATCTATTAAGATTTTCCGTACTCACTTTTCTTCTTTCTTCTTTCTTGATTCGAAGTTACCTGTCCATTACACTATTTATTCTCCTGTGGTGTAATCCTCCTTCTGCCTATTCGAGCCATACAGTTGGGCGCCATTTTGGTACTGGATTTATGTCGAATCGTATAGAAGGATGACGAATTATGCCCCTCGTTGAGGTGATCATTTGGAACAGGGTTGGAATTGATGATTCTTGAAGTCCCAGCTTATCTCGGCGTGGCTTCAGTCGGTTGAGCTAGATATCTTCTTTTACAGGGGTGGTACGGCGGAAGGAAATTTTACGTAAAATGAGTAATCATTTTACTCTGTATTAAATAATGTAGAAACTTTTTATTTCCTTACTTCAATTAACACCAGTTCGAACAAAATGTATGATACAACATTTATAACACTATTCTTACACAAGATTCGCTTGATGTGACGCGTTTATCTGGATGCGTGCAAGAATCAAAAGTTTTATACGTTTGTTCACCACCGTGTATAATAATTAAATTGTGCGTCTTCTAGCGATGATATTTAATGTAAAGATTATCTAGTTATACTCGATGATTGTTACGAGAATAAACTTATACTCTTCCGCACACAACGGCGTTTAAGAAGAGAACCTTACATCCGTTCACGGCGACTGTTAGGAGAAGAATGACCGGTTCCGCTTCTTCTACACATTAGCATTTCGCTAATAGTTCAATCCCTCTAGAGGAATATTGAATATCCTCCATGGCAACGTAAAATCTTCTATATCTGATTGGTCCACGTTTTACGATATACGCGTCACACCAATCACAAATAAGTTTGTTATTCCACACTTTTGTGACGTCATTTCCACTTACATAGCTTCTCTGTGCGTGACTCACTCTACATAACCTCACATAATACAATATTTGAAACTCTTTGGGGACAACATAAAATAACTGTTTCAATTCTGATGAACAAGCCTTTTGTAAACGTCTCACAAGCCGTAGAATTTTAATGGAATCTGACGTTTGCGAGAAGACTCTAAAAAGATTTAAGGAAGCACGTCACGTTTATAAGAGTCAGCTAAGAATCGAACATCTGCCATTGCGAATTATAAAACAGGAGACGTTATAATCTGATTCCGCTATTTCCAGACTTGAATCATTTGCTGGGCGATTTAATAACATAACTTAAATGGCAAACGCTCTTATCCATGTTAATTGAGGTGCACGAGACGTATCTTACTAAAAAATGTAAAAAAAAAAAAAAAAAAAAAAAAAAAACGTTACTAGAGGAACCTCGGGCCGAACTGCCAAGCCCCTCGCGTCGGGTCCGGCCTCGGTAGAGTGGTGGTAGCATCTCTGCCTCACTTAAAGAGGTCCCGAGTTCGATCTTGGTCAGGGTGTGTTACCTGGATTAGGATTTTTCCGGGCTTTCCCTTATCCTGAAAGACGAATGTCAAGTAGCTCTAAGCTCTATGGACCGTGGGCCCATTTGAGCATCATTTCACCCATTCCATTCATCCTCTGATATGACTCGACGTTGGAGGACGTAAATTACAGACCAAAACCCTCCCGTCGAGCAGTTGCTCCGATTTGTTTGGACTCGAGGGAGGCAATGTGTTCCCGACACCCACGGGAAATTGGGTACCTTCGGCCAATATACGGACGCCCGGAAGGGGTAGAGAGTTGCCTCATAATTATCGGTTCTAGTTGTTTAACAATAAAAATGTTATCTACACAGGATCTGCCTCTTCTAAATCCACTTGTTCTTCCGAGAGAAGACATACAGCTATATTCTGCAACCTTTTGTTTATTATTTTAACAAATATTTTATAGGCCGTATCCAGTAAACATATTCCTCTGTAGTTGCTACAGTCATTTCGTTTCCCTCTCTTAAGGATAGAGATAGTTTGGACTATAAGCCAATCTTCTGGGATACATTGCTTCTTCCAGCACATATTATAGAAATGTAGCAGTCGGATCTTTAGCAATAAACCTCCATATTTAAATAGCTCTACGTTTAATCCATATAGGCCCGTTGCTTTCCTATTTTTAGTTTTTATGAATGCATCTTCTAATTCTTCAATTAAAATTAAATCTCCTTCATTTGTGACCGTGCCTTCTGGTTTTTCGTTATTTATCTCCGCATTTTCATCATACCATAAAGCTTTTTAATGTTCTAAACATTTAGACTCGGGTATTATACTTAAATATGCTGTATCTTTCTCATTTTGGTTTATATGTTTCAGCAGTTTATATGCAAAGAGCTGTCTTCCATGTAAGTCGTGTTCTATATATCCTATAAATTTATTCGAAGATGCATCGTTTAACTTCCTCACCAAACTCTTACCCATATTTCGCTTCGTCTTATATGTTTGTTTAGTTTCCTTAGTATTTAATTATAAGTATATATGACACGCTTTCTTTTTTTCCTCGACTGCCTTTGCAATTTCTTCATTGCACATTCTTAGTCCCTTTCTTCTTCTTTTTTTCTTTGTGCCTAGTGCTTGTTTGGCAGCTTCTTCTATGGAGCCTTTTACATTCCTCCATTCCACTTCAACGTCATCACTAGTTGTTATTTCTTGTAATCGTTGAGATAAGCGGTTTTGATATAAGTATTTTTACTATCGTCCTGTAATAAACATAGTTTAAATACTTCTTCATTTACTTCCGTAGAGTTATTCTTTTTCTTCCATCTAGTTAACAAAGCAATTTTAGCCAATCCTAAGTAATGATCTGAGTATATTTCAGCACCTCTAGCTATATGTACATCTTGTACTTGCTTGTTAATCTTTTTGTCCAATAAAACATCATCTATTATATTTCTAGAACCTCTAGCACCCCAGGTATATCTGCTGATATCTTTTCTTATGAAAAATGTATTTGTAGTTTTTAAATCATTACTATTAGCAAGCAATATAAGTGAGTCTCCATTATTGTTTTTACGTTGCTCTCCATATACTCCTAATATTTCTGGGATCATATTATTTCCAAGTGTTTATACCTCATATTCATTTGAATTTACAAACAAAACAACCTACATTTTAAACATTTAAACATAACTTTTAACTTGCACACTATCATTTACAACAAAATATTTAATGAAACTAATTTTGTAAGTGTTTATCTTAAAGTTGAAGTAGATAGGAAAACAGTCCTGTGTAGTAGAGTGGGTTGAGAAAGTGGTGTGACTACAATACATTACTCTACCGCCATAAAGATTCGTAGACTAGCAAACGTTCTCTTAATTGTATTCCTGGGCGCTAGGAGACAATCCTTTTACCGAACGTGTACTGCTGTCCATAGATGGCACAACGTGCAAAACACGATAAGCCGGAATATTATTGTAACTTTTTATACGTTTTCAGAACAATTTACACAATTTCGCTGTTTGGGTATAGTCTGGACTTCGCTTGCCTTTTAGCTTTGGGAAATATAGGGCAGCAGTAATATCTATTAACACAATACTGTAAGTGCAAATATTTGTTTTTGAAAAAGGAAGTCTGGTGATTTGGGAATATCTATGTGGTTCTTCCGAATTCATTTTGTAATTTTAATAACGATTCTATACATACTGCTCATTTTGTTGGAACATTTATCTAATTCTGATGAACAAGCCTTTTGTAAACGTCTCACAAGCCGTAGAATTTTAATGGAATCTGATGTTTGCGAGAAGACTCTAAAAAGATTTAAGGAAGCACGTCACGTTTTTAAGAGTCAGCTAAGAATCGAACATCTGCCATTGCGAATTATAACACAGGAGAAGTTATAATCCGATTCCGCTATTTCCAGACTTGAATCATTGCTGGGCGATTTAATAATATAACTTAAATGGCAAACGCTCTTATCCATGTTAATTGAGGTGCACGAGACGCATCTTACACAAAAATGTAAAAAAAAAAAAAAAAAAACGTTACTAGAGGAACCTCGGGCGGAACTGCCGAGCCCCTCGCGTCGGGTCCCGCCTCGGTAGCGTGATGGTAGCATCTCTGCCTCACTTCAAGAGGTCCCGAGTTCGAATCTTGGTCAGGGTGAGTTACCTGGATAAGGATTTTTCCGGGATCTCCCTTATCCTGAAAGACGAATGTCGAGTAACTCTAAGCTCTATGGACCGTGGGCCCATTTAAGCATCATTTCACCCATTCCATTCATCCTCTGATATGACTTGACGTTGGAGGATGTAAATTACAGAACAAAACCCTCCCGTCGAGCAGTTGCTCCGATTGGGTTGGATTCGAGCGGGGCAGTGTGTTCCCGACACCCACGGGAAATTGGGTACCTTCGGCCAATATACGGACGCCCGGAAGGGGTAGAGAGTTGCCTCATAATTATCGGGTTCTAGCCTGCAGAGGAAGCAGAAGGTGTGCCGAATCACCAGGAGCGCCCACCGAGGTTTTCGGTAGTCTTCCCTCCGGGCTTAACACGGGTAAGTGGCGTATACACTTCCATCCCGTCTTGACGTTGCTGTCAACGGGGGGGGGCTTTTTAAAAAATCAGGTGTTGCCTTATCGAAAGATCCCCGGAGTTATCAATCGCTCCCGAGTTGATGGAGGTTAATAGCGGTAAAATAGGGAAACATGGCTAGAAAACGACAGAGTTTCGCGGCTTAGAGAGATATTAGCAGACTGTGGTTCACCATAAGCGAATAAATGTCCCAACAAATTTAATAATCCACACCATAATCGGCATTGAAGGCATAAAAAGCATGCCATACCATGCCGTGCCATGTGGTGCACGCTCTATTTAGCAAGAAGGCTTTTGCTGCGCGCCCAGCCGTGTTTTAAGGGTTTTGCCGCCTGTAAGGTATTGAATTTTGGATATTTAGGGTGAGATGTGGGTTTTTAGATTTGAATTACTTTATGAGGTTACGGTTTTGTACGTAGCTGTTGAATGACTGGATGCAATGCCTTGCACCCTGGTGTTTTAATTTTGATTTACTTTGGTAAATATTATTATGCTAAACAGCTTGGAAAATTTATGTGGGTGACAGCTTAAGCTGCTGTTCGGATTAGCTGCTGGGTTATCTCAGGTGCCCGCAATCCATGCGGGTAACCGGTGCTGTCTGGAACGGCGTCTAGTGGGGTCGTAATCCCCCAAATATCTGAAAAGGGCGCTTATGTGAGTTCGTAAATTGGCGTATAATTTTGATGCCCGGCGCTTAATTTCATCATCTACGTATGGAAAACACGAGGCTTCGTGAAACCAGCTGATAGGAAAATAACTTCCCACGGTATATATAGACCTTAGTCCTCTATTCTGTGCACGTTGAAGCCATGCTAGCCAGCTGACTGCGGCCATGCCTCAGACCTCACAGCCATATAGCATTACCGGGATTACCAGCGCACAGAAGAGGTATAACTTAAGGCCAATTTACATCGAGGGCGACCTCAGCATTGATACCTTCGCCGATAGGTCCTCAATGATCCACCGAAAAGTTAGACCTCTGTCCAAATCAGTGGCGGCTGTTGAATTATTTTATTGGTGGTGCACAAATGAAAAATAAAACACAGAGTAGTAGTGACTCAGCTATTTATGCAGAAGCTCTGCTCTCTTCACCTTACACCTGGCGAATCTATCTTTTGCGTTGAAGTCGCTGATCCTCATAACAAACTCCCTCTCATTTGAAAACATTGCTAATGCTGACAATCGGTCCTGTTACATTCTGTCCATAAGGAAAGTTTTTATTCTTTTTAAAGTTGAGAAACATCGTTCTGCTTCAGGGGTAGACAATGGCATAGTTAACAACACTCGCAGGAGTTTGACACATTCGCTGAATGTAGCACATAAATTGTTTCCTTAATGAAGTCCATGAAGCACCAAGCGCCGGATATTTAACGAAATTCCTCTCGACTGCAAGTCTTCTTCTTGTCCTTGTTGTTCTTCTTGCTCTTCGCTTCATGGCATAGGCAATCAAATGCCTGTTCCGCTTTCGAAGTCCTCCAGCCTTTGTTTCCTGGGTCTGCCCACCTAAATCCTAACTCTTGGAATGATACTGTAATATTTGTTTTGTAAGTCTATTATCTGAATTCTTTCAACATGTTCCTTCCATTGTTGTTTGAGATCCTTTTACCTATCATTCGACCTAAAAATTTCCAGCTCTTCTCTTACATTTACATTTCTTATTAAGTCCCTCTTCGTGCATCCTTTCACACTTCTCAAGAATAGCATTTCAATTAGTTGTTTAACAATAAAAATGTTATCTACACAGGATCTGCATCTTCTAAATCCACTTTGTTCTTCCGAGAGAAGACATTCAGCTTTATTCTGCAACCTTTTGTTTATTATTTTAACAAATATTTTATAGGCCGTATCCAGTAAACATATTCCTCTGTAGCTGCTACAGTCATTTCGTTTCCCTCTCTTAAGGATAGAGATAGTTTGGAATATAAGCCAATCTTCTGGGATACATTGCTTCTTCCAGCACATATTATAGAAATGTAGCAGTCGGATCTTTAGCAATAAACCTCCATATTTAAATAGCTATACGTTTAATCCATATAGGCCCGTTGCTTTCCTATTTTTAGTTTTTATGAATGCATCTTCTAATTCTTCAATTAAAATTAAATCTCCTTCATGTGTGACCGTGCCTTCTGCGTTTTCGTTATTTATCTCCACATTTTCATCATACCATAAAGCTTTGTAATGTTCTAGCCAATTAGACTCGGGTATTTTACTTAAATATGCTACATCTTTCTCATTTTGGTTTATATGTTTCAGCAGTTTATATGCAAAGCGCTGTCTTCCATGTAAGTCGTCTTCTACATCTCCTATAAATTTATTCCAAGATGCATCGTTTAAGTTCCTCACCAAACTATTACCCATATTTCGTTTTGCCTTATATGTTTGTTTAGTTTCCTTAGTATTTAATTATAAGTATATATGACAAGCTTTCTTTTTTTCCTCGACTGCCTTTGCAATTTCATCATTCCACATTCTTAGTCCCTTTCTCCTTATTTTTTTGTTTTTGCCTAGTGCTTCTTTAGTCTTTTACTTTAGTCACTTAAAACATATCTAATTCTTCTCTATTTAAATATTATATACAATTATAATTTAAAAGTTAAACTATAAACCATCTAGATTTTTTCTAAATTTCTTCAGCGACAGGGGACAGCACTGAAAGGCTGCGACAGGCAATCCATTCCATTCTTCAATGGTTCTATTAACAAAAGAAAATTTTCCTACGTCGGTTCTGTATCTTCTACCCTTAATTGTATACCTATGATCGTTTCGTCCATAATAATCCGGATTATCTATCCTTACACTAACGTCCACCCATGCCTGTACACAAGCATTAGCTTTCAATAATGCTACCTACCTATGTATTTTACGTTTAATTCTTAATTCCTCCCATTTAGTCTCATCTCCTTTTATAGGCCCAAAATGCTTGCCTCTTTTTATGAGTTTTATTGCCCTCTTCTGTATTTTTTCTAATGGATCGATTTGGTTAGCTCTATACGGGTCCCAGCATGCTACTCCATATTCCATAACCGGCCGCACTAAGGCTTTATAGGCAATTCCCTTTGGTCCTAGCGCTCCTTTTTTTCAACATTCTCATTACGAAATGTAATGCGTTCCACTCATTCCTAGATGTGGAATTTACTTGTTCGTCCCATTCAGCATTACTTGCCAGGTACACTCCCAAGTATTTGCAGCTGTCCACCTGTGGAATTTGCACCCCTCCCATGTGATAGATAACAATAATTTTGCCCTTAGTTCAACTAAAAACAATGGACTTACTTTTCTTGGCATTAATTGACATTTTGTTAGCCGCAGCCCAATTACAGATTTCAGTTAAATCATCCTGAAGAGCGGTTTCATGCTCTGTATTCCGAATTTTATTATAAATGATACAATCGTCTGCAAACATCCTTTTCTGGAAGTTAATATTAACAGCAATGTCATTAACAAAAACAAGAAACAGTAAAGGTCCTAGTACTGAGCCTTGCGGCACGACCGGAATTATGTTTCTCCTATCGGACAGCTCTTTACCTACTTTAACATTTTGCGTTCTCCCTTTCAAAAAATGTTTAACCTATAATAATACGCGTTTGTCAATTCCTGTATTAGCTAGCTTACAAATAAGCAAACTATGTGGCACTACATCAAAAGCTTTAGAAAAGTCAATTACCACTGCATCAGTTCTTCCCCCGGCATCTACCTCATCTGCCAAATCTTGAAATAATGAAGTAATTTGACTTTCGCACGAATACCCAGGTCAAAATCCATGTTGCGCTTCATTAAACCACTTTTTATTTTCTAACTCCTCTCGTATATATTCTGCAATTAAATGCTCCATTAATTTACATACTACTGAAGTTAGCCTAACTGGACGATAATGATTTATTTCTGTTTTATTACCCCCATTATAAATCGGAACTATAATAGCTGTTTTCCAGTCTTCCGATAAGGCACAGTTGTTAATTGACATTTTGAACAAGGGCGTAAGATAGGGAATCATGGCTGAACCCCCAAGCTTTAATATTTCAGTAGGTATATTGTCTGGTCTCCTTGATTTTCAGCTTTGCAGCATCTTAATCCTTTTGCGTAATTTGGGCGCCATTATTTGAAAAGTCTTTTCACCACTCTCCCCAATTTCCTGTTCGGAACTATCGTCGGATTTAAGAAAAACCGATACAAAATGCGAATTTAATATATTAGCTTTGTCCCTTCACTTAATACATCTATCCCATTAACGTTAAATTGTGGTATGCCCTCTTTATTTCCCCTGCGTCTTTTTACATTATTGTAAAATGATCTCCAACAGTTATTTGTCCCGCTAAAAACGTTATCTAAGAATCGTTCCTGCGCTTGCAACTTTTCGTCTTATAATTGTTTAGCTAATTCTTTAAAGTTGTTAAGATGCCATTCTGACATCTTCCTTATATTATAAGCGTGCCTAGTCTTTCTTTTAATTGTCCTAATACATTTTGTATAAAATTCTGGATCCGCTTTATGTTTAATAACTTTAAAAGGTACGTGTTCTCTAATTGTTTCCAGGAAAAGTGTTTTGAAACTAACCCATGCTTCATTTACACTAGTGGCAGATTTTACAAATAACCCATATATTTTCCGGAGAAATGTTTGGATAGCCTCCCCGTTCGCCCTATGGAAATCCCAAATAATTACTTGTTCCGTTTCAAACCGGTTTGTCTGCCCTTTCCAGTTTAGGTCTAATTGCACACACTGATGGTCACTTATTCCTAGAAAGACATCGCATGCAGAAAACAATGACTCAGGTTTGCATAAAAATACGTCCAGTAATGCTGATTGTCGAGTAACAGTTTTCACGACTTGAAATAACCATGATCCCAAACCAGAAAGTTAACGAGCTTTTGAGCTTCACCTCCTATTAAGTGTCCGTCCCAGTTTACATTTGGCAGATTTAGATCCCCTGCTAATAAAACATTTTTTTCCCCTTTGGAAGAGATTTTCTCCACTAGTTTATAAGGTGTAGCATAATCAGTTTCTCCAGGTGGTCTATAGCAAGCTATTATTGTTAAATTATTCCCTATGTTTGCTTGATCAATAATTTCGATTGCCATAATCTCAATTTCTTCTTCTACCCATAATGCTTTGCTGTTTAACTCTGATTTAGCGCAAATAAAGATTCCCCCTCCCCTTCCAAACCTGTTCCTCCTAAACACCCTGTAATCTGTTCTGAATACTTCTGAATCATTAATGTCAACATTAAGCCATGATTCCTTACCTGTAATGACACTTGGATTGCATATTTCTACTTAATTCCAAAACTCAACAATTTTATTCATAATACTACGGCAATTTACCTGTAGCAGTCTTAAGGAATCAGCCCCTACCTGAAAGTCTACGTTTTCGTGAAGTTGGTGTCATTGCTGCCCTCGCTGCTCGTTGCCGTCAGCCCACTTCCTCACCCTCGCGAACAGAGCTGCCAGATTTGACGATCCTCTTCGGTTCAAGTGTACCCCATCCCGTCCGTAGTTCCAGTCTTCAATCCACGAGTTCGGGTCCAGAAACTGAGCACCCAGTCGCTCCGCTACCCATGAAAAAGTTTCATTTACCTGCATCACCTTTCTCCAGCTGGAGTCGCGTCGTCTTAGTACTCCACTGACGACAATTTTTGCTGAAGAAACGCCTGTTTTGTCCTTTTAACTAAGTGTACATGTCACCCAACACATAGTTAACACTTCTCCGCAAGTCATTGCTCCCGACATGTAATACGATTGTCCGATATTTGCCTTCTATCTCCTCTTGCTTTCTCTCGATTTCCCTCAGCAGACCGTCAACTCTTATGCCAGGATAGCAAACTACCTCCGCCGTTGGATTTCCAGCATGTCTCACAATAGAGTCACCGACTATTAGGCAAGATTTCTCCTCTTCTTTTACTCTTTCTTCCCCATGCTCCCTCAGTTGACGGTTTTCAGCTTCGAGCCTCCGAATGATATCTTCCGCCTGTTGTAGGTTAATGCGTAGTTCCCGTGCTTCTTCTTGAAACTGCTCCAGTTTCCTCTCATTTGCGGTGACGGTCTAGGCTCCCCTGCATTCCTTACGTACCCAGGTTTCCTCGATATTCATGTCCCTCTTCACTTTCTGGCAGCCAAAGTGGAACCACTTCGAGCAATTACTGCACATAAGTCCGGTCCTCAGAACTTTAATCCAGCTCCCACATCGTTCGTCCGCTACAGGTCCTGGATTAATTCGATTGCCCCTATCACTAGTAGAGTTACTAATACAAAAATTAAGAAATAACTCTGTGAGGTTTCCGTAGTACCTTCACGCTGACTACCTGCTCCCCGTGAGCGCAGACCCGACCACATTCCGATCCTCGCCCAGTAAATCACCAAGTCAACACCCATTGTCTCAAATCGTTTCTACCTGCCTCTCTACCTGGCACGTCCGATCTCCTCAAGCTCCAGACACCAGCTGAATACACGCATACATGCCAACCAATAATGATAGTCATATAGTGCTTACGTCGCGATTTATTGTTATAGTACAGATAATAGTGTAATAGCGAAAAAAGAATTGTAGTGCATGCGTTTAATGCACTCACAGAGAAGAATCCGTCTTTGTCAGTGAGAGAAGTCGAACAGCTGTGCCCTCAACTTACAGGTGTGTTAGGTGCATAGGAACATCGTGACATGAAATTGATACAACAGGAAAACTTACCACTCCAGGGGCAATATTGCTGTTTGTCGAAGACGATAGTTAAGGACAATCAAGCTGTACCGACATACAAGTCGCAAAATATACTACCTTGACGAAACTTGGGTGAATGAAGAACAGACGACAAGTATGGCCTGACACGACTTTTAAGACTGAACGACAAGCATTTTTGCAAGGTATGTGTGCTGGTTTAAAAAGTCCAAGTGGAAAAGGCCGAAGGCCCTTCATTATAAACGTGTTCCAGTTTCATTGCTCATTCACTCAGTTTCAACTTCGTCAGTTTCATTATAAACTTCATTATTTTTGCATGCCTTCATATTCTTATTTGTATGATTTTATCTATCTTCCTGGCAATTATTATGACGTTTACTGCAGGTTTAAATGTGACGGGAAGGCACCGCCTATGGCCTATGGTGCGAAAGCATTAGCCAATTAGGATGAGGGGGAAGTTAGTTGCACGCGGAGTGATACAGGTCAGCGGGGCATGGTTATATGTAACAGACAATAGACAATTTGTTTATAAACAAAATATGTTCTTATAATACACTACAGCTATTTTTAAAACAAAATAGCTGTCAAGCAAGGGACATGGAGGGTCGTTGCTATGGAAACGTAAACAAAGGTTGCCAAATTGGGTGCACTGGTTAATCAGGTCAGTTATCGCTAGTTGTGTGCGGAAAAAAAGTTTATTTTAGCTTGCAGCTACCTTGTGTGATGTTAGCCTACTTTGTCAAAACACTATTAAAATACGTCATTTAGGAAGCATGATTTAGTGGCTGTAGCATTAGAGGTAGACAGAGGAAGTATCGTCCAAGACAAACATCAGCTTACGGGGTGTTACATTGCACAGCCAAGCTAGAGAATTTGTCTGTTTTCGTAAGGAATTCCTTGAACAGAAAGAGGAGACTCTGCTTCTTTGCAATAAACCTCTTATTCGTTTCAACTAAATGAGAAGAAGGACTGCGTGTGTCCTTAAAATAAGTGAGGTGACTGTTTCTAAAATATAAAAAATAAGGGGAACAAACGCTTTGAAATTGTACAACATCGTAGTAGTAAAGGACATTATCAACACCATCACGTGTTTACAATCATCCCTACCAGATATGCCCATAGCTCTACAACTAATCGAGAAATTAAACGAAAATCTGAATATGCACCAGCATATGGGAAAACCTCCAATGCTAGGTGATATCGGACGATGAATAAACTGATGCTGAAGAGTGCAGGGTCCATAGAGCTTAGAGGTAATCAACACTCATCCTTCAGAATAAGAAAAACCTCTAAATTTAACCTATTGGACGATGAATGAAATGACATTCAAATGAGTCCAGAGTCTATAGAGCTAAGAGTTAGCCGATGTCACTTTTCCAACTAACGGATTGCCAGCCAACATAGCCGTGGTCGGTAGTTCTACATCTCTAGCGTCCTCTGTGTAGAGGGTTAAAGGTTCGAATCCCGCCTTAGGTATGCGTGTTTATGTGTTTAATGTATAATTGTAAAACATGCGGAAACAATAAAAAGGGTAAAAAAATATATATGTAACGGATAACCTCCAACGTTATGTCGTATCAAACGATGAATTAAATAATGTTCAAATTTTCGGGGTACACAAAGTTTAGAGTTACCAGACATTCATATTTCAGGATGAGGAAACACCTCCAACATTAAGTCATATTGGACGATGAATGCAGTGATGTTCAAATGAGTCCAGGAGGCACTGAGCTTAGAATTTCCATATATTCATCTTTCAGCATAAGGGATAACCTCGGCCGCCTCGGTAGCGTAGATGGTAGCATGTCTGCCTCACGTTCAAGAGGTCCCGAGTTCGAATCTCGGTCAGGGTTACCTGGATAAGGTTTTTCCAGGGTTTTCCCTTATCGGTCAAGACGAATGTCGAGTAACTCTAAGCTCCATGGACCCTGGACTCATTTGAGCACCATTTCACCCAATTCATTCACCGTCCGATATGACTTAACGTTGGGGCGGACGTACATTTTAAAAAAAGGGGGATAACCTCCAATTTTAAGTCAAATCGGAAGATGAATGAAGTGGTTTTCAGATGAGTGCACAATACATTGAGCTTACGGTTAACCGTCATTCGTTTTTCAGAATAAGGAAACCTGGAAAAAACCTTATCCTTACGGTTTAAAGTAACTGTCTAACAATGAGGCGCCTAAGTTGTTGAAGTTCCATTAGTCGTATATTCCATTATACTAACTGAAACCTGCCGTATCCCCAGATATCTACAACAAAATTGTAATAAATTAGCTTCTGTAAATATCTATGTCGATTACCATGAAGCATACAGAAGAGGTTTTTCTTGTAATATTAATTTGTGGGAGTGAATAAGGCATAAAAGTAAGCCATCGCTAAGTTTAGTGCTATTCTGTCCAGTCATCTAGGAATTTCCATAGCCTTCTTTATAGATATATGGAAAAGATTTTGCTAAACAAGTGAGAGTTATTTATTGGCAACGTTATTCTGAATTGGGATTTCCAATAGTCTGAATTTATGGCGTCTTTTAATTTAAATTATGGATTTTCCCCCCTGGCCTGGAACTGGATGATTTATCACGGTACAAAGAAGAGGTAGTGGCTTTGGCCGAAGAAACATTGCTGAATTTGTTTCCGCCTAAAATCTTGGAGTTGCAAAGAGTGATATAGGAATTCAAAAGCTTACATCTTATATCCAACGGCGACAGTGTTCCCCATTCCACAAGTACTGCAGATATTCCTTCCTGCGACCCACTACGGAAATTAAGTCAGCCTACAATACATTATTTAACACAACTTATTAAAGACATTAAGTTGTTAAAACTGTGGATTTCGTTTCTGCAAAATGACAATAAAGGTAATTTTGACTTCCAAGTGCAAACACTTGTTTTATCAGAACTTCAGGAGGCTGAATCCCAAGCCTCAGAACCTCTGCATAGCATTAGCGAATATGAATTTGAAAGAGAACAACTAGTAAAGAAACTGGCCAAGTATCCACAGATCGAATACTCTCGGCAGGCAATAGAACATTTGGATGATCTACACTATATTATTCTCTTGAGAATGCTGTCGGAAGTGCCGCAACGTTATTGAATCCTGTATGACTTCTTGGTGAAGAACTGGGACATGCTGAGAACGCCACGAAATCCTTAGTGAGAACTTAGTGAGGTCAATAAAATAGAGTTTCAAATCAACAACAAATCATTTTCGACACCCAATTGAGGTACCAGCATGTAGCTGGAGGCATGAGTATGACATATACCTATTTGGACATAACCAGACAACAGTTTTAAATTGATGTGTATCCTTGAGATATTACACGTGTCTCCATGGTGTATGTTTGTAGGTTTATGCAGATCAAAGAAACTGTTACTTACCTTGCAACACCGAAAACCTAAGTGAGTTACAAACCTTGCTGTTTTTAATTTCCGTACTAACAAAAATTCCACATTATTCTTGACTTAAGGGAATGCATCAAGAAACTTTATTAGACACTTCAGGAAAATGGATCTAAGTATTATAACCCACAAAATATTCAAAACCTAACACTTGAAGGCTAAACTTTTGTACAAAGCAATAGTTGGAGTTGACGTACTTACAGAGCCTGGAACCCATTTTCCTCCTTGTTTAGGACTTTTCCTTTATAGGTAAATAATTGCATAAGGGCGACAATGAGGTTTAGATCCTACCTTTACAGTGTGCCGTCGCTTTGTATTTGCGGCCTCCTTCATATATCTTGTAAGACCGCATCCCTTGACCACGCTTTGCAGTTCAGGACCTCAACGGAGGTGTTTGTTAGTGATAAGTTTATAACAGTATTTGAAACCCTTTGATCGATTTAGGGAACAGGAAAAATACCAATCATAAATCTCATGTGCTTTCCACTCATGCTTGCAATTGTAGTCCATATAAACAATGGCTAAAATAAAGGTAAAATATTATTATTAGTTTAAATATTTGAAATACTTTGTTGATATAAAGAAGAACTTGTTACCTACAGTTTACTATCAGAAATATACTTAACTTGTAAGAGATGTGTACCCAATGTACGAGTAAATTATAAGTAAATATGTACCATCTGTAAGGAAATTGTTATTTATAAAAGAGAGGGATTTAAGATAATGCATATGCACAAATTGTGATTGTTTTATGCCTTCAGCTGAAATTGTACTTCGAACTTTGTTAAAAGAGAGAATAAATTCTATTTGACTAGATGCGATAAGTGTTTCTCATTTGGCCCATCATTTACAAGTTTCTTTACATATGTCACTTGTGTTTTGTAAATGCACACACAAGATGCTGCCAACTTAAGACTAAGTACACCACTGACAAACATCACACCAATATATACTTTATATAAGTTAATCAGCGAGCTTAGGTTTCCGACTAATGGGAAGTCAGGTTAGGTTAATTTTATGAATTTAAGTTTCTTTTTATAAGTTTTTTTAAGTTTATAGGTTAAGTGTATAAGTTCAGGAAGGCAGAATCTTTGGTTCAATACTATTTCTATTGCTTGTCAAAAACGTAAAGGAAAATATACTCCCTTGCAAAGTCATACAATTTGCAGACGATACAAATATAGGTATACATTTAAACAAGTTGCATCTAACAGTGCTAAAAGAAACGTTATTTGCTGATGTATGCATATGTTTTGAACACAATTTGTAGCAAACAGAGAAAAGACAACAGCAATGCACTTTTGGACTGTTCAAAAAAATTCTTGGAGCCAATAGTAAAAATTAATAGGAAAGCAATTGAAAACACTGATCCTTGGTATTTAGATTCATAATAACTTGAAATGGGATAACCTTGTTGACACTTTGATAAGTAAACTGAATTCTATACAACTTCCAAATGCTGTCGGGAAATATCTGAATTGTTTGTTTGTTTATTTTATTTACGTTCTCCAACGTTAAGTCATATCGGAGGATGGATGAAACGGGTGAAACGATGCTCAAATGAGTCCAGAACCCATGGAGCTTAGAGTTAACCGACATTTGTCTTTCAGGATAAGGGAAAACCATGGTAAAACCTTATATAGGTCACTCACCCTGACAGAGATTCGAACTCGAGACCTCTTGAACGTGAGGTAGACACGCTACTATGTATACTACCGAGGAGCAGGAAATGTCTGAATTGTCACACTTAGGTCATTATACTTTGCTTATGTGCATTGTCTTTAAGGTATGGAATAGTATTGTGGGGCAAATCTCCAGTTTATAAAACATTATTAGAAAGTTAAAAAAGAATAATAAGTGTAATAATAGATGTAAATCAGGGGAGTTCATGCAGAACGTTATTAAAATTTTATCTCTTCCATCTGTAGATATCTTGGAATGTGCCTTATGTGCAAAGAAAATATTGCGAAGTAATATTCTCCCAACAAATGAACGTATTCACAGTCACATTACTCATCACAAAAATATACATACAATAAGAGCGAGTACAAAAATGTACCAGGATGGAACAGTATGTTACAGCTCCAAACTTTATAATAAACTACAAATTAATACAAAATAAATCAAATAAATTGAATGTTTTAAATGTAGCTTCATAAAATACCTGCTCAATCACTGTTTATACTCTGTTGAAGAATTGTTATACTTTTAAACGTTGAGAAGTGTATATTTAGATATACGTGATTGGAGGAACAATTGGTATCAATGACGTCAATATGGATCCAGTTACATGGATACAACAAACGTCTGGTTTTTAAGAAAAGTAGAAAAGCTAAATTCAGTTCATTCACATATCACCCAAAAACATTTAATAAATTTAAAATGATCTTTAAGGAACACAATATCATCTTGGCACCTACTAATGGGCACTCAATTTTAAAGTTCCTAAATTCAAAAACAAAAGATGAAATCCTATCGCTTAACAGATGTGGAATATACAAAATAAGTTGTAAAACTTGTGAAAAGTGCTACATATGACAAACTAAAATAAAACTAAAAACCAGAGCCAAAGAGAGCTTTAGAAACATCAAAATGAAACAACAAGGTAAGTCAGCAGTAGCATTTCATTTTTGGAGCCAAAATCATGGCCTTGATCCAAATCAAAATTTACTAAAAGGAGTGATAAACCAAAATAAACTGACAACATGGGAGAACATATTCGTATGGAAAAATAAGGACCGCGTAATGAACTTCGAAATCTCACCAGTAAATAATTTGACAAAGAAGTTCTTAGTTCCACCGCCAGAGAGAGGAGAGCAGATGCTATTTGGAGAGAGGATGAAAATGGAGGCAAAGGCTTCCGAAACTAGTCCTTTGATAATTTAAAGTCTCGAGGGACGCAATGTCAATAAACCAACTACAGATAGTTTTTCCGATATATTTAGATGTTATATTGTAAGCATTGTACTCTAATATTTCATAATAATTCTGATTTTTATAATTATTTTCACTGTTCGTACATAATTGCTGTGCGATTGTATCTCAACTTTCAGGTATTCCCTTTTACTTCTTAATGGTTTAATGTTTCAAAACCTAGATTAACTTATACGAACACTTTCCAGGTCATAACATAACCAAATGCACTGTATGATTGAACGAATTAATAAATCTATGATTAATTAAGGAGTGCTTTTCCAAAGGCAATAGAGGCAAAATAGTAAATTTTAATGCACCACATTCATTTTACTTGAGGATACATCTTTCACGTTCAAATACATGACCTTTATATATATATTTTTTACTGGTCATTTACAGACCACTAACGTAGCATTGTGAAACACAGATTTTTCCTTTCTCTCTGTTTTACTTGGAAGCTTAAGAATTAAAGATTTTTGCAAAAGTTGATAGGTGGAGACAGTTTTCTTAGGATTCTCACTCCTATTCATTTATTCTGCTTAAGCGAATACTAATGACTCATAGCATTGTGAAGTCGAACTCATGTATATGTACAGAAATAATGACAGTTATTAATATATACTCTGTTAGTTTCAAATGTGGGATCCTATGGTAGCTCAATGGGTAAGAACGACTGGACGGAAACCAGGAGATCCGTGTTTCAAATCCCGGCCATGGTATTGTATTTTTTAGTATGACTCTATGTGTCGAAAGCCTTAGCGTTTACATGGCTAGTGTGATGTAACGATTAATTTCCATCAATTAACTTAAATTCCATTATCTTTGTTAATTATACTGGTGCCCACTTATGTAGGTAACATATCTGTCTCATGTTCAAGAGGTTCCAAGTTTGGATCGCGGTCAGGGGCTGCTACCTGGATAAGGTATTTTCCGTAGTTTTCCCTTATCCTAAAAAATGAATATAAGGTAAGCTCGCCCGCCTCGATAGCGTGGTGGTTGAGTGCCTGCCTCACGTTCAAGAGGTCCCGAGTCCGAATCTAGGTCAGGGTGAGTTACCTGGATAAGGTTTTGCCGGGGTTTTACCTTATCCTGAAAGACGAATGTCGGGTAACTCTAAGCTCTCTGGACCCTGGGCTCATTTGAGCATCATTTCACCCAATTACACTTATCGTCCGATATGACTTAATGTTGGAGGACGTAAAATTACAACAACAACAAGGTAAGCTCAGCTCTATGGACTTTGGGCTCACTTGAGCATCATTTCACCCATTTTATTCATTGAACGATATGGATTCATATTGCGGGACATTAAATTAAAAAGAAACAAAAATATACCTGAAAAAATAAAAAGTTATTTTAACCGCCAGTGTTGAGGCAAGATTTTTGTAGACCAACTGTTTTAGTTGAATCTGAAACTCTTTCCAGTTTCTTTGAACCATGGAAAATAAAGTTTTTCCATAAAATATTTACATCCCAATACATGTTTTGAACTCCCCTTAACAAAAATTGTTTTTCCAGAAAAAGGTAAAGCTACATTCTAATAGCATAATGGAAAAAAGGGTTGCACAGATAATAATCTTGGTATATATGTGCAACACCGTCCTAAAATGTGACATGAGGATTATTAAGAAAGGTGTCCCAAACTAAATTACCTTTATATCAAGCATGCCATTGAAAGGGTAGAGTAACCTCCACCATATGGCCTGCAGTAATACCTCTTTGCCATAAATCAAAGGGTGGTGAAGGGTGCATTGCATATATCACAGTAGCAACAGGGTATCAGGGAGGTGCTATCTATCAACATGTATTGAATAAATTCCCTTATTCCTCGACATTTATTTGATTTGGAACAAATAACATGTTGAAAGACTTAGAATTGAGTCATACTGAAACTTAAAACTTCACTCATATCCATGTCATAAGCCAGGAACATTTTCGGGACTGTTGCAATTCCATCCTCAGCTGATTACTGACTGGCCACTATCATCACAATTGGTTGTTGTCTGGATCTCTTGTAATTGCCCCCCTCTCTCTGAAGACTTCTTTTACATAAGTTCAATAGAGCATTCACTGATGGCACATCAAAATTTAAAATATGCAGGATGTTTTTTATAACACCAATTTTGTCCTATGCTGTAAGTAGAAGTTTTGTTGCCAATGGTTTAAGTAATTTAATATCCTCTAATGTGGTGGCTATCATTCCAAACATGAAGAGCAACTGCCAATTTTTCTGATTGTATTGTCATTGCGAGGGTTACGTGGATTCGAAAATCTGGTTTGCGGAAATTTAGAACCACGTTTGTTGATGTAAAAAGATGTGAAATTGACAATCGATTATCTTCGAGGCAGACTCGGTGTTTTTCTGCACGAAAGCAAATGAAAGGAATCACTGCGGTACACTTCAATCGTCGACTGTCGCAATAACCAACAAACAACTGCCGCTTCTATCACCTTGTCGGTATTTATACCTTCCAGTCATTGTTTCTAGAAAGCCGCAGACCTTCTGAGAAATTTGGCGGCAACAACAATGGGCAGAACGCTCTGGAGCCTCTCTCTGTCTCTTTCTCTCCTGCCCACGCACCCGGTTCCGGCTGGTGGCAGCAGCACAACAACGCCACACGGTGACAGTACTTTATGCTCCTTCGGTGGTTTGTTACTCTAGTTTTTAAATTTCTTTTTGTCAAATCAATATAAAATTTGTCACAATAGATTGTTCAATACTCCATTAAAACACACAATATCACCCGAAAAATTTTCAGGCATATATGTGATAGATTTTTGGATTGTGACAAATTTTATATTGGTTTGAAAAAAAAAACAAAATTTGAACACTAGATTAAAAAAACCGGAAGATCATAAAAGATGCTGAAAACATATAAAAACTGAAAAAATTGGCAGTCTGGAATGATAACCACACATTGTGGAGGAGATTAAATTACTTAAACCATTTACAGCAAAACTTGATCTTACAAAATGGGAAAAAAGTTGTATTATCGAAAATATTTCACATGCTTTAAATTTTGACATGCCTTTAATGACTGGTCTATTGAAGTTATGTAAAAAATCTTCTGAGAAAGGGAGACAATTACTAGATATCCAGATGAGCAATTGTGATGATAGTGGCCAGTTGCTAACCAGCTTAGAATGGGGCTGCAACAGTCCCAAAAATGTTTCTGATTTTTTAAATGGACGTGAGTGAAGTTTCAACTTTTAAATCATATGACTCAATTTTAAGTCTTTCAACATGCAATTACCTCCACTTTTAACAATGCTTTTATTTATAACTATTTGACATGATATATCGCATGTTGTCCATGCAAAAGTAACAGTGGGTAGTACTTGCTATTATTTAATTGATATCAGGTTCAAATGCAGATGAGTTGTGCAATTAAATCATTAAATCTGCATTCAGTAAAAAAAAAAACTGTTCACACATTTATCCCTGCAGCTGAAATGTTCCATTTGACAGCTAGCGACAACTAGCATTTAAATTGCTGCACTTATTCAAAAAATGAACAGATGAGAAGAATTTCCCATTAGACTTCCTAAACCATCACAAGGTTGCATTCCGGATGGTGGATGACAAAGTGAAGGGAGAACTGGAAGCAGCTTTGATTGTCAGATGCAGGCAAGGTTGCATTATTTTGTTTCGGTATTGTTAGAAGTACGTAATTTGTTCTGGATACATTGTCATGAGTAGGCTGAGTTATTATTAATTTAAGTAGTTTGCTACTTATGTGCACTTTTATTTGGGGGTGAGATATGAAAACAGAACAGAGAACAAGTTATTTCATCAAAAATTAAATGTTTATCTTGAAAACTTGGGAGAGACTTTGGAAGTCATTTTGAATGACTTTTGCATAACTGGCAAACTCAAACATATAAAATCTTATTGCACAAGTAATTAGATCTTCATAAAGCACATTTATACATATTTTCTTTAAGGTGCAGCTAAACATCTGGTAATCATCTCTTCTTATTGGTGTGAATTTTCAAGTAATTTTTTTCCCCTAAAGTGGGAAGTTATTCATCTTTTCTCTCCTGATCATGCAAAGAGATGAGCATTTCAAAACCATAACACAAAGACCAGCTCTTAAACGAAATGATTAATGTTTTAGTTAGTGAAATCTGTATTTTCCTATTGTTATTCTTAATTAAGCAAATATGTAATAAAACTATTTGTACCAGTGTTTATCTTAATGAATATGAAGTAGAAAGAATGTTTGGAATAGTTTAGGGTCATTTGATTTATCAGCATTAGCTCAAAAGTCTCAAATATTGTAAAGTTATTCCAAAACTGAAACAGGAACCTTTGATCAGAAAACTAAATTATTTAATAGAAACACAATAATTTCCTTATCACTAATTATTTAACCCTTTATTTGGCGGTGTTGACCTGGGGCGACATGACACTGTATTAATTTTAAATGTATTTTAGCGCGGTATTTTTGTTATTATAGTATTGTACCGAGCAAAATATTGAGTCTTTTCAATTGTAAATATTATATTATTTTTACAATTACCTTGTACGTTTTTCTTAGTATAAAAAGGCAAAATCCAAGCATCTGCAGTCAAATGATACTACGTCAACATCCAAGCATGTGCTTCGGTAACGTAGATGGTAGGTTGTCTGTCTCACGTTCTGGAGGTCCCGAGTTCGAATCTCAGTCAGTTTGAGTTACCTGGATAAGGTTTTTACCGGGATTTTCCATTATCCTCAAAAACGAATAGCGGGTAACTGTAAGCTGCATGGACCATGGATTCATTTGAGCATCAGATCACCCAATTCATTCACCGTCCCATATGACTTAACGTTGGAGGATGTAAATTATACAAAAAAATCCAAGCATGCCATCACACCGATTATGTTTAGTGCCACAGGCACATTTGATTGCAGTTGCCGAGACTAAACTACGTTTAGCTTTGAATGGGTGGCCAGCCCATTGTATATCGCTATAACAACCATGGTTATTCGAATCGAATGCGTTGAGGCACCGCAAAAAGTCGTGTGAGAACCGGTTTAGCACGTATATCAAGAGCGGCATAAGAGGCAAATTGATTTACAAAATAAAGGGCTAATAACTTAACGAAACTCTGTTGATTGATCCAAGTTCCATCCACAGTCACAAATCGGCGGAAAAACTCTTGCAGATTGCTATTAAATATCGCCAACACTCAGTAGAATTCTTCTTCCTGGTGCCCTTTTGGTCGACTGTGAGTCGACTGTGAGTCTTGCACACAACTTTTTTATTGCCTATTTTTCATGTCATATATTCTGCACTGACTCAGTTGAGATGCCTACAGTCTCAGCAACCTCACTAATTTTGATTCGGCGGTTTAGTATAACCAGATCGTGGAATTTTCTATGATGTGCATTGGCCTGCATTGGCCGACAGAGTGCGATTCATCTTCGGTGCTTCTACGATCACGTTTAAATTCATTGTTACAAAATTAAATGGTCTTCAATGTTGGTGCAGAGTCCGCCCAAACTCCACCCAATTCTGTTTTGACTTGTTCGGCAGTTCAGCCCTTCAAATAAAAATGTCTAGCCCTTTTTTGCGGTGTTGCCCTGGGGTAACATGGCGATGTATTTAATTTAAAGATATTTCAGTGCGTTTTTTGTTTTTATTATATTGTACTGACCTTTGTCGGTTGTACTAGAAACATTTTGAATCTTTTCAATTGTAAATATTGAATTTTTTCATTTTGTAATTATTGAACCAATTTTATATCGCTTTAACGACCATGGCTATTTGAATCGAATGCTTTGAGGCACCGCAAAAATACGTATGAGAACCGGTTTAGCAAGTAATGCCATAGCGGCACATGTAGCAAAATCATTTCCAAATAAAGGGTTAATTGATTGATTATTTAAATTGGTTCAATATTCTACATATTTTGAGAATTTTACAACTTATACTTTGGTCATGTTTATAAAACTGAAAATGCAAACTTCTGTAATATGTTGTATCTTGGACCTGGGCAGATTCAGTTAACAAATACCTTACACTCAGGCGAGCTATGTCGAGAAAGGGTGGGAATCGGTTCAATAAGATGGTATTTCAGCTATTTTGATGTACCGTTAGACAGGTCAACACACTGCTAGCTTTTCATTGTAGATGCCATGTTTCACTATATATAAAGTTATATATAAAGTAGAAGGGAAATGTAGGCCCTTTTTGTCACTTTGTCTTGTACGTTCACTTAATGGTTACTCCTTCATCATGAGAAATGCCGCTTCCAATTCTGTACTATAGTTGCTTTTATTGTATGCGTTCACAGACATAACAAAAGAGAATATATGTAAGTGCCCGAGTTCTACATCCAGAGTAAAATAAGCGATTAAAGTACATGTTTTAGAAAATATTCTGTATTCTGTTGTTTTCTCGACCCTACAACTTGAGAACCCAAAGAATCCATGGAAGAGATACAGTTCACAACAGCCAGAGAGGTAAGGGGAAAGCAGACAGCGCACCAGCGCCAGCGGAGACCTAGGAAGTAGTCCCGACTTCGAGTCCAGGTACGCACACAGCTTCAGGTGGGTCAGCAGCATTAGTGTTGCAAACCCAAACTGTCAGGGCATATATTTACTTAGTTTCTCTGTTCAATATGCTTATATTGCACCATAACCTAATAGTTCCTAAAATGTTAATTGTACTGACCAACTGTATATAACATTTATTATATCTACCATCTTATAGTTGCCGCTATAGGACCATTGTTGTTAGGTGACATTAAATAAATTTATCTTAAAATATCTTGTTATAGTAAACAAAACTGTACACTGCTTGCAGCGGGAAAATAAACTTGATGTAATCAAAATCACGTGACCGTAGCATGCCTTCTTCACAATTTCCATAATGCTTCCGCCCTGTAAATGGTCCATTGAAAAGCTAAAGTCTGTTTGGTTAACGCGTGTGCACGTCGGCAGCTGCCTTTGACGAACCCTTATAATCGTTTTACAACACCGACCCTACTTCTCCCAGACCTTTCTGCAAGGTTGCCACCTTTCTCGATAAGTCATGGGTATCTTACGAGGTTTCGTCTAAATAAATTATCTTATGTCCATTACTGCAAAACTTCCTGAGTTTTGACAAATAATATATATATATATATATATATATATATATATATATATATATAGCCAAGCTACAATTCTACTGGATTCCATAATAACCCTTATCTTATTCAAAGTGTGGTATTCGAAACCCAGCTCCTTTAGGAGGCTGCGCAAAGTGCAGTGCCGATAAGGAAAATCACAAATTTCTTGCAAATGTGCAACCAATTCGTCTAAGGTGAGCGCTCTCATTTTTGCATCGAATGTATAAATTTCTCGACGAATTAAATCGCATGTGAAATTATGTAATTCAGAGAAACGTTCCCTTTTGTTTTCACACCTGATCGGCGTCTTTGGTATTCCTTTTGTCACAATATTTCTTACTGTATTTCTGTGAATACCCAGAATTTATCATCAGGTACATTGCATGACCCCTTACCAAGATTATTTGTCAGCACATATTTATAAGTGTTCAAAACAAGCGCTTGAATTTGCTTAGAAACAGTTCCCCTTATAACTTTGTTTTTCGAGGATTTTACAGTAATATAACTGGGCCCAGTTATTCACACTATTGTCTTCCCTTTGATTATTTTCACTTGACTGAAAGTTATCAACTGCTTCATTTGCATTTACCTCTGCATTTCCCTCCCACGGTCTCCATATCGTGACACACAACGAATTGCTGCACGTAATGAAACAGATCAACTGGAAGTTGGAACTTTGGCAACTGAGACTCCACGTGGAGTAGACATGCAACTGTCACTTCGAGAAAATCAGGGTTGCTATTGGTCCTCAAAGACAGGGTTCCATTTCTGAGGTGTGGAGATGTATTTATGACGGTCATTAGTGGGTGGGAGGCTCAGGTTCCTTTGAGTCTGAACTGCACACGCGTTAACTGAACAGACTCGTCGCAGAGCACTCTTAGTTACCCTGTTGGCCGCAAATAAACAAACACAATGCTCTCGGTCCCAGGCCCGTCTTGGTAGCGTGGCGGTAGCATGTATGCCTCACGTTCAATAGGTCCCGAGCTCGAATCTCGGTCAGGGTGAGTTACCTGTGTAAAGTTTTTTTCCGGGGTTTTCGCTTATCCTGAAAGACGAATGTCGGGTAACTGTAAGCTCTATGGACTACGGGCTCATTTGAGCATCATTTTTCATTTTACCCATTCCATTCATGGTCCGATATGACAGCGTTAGCGGACGTAAATTAAAAAAAAATCGGTCCCAGGAGGTACCAACTATTCTTACAGATGCTTGCTCCTCTACTTCAGGTTAATTGAGATATTATCTTATTGCTTATTTTCTTTTTAGGACAAGAGAAACATATGAGAATTGAGTAGACGTTAAGCGATGCTCAACTCTTTTTAAGAACAGGTCATTACGGAATTTGTTTGAAATCCGCTCTCTTTGCATGGCCCAGATATAATATAAAGATATAACGTATAACTTGTATAAGAATAACGTATTTTTATTTAAGAAAACTGTAAGTATTGGAGAATTTAAATAAGTAACAAAGAATATTGTGACTGCGAGGGTTACGTAGATTCGGAAATTTGGTTTGCATAAATTTAGAACAACGTTTGCTGCAGTAAAAAATACGTTAAATTGACAGCCAGCTGTCTTGGAGGCGGAATCGGTGTTTTGCTGCACGAAAACAAAGGCATGGAGCAAGTAAAGTTCGTAAGAATGAAATGAGTGGATTGAGTCCCAAGCTTCATCATTTAACTCTTATTATTTTAGTTAATTGATGGAAATCAATCATTTCTTCACACTAGCCCTATAAAGGCTTAGGTTTTTGATACAGTCAACATGAAAAATTCAATGCCATGGCCGGGATTTGAACCACAAATTGAGCCTGGGAGTCAAGTACTTACGATAGTAAGTTGCCACAAATGGTGCATCTCGGATGCAAGAGCCCCTAGTGTTTTACCGGGGAACTATACGAGTCAAATGGAGAGTTTAGTATCAGGATGGCACTTTGGCCATGGTAGCTCAATGGGTTAGAGCTACTGGACGGAAACCAGGAGATCCGTGATTCAAATTCCGGCCATGGCATTGCATTTTTCATGTTGACTCTCTATTAACTTAGAGATTTGACTATGTGGACTTCTTTTTTATAACAAAGAAATAAATGTTCTTATTTTTCATGTAATTGGATATTTAGTTACATATTTCACAATATTTTGTTACATGTTTATGAACATATTCCTTAAATTGTTATTACATAAAATCTGGGCCCTACTCATGACTGAGAAAAAAGAAAATCACAAGTAAACTTAAAAATTCAACAAAGTTTTCTTACTAAAGCCAAAGAAATCAAACAAAAATTAAATCTTCCTTACTTAAACGAAAACTTACAAACAAGTATCAGTCATTTAGAAATGTTTGATATTCAACATTCTCTACACTTGCTACTTAGAAGTTACAAAAACTGAAACCTCTTCATGTGCCCTGAAACAAATAACACTAGAAATAAGAAATTTAAGGTTTCTTGCCAATGATGGCTAAAGCTTAACAAATAACGCTGGTACTAGCGCTGGTGCAATATGCCCAGTCTTCTCTTTCTACAAAAGATTAAGTTTAAATGCTACATATTTTAATAGAGAAATGTTGGCAATCCTTCGGAACTAACAAAATCTTCTATATCATATAAATAAATTTGAAAAGGTTGTATTACTATCTGACTCTTAAAAACCTATAATATCCATAGCACATGATACAACGGATAGTCGTAAGCTTTCATGGCCAGAGTCTAATTTGTGGATAGAAGAATTTTCCAGGCTCAGGAGCCGTGGTCTGCTAGAGTTGGAACATCCAGACGTTTCGCTCACATCTGCAGTGAACATCATCAATGGTGGCATGGTCTCAGTCTTCTAGGTGAAGCTTCAATCACAACCGACTCACTAGCTGAAGATGTGGCCGTATTTATACCTAGTCTGCTGTCTCGTGTTTGGGTCAGCTGGTGCTGCGTGTGAGGGCCTGATGGTAGGTAGAGACTAGTTGCTCCATGCAGTCGGAACTTGATTGGTTCGAGTGTATTCTGTGATTATTATTAAAGTGTTTGATCCGCTCAAGGATTGGATGCCAATTTTTGTTTAGCTTTAAAGCTTCCTCTTTCCTGTTAAAATTGTAGGGGTGTTTGTAAATTTTTATGGCTTTCCGTTGTAGTCTGGCATGATAGTATGGCTTAGATCAGAGGATTGATGCTTCCTGTTATTAAATTGTGTGTTCTCCTTCTGCCCAAAGTACATGTTCAGCAACTGTGGACTTCTCGGTGTGGCCTAGACGGCAGCATCTCTTGTGTTCCATGAGCCGGGTGTTGTCCCTGGGGTCTTTGGTGAAGCATAATAGTGACCTGATTTGCCTTGTAGACTTGAAGATGGTTTTAACCTTATGGCACTTAGGTAAGCATTCTAACCTGTCTGTAACGTTTTTGAAGTAAGGCAGTACCTTTGCTTTTGGGAAGTTCTTTTTTGAGGCTGTTATATTGTGGTTTACATGATCGATAGTGCTGCAGACTTTGTGCCGTGTAATCATTGGTTACCAGGGCCTGTTCAAAATGACGCAATTTTTGTTTTAGCAAATCTGGCTCGCAGATCCGGGTAGCGCGGTCCGTAAAGGTCTATATCACGACGCACTTCTGTCTGGGATGGTGATTGGAGTTCTTGTTTAAATATTGGTCCATATGTGTAGGCCTGCGGTATACCGTGTGTCCAAGGGTGCCATCTGCTTTTCTTTTGACCACAACAGCAAGAAAAGGTAGCTGTCCATCTATCCCTTTTTCCATAGTAAACTGGATATGTGGGTTAATGTTGTTCAGATGTTGAAGAAATCTATTAAGTGCTGACTCACCGTGACTTCAGATGACGAAGGTAACATCTACATAGCGGAACCAAACAGATGGTTTGTGTGTGGCAGAACTCAGGGCTATGGATTCAAAGGATTCTATGAAAAAGTTGGCAATAACTGGGCTCAGCGGGCTTCACATAGCCACTCCGTCAATCTGTTCAAAGAAAGTCTGGTTCCATTGGAGGTATAAGTGGTGAGAACCTGTCGAAAAAGTGCCATAAGTCATCCGTGAAGACTTCACCGGTGCTCGGTGTCCTGGCCTGCCTCTACTACAGCCGACTAAGTACCCCAACTACGCAGCTGCCGTCGCCAACACACCAGTAGAATATAACCCCTCAAAAACCACTCCATCTGCTAACCTGCAGCACCCAAAGTCCCAAACACCAACACCTTTCCCCGCACAAGCACAATCCTCTAAGACTGCTACTCGACAGCCATCCTCTGTCCAGCTCAGACTCCAGAACCTCGTCAGCAGTATTCCCAACAACTGTCCCTCTCTTCACCTCTCATCACAGCCTCCTCCCGAACCTAGCACTAATCTCCCACCTTCTACTATCTCCAGTGCAGTATTGCTTAGCACCATGCAGCATTGCCCGCCTTGGTAGCGTGGTGGCAGCATGTCTGCCTCATGTTCAAGAGGTCCCGAGTTCGAATTTCGGTCAGGGTGAGTTACCTGGTTTTTCCGGGGATTTCCCTAACCCTGTACGACGAATGTCGGGTAACTGTAAGCTCCATGGACCCCAGGCTCATTTGAGCATCATTTCACCATTCCATTCATCGTCCGATATGACGTAACGTTGGAGGACTGTAAATTACAAAAACAAACCATGCAGCAAATCCCCATTCCCCCACAACCTGCATTTGCCGCCTACTTGGCTTAATCCCTACGCTCTCGACCAAACGAAATCCATCCTAACACCATGTTTGTTCATGCCGTTTTGAATTTTATGCTACATCATGGCTGAGAGACATGGCATACACACTAATTTCCTCTCCCTCAAGATCTGCAGCTGGAATGCCAAAGGTTTTCGAAATAAGCTGGCGGAGATTTCCAACTTCCTCGCCGTTAAAGGTATTCAGATTCTACTAATGTAGAAGATGCATCTGACGCCTTCCATCAAAGCCCGCATACCAGGAACGGTATGCTACTGGACAGACAGGGCAGATGGCTATAGGGCACCGCCATCGACGTGAATCCTAGCCTGTGGCATAATCAGCTACTCACCACTCCCGCTCCACATCTGGAGGCCACAGCATCCAAGTCGAGACCAACAGAGGGCCCGTCAGTCTCTTCTCTGTGTACATCCCCCCTGGACGACTTTTTGTTTACATATTTTATACCGTAAAACCTTCATAAAACGGAGCTTTAGAGGTAGCAAGAAAGTTAGACAAAGAAAATCTCAGAGCTTTCAATGGATGCCTCGAGAGTTTAAAAAATCGCCATAACATTGTTTTGAATGCTATATGTGGTGAAGCTAATAATGTAGATATGCAAACAGTTGCAGATTTGAAAGGGAAAATTTAAAACAGACAGAGAAACTAGGCGATAAACTACAATTATTACATGTAAGTTGCAAATATAGTACATAAAAATATCAGCCTATTGTTATTCACACGTCCATTCTATATTATTCCTTCACCATAAACTTGTGCGACTATTTCGTGATTTCTTTGTATTCAAACACAAGCCCCAAACCTCTATAAATGGAAAATAAATGCCGTTACGATCGCGTTTCCTTTTAGAGAAGACGTTTGACAGTAATTTTAGAACCTATTTTTAATTGTAATAGAAGCTAATTTAGGCTTTGTAGAAACTAAAATTCCGAAGTCTGCTATTAGCTAATGATACTGTATGATATGTTCTTCCGGCCTCTGAAGGAATTGAGAATTAAAGACAGGCTTATAAAAGATTAACTATAAAAATCAATAGTATAATTATGTATTATTACCCTATTTTATCACGTAATTCCCCTCCCCCTTTTTTATAATAATTTGCTTGAAAATATATGGGAGGGAATTGTGCGAGTCGTGCTTCTAGGAATTCTGAAAGGAAGGGAAACCGTATGGTATTATGTAAAAGTTATCTAGGTACACAGTAATCTGTGAATGAACTGTATACATGTCAGGTTTCATTGGCCCTGCAATGTATTGTTTCATTGATTTTTTTTCTTCTGTCTATTCTGCGGGCTCAGTTTCATCACTATCATCACTATTTTAATTTATATCAGGCTAAGATAAAACATCATCTTCATTTTCACTATACCACTATACCACTTTCACTATCCTCAGAACCATCATTGGCACAAGAAATTCCAGTTTTTTATAACTTTTCTTACCAATATCGACACTAATTTTCTCCCATACACGGATTTTCCGGTCACACGTTTTTGGTATAATGCCTGCCTTATCTTGCCTCATGGAGTAAGCGGATGAGATCATGCCGCCAGCAATTTCAGAATATTTTCCTGTTTTAGGCCCACGGAAAAATTTGGAGATCGTCTTTGCAACCTTGAGTTTATCCTTTTATCTCCTGGAATGCCGTATTAGATTAGATTAGATTGATTTGCGTTCAGTAGGCTCACTTGAAGACAGAAAAAGGCTGTGAACATTGAACCTGTCTAGAGGTATAATTTTAATAGCATATATATGTACTTGAAGTGTTAACATAAGACACATATTGTAGTATAGAGGCAATATGGACAAAAATATGAAAAAAGCAGGTATAATTATATAAGGTACAAAATCAAACACTTTAAATCAGCTTTCACTTGGCTTATGCCAGTATGTCTCAAACTTTTTGCAATGAATACCATTCATTGTTATTTCTTAAATACATATACATTAAAAATAAACTTTTAACATGCATCAAAGATTTATTGGTCATAATTTTTCATTGGAACAGTTGGATACTACATACAGAGCTACAGACGCATTATCAGGATAATTTGTCATTCAGATAATCTTGTACAGAATAACAAGATTTTGAGCACAGGTACGCCATAACAGTAATTTTAAAAGCACCGAAATTATCAATTTGTTCTTTAAGAACATTAGGAAGTATGCCAAATATATTGATAATTTCATAATACGCACCTTTCTGGAAGCAAGAAAGTTCAGCACTGGGGTAAGGGATATTATAGTTTTGTCTAGTGTTTATTCTGTAAATTACAATATTTGTTCCAAATAAGGCACGATTGCATACAAAGAATTTTATTATCGAGAATATATTGTCGTGGCACTGGGCATAAAGGTTTCGACATAAATAGATAATAGATGGCGGACAATGTTTTACGAGCTTGCATAAGCAGTTAACGATATCGCGGCTAGGTTCACAAAACCCGCAAACGGCAGCCAAGATAAAGGACTTGCCGGCACAGCTGGGATTTCACGTTCGCAAGATTTTACTGATATCTCGATTGACGGAGAATGGTTGTTTTTCTTGTTTGCTCGAGAGGTTTCTCGAGCTGTGAATGCGATATATAAGCGATTGTGATACGCCAGGCGGACATTTGTTTTGTAACAAGAGTTGTGTGTAAAACGAGAGTCAGCTGTGAAGTGTTGTAAAGAAAGGCAATGCTTGTTATTGCCAACGACCTTGGTGCTGAAGATTGTGATATGTGATGCAAAGTTGTTACGTGAGAGTTGAACAAGGTATTCCCACGGAAATAAAGGAGATTTTTAATTTCTGCAACTCGGTCTTTTAATTCTACGAACCCACAAAGTCACAACTGGTGTCAGGAAGCGGGATATTACCACCATGGAAGCTGGATTGGAAAAGATTCTGGAGAAGATGATAGAAATGAAAGCCTAACTCACCTCAGAAATGAAGACGGCGAATGACAACCTCGTTGCAAAAACAGAAGCGGCAAATAACAACCTGTTTTCAGAGTTGAAACAAATGAAGACGGTTAACGACTGCATCACCCAGAAGATAGAAGAACTGAAGGCCGAATCAACAGCCAAGACGGAGGCGGTAAATAGCGACTTTGGCGCAAAGTTGGAGACGACAAATCACAATCTGACTACAATGATGGCCGAACTGACCACGGAAATGAAGGCTGCGAACCAGGCCCTCGCCAAAAAATTTGAAGAGCAGTTGACCGGCGTGAGGGATGTCGTCACGGAGCTGGGCAAGCGGATGGGTCAAGTGGACGAGAGCACTAACGACCTACAGGGAAAGTCCGACAATAGCATCAAATCGCTTGAAGGCATGGCAAACCGCGTTAACGACCTAGAGGGTATGGCCGACAGCAACACAAAGTCCCTGAACGCCATGGTGGAGGACGTTGTCGGCAGGAGGTTAAAGGATTTAAAGCTGGAAGCGCCGGGATACGACACCATATCTGCGTGCGTCAAACCTCCTAAATACGACGGCGCGACAACTTTCGAAGTCTTCCACCACCAGTTCGACGCAGTGGCCAAGCACAACAAATGGTCACCAGAGGAAGTGGCCACACAGTTAATAGCCAGCTTCCAGGGACGAGCCGCAGAAGTCCTGAACGCGGTAAGACAACGGCGGCGCCCAAGGACATCTGGAAGGCCCTAGTGAATCGTTTTGGAAACCACAGACTAGCCGCAGCGTACCGCAGCAAGCTAATTGCAAGGTCACAGCAGCCAGGAGAGGCCCTGCAGGAGTTCGCCCTAGCAGTTTAGCAACTGGCTAACAAGGCCTCAGTCGACCTCCCACCAGAGTTCGTATCCCGAGAAGCTGTCTACACATTCGTTGACGGGGTACGAGACACGGAGATACGTCAGCGCTTACTGCTAGGCGATTATAAAACCATCCACGAGGCGCTAACGGCAGCACTGAGGATGGAGGTGGCCAAGGTGACAGCTATCGCGACGTCGAGAACCAGGAGTGTCCGCTACACCGGAGACAGAAGATCAGCCGAGGGACGCCGGCGAAGACCTAGTGGCGTGTACTGCGGGTACAGCCAGCCGGGACACATGGAGAGAGACACCCGATACCAGAAAGAGGAGCCGGAAGAACGAATCAGGCCCGTCGTGGAGAAGGGCACGTCGGCGCCATCATCACTATCCCCTCGAGTGACTCTGCGCCCCGTCAGCCGGCGTATGGATGACAGCCTCATCGCAGACGGTTGGGTGAGAGGAAAGCCGTGCCGGGCCGCCTCGGTAGCGTGGTGGTAGCGTGTCTGCCTTACGTTCAAAAGGTTCCGAGTTCGAATCTCGGTCAGGGTGAGTTACCTGGATAAGGCTTTTTCCGGGGTTTTCCCTTATCCTGAAAGACGAAAGTCGGGTAACTCTAAGCTCTATGGTCCCTGGGCTCATTTGAGCATCATTTCACCCATTACATTCATCGTCCGATATGACTTAACGTTGGAGGAGGCAAATTACAAAAAAGCCGTGCCGCATGCTGGTGGACACCGGGGCAGCCAGGACCATCATCAGACCTGACGTGGCCAAGGGCTTGCTGACGAGGAAGCCAAGCCAATCATACCAGCTTGTGACGGTATCGGGCGACATCTTGCCTGTGGAGAAGGAGGCCCTACTGAAGTTGACCTTGGGACGGAGTGACGTGCGTCTGTCGGTGTTCGTCACGAAGGTGGCTGAGAAGGTGATACTGGGATTGGATGTCCTCTGAAGCCACGAGGCGACGTTCGACGTCAGCAGGTAGGTCCTGCGGCTTAATGGAGAAGACGTGATACTTCGGCAATCCGAAGAGCGCTTTGGAGTGTGCAGGGTCATCTTGAAGGAGGACGTGGTGGTCCCCGCGAGAAGCGAGGTGGTGGTGAGGGCGCGACTGGAAGGCCAGCGGAAGATGAACATGAAGCTGGACCAGAAGACGTCAGTGTACGGACTCTGTGTAGCCAGGACATTATTGCCGTGCCGAGTGGAGGTGCCATTGAGGCTGCTCTCCCTGGCAGATACCGATCAGGACGTCCAAGCCGGAACGGAGCTGGAAAAGTGCGAGCCCGTGGTTAGCGTGACAGCTTTCGAAAGTCACAGGAGCCGGTGCCGACGGAAAACTTGGGGCCACGGCCGGAAGGCTTATTGGAGAGGGCGGTCGACCACCTGACCGCAGAACAGCGGAAGAATGTTAGACAACTGCTGAGGCGTTACGAGCGCGTCTTCAGCCAAGCCAGAGGTGACTACGACGGCACGGATAAAGTGCTTCAACCGCATCGACACCTGGAAGGCCAGACAGCACGTTGAGTCCAGAGTCTGCAGGAGTATGACTTCTTCTCGGAACATCGTAGAGGGAAGAGCCAAGGTAACGCAGACGCCATGTCTCGAAGACCCTGCCCAGAGACGTGCGGCCAATGCACAAGAGCGGAAGAGAAGGTCCGTGCCGCAGCAGTCCGAGTAGTCACGGCAGTGCCTGCGGATGGCTGGGATAGCGCAGGCCTGAGGAGGGAGCAGCTGGCGGTCGCACACTTGGGGCCACTCTTGAGAGAAGTGGAGGCAGGGACAAGACCAACCTGGGAGGACATCGCACCGAGGAGCGCCACCTACAAATCGTACTGGGCCCAATGGGAATCATTGAAGACAAGAGAGGGCGTGCTGTTCCGGGAATGCGATCACCCGATTGGAAGACGCAGAGGGAGCGGATGGTACTTCTCCGAATTAAGGTCCCAGAAGTCTTAGAGTAAGTGTGCGCCGGTACTTCACGAGGACACCTGGGAGCAAACCGAACGATAGACAAACTCCGAGAGCGTTGCTACTGGTTGAGGCTCCGAACAGACGCTGAGAGATGGTGCTGTCAATGTCATGTGTGCGCGACGATTCGCGGCCCCCAGACTATGAGCCGAGGTTGCATGCAGCAGTACAACGTTGGAGCGCAATTCTAAGGGATCGTTGTCGACATAGCTGGACCATTCCCAATGTCCGACCGAGGCAACAAGTACTTGATGGTGGTCATAGACTAGTTCACCAAGTGGCCGGAGGTGTATGCCATTCCAAAGCAGGAGGCGAGGACAATCACGGACTGTCTTGTTGAGCAAGTGTTTTGCCAATTTTGGGTGCCGTTAGAGCTCCACATCGACAAGGCACCAATTTTGAATCGAACCTGCTGAAGTGATGATTATATATATATATATATATATATATATATATATATATATATATATATATATATATATATATATATGGGCGCTCAACTACGGCGGTCATCAGCGCCCTTTAAAAAACTAGTCATGGCAAAAGCCAGATATAAAACTTTCTAAAAACTTTACAAGTATAACAAAACCTGATAAAAATACACGTACATAAAAAGCAGCAGTCAAAACCTACTAAAAATTTCGTTCGCTAAATCCTAAACTCTAAACTAGACAATAATCTAAAAACCTTCTCCACGTATCTCCACGCAAGGCCTACACGTGGCTGGGCCTGTTGATCGTCTCCCTCAACCACGAAGAGGAGCCCACACGAGGGAGACTGTTCGCTCGGGACCCCGGGTGCGCCAACCCCGTACCTCGCAAAGTAGACCCCTGGAGGGGAACCTGCTGAAGGAGGCACTAGAAGGACTTGGGGTGATCAAAACCCGCACCACACCCCTACATCCACAGTCGGAGGGCATGGTGGAGAGATACATCAAGACCTTAGAAGAGCACCTCAAAAAGAGCGTGGCAAGCCATCAGCGAGACTGGGACGTAAAGATGCTACTATTCTTGCTGGCCTACCGCTCGACAACACACGACACCACCGGAATGACGCCAGCCAGCTTAATGTTCGGTCGAGGTTTACGCCTCTCCAGTGATCTGGCTTTTGGAAGCCCCCCGGACGCAAAAGAGCCAGCAACCAAGTATGTGGAGAACCTGGTGTACCGTCTGCACAACATGCATGAGATGGCTCGTCAGAACATCCAGAAGGCGAGCGGCCGCATGAAGACCCGATACGACAGGCAAGCCAACAACCAAGTGTTCCAGCAGGGTGACCTAGTCTAGCTGTACCGCCTTACCTGGAGCAAGGGACGATGCCCGAAGCTACAGCAACCATGGCAAGGACCGTACCGCGTGGTGAAGAGGATTAACGACGTCGTCTACCGCATCCAGAAGGTTCCCCGAGGGAAGATGTTGGTGGTACACCTGGATCGTCTGCCACGCTACGATGGTGCTGTTCGGGATGACCAGCCTTGTGGAGGGAGCAGTGTCGTGGCACTGGGCATAAAAGTTTCGACACAAATAGATAATAGGCGGCAGATAATGTTTTACGATTTTGCATAAGCAGTTAACAATATCGCGGCTAGTGTTCACAAAGCCAGCAAACAATGATAGTCAAGATAAAGGACTTGCCGGCACAGCTGGGATTTCACGTTTGGAACATTCTAGTGATATCTCGATTGACGGAGAATGGTTGTTTTTCTTGTTTGCTTGAGAAGTTTCTCGAGTTGTGAATGCGATATATAAGTGATTGTGATACGCCAGCCGGACATTTGTTGTGTAACAAGGGTTGTGTGTAAAACGAGAGTCAGCTGTGAAGTGTTGTAAAGAAAGCTAATGATTGTTATTGCCAACGACCTTGGTGCTGAAGATTGTGATATGTGATGCAAAGTTGTTACGTTTGAGTTAAACAGTGTATTCCTACGGAAGTAAAGAACATTTAGAATTTCGGCAAATTGGACTTTTAATTCTACGAAGCCACAAAGTCACAATATACATGCAATTAAGCGTTACTATCTTCAAGCTGCTAAAAAGATCTTTACAGGAGCACCTGATGTGGGTGTTAGTAATGATTCTTAAACCTTCTTTTGCATAAGAAATATTTTTTTTACTTTCTACTAAGTTATCTCAAAATAATATTCCGTATTCCATGATATAGAGTTAAAATATGCATAACATACTAATTTAAGTGTATCAATAGAACTTACATTAAGCAGCTCTCGTATAGCATACGAGGCAGAGCTGAGTTTAGGTAAGATATAACTTACGTGAGCTTTCCAATCTAAATATCTGTTCCCTTGAACGCCCAGAAATTTTATGCTGTCAATTTCTCCTAATAACATATCATTAATCCAGATTTCTATTTGAGTATGTGACGTACGATTGTTCCTGAGAGGAGCACTTTTTAATTGAGTTTATTGCCACGAAGCTATTAGGGATGATTGATTTAATTTGCCTTGAATTTCTGGGCTTATATTATTTAACCAAAAAAAGACCCTCTACTTGCAACATCAGCAATTTTTCCCTTATTTCTGTCAGCAATTAGAAGTGACAGCTTCTCTTTGCCTCTGGAATTTAGGTGTAGACCATGAAGAGTGTAACTATCCCTGCTAATATTGTCAACATCTATCATGCACATGTGAGAGGCCGCAGGCCCTAACAAGGCACGATCAGGTCTAAGATGCATATCCGTCACCCTCCAATGAAGCTCAGGCATGTCATGCCTATGGAAAGGACCCACTACCTTCACATTTGTATGGCTGCTGGTCTCACTGATATTACACAGGTCCTTTACAGAGCAATAGTTACTATTTCAATCCAGGCTATTACGTGGCCCTCCCATTATTACTACATGATCCCTCTTAGTGAAACCAAAAGTATGTTTTACCAGGTCTTCTGTAACATCAGAGAGCCCAGCACTGGGTTTAACTATACTAACTACATCATAATCCCAGCCCAAATCCTAGCCCATGACTGCTACCCAGCAACAGAACTTCCTTTTAACACAATTAACAGATTCATCTAAGTCCTGCTCTTCAGAATTTGTGGCCTGATCAACATTCAGCGTTTCAAGAACGCTGAATCTGTTGCTCAGTTGGACATGATGCTGGTCATCAGCTGAGAAACGCCTTTTCCTCCTGAGATTTCTCCTAGTTACTACTTGAAGGTTATTGGCCGAAATGTTTGAAGCTGAAACACTACTTTTAGTTTCTGTTTTGCACAAAACAAGCTCTTTTCTCAGGTATAAAATAGTTTCCTCGTGCTTTTTGATTAGTGCCTTATACATACAAATCTCACAAAACCAGTCGGGACAGTATCTTACGTTCTCACTATCAGGTCACGCCGTGGCTCAGTGGTTAGACCGCTTGGCTCTCACCAAGGCAGCCCGGGTTCGATCCCAGGCGACTGCAAAGTGAGATTTGTGGTGGACAACACGGTGCTGGGGTGGGTTTTCTCCGGGACCTCCGGTTTTCCCCGCCATCTCTTTCCACCGGTACTCCACCTTCATCTCATGTATCATCAGTGTCACCGCCTGCGGTGCCGTATGTAGTAAAAGCGGGCGTTAAACACTACACACACTCACTAACGGTATTCGCACACGCCCAATGAAACCAAAACTTACACCCTGCACAGAGAATACTTTGACTAACCCTTCGACGACACGCACCACAAGTACCACTAAGATCACACTATTTACCACTCATTTTAGCACACTGCACTGACAAACACAAATGGACTAGATACAATACAGTAGACTTATACAAGAGTTTGAATAAAATTATCAAAACCGTTGTTCGAATAAACTTGGTTAATGTGTAACTATATATATTACACCATGAAACTGCTATCTTAATTACGTTACATTTCAACACAAACACGTGCACAGAGTTAATACACTAGCAGGATTACCCTGAAAACACGCCTACGAGTTCAACACAAATAAAATATGGTGGTCTGAAGAGCTGATTCACTCACGACACACAAGAACTTGAATTATCTTAAAAATTACCCTACACTGTAGGCTAACTTTATGACCACTGGTACACAGTAGGTTTATTACCTTCCTTGTGCACTCTTTACCGGCCTGGAAATTACAATTTTAGAGAAAATAAATAAAATTCCTGGAACCTTCACGCGCACTCTGCTACCAACTAGCCCTCCAGCAGACATGCTCAATTAGGATCATTGAATTAGGTCATTGAATTCGGATCAGCGGAGAAATATCTTCCTGCAGCCATCATACTTTTTGCATAGGCTTCAAATAATACTGTGCCTTTATGGGTTCGTAGAATTAAAAGTCTTGTTTGCAGAAGTTTAAGATTGCATTTATTGCAGTAAACAGTAAGTTTGTACACGTCTTGCAGCAGTAAAAAGATGTGACATGCACAACAGCAGTTTCAATGTCGTCTCGTTCGCCCACATGCACGAAAACCAACTCAAGAAATCACTGCTGAACACTTCAAATGCCCATTGTCGCAATAACCATCATGCAAATCACACAACTACAGCACTAACCACTCAATTAACTACTGACAATCAACTGACTCCGCTCTAACACTTTGCGGGGTTTTCATACCTCCAGTCATTGTTTTGGAATGCAGTTGAACTCCCGAGAATGATCGCGGCGGCGAGAGAAAGACGGAACTCTCCAGACATCACTCTGACGCGTTCTGTCTTTGTTGCTTTCTCTCTCTCGGCAAGCGTTCAGCGTTCGCTATCTGTCTCTTTCTTTCCTGTCCAGGCGTGACCGGCCTGTCCAGGCTTGTAGCGGCTCCAAGACAACAAATGCGATTGGTGACAATAAATTTAATTTAAATTTTCCCCTATAGTTTGAATGATTCGACATTATGACGACTTTTAACAAAGTGACCTAGAAATATGTCTACAATTTTACATTTTTGTGGCAAGCAGTGCGTCCATTGTTGTCGCTGCGTCGATTGCTGTTTTAGAGCATTTGAAGGCCGCTCCAATAAGAACGAACCAGGTGAGGGAATTGTGCGTTGTTTAATAGGTAAATAGTTTTTAGTGATGAAGAATCAAGTGGTAGAGAAGTATACGATGTGGGGGGGGGGCTTATGCGGTAAAATACAGTAATTTTTAGTATATAGTAAGTACGCAGTTTTACTGCGGCCTCAAGCGAATTTTTCATGAATTAAAGTTAATGATCTGTGAATTAAAATTTATAATCTGTGAAGGGCACAGATTCCTTGAAGGCTCTCTGAATTGAGCAGGTGTTGGGCAGTCGGTCTACTTTGTTTTCTCTAGTGTGTTGGCCAAGTGGTGTAGTTAGAAGGTAAAGTAGCTTAGTATTGTAATCACATGTCATCGCCATTAAATTCGGATTTTCAGTATTTTTGTCACTGCCATATGAGTGCTAGTATCTTTTAACATATTTTAATGCTCTTGATTTCTTGTTTGTGATTAATATGATCGTGTAGTTATACGCCGAAAAAGTAGTGTGTTCTTCACTGATTTCAACATGGTAAGCACACTTTTTATCATAATTTTTAAAGAAACATAGATACACCTGTTAACAGATGAGCATTTAATATAAGCCAACTAAAATGAGTAGAAATTAAGAAAAGAAAGCTTTTGAGTTCGAAAGTTAATGGCTACCCAACTCTTGTGATTCCAGCCGCGTGAAATTAAGGAAATCAAGGATTTTCTTTTGAAGGCGAGAAGAAAGGATGCAAAATGTAAGTATGGTACCTGTGGTATTTGGCTGCTTAGATTTTTATTTTGCGTTCTTTTGTAATATAACATGGTTATGGGCACTACTCGTGCTTTTGTTGTCGTTATATTTGCTGTTGTTGCTAACCTGTTCCATCTAAGAACATACAGCATTCATACTGCTTGCGTATTTTGTTGGCAGATAATTTCGGAGTAAATGTGTGGAGCAATGGGCTGCCTAGGCAGACGAGTTAGATGAGTAAAATGTTATTCTGTAGAATAATTCCGAAATCGACAAACTTATGTGTTGCATTCTTAATGAATTACCACAGAATATACGCCAATCTAAGTTTACAAGGTACCCCTGGTAATATGTTTAACAGCATGCTAAAAGTGCGGTTGGACGACGTAGGAATATGGCGGGCGTGACGTCATGGTGCGAACGTTACCAAAATCCAAAGCATTCTTTCGCGGAAAATACCAACATTACGTAAGCAAGCAAGCGATACGGTAGTATGTAAGGAAGCTGGCACGATCATTGCCTGTGCACTCTAGTCTCGACAGCTTCATGATAATAGGAAGTTTATTATCGTTATTATGTATTGCTATTTCTTTCCGCATTAGAGTATCGCCAGTTGAATAGAAATGATATTGAGGTTAGTATACAGTATTCCCATTACAATGTGTATTTTGGGTGCTACTTTTCGCTACGTTTGCACATTTGACTAATGAAGCGGTTAGGGAATTGACCAGTTTGGAATTTAACCCTTTCACCGATATGGATGTCATATGATGTCCAAGTTAAAATGCCCCAAACCGATATGCATGTGTATATATGTCCTGCGCATACATACATTTCATGCTCATTTAACACCAATTTTAATCTTCCTATTATACAATAAATTTAAATTAGTTCTAGAAGGGATGTAAATGTACCCTTAAAGGTTTCCTTTTGAATTTTACACCTCAACACCTGGATAAACACATAAGGGCACATCTGCAAACTCACAACAAATAATATTGGTTTCCTTGCGAACTTCTTTTTCACAACACACTACACATTTTCGAAATGGTTACAACTATTTTGGCTGTGGGTGATATCCTTTTAGGAAAGCGTTTTCTCTCAAGTATGAGGGCTGATTCTTACCCCCCAGTATGAGGCCTCTGAGTATTACAGTACTCAATTAGGTTACGAGCTCTTTATTCGCGCAAGTACAGGTAGATGAAGGTCTTGCATGGATTTACAGCTCTGAAAATTATGAAACAATTGTGCATGGTTACATCCAGTGGTAAAAAATACTTTACCATTTAACTGTTTTCCGTAAAGAGGGATAGCTATACTCCTCCACAGGAGAGAAGGTCTCCGAGGGGCGAGACGCAGGGGGTTGGCCGAAGGTCCCCGCACCCTCCCTGGACAGGTTTATGACACCCCATGTCAGTAGTTACAGATCATTCAAAAACATTCTGACGGCTTCTACTTTTGTGAATGAATCTTCTCAGCTTTAATGTACAGAGTGAATAGGGCACATGTTTTTTTAACGGTCTACTCCTTGTAAAGCAAGCGTTCTCTGCCACACACATTCGCTGTCCTTGTCCCACAGCACATTCCTTACAGGGATTTTCTTTGCGTTTCTATACTATAGTAATAGCTGATCCGCATCACCCATATTTGACCCACCATTTCTCCAAACAATGGAGTAGCTAACATTCCATCTGTAGACCTGTACACGCCACTGCTACCTATATCCTAAACATCTCCTTCATAATCGTACAACACCCAGATTTTCTACAGTAATATCAAAAGCCTGTACAAATCATTCCCAAGCTAATTTATTTGCTACATTACGGCGATAAGCCATGGTTAACATTGAAATTGGACAATTTCAAATTTGCCATTCATTTAGCTCTTGATAGCTTTAAGAAATCGCTCTGGATACAGAGATTATAAATAACTAAAATACTGAGCAAAAACAGCCGCATAAGGCTATCAGAAACCTTGGTTGAGAAACACTAATAACAGGTGCTGACAGGGAGTTTTCTTTCCAGTGTAGCGCACCATATACTCGTATGATTATCGCTTGGTATAGCATAAATAATCTGAACTTGAACCAGAGAAGTCGCTTGCGTAGCTATACATACATACATTGGTTCTTATGCACACAAAACGAAATGATTCAAATATTAGGTGCATTTGGCGCAAAGAATGGCTTTTGCTACAGTGAAACAAGGTAGTGAAATTTCAACGATTTATTAATGTAGTCTCTACTTTATTGTCACTATAGATTTATACTGCGTTTAATGAGTTTTACAACAGTTTTTGTTTCGTTTAAATAACTTAATAAATACGGAAGATACAGAATTGTTTTTATGATGCATTTTTACAGCATTTAACAATTTAAATGTCTTGTTCTGTTTATTGGGTATCCGTTTCCGGCCCCTGAAGGGTTTAAATAGCCTTCGGCGAATCGGTTAATGAGTGGAATATTCCTGCTCGCCCTCTTAGCAGAGTGTGAGCCTGAACAGGAAAGATGGTCTTCTGTATCACCTGTCAACTCATTTTGCCACCACTTGAAGAAAATTAAGGTATTGGAATATATATTATAATGTGAACTTGATCCGGTTGAGGAGAGGAGACTTTGCACCTTGATCAGTAGAACTTGGGTCTGTGCTCCTAACTAGGCGCTTCTGGGAGGGAAGGGTGAGCTGACAGAAGATATATGTGGCAAGATCAGGAGGCACGAAGAAAAGAGTGCAGAGTTCTTATATTTCTTTCGCAGACTGAAGGCTTGCACATCCCATTGGGAGGTCTGGGACTCTGAGCCTGACCCCTTTTTTCGGAGGACGTTATATGTAGTATATTTCTTCCTGTCATGCAATGCCAAGACTCCACCTATATTTGCTCAAAAAGATCAATCCATCGAACCCATGACCTCTGAATGCAGCCCACACGCTACTTGCCTCTGCCACCTAACTCAAATCTTGCGAACTTAAATTATTACTTGTAGCTGTTGATTCCTTTAATCTCCCTTAAACTAAACTATATTCCTAAACCCTTAATAATTTTTCTTATACATGTTAAATGTTTAAGTAAATCATCATGAAGTCATGTTATAAAATATCTTGTATATGAAATTCAATTTGCTTTACCACCTTGTTTTAGCAACAGTGATTTTCAATTTCAGAGATATTTTGATTATTTACCTTAATTTTTAATATAAAAAAATTGGCTCCCAGTTGACAGGGAAGAAAATAATTCGCTCACCCTGTTTGACAGAGTTGTAAGCGTTGTTTATCTATTTTATATCAAGTCATTGCAAGCAGTATGAATTCCTATTGATGGATAGGTAAACCGATGTATAGATTATGAAATACTTGTGGATCAGAAATGGAACCTGGGTGCAATATGATTATGAAGCAGTATAGAGACCAACGGGAACTGAAATATGTATGATAATATACAATAAACTCGTAGCTATGAAATGCTTCAAGAACTTTCAGGTGCATTCAAATGTTACAATTACCTTGTTTCTTCTATTAAAATTCATCTTAAAGAAAGCACATATCTGCTTGACCTATCTTCAAATAATTTTTCATTTTCTTCTACTGTAGGCTGCTCTTGGGCAGGTTTAGGAAGTATTCTGCTGTTCATTGCTGTGCAGTATTACAATTCTGTAATTAAATTGACACCATGTAAAAATCATGTTACTTCACATGACTTTCTGCACACTGGTACAAATTATTCTTGCAAGCTAAACATTATATTATTGCCAATTAGTGCTAGGAAAATATAGAAATACTACACCTTTAACTGATTGTCAAATTTTTTAAAGCTGGTCACTATGCGATGACTGAAAACGTTCTCTTTGCATAGTCGGAGATAAAAAAGTCAGAAGTTTACCCTATTCGCGTATTAAGCTTACTACATCGTATTCCCATTATAGCAACACTGGTTTGTAATAAATAGAAAATGTGTTCCACAGTTGGCAACAACTTGTTTGTGGTATTCCATACCAGTATAACTCTATGCCGTTCAAGTGCACCTTTACCAATAGCATACGTGAATAATGTCATCCAATTATCGCGAAGCACAACAAACGACAGCTGAGTAAGGGACCAGAGGCCGCGCCACACCCACTCATTTGTCTCCTGTCACTAACTGAAGAGATGATTAGGAGAGGGTTTGCGGGTTGTCGTTTCTTTACCCTCCCCTAGGTTCTCGAACGTGCGGGTTGTTTCGTCTAATCCGGAAACTTCTAGATTGGCCAGCTGGTCTAACATAAGCGACGCGCCGGGCCGGGGGGAGCCAGTAATTGGCGAGCAGCGTAAGAGCGCAGTGCTAGTGTACGACGAGAAGACTGTGTACGTGCATCGGAGGATAGTACGTAATTGCGAGAGCAAAGTAGAATTGTAACGGACGAACTGGTGAATCGTAATTGTGTGCATTACGTAATTCTGTGTAATTGGCAAGTGTTTAACTGTAAGTCGGTGGAAATGAAGAACATTTTTGAGTGGTGCAATTGGACTTTTCATTTCACGAACCCACAAAGTCACACTGCTGTCAGGAAGCGGGACAGTAACATCACCGAACATTACAACGATGGACGCGGCATTGGAAATTTTTTTGGAGAAGATGATGGAAATGAAGGTCGAATTAACAGAGAAGACGGAAGCGGCAAATAACAACCTGGCCGCAGAACTGAAACAAATGAAGACGGCAAATAACAACTTGGCCGCGAAGATGAACGAGTTAACAAAAAAAAAAAAAAAAAAAACAGAAGCGGCAAACAACAGCTTGGCCACGAAAATGACCGCAAAGATGGCCGAACTGACCACGGAAATGAAGGTGGCGAACGAGGCTCACGCCGCCAAATTTGAAGAACAGTTGGCCGGCGTGAGGGATAACGTGACGGAGCTGGGCAAGCGGATGGGCCAAGTGGACGAGCGTGTCGAGGACTTGGCGAACCGCTTCAATGACCTAGAGGAAAAGGCCGACAGTAACGCCAAGTCCCTGAACAACGTGGTGGAAGACGTCGAAGACCTTGCGAATCGCATAAACGACCTGGAGGGAAAGGCCGACAGCAGCGTCAAGTTCCTGAACGCCATGGTGGAGGACGTCGTAGGCAGGAAGCTGAAGGATTTGAAGGCCGTCGCGCCGGGACGCGACACAACATCTGCGCGCGTCAAAACTCCCAAGTATGACGGCGCGTCAACGTTTGAAGTCTTCCGCCGCCAGTTCGACGCAGTGGCCAAGCACAACAAATGGTCGCCAGAGGAGGAGGCCACACAGTTGATAGCCAGCCTCCAGGGACGGGCCACAGAAGTCCTAAACGCGGTGCAGACAAAGGCGGCGCCCAAAAACATCTGGGAGACCCTGGAGAATCGTTTCGGAAACCACCGCTTAGCCGCAGCGTACCGCAGCCAGCTAAAGGCAAGGTCACAGCAGCCGGGGGAGACGCTGCAGGAGTTCGCCCTGGCAGTTGGACAACTGGCAGGCAAGGCCCTAGTTGACCTCCCACCAGAATTCGTGTCCCGGGAAGCTGCCTACAATTTCGTTGACGGAGTACGGGACACGCAGATTTGTCAGCGCCTAATGCTCGGCGATTATAAAACCATCCACGAGGCGCTGACGGCAGCATTAAGGATAGAGGTGACCAAAGTAACAGCAATCCTGACGTCAAAAACGAGGAGTGTCCGCTACACCGGAGACAGAAGACCAGCCGAGGGACGCCGGCGAACACCTAGTGTCATGTGTTGGGGCTGTGGATAGCTCGGACACCTGCAGAGAGACTGCCCACTCCAGGAAGAGCAGCCGGAAAACGAGTAAGGGCCGTCGTGGAGAGGGGCACGTCGGCACCATCACCACCATCCCCTCGAGTGACACTGCGCGCCGTCAGCCGGCGTATGGATGACAGCCTCATGGCGGACGGTTGGGTGAGAGGCAAGCCGTGCCGCGTACTGTTGGACACCGGGGCAGCCGTGACAATCATCAGACCTGACGTGGCGAAGGGTTTGCCGACGAGAAAGCCGAGCCGACCATACGAGCTTGTCACGGTGTTCGGCGACACCTTGGCTGTGGAGCAGGAGGCCCTGCTGGAGCTAACCTTGGGGCGGAGTGCGCGTCTGTGGGTGTTCGTCGCGAAGGTGGCTGAGGAGGTGATTCTGGGACTGGATGCCCTCAAAAATCACGAGGCGACGGTCGACGTCGGCAGGAAGGTCCTGCGGCTCAACGGAGAAGAGGTTATACACCGTCAGCCCAAAGAGCGCCTTGGAATATGCAGAGTCGTCTTGAACGAAGACGTGGTTGTTCCCGCGAGGAGCGAGGTGATGGTGACGGCGCGAACAGAAGTCCAGACAGCAAGTTGGGTCCAGAGGCTGCAGGAGTGCGACTTCACCTTGGAACATCGTAGAGGGAAGGGTCACGGTAACGAAGACGCCATGTCTCGAAGACCCTGTCCAGAAGAGTGCAGCCATTGCACAAGAGTGGAAGAGAAGGAGCGTGCCGCAGCAGTCCGAGTAGTCACGGCAGTGCCTGCGGACGGCTGGGATAGCGCAGGCCTGAGGAGGGAGCAGCTGGCGGACGCAGATTTGGGGCCACTCTTGAGGGAAGTGGAGGCAGGGACGGGACCAACCTGGGAAAACATCGCACCGAGGAGCGCCACCTACAAGTCGTACTGGTCCCAAAGGGACTCGTTGAAGACCAGAGAGGGCGTGCTGTTCCGGGTATGGGAGTCACCCGATGGGAAGGCGCAGAGAGAACAGTTGGTACTTCCCCGGAGTAAGGTCCCGGAAGTCTTGGAGGAAGTGCACGCCGGTACTTCAGGACGACACCTGGTTGCGAACCGAACGATTGACAAACTACGGCAGCGCTACTACTGGCTGAGACTCCGAGCAGATGCTGAGAGATGGTGCCGTCAGTGTCACGTGTGCTCGGCGAGTCGCGGCCCCCAGATTAGGCGCCGGGTCGCATGCAGCAGTACAACGTCGGAGCGCCATTCGAACGGATTGCCGTTGACATTGCTGGACCGTTCCCAGTTTCCGACCGAGGCAACAAGTACCTAATGGTGGTCGTGGACTACTTCACCAAGTGGCCGGAGGTGTATGCCATCCCAAACTAAGAGGCAAAGACAATCACAGACTGCCTCGTGGAGCAAGTGTTCTGTGGATTTGGGGTGCCGTTAGAGCTACACAGTGACCAGGGTACCAACTTTGATTCCAAGCTAATGAAGGAGGCACTACAAAGGCTTGGGGTGAACAAGACCCGCACGATGCCTCTACATCCCCAGTCGGATGGTATCGTCGAAAGATACATCAAGACCTTAGAGGAACACCTGAGGAAGGTCGTGACCAGCCATCAGCGAGACTGGGACGTCAAAGTGCCACTGTTCTTGCTGGCCTACCGCTCGTCTACACACGACACAACTGGGATGACGCCAGCCAGCTCAATGTTCGGCCGAGAGTTACGCCTCCTTTGTGACTTGGCTTTGGGAAGCCCTCCGGAAGCGAAACAGCCAGCGGCCGAGTATGTGGAGAACTTGGTGGACCATCTCCACGACATGCACGAGATGGCTCGACAGAACATCCAGAAGGCGAGCGACCGCATGAAGACCAGGTATGACAGGCAAGCCAACAGCCAAGGGTTCCAGCAAGGTGACCTGGTCTTTTTGTACCGTCCTACCCGGAACAAGGGACGCTGCCCGAAGCTCCAGCAGCCATAGCAAGGCCGTACCTGGTGGTGAGGAGGATTAACGTCGTGGTCTACCGCATCCAGAAGGTTCCCCGAGGGTAGATGTTGGTGGTACACCTGGATCGTCTAGCCCGCTACGATGGTGCTGTTCGGGACGACCAGCTTTGAGGAGGGAGCAGTGTCACCCAATTAGCGGGAAGCACAACAAACGACAGCTGAGTAAGGGATCAGAGGCCACGCCACACCCACTCATTTGTCTCCTGTCACTAACTGAAGGGATGATTAGGAGAGGGATTGCGGGCCACTGTGTCGTCTCTTTACCCTCCCCCTAGGTTCTCGAACGTGCGGGTTGTTTCGTCTAATCCGGAAACTTCTAGATTGGCCAGCTGGTCTTTTATAAGCGACGCGCCGGGCTGGAGGGCGTCAGTTCATGGCGAGCAGCGTAAGAGTGCAGTGCTAGTGTACGACGAGAAGACTGTGTACGTTCGTCGGAGGATAGTACGTAATTGCAAGAGCAAAGTAGAATTGTAACGGACGAACTGGTGAATCGTAATTGTGTGCATTACGTAATTCTGTGTAATTGGCAAGTGTTTAACTGTAAGTCGGTGGAAATTAAGAACATTGTTGAGTGGTGCAATTGGACTTTTCATTTCACGAACCCACAAAGTCACAATAAGGTAAAATTGGATTTTGGTGGCTGTCTGCTAGGTGAAATGTGGACAGGTTATTGGTGGCTGGAGGTTTGACAACAGTGAAAGCATGTAATTGCTGAACTACTAGCACTGCAAGTAAGCTAGCAATGCTTTAATACGTAATGAAACTGGCCAGAGAAGAGTGGGTAAATAATGATAAAGTGGATTAGCCATACATCCATAAAATTCCTGGGAATGGCAGAAATTCCAGTATGTGACGTGTCCAGCCATCACATGCACAGATCTATGTGCAAAAGTCTTTTGGTTACAGACTAGTCAAGTGCTGTACGGGACCAGGCTCTTGTTGCTGGATGCGGGAAATCAGTAAAGGGAGATAAGCTGGTGACATAAAACAATGGTTGCATAAACAAAAATTAGCATTTGAGATTGTTTCTTACATGGGCGAAGCAGACGAAGCTCTCCCAATCCTTAGAGTAGGGTACCGTCATACCTCGTACCACTCACACAGCTGGATGGAACTTGCTTCTGAACTTATCTTCTCTAAATGCAGGGACTTTATGGATGTATAGTTACTCTACCAAGGCTTGAATAGTGAAAATGTTGACTGTAGATTACTTTTGTTCTCATAAGGTAGTGACTCTCAAGACAGGAGAGCAGTTCTACAATGCGCTCCAAATGGTGTGAGAATTTCAAAGTTTGAAATGATTCCTGGTATAAGTTTGGGGCATTCTAATAGTTTTTAATACATTGTTAAAACGTTTTCTAAAATTTAAACTTGAGAATTTATAGGCAAATGTAGTTTCTGCAATATATCTAAGAAAAATTAAATTGGTAGTTGCCTTTATTGATCTATTTAAAAGTTGCATTAAAAATTCTACACGTTTTCATCCTGTGTAACAATGATTATAATAATAAAACAGTAAGAATATAATAAATAATGGAACAGTAAGAAAAAGTATATAGATTGGCATTCTCCTGTCTGGATATATCAGAACACCGCAACTGGCAACAGCTTGTTACAGCTACGTCATTGCTTACCGTAGCAGCCAATGCCTACTGAACCGCAGGATTGCTATGAATAAAAGGCACCTTAGTTTGAAATTCAATGATTGTGCCATATCATGACAACCAGCACACACATTTCATACATACCACATGAAGTATCGTAGGAACATTGCTGCAGGTGACTACCTTTTGTTAACATTTGCCCTTCAAATGGGTGCTGTGCAGCTGAAGCTGCAAAGCATCGCCAAGGGATGTTTTTATCTAAGCAGGGAAGTGTAGTGGTTGCAGCCTGTTAGGTTTGTTTCAGCTTACACTGTTTGCCAATGTAGAAAGTTATTAATGTTTACTAACCATCAGAACTGTTTAAATAAATGGGAGGGGAGGGGTAAGTAATAATGGTTGTCAGCAACTATAAGGACCAGTTAGTCAAGATGTTTCCATGACAATGTTAAATGGTAAATCCTTGTTGCCAGTATGATGTGCAGGTGAGCGAAGTTTACTCATTTGTAGGTGGTGGTGTCTGTTAATACTGCATTTAAAATGCCTTCAGGATTGTTGCTCTTGTTAGAACAGTTAGAGATTGTGTATAGACAAGTTCCTTGGCATCCTATTTGTGGCAACTTGTGTTGGTTTACTTGTGTTTGAGTCTGTATCTGTGTGTGTGTTGTGAGCTTTTGCAATTGTTTTAATGTAGTTTGTCTAAAATTAGTGACAAAGCTCAAACAAAAACCTGAACGTCCTCGGGAACCAAATAAAACTAGATGTGATGTTTTTTTGTTAAGAGTCTCTTCTTTCAGCTTTATCATCGATGGCACAGTGAAATCTCTGTTTGGACCAACATAACCATTTACTTCAGCCCAAATCAACTCAATCGGGTTAAAGTGGAATGGTAATGGACAAGACAAACTATTTTGAAACCATGTTCTGCAGCAATATCGACTATATAACTTGAAAACCACGGTTTTTTATATTCCAGAAAGGCTTCCATTTCAGTTTCTCCTCTTCAAAGTATTCACTCGCAGTTATGATTCATGTTATTTGGATATAAGCAACATTTCTCCACTAAAAGTATAAAAATTTTACAGCTATGCCTCTTTTGTTATGATCTTTACATTGATGTATTTTTGCATGTTCTATGCTTTGCATCGATCCAAGATCTATTGTCTTCGTGTATAGTAATATAAACCATAATACCCACTGCAGTCTCAACCGAATCGCCTTTGCACACATACAGTGCTATTCTGTAACGTCTGGTTGAAGCTGAACCACTTGTTAAAGCCGCTAACCACTGACTACACACCATTTGTTATTCTGTTACATTGTAACCATACCAACTAGAGCAAGAAAGTTATGGTTAAGGATAAGAGGCGAGATCGTGTTAGCGCCAGCAATACGTATTCCTTGCTGAAATTGATTTAGAACCACAAAGGAATGAACACTGCAGAAGATAGATAACTTTATGTTATTCGTACATCATAACGTGAAACCATAATTCTGTGTGTGTGTGTGTGTGTGTGTGTGTGTGTGTGTGTGTGTGTGTGTGTGTGTGTGTGTGTGTGTGTGTGTGTGTGTGTGTGTGTGTGTGTGTGTGTGTGTGTGTGTGTGTGTGTGTGTGTGTGTGTGTGTGTGTGTGTGTGTGTGTGTGTGTGTGTGTGTGTGTGTGTGTGTGTGTGTGTGTGTGTGTGTGTGTGTGTGTGAAAATAATGAAAAAGGTATGCTCACACAAGAATTATGCAAAGAGTTTCCTAACCTAACTTTTGACCTGTGATTTCCATGGTAGTAAAGAACAGCTCAAAGAAATGTTTACTCTGAGATTAATTTCTTAGAATTATATTTTAATCAAGCATTTACATTTAATTTTTTGCTGTTTAACCTTTGAAATGCTGGTTTGGGTCAGAAAGTCCTACAAAGTGTAACTTCCACATTCCTTTAGCAGCTGATGCCAAAGCAAATATCCAAAATTAAAGCAATTTCTTTCAAATTAAATGCTAGAAGATGGAGCATGTATTTTATGAAATCACTAGAACTTTTATTTCATTTCAGTACTGATTAAAGATTATGATAAGAAATTATACAGTCCTGTAAAATTTATATTTTGTTCGCCTGTTTGCCATTTGAAAGGTGATAACTAATTTCGATGTGTTAAATTGAATCATGTGGTCCATTTTTTTCTTATGTAAGGTTTTCTTTCAGATCACAAATAATAATTTGAAAGCGTTTTTATGTAAAGATTGTGCATTACAAAATGAATACAAAAACAAAAATTTCTTAGTAATTAATATATAGAAATACCCGTATATCTGTAAAATAAAGTGTTATGTTTCCTTTGGCCAGAAAGTCTGTTGCGCTGATTTCTGTTTTCAGTTGTGATTAAGGAACTTGTTTTAGAGTACCAACAGCCATCCAAACTGTTTGATCAACCCTGATATCTCCTGTCCATCTCCTTGATTTCTTCCTGAAATCATTCACCTTTTTCATTTCTTAGAGATCCAAAATTATCAAGAAAATGGTTTTGCCGAGAGTTGTTAGTTATTGTTATTATAATTTACGTCCTCCAACATTTAGTCATATAGGACGATGAATGAAATGGGTGAAATGATGCTCCGTGCGTCCAGTCCATTGAGCTTAGTTACCTGACATTCGTCTTTCAGGAGAAGGGAAAACCCCGGAAAAAACCATATCCAGGTAACTCACCCTGACCGAGATTCGAACTCAGGACCTCTTGAATGTGAGGCAGATACGCTACCTTCTACGCTACCGAGGCGGGCTTGCTGAGAGTAGTAAAGCTTTAAACTCATATTTTGCCCTGAAGCTCAAAGCTTTTGTAGCATATTTCTCATAATGTTTTCGTATCGTAGATAGTGTAAGAAGCTTATTGACTACCTCTTTGAAAGTATACCATGGTTGCGGTTCTCTCAATCATGGTTCATCAAAACCGGGAAAGTGTTGCAGTACAGTGTTATTGAATGCAAAGCATTTCAAATCTTGAGCTTCATGTTTGCATTACTTTGTGACAATTGCTTAAACATTAATCCTGATAGTGAAAGCATATATTAATGTGCTATGTGTGAATATAATGCCCTGCCACTGTATGCTTGAGTTAATTCCTCACTGAGAAATACATCTTTTATATGGTGCACAGTTATCAAAATGTTTGTAAAACTGTATATTTTTTCAGCTACCCTAACAAACAGCATCTTTCCTTATATTTATAATGCATTGTCAAATTAATAATGGCATTACTTCTACAAACTACAAAATGATATTCCAGATTTCCACTTTCCCCTCTAAACTATTCTTCAACAATGGAATAGCATTTCGATGTTAAAATGTTTGCCAACCTTATTTACTTCCATTAATACGTGGCTGAGCTCTATAGTAAGAAATGCAGTTTAAGTTGACATGATTAATCAACGTCATATTTCATTACAGTTTTGGCAGCTGGTATACCGACCAGCCGCTGAGGGCCAAAGCAGTTTTATATTCACATTATTGGAGTTTGATGACAGGAATTGAAAAATCAGTTGTCAACACTTTTTGACTTATGCTAAATGTTAAATTTAGCAACTGTTTTGTATGGTTGGGCAGAGAGTATGTCTTAATTACACATGTTTTACAGTCATCTTGTTTAGTTACACAATATTATAAACCTTCAATATACACAAATAACACTGTAAAAGTCTTTTCGCAAAGTAAATAACAAAACCATAAGTAATGCAGTAAATAATCAATATTTCTCTTTTCGATGCCTTTCCGTTCAACAAATCACTTATTTCGAGCTCTGTAAGTAGACATGGGTATCTGCTACAAACATTCCTGCAGCATCAATTCATGCGTCGTCTTCCTGCGGCGTGGTTATCTGCTATCTCAAACATCCTCTCATTGTTCTCATTTGGAATGAAAATCTCAATCTTTGTCATGGAAAAAAGATGTTTATCCTAATATATGAGCCATTCGTTACATGCAGTGGTGCGAGGCCACATAATAATTTTGAAAAGCAGATAAAACTGCACATTATTTTGGTATATAATGCACTCCTTGTTTCTCTGTAGTGAACACATAAGGGAATTATGGACTGTCAAAGGAAATGGTGGTTAGATGTGTGAGCAAATAATTTACATTACTAAATTATTTTCTATTAACTATTCAAACACACAGTTCCATCACTTTCACTTCTTAACTAAAACTATAAACAGCATTAATATTTCATAGTGTAATCATTCATTGAGTTATTTATTTGACATACATTCAATTGTAGTAGTAATAGTAGTAATTTATTTCCTTTTACATCAACAGATGGAAATACAAAATCAAGATTACAGTTATAAAATCCATACTGAAATATGCAATATAATCCTAAATCCTGAAAATCCTATCATGTTATCATGTTGCCCACCATTGAATAGTAATTCGATCCCCATACACCTAACCCTAGGTTTTTCTGTATTGGAGGCCCTCTGCTCCATTTTACAGTTTCTGCCATATCACCTATCCCACTTTACATTTTTCTCCTAATTGTTCTTAGGCATCTCTCTTTAACTTTCCCTAAATAATTCCCTATATTTCTCCTGTTCTTTTCTCCTTTTAGTGAAAACATTTTTCTAATTACTACTTCACCCCCCAAAATTGTCCCATTTACGTAGACAAGCCTGCTCTCTCCATATTTTTGTTTGACTGCAATTTAATATACAATGGAAATCTGCATTCTCTTCTCCACACAATGGACATTTATCTAGCTCCCTCTCTTGAACTATACCTTTCAAGTTTCTCACTCCTGTTTTCGTCCAAGCAAAACCTTCTTGCCGTAACTTACTACATATATCTATATAACATTCCCTCCCCCAGGTGGTTTTTATTTCTCTATATAATCTCAGTGAGTTTTTGTCACTTATATTGGCAAAAATGTCTTTTCTGTCAATATCTTCTAATCTTAGATTAACTTCTTTCCAGAAGCCTCTATACCCATACTCTGCATTTATCCAAGAATGACCCATACATATCTGCTTCAACAAGTCATACATTTTATGTGCCCAAGACTCACCCCAGTTACTTCTCTTTTGAATATGAAAATATTCTTTAATTATATTACCATCTTCCAAGTTAGTGATTCTGACATTCAGTTGTATGTCATGGACTGAGAGGTTTACACTATGCAGAGGGCTCCATTTGCCATCTTAGTCATACAGTACATTGCTTAAAGTCTTATCAAGTTAAAGCAAGCCATTTATCCAAACAATTGCTCTGCACAATAAGCAAATTATACTTCACAGTCAGATAACTACATGAAATAATCTCTTATTGGAAGATACACTGTGCATTAAATTTTATTTTTAAAACTGCACATTTTCTTCTTCAGCATTCATTACTGTGCATATGCATGCCATTGAGGCATTTAAAAATTCAATGCTGTAATATTCTTTTGTTGTGAAGACAGAGTTAAGCTTAGGACAATTTTAAATGAATGATACAGCTTTAATGTAATTATTATTTTTCATAATTTATTCTGCACTTGTGAATGTTAATTCAACCAAAGTGATTAGAAGTATATAAAATAGTGCCATTTATGAAATTTATGTCACCAATTGCTAATACTCACTCATGTAGTAATTTGACATTATTAATCTTATATGAATCAATCACAAATTTCAGGTTTTTCTCTGAATATACTTTAGTATACTTGTGCTGAAAATAATGTATGTACTATTGAGCTTTCAAAATTCTTATCAAATATAACCATTAACAGAGCTGGTTTGAGGTCATTTTAAAGAAATAGTGCTATTTTTTGTACATAGTTGTTGGTATCATTTCAAATTTATATACATATTTCCTTATGGCTTTTTTTCTCACTGTTATTCCAGGGAATTTTTCAAAATTCTGTGTACAAATAAATTGCATTACACATAACATTAGGGTATCCTTTCCTGTTTTCCTGTATCTACAGAATCATTATTTTAGTGTTAAGGTATCTTTATTTTAAGTATTATACTAAGAAGCTTGAGGGAAAGTGGTTACAGATTCTTGTATAATCTCAACAGCATCTTAAGTGATCTCACTCTCTTGTTTTTGAAATTATAATTGTTTTTACAGACAAAATTATCACTTTGCAACAGGAAAAAAGATATAATGCTTTGTGAAAGTCAATTATTCGTATTTAACAGGAAAAGTTCAAGTGGATTCTTGTTATTTTTTTTACAAATTGGACATCTTCTTTCGAAGTCACATCTTGCACACTGATGAATAGTTTACCGCACATTTCCTCACATATTTGACGCATATTATGCTAATATGCGATAGTTGAAATGCGCATAAACTATTCATGTGTGGCGAGATGTGATTTCGAAAGAAGTTGGATTTTATCCTGTGATTCTATCATTCGCTGAAGATGGGTAGGAAAACGGATGCACCATAGCTCGGTCGCAATAGAAGCTTACTACATTACCAGCTGTAGTTCCCAAGGTCGCCGGGGTCTAAAGGTTTAGGAAAGAGCGCCCTATGCGGCTTCAAACTTTACCATGGAGTTGAGCATCTGGTATTAATCTGGCTCTAGTCTTACCAGTTTCATTACTATTACAGTATTGCTAATTTGATTGCTCAGAGTTAGTAGCTTCAGGAATGCATGTGTTAAATGTTGGCAATGCTTCAGCCACCGAGGCTACGTCCACCATTCGCCTAGCAGACAACTGCCACCAAACTGCAGTTTTACTGTAAACTTTATTGTGTACACAGGGGCAACCACAGACATTGTTCCAGGCTGAGATTTGGGGATTTCTGGGACAGTGGTACAGACATTCATGCAGAAATATTTGGATAAAGACTACAATGTTTGGCTGGAATACTGGTATTCCGGTCCTCTACTGTTTGATTGCCTTCACAAAATTGGCACTAATGCTTGCAGCACAGTGCATAAATATAGGAAAGAAATGCCCAAACTATTATCCATATTGAGCAAAGCAGAGCTGGAAATCCAGTCACATTAACAATAACAGTGCTGATATGGATGGACTGGTGAGAAGTGTGTATGCTGTCTACAGTGCATGTAACTGCCATAAAGAATTCAGGAAAGCTAAATGTAGGAACAAATATTCCAGTGGGAAAACCAGAGTGTGTATTGGACTACAACAGCAACATGGGTGCAGTGGATGTATCTGATGTGATTCTAAGTTCTCTTCAACCAACTTATGTTTGTTTATGTAAAGTAAACATATGATGGATAAGATTCACTGAGATGCAAAAGCATAATCTTCATTCTGTTTCTTTTCCACTTTAACACACACCAAGATCCACCTTTTATTTACATAATTAAAGCAATAAATCCTGCAGCTTTGGAGTGATGGAGTTCATTATTTAGCATAAACTTTTGTTTTTGATAACATGTCTGAATTTGAGTATAACTTTGTAATCAATTTTTGGTTGTTTACAGGAATGAAAGTATATAATTTTTCTATGTGGTATATTATGTGTGCATTGTTAATTGCTCTGCAAGATGTCACTCCAGAGTTTTGAGATCGTTGGGTGTTAAATTGTGTATTCAAAGAGACACATTTTAATATTGTCTACACACGAGCTATAAAAGCTGAATGAGGATCCATTATCTGGTACCTGTATGGCCTTTGTAAACATGCATGTGCTGCTAAACGTTTCACTGTCCCACCTACACTATTACAGGGGCCTTTTCCATGTGATGTGGCACAGAAGTGCTATTCAAGTAGACACCAAAAAATCATTTTCACCAAAGCAAAGATTAATTAAACATTTTTCTGTTTTTAAATCGAGTTGCATAGCCATCAGAGAAATGAGACTTTTATGTGGTCTGATTTTAAAATTTCTCTTTATTGCATGAAATGTTTCTAATACAGAGACACAGCCATATTATCACGAGACAAACAACCCAAAATGATGACATATTTATGATTTAATGTGTTGTCAGCATTTCTTGAAAAAAATCACAAAAGGATATACGGTCACCTGAAACGATTCCATTGAAAATACTGGATTTCATCTTGTGGAATGAAAACATAGTTCTGTGCAAAAACATACATAACAAGAAATTCATTTAATTTCAGTTAATTTTTGGAAAGAATGATGTAACAAGAGCTTTAATTTTCCTAAGAGAATATTCAGAAATTCATCAGTTGAATGAGTATTTCCACTGTTGGCTTGTCAGGTTATTGATTGTTTATATTTGATTTCATCCACTACATTTGATTCAAATATGTTTATTAGAAAATCTCTTAAATTTACTTCACCAGGACAGCTGAATCAGATCCTAAATGACACTGGTAGCAAAGGATTACAACTTAGTTGTGAAAGGCAATGTTTGTAAGAAAGTATCTCACATTCTGAACCAGCTTTACTCTGATTCTGCTTCTTGTTAGCACTAGTTTTAAATTGTGACAAAGTTTTTGACAGATTAACATACAGAGTGTATGTCACATGACATAGTGGCAGTATGTCGGGTGTTCTGAAATTCATGTTACAAATTTCTAGGGCTAGTAGAAGCAACTGAGTAGACAATATTTTGAATAGTAACCCATGTCCGGAACCGAATCGTTACCGTGCTGCAACCATTACAAGGATCGGATTTGCCGATCTTGTTAGGCGACCTGATAGTACATTACGTCAGGCGATCGCACTTGATGTTTCCCTTGCTGTGGTATCATGTTGGGGTCCCGTTCACATGCCTGTTCATCTCCGACAAACATGGTGGAGTACTCATTTGAAGAATACACGGGGAAATGAAGCTAGTGTACAGCGCAGCGGAAGGGAATGGAAGTGCAGCTCTTCGGTTGTATCAAGAGCGTTATTCGCAACATATTACTCCATCACATAAATAAATTCTGCTTTATTTTTGTCTCGGCATCTTGAAGCTACACAGAGACCTATTTTTACAATATTAATTATTTTCTTATTTACAATACAATTTTACATTACGACATTAAATGGTTTTTGCAGATACAAGTTATAATTACATTACAAAAACTAACCTAACTAGCTACTTTCAGTAGCTTTACATTTGCAAGTTAAACTAAACGGAAAAGGTATGTAGAAACAATTTTTACAAACTTTTATTTATTAAATCTCACGTTACTATCTTATTGCGTTGTCTAAGTCTCTCAGATCTTGTAATTTGTGGTGACTGATTTCGAACACCGGCCTGTAGCACATGGTTATTATGTTCCCTTATACCTTGTTTATATTTCTCCATAATTATGGCGGAAACCTTCCGCGCTGCTGTTTCAAGGATTTTGAAGTCATTTGTGTTTCTAACTACGTCCCAAACATATTTACTTTCTAGCTGTTTCCTTTCATCACATAAAATTTAATCATATTTATGACATTCAAATACGGCGTGTTCTGGAGCATCTTCTAAATTACATCGATCACAATTACTGGTGTCAGGCCTTCCTATTTTCTTAAAGTACACATTATATGGTCCATGTCCCGTTAAGTATTGGATACCTAATCTTGTTGGTACTATATCTTTTAATTTTAATCTTTCATTTACATTGGGATATAAACTATTAGTTCTTCTTCCTTGAAGTGATTTATCCCATTCATGTTGCCAATCTCTTAAAAGCTTCCTATTGATTTCTGCTTTATTCCTACAATATTCACCTATAATTTGTTCAACGTTTAAGAAATCTTTTCTTTTGAGCCAATAATTTGCTGCTCTCTGTTTTATTACTAAGTCTATAGGCCAAATTGCCAAACATACTAAAAGAGCTAAAGTTGTTGTTGTTGTTGTTGTTGTTGTTACGACTCCTAAGCATCTAAATCACATACCCTTTTTACCAGTATTGTGAAACGGCTCCAAGAACAAGGTACCTTCACTGTCGATAGGCACAACTGTGGAGCCCCAAGAAGACGCCACACCCCCGAATTTGAAAAAGCTATACTACAGTACGTTGAAGAGGACCCATCCACAAGTACACGAATAGTTGTGCATGCGATGGATACTTCTAACAGCATGGTGTGGAAGGTTCTTCCCGAGCAACAACTACATCCCTACCACCCCAAAGGGTGTAGGCGTAGCAACCAATAGATTTTGTACCTTGTGTTAACTTCTGCACATGTTTTGTGCACCGGTGCATTGATTAGCTCCAATTTCCACGAAGAGTTATGTTCACTGATGAATGTCAATTCTCGAGGGAGTGTATAATCAGTTCTCGTAACAGCCATGTCTAGACAGACGAAAATCCGAGAGCGACACATGTCAGAGGATTCCAACAAAGATTTGCCATCAATGTCTGAACAGGTATTGTAGACGGTCATGTGATCGGGCCATACATTTTTCCTGCCAGGTAAACGGGTGTTTCGTACTTGATCTACCTACCAAACGTATTGCCTGTAGAACTCGTTAAAATACACAAATAATGTCAATTTCAATAATGTATTGCAAAGTTAACCAATTCCGATATATTATTATTTGTTGATTAGAATTCCCAGATACTTAAAGGTATGTAATTTTTAACTTCTAAGTTCCTATTCCCTTTTTCATTCAAGAGAACTAATACTTCAAATGCATCAATCAGTGGTTCGCTTTTTAAATATTTGATTACTGCATATATCACTTTATCCCAGGTATAAGAACAAAAAGTGTGCAATGTTAAAGGCCTTTCTACAGAATTTATCCAAAGCAACAAGACAAAAACAAACTTTTTAAAGAACAATTCGCAGAAGCTTGCGTGGAGAAAGTCATGTCAATATAATATATTACATGTATTTTTATTTTCTAATAACATGATAAAACACATCCCTGATTAATTATTTATTAAAAGTAAATAATGCAACGTACATTTTTGGACCCTCCCCCCGGAAACTGACCGCTAAATACGTGCCTAGTTTTGAATTAATACAGTAGGCTACTATAGTTTGGCTGGCCGTTCTCCGGCTCTGACATTTCGAGAGGGGGAAGTGGGCTGTTGCCAGTTTTTCAGCGGGAATTTCAAGCACAGGAGCATACGTATTTTAAATATTTCACGCATTTACATATTTCACGAATCAGTAACCATATTATTATAATATCGATAATAATAGAACTTACGGACACTAAAAATCAGAATTCACGCACGCACAAAATGTAAAAGAAACTTTACCAGTGCAAGCAGCTGCACCCACGCGGTCCAAACAAAGTTAAACTGACAACACAGTGTTGAATACAAAAGCACGCCTAGCAGTAACAATGCTGATTGGTGCTAGCAGACAGTTTTAAGGGCGGACGTATGCAAATATTCAGGGTCTTACATAAATAGCCATAACATCCAAAGTTTTTAAGTTAGAGAAGTGAAACTTAGTATACTCATTTACGATAATACAGTTAATATGCACAATTGTTTTCATAATTTTCCATTGTTTATAACTAATGCTACATATTTTTTCTATATGGTATTTACAAACTTAAGCCAATTTTTTTTTTAAATTCACATATGCTATATTTCTGAAATTTGGTACGTTATTTTCAAAGACACTAGAAATGAATTTTTTGGATTTAGATTTCTTATTGAAGCTGTATAGAATTTAAAAAAAGTGTTAATCATGTGCATCCTTTAAAAATTAAAATAATTTCAGATATTTTGTATCATCACAATCTATCTGGAGCTTAATCTTAAGTTATAGAACCAACAAAATGTTCATTGTGGCATAAGAAAGCTGTATGCTGAATTGCATCACTGTAGATGAAGTAGTTTGAGAGAAAAATTGGTTGAAGTTGTAGAAAATGCAAATTACGGGGGAAGGCAATTAAAAATACAATCAGTATTATTCAATTTGGCTTTTAATTTTAAGTCAGAACTTCCCATATCCATAGTCTGTATCCTCATTCTGGTCTTCTTCAGACGTTATTTTTAAATTCCTCTTCTGTCTTGCTTCTTTGAGCATTAATTTCATAGCTCTTTCTGCACCAGCAATGCAAATGTTGTCGATACTCTGCAAAATTGTTTCCATAAACACACCAGGTTGATACCCTAACTGATGCATAAATTTCTTTCTGCCAACATTCCCATCATTATACACTATTGCAGCATCAAATGTAGCAATTTTCACCACTATGGAAGACACAAATTATATTTTGGGACACCTTTTCCATATCAGACTGTTGAGTCTTTCATTTGGGTTTTGTGTCTCTCCATAGAGACATTTTTTTTAGCAAGTCTGGGTGTGCTAAGAAGTGGTAGGTTGGCTTTATATATTCCAAGACAGCTGATGGAAGACTATGGCTATGGTTATATGGCTCATTTCTTTTCACTGGACACCAAGATTCATCACAAAGACCATATTATGGGTTTTTGTTAGTACATAGTTTATGAAAATAGGTGGCCCACAATGCACGTTGCATATTTTTCACATCTCCAATGTTTCTTCTGATAGCAAGCCCATTGTAGTTCTGCAGTACACCTATTTCTTTCTGTGTCAATCTTCCTTTTCCACCAATAGGTATGCCATTTTTGAGCTTTCTTCCCCTTCATCTCCTGACATAGTTTTCTCAGACGAGCACCCATTCTCTTCTGTATATGGCCAATGCATTCAAGTTTTTCAATTTTTACATTGGGGCCATATGGGTAGCTCTCTAGTACACTTTTAAAAGCACTAGAATCACCATCACCTAGATATTTTGTACATCTAACCTTATGTTTTTCTTGTGACCTAGAAAATATCATGATGCCTGCAGGTTCCATTGCACCACTACTGCCATTACAGTTTTTTGAACAAGTTTTCTTGTAAATTTCCAGCCATTTTTCTTCAGTTTCTTTACCATTATCTTTATTTCTATTTGTACACACATGACAAAACTTGCTCATAACTTGCAAATCTAAAACTTTACCTGTATCTACATTTATTTCAGTTGAAACTCCATATAGAGATGTGTGGCCACGTTTCATCCATGTATTGTCACATGATACACATAGATCAGTCCCAATTATTTGTTCTTCTGTACTGTTATGAGCAACAGCTTCTTTAGCAGCCTCAGTCCATGTAGACTGGAAAAATCTTGTACAAACAAAGAGTGAAGAAAAAACTAAGAAAGAAGGGCGCATGGCTACTATGCAACACTAGGGAACTTAAATTTTTTAAAGGTACATACAGACCACACTACAGTCATAATATTTTGGTGTTTGATAGCTAACACTATATACTATTTTACAAAACATTAAAAAAATTATATTTTTGAACATTTTCTCGTACGTGCCCCCTTAACTTCCTGACCACGACACTGGATGTGGAGACAGCCTGTAGGTACTACAAACAGAAGCGGTTACTGTAGGTAAAACGCGTGAACAAAATATTCTACTAGTGTGATGTTGTAATGAATATCTTGCATGATAATGAAATTGCAAGTTGGATTTACGTGTTTTAAAGCTAATATATTCCTATAATTTCATTTTAAAGGTAATTTTGAGGGTATATTTTCAATACATTCCAAAAACAACAGCTAACATTATATATTTTGCCCTTATCCACTTGGCCTTATCCTATGGGATAGAAATTTGGGGTAACACCAGTAAAACAAACCTCAGTAGGATATTCATACTCCAAAAACGTGCTATTAGATATATAGGGAATTTAAAACATACAGATTCTTGCAAAAATACCTTTCGGCAAACAAGGATACTCACACTCCCGAGCTTATTTATTTATAGATCTATTCTTCACTTGGTTAATCATAAGTTTCCAATGAAAACAAACTCAGATATCCATAACTATGATACAAGGGCAAAAATAATCTCGCTATTCCAGGACACAGAATGTACTTACATGAAAAGATGCCTAGTTATACAGGAATAAAATTCTATAACGTACTTCTCGCTTCAATTAGAACTTGTAATAATTTAAATACATTTAAAACACTTTCTAATAGATAGTGTATTTTATACCATCGAAGAATTTATGTATCACTGTAAAAATAACTAGGATTTATTACTGATTTTAGCATATTATATTTAATTTTAGCATATTATATCTGTTTTTAAATTCTATACCATTAAGCAATTTATGACTAACTTGAATATTTAATTTGATCTCTCCATTATTTGTTATTTCTAATCGTTTACTTTTAAGAGAAAGTATGTATTACAAATGACTTGCCTTAATTGTGTTCAAACACTGTATTAAGTTGCAATAAATATGAATAAGAATTGCTCATTACTTTATGTTGGTACTATAAAACTTCCCCCTCCACCTCCAGCAATCGCAAAATGTCCGGGCCGGAGATCCAATGGCCGTACTCTATAGTATGTGGCTTTGGATTGAACAGATACAGACAAAAGCTAAACTAATGCCAAAATGCTTAATTCATTGCACATCTACCTGAAAGTAATTAGCCATGGCACAACTTAAAGAAAGACAACGAATTGACGTACCGCCAAGATCTGACCTGAACTCCTTAGACTTTTTCTAGTTGGGATATTTGAAGTTGAGGGCTGACAAGGATCGACCAAGAAATCTTGAAGAATTAAAGCAAATTATTGGGCAAGAAAAGCAGCTGATCAGGCTGTCTGTGTTGCTGGAAACATTAACGAATTTCAAAGACAGACTTTGGCATTGTTTGGCAGTAAATGGGGGCCATTTTGAGTACTTTTTGAACTGAATTGATCATGTATTACAACACAGCATCACTAATTGTGTTAAGCCTGCCTCGGTAGCGTGGTGGCAGCGTGTCTGCCCCACTTTCAAGAGGTCCCGTGTTCGAATCTCAGCCAAGGTGAGTTACCCGGATAAAGTTTTTCCCAGAGTTTTCCCTTATCCTAAAAGACGAATGTCGGGTGACTAAGCTCTATGGGCCCTGGGCTCATGTGAGCATCATTTCACCCATTCCATTCATCGTCTGATATAACTTAACGTTGGAGGACGTAAATTACAAAAAAAAAGTGTTTTCTTGTTTTAAATTTCATGTGCTGTAATATGTCATAATAAATTTAAATAACAGTTCAAAAAAGAATCTACTTGTACGTGAATACATATAATCTACTGTATTTTGTCGTGTAATTCCCACCACTTTTTTTCTCGAAAAATTTGCTTGAAAACATTGCCGAGGGAATTACGCGAGTGGTTCTTCTGGGAATTTAGAAAGGAAAGGAAAGCATGTAGTGTTATGTAAAAATTATATAGGTATACAGTAATTTGTGAATGAACTGGGTACATGCCACGGTTTCATTGGACCTACGATGTATTATTTCATTGTTTATTTTCTCTGATTATTCTGAGGTCTCGCTTTCTCACTATTTTCATTTATATCTGGCTCAGATAGCACATCTTCATTTTCACTATTCCACAACATGTCCTCAGAACCATCAGTGGCATAAGAAATTCCAGTTTTATTTAAAACTCTTCGTAACAATATCGACACTAATTTTCTCCCACGCATGGATTATCCACTCACACACATCGTCGGTATTGTTGGCTTCCTTATCTTGCCTCCTGGAGTCCGCTGATGAGATCTCGCCGCCATCAATTTCAGTTTTTGTTTATTTTATTTTTTGTTTTTAAGGCCCATGGAAAGATTTGTAGCTTAGCTTTGTAGCCTTGAGTTTATCTTTCTCTTTCCGCCAATATCGCATTGAATTAGAATAAACGGAGAAATTCTTCCTACAGCTTTCACCTAGTTTGCATAGGTGTAAGACAACACATTTAATTTAAATTTTGCCGTGTAGTGTGAATATTTCGACATTATGATGACTTGTAACAAACTGACTTAGAAACACGTCTCAACTTTATATTTCAATTTTACGAGAAGCTCCGACCATGGCAATACGAGTATGTTTGTGGCACGTACTGTGGCCATTGTTGTCCGTGACAAGCACCGCTGTGTTGTCCATTATCCAGTCATTTGAAGGCCGCTCTAATAAGAACGAACCAAGAGAGAAATTATGCGATGTTTAAAAGGTAAGTAATTTTTAGTGATGAAAAATCATAGGGGAGGGAAATATGCGAGGGGTGGGGGCTAATGCGATAAAATACGGTACATAATAATATGTATGCATGTACCTATATCTAATTTTTTAAAAAAAATGTGGCCGTTAAAACAAGTCACGCCTTATTCACAATCACAGTAATATGGAAACGTGTTGATATCTTACAGCTTTCCTAAAAAATATCACTTCTCCAATTTATAACAAAGTTACAAGCATTGTTCCATAAGATTTACTCGCCCCGTACTTTTGTTGCTAAAGCCTTGTTCATTTTAGGTTTATATCTCACTTTATAGACTTTATTATTATTATTATTATTATTATTATTATTATTATTATTATTATTATTATTATTATTATTATTATTATTATTATTATTATTATTATTATTATTATTATTATTATTATTATTATTATTATTATTATTATTATTATTATTATTATTATTATTATTATTATTATTATTATTATTATTATTATTATTATTATTATTATTATTATTATTATTATTATTATTATTATTATTATTATTATTATTATTATTATTATTATTATTATTATTATTATTATTATTATTATTATTATTATTATTATTATTATTATTATTATTATTATTATTATTATTATTATTATTATTATTATTATTATTATTATTATTATTATTATTATTATTATTATTATTATTATTATTATTATTATTATTATTATTATTATTATTATTATTATTATTATTATTATTATTATTATTATTATTATTATTATTATTATTATTATTATTATTATTATTATTATTATTATTATTATTATTATTATTATTATTATTATTATTATTATTATTATTATTATTATTATTATTATTATTATTATTATTATTATTATTATTATTATTATTATTATTATTATTATTATTATTATTATTATTATTATTATTATTATTATTATTATTATTATTATTATTATTATTATTATTATTATTATTATTATTATTATTATTATTATTATTATTATTATTATTATTATTATTATTATTATTATTATTATTATTATTATCATTATTATTATTATCATTATTATTATTATCATTATTATTATTATCATTATTATTATTATCATTATTATTATTATCATTATTATTATTATCATTATGATTATTATCATTATCATTATTATCATTATCATTATTATCATTATCATTATTATCATTATCATTATTATCATTATCATTATTATGATTATCATGACTATGATTATTATCATTATTATGATTATTATCATTATCATTATTATCATTATCATTATTATCATTATTATTATTATTATCATTATCATTATTATCATTATCATTATTATCATTATTATTATTATTATTATTATTATTATTATTATTATTATTATTATTATTATTATTATTATTATTATTATTATTATTATTATTATTATTATTATTATTATTATTATTATTATTATTATTATTATTATTATTATTATTATTATTATTATTATTATTATTATTATTATTATTATTATTATTATTATTATTATTATTATTATTATTATTATTATTATTATTATTATTATTATTATTATTATTATTATTATTATTATTATTATTATTATTATTATTATTATTATTATTATTATTATTATTATTATTATTATTATTATTATTATTATTATTATTATTATTATTATTATTATTATTATTATTATTATTATTATTATTATTATTATTATTATTATTATTATTATTATTATTATTATTATTATTATTATTATTATTATTATTATTATTATTATTATTATTATTATTATTATTATTATTATTATTATTATTATTATTATTATTATTATTATTATTATTATTATTATTATTATTATTATTATTATTATTATTATTATTATTATTATTATTATTATTATTATTATTATTATTATTATTATTATTATTATTATTATTATTATTATTATTATTATTATTATTATTATTATTATTATTATTATTATTATTATTATTATTATTATTATTATTATTATTATTATTATTATTATTATTATTATTATTATTATTATTATTATTATTATTATTATTATTATTATTATTATTATTATTATTATTATTATTATTATTATTATTATTATTATTATTATTATTATTATTATTATTATTATTAATATTGGTTTTGTTATTCGCTTCGCGAAAAAATGTATATAATGTTATTTGTGTATATCGGATGTTCATAATATTGTGTAAATATATAATATGAATGTAAAACACATTTACTTTTAAGGTGCAATTAAGGAATACACTTCATCTGCTCATAGAAAATTGTTACGTTTCGCTTAAGTCAAAAAGCGCTGGCGATTTATTTTTAAATTCATATCATCCAGCTGTGTTAAGTAATAAAATAGAGATACGACTGTTTTTTCTCAATGAATTTAAAACTGATTTAGTCCTTCGCAGCTGTATCTATACCAGCAGCAATCAAGTATTAACAAAACAATAACTAGCGAAATATGGCGTTGATTAAACATGGCCATCTTAAATAACACTTCCTTATATTGGTAAACCGCTCTTATTGGCTTAGCCACGTAGTAACGGAAGTAAATAAGTTTAGCATATATGTTACCATCGAGATGTTATTCCATAGTTGAAGAATGGATATGTTCTTAATGCTGATTCAATATTTTTCGTGGGAATTCTAACGTAAGTATTTGCATAACATAAGAGTACTTTGTATTTATTACTGAATGAGTTTTATGACATAAAATACCCATGTGACGAAATAGGAAAACGCAGGAATTAGCTAACTTAATCCTTTGAGTAGAGGTTTGCGTTGAATTGGGATATCTGTAACTTCCAAGTCACTTAATTTGGGTTTACAAAGGTCTAACTGTTTTTAAATGCAACTAGGCTTAAAATATCTAAGAGATGAAATAGGAAAACGCAGGAATTAACTAACTAAATCCTTTGAGTAGAAGTTTGCGTTGAATCGGGTAATCTGTAACTTCCAAGTCACTTAATTTGAGATTACAAAGGTTTAAATGTTTTTAAAAGCAACTGGACTTAAAATATCTAAGAGATGAAATAGGAAAACGCAGGAATTAACTTACTAAATCTTTGAATAGAAGTTTGCGTTGTATCGGGTAATCTGTAACTTCCAAGTCACTTAACCGCTTCACCGATGGCCATTTAAACCCTTCAGGGGCCGGAAACAGATACCCAATAAACAGAACAAGACATTTAAATTGTTAAATGCTGTAAAAATGCATCATACATACAATTCCGTATCTTCCGTATTTAGAGGAATTATTTAAACGAAACAAAAACTGGTTTAAAACCCATTAAAGGCACTATACATCTACAGTAACAATAAAGTAGAGACTACATTAATAAATTGTCAAAATTTCACTACTTTGTTTCACTGTAGCAAAAGCCATTATTTGCGCCGAACGCGCCAATATTTGAATCATTTTGTTTTGTGTGTATACGAACCAATGTATGTATGTTTAGTTACGCAAGCGACTTCTCCGATTCAAGTTTAGTTTATTTATGCTATACCAAGCGATAGTCATACGAGTATATGTTGCGTTACACTGAAAAGAAAACTCTCTGTCAGCATCTGTTATTACAGTGTTTCTCAACCAAGGTTTCTGGTAGCCTTATGCAGCTGTTTTTGCTCAGCATTTTAGTTATTCATACTCTGTCTGTGTTCAGAGTGACTTCTTATAGCTATCAAGCGCTAAATGAATGACACATTTGAAATTGTTAAATTTCAATGTTAACCATGGCTTATCCCCGTAATGTAGCAAGCGTATGATGTATAAAGGCTTCTGATATTACCGTAGAAAATCTGGAATATTTGCTGTGCGATTATGAAGGAAATGTTTAGGATATAGTTAGCAGTGACGTGTACTGGTCTACAGATGGCATGTTAGCTACTCCATTGTTTGGGGGAAGTGGCGGGTGAAATATGGGTGATGTGGATCAGCTATTACTAGTTATCCCTCTTTATGAAAAACAGTTAAATGGTAAAAAAAGTATTTTTATACCACTGAATGTAACCATGCACAATTGTTTAGTAATTTTCAAAGCTGTAAATTCATGCAAGATATTCATCTACCTGTACTTGCGCGTATAAATAGCTCATAACCTAATTGAGTATTATAATACTCAGAGGTAAGGGGTAAGAAATTCACCACGACATCATCCCTCATACTTGAGAGAAAACACTTTCCTAAAAGCATACCACCCACAACCAAAAAAGTAGCAATCGTTTCGAAAATGTCTAGTGTGTTGAGAAAAAGAAGTTCGCACGGAAACCAATATTATTTGGTGTGAATCTGCAGATGTGCTCTTGGGTGTTTACCCCGATTTGGAGGTGTACAAATCAAAAGGAAACCATTAAAGGTATGCTTACATCCCATATAGAAGTAATTTAAATTCATTGTAAAATAGGAAGACTAAAATAATTGGCATTAAATGAGCATTAAATGCATGTATGCGCAGGACGTATATACAGGTCCATATCGGTTTGGAGCATTTTAACTTGGACGTCATATGACGTCCATATTGGTGAAAGGGTTAAACAGGCCTGAGTTTGAGGTACGGCCAAAATATTGGAGTAGAACTTCCTTCAGCATCACTTGATTCACCATTCCTCTTGAGCAGCACAACATAAATAAAATATTTCTCATAAACTTGCTTCACAGTAAACATCTTCTCCTTTAACTATCTAAAGCCCAAGAGCACTTTAAACTCGAAATTCTATACTCAATTTTTCCAGTAGAATGCAGGTTAGAAACTACTTGGCAATGAAGCCTTCAAATGACAGCATGGCTGTCGACTTTCTACTGCTTATACAGCTAATGGACACACACACACGCACGCACGCACACACACACGCAAGCACGCACGCGCAGGTGACCCATTAATTCAATTTTTTGAGCCTTCAAATACTCTGTAGTTAGATGAAATGTATGTGCGCCCGCATTGCCTTGATGAACCATCCTATGGTTCTTGTTGGTTTTTCCTTCCTTCACCAAAGACTTCCAGAAAACAAATGGTTGTATTATTAAATTTTAGATGAGTCGTATTTCTTACAATTGGCATTGACTGTTTTACTTTCTTCTAAAGGCTCTCTTGGCACGTGGCCAATCTTGTTGAAAAAGCAGGCGACTATTTGCTTTGGTGTACTTTGAGTGCTAAATTTTGGTGGATTTGTGTCATCTTGAAACATCCCTACAGTTGACTGCTGTTTATATTCCAGCTCATACGCATAGGTCCATGATTTGTCACCTGTTACAATCTTATATACATCTTTTGAGGCACCACCATTGTATTTCTTGATCATCTCTGTACACTAATCAAACATGCCCATGTTTTTGAGATTGCATCAAATTAAGTAATATCCAAAAAGAGCAAACTTTTTCACAGCTAAATAAACATGCAATATTTTATATATGCTGCTCGATTTAATGCTTAGGGTTACCTCAGTCTCACAGTATGTCACATGAGGATCTTGCATTATCAGTTTTTGCGCAGGATCAATGTCTTCTGGCACAACTGATTCTGTATGACCTTCAAGTACTTCATCATTGAAGGAACAGCGGCCACGATTAAATTTGATATACCAGTGTTTCACAGTGGCAAAGGATAAAGCTCGTCCCTAATGTGGAAGTTGGTTGATCAATGCACTCTTATATTGATAATCCACGTCGACAGTTGCAATTAATCACTCTATGAACATTTTCAAGAGTTAATTTCATGTTTTTGTTGAGACTCAATTTTCAAGTTCATTTCAACAAATGATGCTCTTATGACAAAATGTCTCAAGTAGATTATGGTCAACAACATCAAACTTTCCTCTGACATCAGATGGCACCTTCAACATACAGGGCTGCCAAGGATCAAAATATAAATACTGTCCCTCGTACATTGAAGGAACAAAACTTATGTTGCCTCCATTCTTGATACCAAAGTTTCTATAGCATCACCCTCAGTTTCTACTGAACAACTCTCATAATAATTAATTAACCTAAGAATTTAAATAAACTGTACTAAATAGCATACCTTCCACATCTGGCCCTCCTGGAGATTCATTAAATAAGCCTGAATTAGAGATACGCCCAAAATACTGGAGTAGAACGTCCTTCAGCATCACTTCATTCACCATTCCTCTTGAGCTGCACAACATTAATAAAATATTTCTCATATACTTCATTCACAGTAAACATTTTTTCCTTTAACCCTCTACTGCCCAAGTGCACTTTATAGTCGAAATTCTATATTCAATTTGTCCATTTTGAATGCAGGTTAGAAACTACTTGTCAATGAAGTTTTCAAATGACAGCATGACTATCAAGATTTTCTACTATTTATAGAGCTATTGGACACATGCACCCACCCACCCACACACACTTCTGCCACTGAAAATCATTATCCACGCAATTTATTATTGATGTTTGGGAACAAAAAGAAGTCATTAGGCACAAAATCAGGACTGTGTTGCACATGACCCATTAATTCAATTCTTTTAACCTTCAAATACACTGTAGTTAGATGAGATGTATGTGCGCTCGCATTGCCTTGATGAACCATCATATGGTTCTTGTTGGCTTTCCTTTCTTCACCAAAGACTTCCAGAAAACAAATGGTTGGGTACCATTTGGTATTGACTGTTTTACTTTCCTATAAAGTCTCTGTTGTCACATGGCCAGTCTTGCTGAAAAAGCAGGCAACTATTTTCTTTGCTGTGCTTTGTGTGCAAACTTTTGTTGGATTTGTTTCATCTTGAAACATCCATATGGTTGACTACAATTTACATTCCGACTCATACGTATAGATCCATGATATGTCACCTGCAACAATCTGATATACATCATTTGAGGCACCACCATTGTATTTCTTGATCACTTCAATACACCAATCAAACATGAGCATCTCGTTCGGATTGCATCAAATTAAGTACTATCCAAAAAGAGCAAACTTTTTCAGGGATAAATAAACATGCAATATTTTATATATGCTGCTCGATTTAAAGCCTTGGGTTGCCTCAATCTCACAATATGTCACATCAGCATCTTGCATTATTAGGATTTGCACAGGATCAATGTTTTCTGGCACAACAACTGATTCTGTATGACCTTCAAGTCCTTCATAATTGAGCGAACAGCGGCCACGATTAAATTTTTTATATTACCATTTCACAGTGGCAAAGGATGGAACTCGTCCCAAATGTGGAAGTTAGTTCATTGATGCACTCTTGTCTTAAAAATCCACATCGACAGTTGCAATAAATCACTGAATGAACATTTTCACGAGTTATTTTCATGTTTTTGTTCCAACAAAATTTTCAAGTTCATGCAAACATAAGAAATGACACTATTGACAAAATGTCTCAAGTAGATTATGGTCAACAACATCAAACTTTCCTCTGACACCAGATGGCACCTTCAACATACAGGGCTGCCAAGGATCAAAATATAAATGCTGCCCCTCGTACATTGAAGGAACAAAATTTATGTTGCCTCAATTCTTGATATTAAAGTTTCTATAGCATCAGCCTCAGCTTTTACTGAACAACTCTCAATATCATTAATTAACCTAAGAATTTAAATAAAATGTACTAAATAGCATAATTCCACATCTGGGCCTCCTGGAGATTCATAAAATAGGCCTGAGTTAGAGCTACGCCCAAAATATCGGAGTAGAACGTCCTTCAGCATCACTTGATTCACCATTCCTCTTGAGCTGCACAACATTAATAAAATACTTCTCATAAACTTCATTCACAGTAAACATTTTTTCCTTTAACCCTCTACTGTCCAAGAGCACTTTATACTCGAAATTCTATAATCAATTTTTCCAGTTAGAATGCAGGTTAGAAACTACTTGTCAATGAAGACTTCAAATGACAGCATTGCTATCAAGATTTTCTCCTGTTTATAGAGCTAATGGATATGCACGCATGCATGTACACCCTTCTGCCACTGTAAATCATTACCCACAGAGTTTATTCTTGATGTTTGGGAACAGAAAAGGGCATTAGCGCCAAATCAGGACTGTATTGCGGATGACCCATAAATTCAATTTTTTAAGCCTTCAAATACTTTGTAGTTAGATGAGACTTATGTGCGCTCGCATTGCCTTGATGAACCATCCTATGGTTCTTGTTGGTTTTCCATACTTCACCAAAGACTTCCAGAAATCTAATGGTTGTGTACGATTTGTAATTGACTGTTTTACTTTCCTCTAAAGGCTCTCTTGCCACGTGGCCAGTCTTGCTGAAAAAGCAGGCGACTATTTGCTTTGCTGTGCGTTGAGTGCTAACTTTTGCTGGATTTGTGTCATCTTGAAACATCCCTACAGTTGACTGCTGTTTATGTTCTGGCTCATACCCATTTATGCATGATTTGTCACCTGTTACAATCTTATATACATCTTTTGAGGCACCACCATTGTATTTCTTGATCATCTCTGTACACTAATCTAACATGCCCATGTTTTTGAGATTGCATCAAATTAAGTAATATCCAAAAAGAGCAAACTTTTTCACAGCTAAATAAACATGTAATATTTTATATATGCTGCTCGGTTTAATGCCTAGGGTTACCTCAGTCTCACAGTATGTCACATGAGGATCTTGCATTATTAGTTTTTGCACAGGATCAATGTCTTCTGGCACAACTGATTCTGTATGACCTTCCAAGTACTTCATCATTGAGCGAACAGCGGCCACGATTAAATTTGATATACCAGCGTTTTCGAGTGGCTAAGGATGAAGCTCATCCCTAATGTGGAAGTTAGTTGATCAATGCACTCTTATCTTGATAATCCACGTCGACAGTTGCAATTAACCACTCTATGAACATTTTCAGGAGCTAATTTCATGTTTTTGTTGAGACTTAATTTTCAAGTGTATTTGAACATAACAAATGGCGCTCTTACGACAAAATGTCTCAAGTAGATAATGGTCAACAACTTCGGAATTCCAACTTAAGTCAGAAGGCACCTACATCAATCAGGGTTGCCAGGGCTTAAAATATAAACACTGGCCCTCGTACATTGAAGGAACAAAATATATGTTGCCTCCATTCTTAAAACCAAAGTTTCTATAACATCAGCCTCAGTTTCTACTGAACAACTCTCATAATAATTACCCTAAGAATTTAAATAAAATGTATTAAATAGCATACCTTCCACATCTGGCCCTCCTGGAGATTCATTAAATATGCCTGAATGAGAGATATGCCCAAAATATTGGAGTAGAACGTCCTTCAGCATCACTTGATTCACCAATCCTCTTGAGCTGCACAACATTAAGAAAATATTTCTCATAAACTTCATTCATAGTAAACATTTTTTCCTTTAACACTCTACTGCCCAAGAGCACTTTATACTCGAAATTCTATATTCAATTTTTCCAGTTAGAATGGAGGTTAGAAACTACTTGTCAATGAAGCTTTCAAATGACAGCATGGCTACTAAGATTTTCTATGGTTTATAGAGCTAATGGACGCACGCACCCGCGCACATGCAAATGCACACACACTTCTGCCACTGAAAATGTATATCCATGCAATTTATTCTTCATGTATGGGAACAAAAAGAAGGCACTAGGTGCAAAATAAGGACTGTAATGCAAATGACCCATTAATTCAATTTTTTTAACCTTCAAATACTCTGTAGTTAGATGAGAAGTACCTGCGCTCGCATTGCCTTGATGAACCATCATATGGTTCTTGTTGGCTTTCCTTACTTCACCAAAGACTTCCAGAAAACAAATGGTTGGGTACCATTTAGCATTGACTGTTTTAATTTCCTATAAAGGCTCTGTTGCCACATGGCCAGTCTTGCTGAAAAAGCAAGAAACTATTTGCTTTGCTGTGCTTTCTGTGCAAACTTTTGTTGGATTTGTTTCATCTTGAAACATCCATAGAGTTGAGCCCCTCAAATTCCAACCTCTGCAGTCCTCGTCCCAAGGGGTGGGCAACAGGAAGTAGGGGACTGACTGATGGGGTGATGTACGGTGGGGACTGGTGTACCCCACGACCGCTACGGCTGCCGAGAAGGCCCATCAGTAACCCCGAAAACTGGCAGAAGAGGCTCTGGTATTTTTCCCCAGGGACCTACAACGGTAGGTATGGGATTGGCGATCCCGGGGTCCCTAGCCACTCACCCTCATTTCATCCCCTTCACCTCCATCAACTGTGCCACGTGTAGCTACTGCTTGTCAGTAAGCATCACATTCTTCCTCTTCTAGTTCTTTATTATTCTTATTAGCACGTAAGGTCTTAGGTTTATAACTCCTGTCTCACCAGCAGGGATCTCTCCTATCTCCGTGGTTCTGTCCCACGGTTTTCAGTGCGGCTTCCGACATGTGTGCTCTCCGGAGGTCTCAAAAGTGAAGGTTGAGCGGACCCTTCGCACTGCCCCTATGTGTAGCCTTAGGTGCGGAGCCCATCCACACCGTCAAGTACACCCACGTAGCTCCTTGAGGGCCCGGTCTGTGTTAATCTTCCGACGGCCGTGTTGCCGTTGGGTTAGTATCACGGACCGGACGTGTTACCGCTGACGGAACCCCGGTTTAATCAACCACAAGTCCCCTGAATCCGCGTGTGCCCTTTATGCGCAGCGCGGCCTAAAGTGGGGAGCCACAGGCGGTTATTCCTGTGGTAGGGGCATAAAGCCGGGGTGTGCGTGGTGAACGGTTTACCCATACGGACAAGCAGTGGATATTGAAGGGTAGCTTTTCTGAGGTACAAATGAGATCGGTCATGGGTGGGGTCCCCATGACGGCACAGACCGTGAAGATTCGGTGTCTTTCTTTCTTTAACCCCCGGATGGCAGGCTGACGCCGACGGTTCCGGATGGGGGTCTATATCATCATGTCTCCGCGCAAAAAATCTTCCATTGACCCTTTTTTGATAATGACCTTGGCTTGTGATGGGAAAACGTTTAAAGAGGTTAGTCCATTTTATATCAAGCGCGAACTTGATAAAATCAGCAGCCCGGTTAAAAACGCTACGCGTCTCCGAGACGGTAGCTTACTGTTAGAGATCTCAACTGCAGACCAGTCTAAAAAGCTGCAAAAAGCGTCTTTGTTGGGCTCCTACCCTATCCGGGTAGCCCCACACAAAACGCTGAATACATGTAGAGGAGTAGTCACCACCTCCAGCTTAGATGGTCTTGCGAATGAAGAGATAGTAAGTTGCCTCTCTGACCAACTTGTTTGTCAGGCGTACCGGCTAACAAGAAAGCAAGATGGCAAGGAGTACCCCTTACGTACGGTTTTTCTAACTTTTGCTGGGACTAAGTTACCCGAGTACATCTATTGCGGCTATGAACGTGCTAGCGTCCGCCAGTATGTCCCGAACCCCATGCGCTGTTTCCAATGTCAGCGGTTCGGACATACTAAGGTCACATGTGCCAATCCTGCTCTTTGTGAGCAATGTGGCCTACCGAAGCACGACGATCCTAACTGCAGTCGAACACCTTGTTGCGTAAACTGTGGCGGTAGTCATCCCTCCAGCTGGCGACAGTGCCCTAAATTCATGGACGAAAAAAGTATTCAGGAGCTACGTGTAAACGAACGCCTAACTTTTCCAGAGGCACGACGGCGCTTCGAACAACTGAAGCCTGCTACCACTATTACTGGATATGCATCAGCAGCTCGCCGTACTCCTAATACCACTGTTGCTGTTCAACACGTCCCTGTCGCTCATGCATCCACGCAGACTGACTTTCTAGCCGTTAAACCTACGTCTCAGACTGTTTGTATATCCACCAGCACTACTTCCGTTTCAACCGTACAGACTCCAGACACCAAGCCATCAGCGAGTAACAACAATCCAGTAGTAACTGTGAAAAACCGATCCCGACTACAGCATAGATCGCGAAGTCGCTCGCCCTCTATTAGATCCCGGTCTCGTTCTACGAGCCGTAGGAGTTCTGACTCCCGAACATCAGCGGTGACACAGGACGCTAACGATTTTCGAATCGTAGGGCCCAAGTCAGCCAAGGTGAAGAAAAAGGTTAAAACAGCCCGCTAAAAACTCTTTATGGAAATAATCCAGTGGAATGTCAATGGTTTTCGAGCTCGTGCTCAAGACCTACAACATTTAGTTTCTCAACGGTCACCATCAATTATTTGTCTCCAGGAAACCCACTTACATCCGAATCACTCGTTACACCTTCACTCTTTCTCTGCATTTAGAGGCGACTCTCTTGCAAGTATGCGTGCAAGCGGTGGCGTTGCTACCTTAGTGGCGCCTAACATCTCAGCCGCCAACGTTCCTCTCACCACACCATTGCAAGCTGTGGCCGTTCGGATACAGCTGGAGACCATCAGTTTTACCATATGCAACATGTACCTGCCGCCGCTCAGTATAGTTCCAGAGCGTGATCTTCAAGCTCTATTGGCTCAGCTCCCCTCAACACTACTCCTTGTGGGAGATTTGAATGCCAAGCACACGCTCTGGGGATCAGACACTGATGACGCCCGTGGATGCCTCCTCGTAGACGTCTTCGATAAGTCTGACCTGCTTCTGCTAAATACTGGTGACCCGACATTCCTATCATCCGCTTATGGTACACACTCCGTACTAGACCTTTCTTTCTGCAGTCCGTCATTAGTACCACTACTTGACTGGTCAATACTTTCTGACCTCTTCTGCAGTGATCATTACCCCATTAACATTCATTTTTCTGGCCGCCAATGTGTACCTTCTCGACATCCTCGCTGGATTATTTCCAAAGCTAACTGGGGAAAATTCCATTCCCTCATACACCTCATGGACCATAGTTTCGACACCATCGACGAAATGGTCGAATATTTTACTTGCTCGATCCTGCTCGCAGCAGAATCCAGCATTCCTCGAGGTTCACCTACACCACGTCGTATTCCTGTACCGTGGTGGTCTGAGGAATGCAGTTTGGCAATCAAAGCACGCAAACGTGCTTTGCGCATTTTTCAGCGGCACCCGACGGAAGGGAACTTCGTCGCCTTCAAACGTTCTCGCGCTAGGGCACGCTTTATACTGTGCAACGCAAAGCGTAAATCTTGGGAAGTCTATGTATCTTCGCTTTCCCAGCGCAGCTCTACCCAACAAGTATGGGCAGCTGTTCGGTGGATGTATGGTAAGTATCGCTGGACGGTAATTCCCGGCCTTGCCATCAACGGTTACATGTGCACCACCGAGCAGGACATAGCAGAGGACCTAGCTACAACATTTGCTGCTCCTAGCCAAACTGCCCGCTATGACGCTCTCTTCCTGCCTATTAAGGAAAAGGTGGAGCGGATCCAAATAAATTTTAATAGTGACTGCACCGAGCCGTACAACCAACCTTTTACCGCTGCCGAGCTCGCCCATTCTCTAGCGTTAGCAAAGGATTCTTCTCCAGGTCCCGATGACGTACACCGACAGATGCTACTACATCTTCCATCTGAGGCGCTATGTTTCCTGTTAAACATCTATAACCGCATTTGGCATGAGCGGGTTTTCCCTTCCTCCTGGCGAGAGGGTATCGTCATCCCCATCCCTCGACCCGGAAAGGACCGCACGCTACCATCTAGCTACCGCCCCATTTGCCTAACGAGTTTCATCTGTAAGACGTTGGAGCGAATGATAAACGCTCGGTTAAACTGGTGGCTAGAAAAACAATCATCTGTCCAACTTGCAATGCGGTTTTCGTCGCCATCGCTCAAGTGTCGATAATCTAACACGCCTTGAGGGGTATATTTCCGTTGCCTTTCTACTGAAACAGCACGCCGTGGGCGTGTTCCTCGACCTGGAGAAGGCCTATGACACCACCTGGCGGTACGGCATACTCCGTAACCTTCATGGTTACGGTATGCGTGGTCATCTACCCGAGTTTTTATGCAATTTTTTAAAACTTCGCCGTTTTCGTGTGCGCATAGGAAACACGATATCCCAGGAGCGGATACAGGAGAACGGTGTACCTCAGGGGTCGATTTTGAGCGTCACCTTTTTGCCGTAGCGATTAACGGCATCACTAGTGCCGTTAGAAGTGGAATTCCATCATCCCTCTATGTTGACGACTTTGCAGTCTATTATAGGTCTGCCAACATAGATCACATTGAGCGCCAACTGCAGCTGACCATTACCCAGCTAGCAGCTTGGGCGCTTCAAACCGGCTTCCGTTTTTCAGCTGCGAAGACGCAGTGTATCCACTTTCACCGCCTACGAGGTATTCACCCGCCTCCTGATCTTCATTTGAACGGCACACCCCTGCCATTTGTCTTGCACCTGAAGTTCTTGGGCCTCTACTTGGACCGACAGCTAAATTGGGAGCACCACATTCATCACCTTCGGGCCTCTTGCGATCGCTCTCTTCGGGTGCTCAAGGTATTATCTGGAGCATCTTGGGGGGGGGGCGATCGCACGGTAATGTTGAGGCTGTACCGCTCTCTGGTTCGGTCCAAGCTGGACTATGGCAGTTTTATTTATGGCGCAGCGACCGCCTCTAAACTTCGCCTTTTAGACACCGTGCATCACACTGGCATCCGCCTTGCCACAGGAGCCTTCCGCACCAGTCGAGTCGACTGCCTGTATGCGGACTCAGGCGAACCTACACTCCATATTCGTCGCTCGCTGTTACTCTGCTCGTACGTTTCGAAGTTGGCAAGTTACCCCAATCATCCTTGTTTTAAACCAGTTCTGTGTCCAGATTTAGTCCACCGTTATATGCGCCCTGGTTCTCAGACACGCCCCGTGGGAATAAGATTTCGGGATCTACTACATTCGCATGGCCTCCGAATGCCTCGCGTGGAGAGGTCGTCCATCTGCCCCTATCCTGCATGGCAGCTCAATCGTGCGCAGTTCGATCTCGCTCTTTCAAAATATTCTAGACTCGCTACTCCACATTCGGTGTTCCAACAACTTTTTGCCGAATTACTGGGCCGTTACCCTAATTATGTTCCGGTCTTTACAGACGGTTCTCAGTTAGGTAACGCTACGGGTTGCGCGTTCTTCGTTAACGGTGAGGCTCACAAATTTCGACTTCTGGACTCAACTTCGGTCTTCTCAGCAGAGCTGTATGCCATCTTTTATATGCTCCTTTTTATTTGCAAGTTAGCTCCTGGCTCTTTTATTGTCTGCACTGATTGCCTAACTGCGCTTCAGGCCTTGCAACAGCACACTGCCGCTCACACTGGTTTTAAAAATACAGACCCAGATCTCGCAAATGCTCGGTCGGGGATACAGTTTTGTTTTTACTTGGACCCCAGGCCATGTTGGGATTTCTGGGAACGAGGAGGCGGACGCGGCTGCTAAGTCCGCTTGCCGTTTGCCCCGGAGTTCAACAACTAGGGTGACATTCCAGGACGTGCAACGTTTTTTCCGTCGCCAACTGCTATCTGCTTGGCAGCACTCCTGGACAGCTTTGGAAAGCACACAACTCCGGGCAATAAAGGAGAGCGTACAACCCTGGCTAACTTCCTGCAGGGATAACCGGCGAGCCGAGGTGATACCCGCCTGAGAATTGGACACACGCGAGCGACCCATGGTCATTTATTAAGAGGGGAACCGGCCCCAGTGTGTGCTCCGTGTGCCGTACGCCTCACGGTGCGACATATTACTGGACTGTCCGCAGTATGCCCGCGTTCGCCAGTCTTTAGGCCTGTGAGCTAACTTGCCCGGTGTTTTAGGTGACGACCCAGTGGCCGTGGAGAAGGCACTGCGGTTTGTTTTTAAAATCGGTTTTAATACACAAGTCTGACTTGAATTTTATACTTATAAATTTTAGAGCTTTTAAATTATGAGTCTTTAGATCGCTTTTAATGTCCTTTTAACATTTGAATGTTTTTATTGACTTTTACCTTTTTAACTGAATTTTTATAGTTTTTAGGTTTTTAGTGTTGACTTGGGGCCCAAATGACCTTGTTGTCGACGGGCCCTTAAACCCTACACACTCACTCACTCACTCCATAGAGTTGACTACAATTTACATTCCGACTCATATGCATAGATCCATGATATGTCACCTGCAACAATCTTTATATACATCTTTTGAGACACCACCATTGTATTTCTTGATCATTTCGATACACCAATCAAACATGAGCATCTCTCTATATCGAGATTTAACTGTATTGGAACACCACAGTGAAGCGAAAAATTATTAAATTTTAGATGAGTCGTATTTTTTACACATCTGCTTCACTTTCGTACCTATTTTGAGGACATGTTTCGCAAATCATCGTTTGAAAAAACTAGAATTTGGCATCCATAGAAAAGCAACACACACAGATAATTACATCAAAGCAAATAGTTTCAACCCAATTCCACACAAACATGCAACCATCAACAGTCTCACACACAGATTAGTAAATCTACCTCTCAGCCAGCAAGAATATCAGAACGAATACCATCAAATCTTAAAAACTGCAATTAAAAATGGATATGGAAAAAACCTTGTAGATAAAAAACTAAAATCATTCAAACTTCAAAAGAGATTAAAACAGATCACAGCTCTCACACCAATAAAACAAGAAATTAGATTTGCTAAATTTACTTACCATCCCTGGGCCACAAAAAAGTTCCAAAAAATATTCAAGAAATACAATATAACATTGGCACCAAAAAACAATTACAACATTAAAAACCTACTTCACAGTAATAATACTGATAAGATAAAACCAGAGGAAAAGTCAGGCATTTACAAGATTAAGTGTAAAGACTGTGAAAAAATTTACATAGGGAGGACAAAAAGAAACATAGGCACTAGAAAGAAAGAACGCTTCAGGCACTTAACATACAAAAATATTGATAAGTCCGCAATAGCAGCTCATTTCTGGTCTGAAAATCATGAAATTGAAGATAGCACAGAATTACTAAATTACGTACAAAAACATAGTGAACTCGTCATATGGGAGAGGATATACATAGAAAAACAAAAACCAACTAATGAACTTTGAAATCCCGCCAGAAGAGAATCCCACATTTAAGTTCATCACTAAATCAACAGATGGCAGCAGCAACCCCAGAATTACCCACACCGCTGGATCAAGCTTTAGTCGCATAAGAGCCGTAGATGCAAACGATGATTTGCGAAACATGTTCTCAAAATAGGTACGAAAGTGAAGCAGATGTGTAAAAAATACGACTCATCTAAAATTTAATAATGAGCATCTCTTTCGGATTGCATGAAATTAAGTACTATCCAAAAAGAGCAAACTTTTTCACGGATAAACGTGCAATATTTTATATATGCTGCTCGATTTAATGCCTTGGGTTGCCTCAATCTCACAATATGTCACATCTGCATCTTGCATTATTAGTTTTTGCACAGGATCAATGTTCTCTGGCAGAACAACTGATTCTGCATGACCTTCAAGTACTTCATCATTGAGCGAACGGTGGCCACGATTAAATTTTTTATACTAGCATTTCACAGTGGCAAAGGATGGAACTCGTCCCAAATGTGGAAGTTAGTTGATTGATGCACTCTTGTCTTAAAAATCCACATCAGCTGTTGCAATAAATCACTGCATGAACATTTTCACGAGTTATTTTCATGTTTTTGTTGCGACAAAATTTTCAAGTTCATGCAAACATAACCAATTACATTATTGACAAAATGTCTCAAGTAGATTATGGTCAACAACATCAAACTTTCCTCTGACATCAGATGGCACCTTCAACATACAGGGCTGCCAAGGCTCAAAATATAAATAGTGCCCCTCGTACATTGTAGGAACAAAATTTATGTTGCCTCAATTCTTGATACTAAGGTTTCTATAGCTTTAGCCTCAGTTTTTACTGAACAACTCTCATAATAATTAATTAACCTTAGAATTTAAATAAAATGTACCAAATACCATACCTCCAGATCTAGAGCTCCTTGAGATTCATTAAACAGGCCTGAGTTTGAATTACACCCAAAATACTGGAGTAGAATTTCCTTCAGCATCACTTGATTCACCAAAATCGCACAAAATTCCGGGAAGCAAACTACATCACCTTGGAAAACCGTTACGAAGGGTTAAGAAATCAAGAGAAAGAAGAAGAGGAGAATGGAAGGCCATCAGAAAATGTTGAAAACCATCAAATAAAGAAAGGAAATGCCGGAAAAAATTCGCGGTATAAATGGATAAACAACAAACAGGCAAAGATACAGCAGGAGATAAAATGCGGTGAAAGAAGAGAGAAGACAGAGAATAAAGAAGAAAGAAAAAGTGTTCTAGTGTGTGGTGACTCCATGTTAAAAAACGTAGTGCTAAACAGAGGTGATACAACAGTGAAAGTGTTCAGGGGTATGAAGGCACAATATCTGCCAAATCAACTAGACCAGGAAGGAAACAAGGACAAAATAAAAACATTAGTGCTACACATAGGAACAAATGACATTCACAAATCACTAGGACCAGATGATGTTATGGCAGAGGTGTATAATGTAATAAGATATGCTAAAAAGTATTTCCCACTGGCAACTGTAGTTATAAATGGTATAGTGAGAAGAAGAGATGAAAGTACAGCATATATTGATGATATAAATGAGGGGATACGCTGGGCATGTGACACACTTAAGGCTGTTTTTGTAGATGTAAACAAATTTTTAGATGATAGTTGTCTGGGAAGGGATGGCCTTCATTTGAATAGAAAGGGATCCTTTTTATTAGGTAAATTAATAGAAAATACTATAAATATATGCATAAGTAAGGGAAACTAAAAACAGACCTAGGTGATGACAAAATAATGTCAAATGGAAATGGAAATTTTAAACAGGATGTGAGTGGGGTTGTGGACACACCTAGCAGTAACTCAACCACTAAATCAACAAATAAGAGTGTACAGCCCCTAGAAATATTTTATCAGAATGTACAGAGTCTGGGAAATAAGGTACTAGCATGTGAAGCATTAGGTGATACATACTTTAAAAAGGTACAAATGATTTGTTTTTGTGAACATTGGTTGCATGAGCAAGAATTAGAGACTATTCGAATTGAAGGGTTTGGCCTAGTAGCCAGTTTCTGCCATAAAAAGTATCAACATGGAGGAACTTGTGTCTTTGTGAGCAAACATACCAAGTCGAAACAAATCCATCGATTTAATCACTTAAATAAAGAGTTAGATTTTGAAGCAAGTATAGTTGAATTACCTACATATCAGTGTGTGTTAGTTTGTATATATCGATCTACTATAGGGGATATCAATTATTTTGTGCAAAGTTTAGAGGAAGTAGTACAAGCCATTGGGTCGAGCAAGAAAATCGTCATAATAGAGGACATAAATTTTGATTTTGGTAAAAAATTAGATAGTCGATTAACAGATTTACTGACGCTATGTTCCCTTCATCCTACTGTGAGTAAACCAACTAGAGTAACAATACATTCAGCCACAATTTTAGACCAGATTTTAATACCCAATGATTTTACTAATACTGTCATACAAGTTATTGATACAGGTTTTTCTGATCACTATGCTTTATCAGCTACCTTAAATGATTATACTACCATAAACAGAAACACCAAAGAGCCTTTGTTAAAACAATATAGTAGAAATATAAATAAGTATAGCTTAGCAGATCTAAAGGCTAGACTTGAAACAGAAGATTGGTGCCCTATATATGCAACAAATGATATCAATATTATGTATGAATCATTCATAAATAGATTGAAATACCACATGGATATAGTAATGCCAATGAAACTGCGAAAGCTAGGGGAACATAAAAAGAACTGGGTAACAAAGGGTATTTTGAAATCTGGGACAAGGTTAAGATTTTTGAATTCTTTGAGGAAAAGGGGTACTGATCCGGGCTTAGAACAATACTTTAAGAAATATAAAGATATATATAATAAAGTTTTAATACAAGCAAAAAAGCAGTATAATAGTGAATTTATCAATAATGCTGAGAATAAACAAAAAGCCATGTGGAGTGTAACTAAAAAGCATTTAAAGCAAAGTAATGGGATTAAGAACATATCTATTAGATTACCAAATGGTTCACTGCCTGAAGATCCTCAAGTAATAGCCAACGTATTTCAAACTTACTATAGCGAGATGGTGGAGAGATTAGTCGGGAATCAGCCTTGTAATTTAAATATTGAGCACATAAACTCAGTTGGAATGTGTATGTTTCTAACACCGGTGACAGAGGCAGAAATTAATACAACATTGAAATCTCTAAAAAATAAACCAAGTGAAGGACATGATCAGGTACCTATAACAGTGTTCAAATACTGCAGTAGTGTTTTGAATAAAGTACTAAGTTATTTAATTAATAAATCTTTTGAAGCCGGACAATTTCCAGATGTACTTAAAATTGCCAAAGTAAAACCAGTTTTCAAAAAAGGTGATAGAGAAAAAGTCGAAAACTACAGGCCTATATCGATTTTACCAGCCTTATCCAAAATTGTAGAAAAAGCTATGCTAGTAAGATTTAGTTCGTTTTTGGAGAAGCATAATGTAGTTAACCCTGCACAAAATGGGTTCTGTAAAGGAAAATCCACAACATCAGCAATTTTTGAGTTTACAGATCATATATTGGAGGCTATTGACAATGATAATAACTGTACAGGCTTACTAATAGATCTAACCAAGGCATTTGACATGATTCATCATGAAATTCTGTTACAACAGCTGTACTATTATGGGATAAGGGGAATAGTATGGGATTGGTTCCAATCATATTTAAAAAATCGGAAACAAATGGTGGAAATCACAAATGTCGATGAGCGGAATGTCGTACGCAATCACTATTCAAAAATGGAAAAAATTAAATATGGAGTTCCCCAGGGATCCATACTAGGACCCGTCCTCTTTTTAATATTCATAAACGACTTCCCAAATTATTTAAATCCAACTCGAGTAACTATGTTTGCTGACGACACAAATGTTATAATAAAGGGAAATGAAAATGCAAAACACATAACCAGTAAAATTGAAACTTGGTTTGCTGAAAACAAATTGATTATTAATACAAACAAATCTTCAGCAATATCATTTCGTCACAAACAAAATAAAAATGTTGGCAAACCTGACATCAAGTTGTATGGTGCATGTGTTTCTTATAAGACAGAAGCAAATTTTCTGGGAGTATGGATAGATCAGCATTTAGACTGGGAAGCACACATAAAATATCTAGTAATAAAGTTAAATAAATTCTACTTCTCATTAAGAGTAATAAAAAATGAGTTGTATGCAAGTGACATGAGAGCCTTATATTTTGCATATGCAGAAAGTCTAATGAGGTATGGCATTATGTTTTGGGGGGATAGTAAAGACAGTCCCTTGGTTTTTAAAGTACAAAAAAGGATTGTTAGATGCCTAATGTCAGGAAAAAAATATGACTCCTGCAGGAACTTCTTTAAGGAGTTGAAAATCTTGACTCTGCCCAGTCTGTATATATACTGTTTGCTATGTTATACAAAACAAAACCTTGAAAATTTCACCACAAATAATCAAATTCATCATCATAACACCAGAGGTAAAACAGACTTAAGAACAATAACACATAGAACTACACTTTATTCCAAAGGAGTTAGATATTCAGCAGTCACTCTGTATAATAAACTACCGGCCAATCTGAAAAACATAAAATCCATGAGGTGTTTCAAACTATCGTTGAAAGAAATTTTATTAAGTGATTCATATTATGATATAAGTGAATTTCTAGATACACTGTAGCTGGCCATATAATTGTATATATTTGTGATGCATTTTAAATGCTGTGTAGTTGTAGAGCCATGCAACTATATATATTTATGAGTTCATGCTTAGATCTTATTAATTACACTTGATGCAACTTATTTTTTATACTTATATTATTTGTATTGTTCTAAATATTTGTATCGACGTATCCAATGTCATTGTATGGACTTAACGGATGAATAAAACTACATTCTTCTTGAGCTGCACAACAATAAAAAAATATTTCTCATAAACTTCATCCACAGTAAACATTTGTTCCTTTAACCCTCTCTGCCCAAGAGCACTTTATACTCGAAATTCTATATTAAATTTTTCCAGTTAGAATGCAGGTTAGAAACTACTTGCCAATGAAGACTTCAAATGACAGCATTGCTATCAAGATTTTCTCCTGTTTATAGAGCTAAATGGTTACGCACGCACAAACGCATGCACGCATGCATGTACACCCTTCTGCCACAGTAAATCATTACCCACGCAGTTTATTCTTGATGTTTGGGAACAGAAAGTCATTAGGCGCCAAATCAGGACTGTATTCTGGATGACCCATAAATTCAATTTTTTAAGCCTTCAAATACTCTGTAGTTAGATGAGATGTACCTGCGCTCGCATTGCCTTGATGAACTATCCTATGGTTCATGTTGGTTTTCCTTACTACTCCAAAGCCTTCCAGAAATCAAATGGTTGTGTACCATTTGGCATTTTCTATTTTACTTTCCTCTAAAGGCTCTCTTGCCACGGGGCAGTCTTGCTGAAAAAGCAGGCAACTATTTGCTTTGCTGTGCATTGAGTGCTTACTTTTGCTGGATTTGTGTCATCTTGAAACATCCCTACAGTTGACTGCTGTTTATATTCCGGCTCATACCCATTGCTCCATGATTTGTCACCTGTTACAATCTTATATACATCTTTTGAGGAACCACCCTTGTATTTCTTGATCATCTCTGTAAACCAATCAAACATGAGCATCTTTTTGAGATTGCATCAAATTAAGTAATATCCAAAAAGAGCAAACTTTTTCATGGCTAAATAAACTTGCAATATTTTATATATGCTGCTCGACTTAATGCCTATGGTCGTCTCAATCTCACAGTACGTCACATGTGGATCTTGCATTATTAGTTTTTGCAGAGGTTCAATGTCTTCTGGCACAACTGATTTTGTATGACCTTACCGTACTTCATCATTGAGCGAACAGCGGCCACGATTAAATTAGATATACCAGTGTTTCACAGTAGCAAAGGATGAAGCTCGTTCCAAATGTGGAAGCCAGTTGATCGATGAACTCTTATATTGATATCCCACGTCGACAGTTGCAATTAATCACTACATGAAAATCTTCAGCAGTTAATTTCATGTTTTTGTTGAGACTCAATTTTCAAGTTCATTTCTACATAACAAATGACCCTCTATTGACAAAATGTCTCAAGTAGATTATGATCAACAAGATCGAAATTCCTACTGAAGTCAGATGGCACCTACTACAATCAGGGCTGCCAAGGCATAAAATATAAATACTGGCACTCGCACATTGAAGGAACAAAATATATGTTGTCTCAATTCTTGATACTAAAGTTTTTATAGCTTCAGCCTCAGTTTTTACTGAACAACTCTCATAATTATTAATTAACCTAAGAATTTAAGTAAAATGTACCGAATACCATACCTCCAGATCAAGAGCTGCTTGACATTCATTAAACAGGCCTGAGTTTGATTTACGCCCTAAATACTGGAGTAGAACTTCCTTCAGCATCACTTGATTCATCATTCCTCTTGAGCTGCAAAACAATAAAAATATATTTCTCATAAACTTCATTCCCAGCAAACTGTTTTCCTTTAACCCTCTACTGCCCAAGAGCACTTTAAACTCGAAATTCTATATTTAAATTTTCCAGTTAGAATGCAGGTTAGAAACTACTTGCCAATGAAGCCTTCAAATGACAGCGTGCCTATCAAGATTTTCTACTCTTTATACAGCTAATGGACACACACGCACTCACCCATGCACACACTTCTGGCACCGAAAATCATTACCCACGCAGTTTATTGTTGATGTTTGGGAACTAAAAGAAGTCACTAGGGTTTAATTCAGGACTGTATTGCGGATGACCTATAAATTCAATTTTTTGAGCATTCCAACACCCTCTTGTTAGATAAGACATATGTGCGCTCGCATTGCCTTGATGAACCATCCTATGGTTCTTGTTGGTTTTCCTTACTACTCCAAAGACTTCCAGAAATTAAATGGTTGTGTGCCATTTGGCAATGACTGTTTTACTTTCTTCTAAAGGCTCTCTTGCCACCTGACCAGCCTTGCTGAAAATGCAGGCGACTATTTGCTTTGCTGTGCTTTGAGTGCAAGCTTTTGTTGGATTTGTTTCATCTAGAAACATCCATACAGTTGAATGCTGTTTACAATCTGGCTCATACGCATAGATCCATGATTTGTACCCTGTTCAATCTTATGTACATCTTCTGAGGCACCACCATTGTATTTCTTGATCATTTCTGTACACCAATCAACATGAGCATCTTTTTGAGATTGCATCAAAGTAAGTGGTATCCAAAAAGGGCAAACTTCTCGCGGCTAAATAATCTTGCAATATTTTAAATATGCTAGTGGATTAAATGCCTAGGGTTGCCTCAATCTCACAATATGTCACATGTGGATCTTGCATTATTATTTTTTGCACAGCATCAATGTTCTCTGGCAGAACAACTGATTTTGGATGACCATCAAGTACTTCATTATTGAGAAAACAGCGGCCACGATTAAATTTTTTATACCAGCATTTCACAGTGACAAAGGATGGAGCTCGTCCCAAATGTGGAAATTAGTTGATCGATGCACTCTTATCTTGATAATCCAAGTCAAAAGTTGCAAAAAAATCACTGCACGAACATTTTCACGAGTTAATTTCATGTTTTAGTGGAGACAAGACTTTCAAGTTAATGGTAACAAAACATATGAAACTATTGACAAAATGTCTCAAGTAGATAATGGTCAACAGCATTGAACTTTTCTCTAACATCGGATGGCACCTACAACATTCAGGGTTGCCAAGGCTCAAAATACAAATACTGGCCCTCGTACATTGAAGGAACAGAATTTATTGTGTCCCAATTCTTGATACTTAAGTTTCTATAGCTTCTACCTCAGTTTTTACTGAACAACTCTCATAATAATTAATTAACCTAAGAATTTAAATAAATTGTACTAAATAGCATACCTCCCGATCTAGCCTTCCTGGAGATTCATTAAACAGGCCTGAGTTTGAGGTACGGCCACAATAGTGGAGTAGAACTTCCTTCAGCATCACTTGATTCACCATTCCTCTTGAGCTGCACAACATTAATAAAATATTTCTCATAAACTTGCTTCACAGTAAACATCTTCTCCTTTAACTATCTAAAGCCCAAGAGCACTTTAAAGTCGAAATTCTATATTCAATTTTTCCAGTAGAATGCAGGTTAGAAACTACTAGGCAATGAAGTTTTCAAATGACAGCATGGCTGTCTAGTTTACACGCACGCGCGCACGCGCACACCCGCACACACGCGCACACACACACGCCACCCACCACACCCACGCCCCACGCACCACATGCACCACAACACACACACCACGCACACGCGCACCACGCACGCGCATGCCACATGCGCACTCCACACCACACACACACCCAACACACCAACACACACACACACACCAACACACACACACACACACCACCCACCCACCCACCCACACACACACACACACACACACACACACCGTGAGTAAGATGGCGGATGATGTGGATTCGTGTGTTGAAAGTGCTCTTGAATCTTTGCTTAGTGTGCGTGAAGCAATGTGTCAATATCTTCCCGATTCACTTTTGTACTAATTTGTGCTTCACTGTTCCTACGCTTCTTCCAAGTTTACACTTTGAGTATATACCTTGTGTTGATCAGGAGTTATGGATAACAGTTGGTGAACTTTGCACTTTTGTTCTTTGACTTCATCATGACAGTCTAGGCATATGAATCTCTCAGGCACGTTCTCCAGTTGGAATCCATGACATACCTGAAAATGTTCATAATCATTTAACTCCTTATAAAATTGGCAACAATAAATACATAGTATTACATAAAAATAGGAGCTAGTAATGTTTATGCATGACTTTTTTGTATCACATTTGAGAAAACAAATAAGCAACTTCAGTGAAAAACTTATTAAGGCACCTAATTGCTACTTCGGGGTCTCTTATTATTTTGTTTTTTTAAGTACATGTTTGTTATTGTTTTATGAGTGATTTCTTCTTAATTTTTAATTATATCCTAAATTTATTTTGATTTATTCACATATTCCAACATACTTTTATTGTAGACATATTCTTAGCAGCCCTGATTACTTTGTTACACAATATTTTATATATGTGTGTAAATAATCAAGGAAACCTGCTAAAACATCATTCTTTGCATATCTGCAAAGGAATTTTAGACTCTTGCTTGATTTATGGATTTCCTTAGTTATCCAATTTATTAACCTTTACTTTTTTCATAGATAAGGAAATATCCACATGCTATTTAAAAATTGTATGCAGGCTTTATTTATACAACTCTCTTGATAAACTGCATCCCATGTTTGTTTTGATAAGGAATAGTTTAAGTGGTTTATTGTGTCACAGTTTGTCACTTTTACATATTTGTAAATTGCTTTAGATTGATGATATTTTAACTTATTTATATTTTTGTTTAATATATGCAATAATTGGCTTCAAATAATAAAAGATGATTATACATTTAAAAAAATGTAGTTATCATCCTTGGCAAACAAAAATTCATAAACATTGTTAAAGCATATAGTTAAATGTTGATTTCATAAAAACCAGTCTGTGTGCGCTCACATTACTTTGTTTACTCACTCTTATGCAAACTGTTGATAAAAACATTTATTATTCTGTCTACTTCATGTTAATCGAGGTGAGTTTTTCTATTAATGGTTTTATTACACATTTGGTTGTAGATAAAAGGGAAATTAGGAAATACAGTAGGCGTAAATAGCAATCAAGTCATTTAAGAGCTGGTTTCTATGTGATTGCTTTGAAATTTCATTCTTTCTGTGTGGATAGGACATAAAAGAAATTAATAATAACTTTCGATTTGAGGAAGGATAGGATCGATTCTTATGGAGGGGATTCGGCACTGCAAACAGTCTTGATTTTTTATGCCTATAAATGGCGTAATGAGGGATCCCTAGGAAAAGGATGAGGCAAGAGGAGACAGGCCGGCTTATCCAAGGAGTCACGACAGCACAGAGGACAGGGTTCCTACTATTGACCAGTTGGAAACTCCCCTGCAGGCCAGCACAGCTGGCATCTCACCCTCCGTGCTCCTGAAATGGCCTACTAGACCGGACAGGCGATCATCCTACCAAAGTAAGAAGTGTTTACCAGGAGCATATCATCCTGGCATGCACTGCCAACACTTTCTACCCTGAAAGAGACCACCAGAGGAGAGATGATGTGAAATGACAATGGAGATGAAATGGAGGCACAGAAAATTGGGGGGTGTAATTAGCCTACTCAGCATTCAACTGGCGACCCAGAAAAACCCCTAAAAGTGCTGGGTCAGGCAGGCCAGCAACGGGAATCGAACCTAGAACTCCCAAATGTGGGCGACAGATAAATCCACCTGAGCCATCCCACTTGGTCCTATGTGAGTAAGTAATCAAAAATACAAACAAATAACAAAGGAATATTGCAAAAATAGTTATCTCCATTTGTTTGATATAAACGGTCCTTTATAGAGATCTAAATTTGAATATCTATATTTAAATGTGTATATTTAAATATCTTAAAATACTATACTTTAATCAAAACCGTTTGAGGCATTTTTCAGAAAATTAGACTTTGTAAAATGTTTCCCACATAATTTTGTTAATTTCACTCATGGTACATTCACTGCAGCCCTGCTTTCCAACTCACCACATTTCACTTTATAGCCTTTGAAACTCAAATAATGGTTTAATTAATTTCAGTTACCTACCCCTGTTAATTTTACTTTGTTTACCATGAACGTATCGGATTCTACTCAAACTTTTGATACCAATTTTTCACCAGAATTACATATTTTGGGGCTCTGTGAATCCAAAAGAAGCCTTTTTTAGAAACAGGCACATACATGTATGCATCAACAAAATAATTCCAAAAGAATAGTTGGCTAAACACCAAACTTGATATTTAAGTTAAACATCTTTGAAGGATGTAACAAAAACACATTCACAAAAATCTCCCACCCTATACTAACCTTTACATGGAAAATTTTGACTGTCTCAAAAATGGCCCTAATGAGTTTGATTACAATAACCTGTTTAAGACAAATAGCTTATGTCAAGTACATTTTTTGTGGAGTTAAGCATTTTTCAAGATATTCCTTATTATTGGTTTGAATTTTGCAATACTTACTTACTCTTTTCTCAAATGAGAAGTCGTTACTGGTTTTTGTTTATTTCCTGATCATGCAAAGAGAATGTATTTGATAGTGACAAGCTCTTAAAGATTTGAGTATCATTTAAGCCTACGTTATTTCTATATGTCCATTGTACCTACAAGAGAATATGTAATATAACCATTTTTACAAATATTTATCTCAATATGAAGCAGCTAACAACAGTTTGTTACAGAATGGATATACAAAGTAATATGAATGTAATACCTCATACTTTTTAAATTATTTTACAATGATCTATTATGTGTTTCAAATTGGAAGAGTTCCAAACTGCTGCGAATCAGATGTGACAGCACATTCACCATTGCCTCGTTACCTCCATTCTTTTCATATTTCCCTCTCACAAACTATCCTAGACCATGCAGGTCTCCTTGGCCTTAATCATAAGGTAACAGAAAATGAATTTTCCAAACTTTTATAATAATGCAGTTGCTAAAATAGCAATTGTAACATGGATATTTGCATATTATGAACATGTCTTAAATGCTATAATTGTAATTATAGTTTATGAATCACCATTTTCCTAATACAATGGAACTGCCAGTGGCGCATCCATATAGCTATTAATATCACTTATGCAAGAGACAATTCGTCATTGTCATTGGTTTCATTGTCCGAGTATTGCAAATTTATGATGATAGACTCCAAAATTTTGTCACGTACTACTCCTTTCCAGAAGTCTTCTTGTAGTTTATCTGCATGTCTTAAGCAGTTGTCCCATTCTTGCGCTACCTTGTCAATTTCTTGGTGAATAAGTGGTTTAGCATCGATTTAAAAGTATCATTTCTGCTTGCAACATAATTTGAGCCCACATTAACTCAATTGGACTGTACTGGCAGTGGTAAGGGGGACGGCAGATTACCTTGTGTCTGATTTTGATTCCAAGTTGATCTAGATGATACACTTTTCCCTGGTTTTTAAATGGAAGAACAATTGAATAATACTACTTTGAACTCTCAAGAGTAAATAGACTTCAAATCTTCATAAACAATCATATGATGAAAGTTTGCAGAGGCAGCATCCTACAGACCAGCATGAAGTGTACTGTCCACTCTCTCTCAAATATAACAGACACCTTGGCTTATTCAAGGTAATTATTTGATGTCTTGTCAAACGTTTACATTTCAGTTCTGAGCAATTACAAATATATGTAAACCCATATATGCCAACCAATAATGATGTTCATTACAGTGCTTATGTTGCAATGCATTGTTATAATATATTGGCAGTTTACTTATTTGTATTGGGAAAATTATATGAGCTAAAATTATGGGGTTTTTACAGTTATGTTAGATACAATACTCTCTACCTTCCTCATGGATCACTTCTTGCAAAATTTGAATTTTTGTCTTAGCACAAATAATATTTACTAGAGATAGATTCAGCTGGCACTCATCACACACCACTTTCGGGGAACGCAATGTGAAAACGAGCCACAGAAAAGGATCCCCTTACTATGGGCAGAATACTTTATAACAGGTTACCAAGTGATATTAAAGCTCTAAGAGGCAATAAATTTCAAAAAAGACTAAAAATGTACCTAATACAGAAGTGCCTATATAGTATTGATGAAATGTAAATATTTTATGATTCTTGACGATGCTTGAAACTTGTATGAGTCTATAAGCAAATAAATTGAAATTGAAATTGAAAACACCGAAGGACTCCGATTGGCTGTTTACCTAGTGGCATTCAAGGACAAACATCATCCCATTTGAAACATGTACAAATAGATACTTAGTATTTAAAATTGTTAAATTCAAAAACAAAAGATGAAATCCCACCAAATAATAGATCCCTAATATTCCAAATAAGTTTTAAGGATAATGAAAAATGCTACATAAGGAAAACTAAAAGAAACTAAAAGCCAGAGTCAAAGAGCACTTTAGAAACATCAAATTGAAACAAGAAGTCAACAGTAGTATTTTATTTTTGGAACAAAACCATGGCATTGATGCAAATCCAGAATTACATAAAGGGGTGATAAACCTCCCCACCCCAAATAAAGGACAACATGGGAGAATATATTCATATGGAAAAATGTGGAGTAATAACTTTGAAATCACACCAGTAGATAATTTGACAAAGAAGTTCATAGTTTCACCACCAGAGAGAAGAGAGCAGACGACAACAACAGATGATATTTGGACGGAGGTTGAGAGATTGATAATGGATGCAATGGATTCCGAAACTAGTCCCTCAATAATATAAAAATGTAAGTAACAAAAGTGTTAAAAACCAATTACAAATAGTCTTTTCAATTAATTTTGACATCACTGTGACTAAATTCCTCCAATCATGCATATATATCTTCACAATGTTTCGGAAGACAAACAGTACACATGCAAAGACACTGTTTTAAGAAATATTTTAACTGAACTTTTATTAGATGAATTTTTCACATTGTTCCCCACATCTGGTATGTTTGGGTGTAATTACTTGAGCAAAGCGGTGATTTCCTGTATTTCTGCATTATCAGTTTTACAGACGTACTGAAAAGTAGGTTCTCTATTCACAACTGGTTTATTTGCAGCTCTGTTTCTTACCTGGGATTCATCACTATTGTTTTCACTCACAATCATACTGTCTAATTGAACTTTCATTTTTGTCTTATGGGAACTAGGCCTTAGCAGCAGTATTAAGACTTAACAAATCAACATGACATGGCCACCCTCTCATGCAATTTATCATTAATTTCTTTTGAGTCAATATGTATTTGACAAATTTGCTCACCTATCACACTACCTTCCAGAATTTTTACATTATGTAATTCAACATATCGTGGATGAAACACATTTGAACACTACATTTTGTCCCATTTACCAACATCAATTACACCAAACAGCTAAGCTGCTCTCTCTCTGTTACTGTGCATCAGACAAGATATTTGTATTTGTGTAATTTTACCAGATATTTAATATTACTTAGATATAGCTTGCCCAAACAGGGTTAAGAGATTTTCTAACAAAAAAGTTACGATAGACAAATAAAAACATTGCACTTTCCAAAGCTAAATTGAAAAATTATTACAATGAGTATAAAGCTACTAATCATGGCAAGTATAAACAGCAGTATCTTGCTCTTAAAAAAGAGTATGGGCAATTGATTAAGATTACTAAATCAAATCATATAGAAAGGGAAATAGAAAACTTTGAATGTTTCTCAAAAAGTTTGGGAAATTATCAACACTGAATGCGGTAAAATAAAAAAAGGCCCTGATAGCATAACCATATTCGATAAGGGTGAAATAGTGTCTGACCCTGTAACTAAAGTAATATTTACAACCTAAATTTTATACATTGTATCACTCACAGCTAAAAACCAAAGACGTGACAACAAAACCTACTAGCAACAAAATATAGAACCACTGTTACATATGATTAACTTGGTGATTACAACTGGAATATACCCTGATTGTTTAAAAAAGGCTATTGTTAAACCTATCCATAAAAAAGAAAATAGGCAGTCTGTAGGAAATTATAGACCAATAATGCTAGTATCCACCCTGTCGAAAGTAACTGAAAAAAATCATAGTAAACCAACTTACATCTTTTTTAAATAAATACAGGTTATTCAGTAACTTTCAGTATGGATTTAGGAAAAAAAATAGATCAACTATAGATGCTATCAATGAATCAATTGACTATATTATTGAGAACCTAGACAAACAAGTAAAATGCAATTGTATGAGGCGTGTCCATAAAATAAGGTCTCCAAGGCGTTGGAGCCATCAGGAATGCTATTATGCAAGATTCGGCAACACTGGCATTTAGCTTGGTTTCACCCATTCAAATCTCCACCACAAAATTTACAAATGAGATCAATAGCGTTAATTTTTTGGGAGTCATATTCGATAGAAATCTAGTCTGGGATAAACATATAGAGAAAATCAGGAGAAACTTTCTTTCGTGCGATGCAAGAATATTTTCCAAGTCCAACGTATGCATGCACAAGCAGACAACCTGCAGATTCTCGTGTTGCAGCCAATATAAAAAAAATACGTAACACTTGTAGCCAAGCTCTGCAAAAATTCCCCAGACATCTGTCTTACACCGATGCAAAAGGACAGGTGGATGCAATTAGCGTAGATCAGTTTTGGAAAATACTGACCATGTGTCCTCTCAGATTTTATTGGTTTACAAAAGCAGGCGTGCTGTCCAGCAAAAGTGCTTGTTGTACTGTTAGGATTTAAGGCTGTTTGTTCTGTGCATTCTTCAAATATTTAAGATTCGTTCAGTACGTTGCTGAAAATCTGAACATGGCTCGATAAATCAGTAAAATGTATGAGCTCGCAGACTGTATTGGACTGGTTTGGCTACTGCTGCGAATTGTGCATGTCAGATGACACTAGGGGGAAAATTGGCAGTCCCCGCCACGTCGTTCAAATCAATGTGTGTAAAATAAGACGACTTTCATTGTAGGCGCATCATAGAAGGCAACTGGATCCTGGGAATGATCGACGTTAAAACGAATGAGGTGCGGATGAGGATATGCCCCAACAACAGAACGGATGTAACTACAGTCTAATTGCAGAGCACATAGAGTTCATCAGCACCATTCACACCAAAGCCTGACAGGGGTACTATGGATTGATGGCTGGAGGGTTTGCTGTGCACCTCGCAGTGAATCACTCAGTGCACTTTTTCGACCCAGTGACAAATGTGCACACTAATAACATAGTCACGCTGGCAAGGACTCGGCATTGTCTAACAAGGGGCAGCATTCGTAAAGACAGTGTGAGTGCTCACATTTCTGAGTATTTGTGGCACAGTGACTGCAAAAACCAATCAGCAGACCCGTTTCAAAAATTAATTGAACATATTAGACAGATCGACCCTCTAGATTAACGATTGCACTTAGTGTTTAGGCTAGGGATGGTTATGTTTAGTAATTAGTTAGCTAGTTGTTGAAAATTAGGGATTATTGTGTGTGTTTAGTGTAATTCGTTATCTAGTTAGTGAGAATTAGGGACTACTGTGTGCATTTAGTACAATTAATTAGCTAGGTGGTGCAATTTAATACTATTTTGTGTTAGTTTGCTAGATAGTGTAATTTAGGAATAAGTAAGACTGTTGGCAGCATTGCGTTCAGTGGAGAAACAAAGATAGTTTGGCTGCACTGAATTCCTCAATATGACTACATACGCAGTAAGGAAACAAACATTTAATACTGTTGAAAGAATGCCCTCCAGCACGGAATTGTCCTAAAAAGTAAAGAAATTGTATTAAAAATTATGGTTGTATATAAAAACATCAAAAAGTGTGAAGGACTTAGAAAAAATCGCCACGTCAAATATTAGAAAGAAGAGCCAAAAATTGATACTAAAGTCAGCTCAGGCCCATACGTTTTAAAGAAATTGTCAAAAATAGTTAACGTACTGACACTAAAAATCATATACTATGGACTAATACACCCTCACTTAGCATATAGCATATTCGTTTGGGGCAGGCTTCGGCAAATGTGTACTCATTGAGGCAGGGCAACTATGACGTATCAGGGGCGACGCTTACTGTCTCCCCCTACTCTCATCTCACATTCTTCACTGGCAGTGCATATATACCGATTATGGGCAGACTGTCCTGTTGTATTTACCTGTACGTCTAAATATGTCTCTGTCAAAGTCAAATGTGGCTGTGCGGAAACATGCGTTTCAAGAACTGTGGGAGGAGAAGTATTTTTGATACGCACAAGATGACAACATAAGATGTTTGTTGTGCTCTAAAGTTCAAAAGGGCTGGAACATCAAGCGACATTATGATACATGTCATAAAGATCACCACACAATTACAGGTCAGCATTGTATTCATATATTTACACCAAAATTTTAAGTAGCATAACACTGACGTAATGTCCTTTATTTCTTTTATTATTTTCTTTAGGTATAGATCGGAATAACCAATAGCAACAGCTCAAACAGCAATCAATATTCAGATACTACAATTAATATTAATTCAAATATTATATCTGATAGACCACTTCATGACAGTTATGCTGTTGCTTTGGAGATTGCTCAGTCACTGAGGTGTTTTAATGATGTTTCATAAAAAAAATGTGTGAGTAAAGTTGCCAACATAATTTCCCCTGAACAATATGATAAATTTAGTAATATTGCATTATCACCACAAACCATAAAGAGAAGGATACATAAAATAGCTGAAATAACCGAAAAAAGGACTACTAAAGAATGTCCATGAATTTATAGCCCTTTCTCTCGCGTTGGATGAAAACACTGACAACGTTGACACAGCACAATTAGTAATTTTCATTCGTGGAGTTACTAACAACCTCTCGATACAAGAATATATACTTGAAGTCATTCCACTCAGGGAACATACAAAGGGCAGTATTATTTCAAGCACTTAAAATATTTGTAGAAGAAAGTAAACTGAATCTAAAGAACTCCTTTCTTGGAAGTGTTGAAAACAGTGTTGTTATGATAAATTAACTTTAAAGAGAGTCGATTAATGACACTAAACAACACTTACTTTTAAATTTTTCCGGAACATGTTTCTGAGGCTTTGCCTCTATCATCAGCCGGCCCTCGACTGGTTCTCATTGGTGTAGTTGACGATATTTTGTCACAGGTCTCCTCTGGTGGCGGTTAGATAATTCATAAAGATGACACATGCATAGAAATCAAATCTCATGAAAGAGTTTCATCATTTTCCATGCCTAAAATCTCTTTCCAATATTTCTGTAACTAATCTGAATAAATATACTGGTCTGTTAGTAAAGAGGGAATTTGAAGTAAGGCGATTCAGTGATTTTAAATCCATGGAAAATGATTTTGCTCTGTTTGCTAATTCTCTTGCAATAGATTTAAAGCTTAAACCAGAACTACAGCAAGAATTCGCTGATTTACAATGTGATACATATATTCACATTAGATTTGACTGATTTGAATATATTCTTGTGCAATAAATTGCCAGAGGAAATAAATGGTATATAGGTGACAAATAGATTTAAAAGAGAGTAAAAGAAGTTCAGTACAAATGGTAGTTTTGATACACTTGAATACTTGAGCAGTTAAATAAAATTATAAATTAAGTGCTGATTTATATATAGATTTTGTGCAAAAGGAAATGTAGACTTATAAAATGTAGACTTAAATCCACTGTAAATTAGTATTACTTAGTAAATAGCTTTCTTAATTATTGTATTATTATACTCATATTGTATATGTATACCAATGCCCAAGTCATGTGTATGATTTATGTGAAGAATAAAGAACTTGAAACTTGTAAGAAAATTCAAGTTATGCAGTACGGAATATTTAGCCTTCTGATCATATGCTTGGTTCTCCCAACACCTACAGTTAATTGCAAAACAAAAATGAAATCTCCTATTTAGCACTAATATTCACCAAGTTATTAAATTTTTAACATTCTGAGAACCTTAAAATTCTAAAAGGTGTTAGGAAGTGTTATTTTATATATGTTTTATGCTAGTACAAAATTGAATCGAGAATATATTGACACATTGCTTCACTCACACTGTTTATTCACAGGACATGTTTCAAGAGCTCTTGCTCCTATCCTCAACTGATACTCGACTAGTGCAAGTTGTAGTGGTTTCTTCTTTCTCCGTATTGTCAATAGATGGCGTGATGTACTTTTCAAAGATGTCCGGTGGTGGAGTTTCAAAATTCATGACTCTATGACGATTTTTGTTAATGAAGATTTTTTCCCATACGGAAAGGTCTATGGGGTGATTAACGTATTTTATTAGAGATGTTTCCAAATTGATGTCATGTCTAGTATTTAAAAAATGAAAAGCCACTGCTGATTTTTCTGTTTCACCATTTTTAATGTTTCTCATATGTTCTTTAGTTCTGATGTTAATATTATTTCTTTTTGTTTTTCCTATATAAATTTTAGGTCAAGTTTCACATTTGATCTCATAGATTCCTGGTTTTTCTTTGGTAGTGATTGAATTTTTGGGAGGGCCTTTTAACAAATTTCTGATATTAAACCTGTTTTGAGGTGCAAGAGTTATGTTGTGTTTTGAGAAGATTTTTTGGAATTTGTTATAATATAATATTATATTTTTACAAATAAAAATATAAACGGTTTGGAGAATTTAATAACTAAAAAAACACAGGATATATATGATTACTTACAAACTAATAACTTAAAGGTAAATATACAAAAGACTAATATGATCAGGTTCCAGCATCAAAACAACAGGTCTAGTCAAAAACTAAATGTAAAAATACATGATGAAACCATTGAACAAATAGAGAAAATAAAATTTTTAGGAGTAATTATAGATGAAAACATGTCTTTCAAACATCACATTGATCATGTAAGTAATAAAATTAGTTCTTATTTATATCTTTTAAGACGCCTAAAAGAGTTCCTAGATATAGAGCATTTAAAGTCAGTTTATTATGGATTAATTTACACACATTTACAATATGGGATTGAAATCTGGGGTAGCACATGTAAGGTAAACATTAACAGGTTATTAATAATACAAAAAAAGTGTATAAGATGTATTTATAATCTAAACAACAGAGAATCCTGTAGACAAGCCTTTATAGAAGCCAATATATTAACTGTTATATCGTTATTTGTATATAAAGTAATCATGTTTGTAGTAAGTAAATCACACTCTGTATATATTAAAGACAGTCATATGTATAATACTAGATTGCTAAATAATTACTATAGAGATAATATTAGTAAACGAGCCACAGAAAAGGATCCCCTTACTATGGGCAGAATACTTTATAACAGGTTACCAAGTGATATTAAAGCTCTAAGAGGCAATAAATTTCAAAAAAGACTAAAAATGTACCTAATACAGAAGTGCCTATATAGTATTGATGAAATGTAAATATTTTATGATTCTTGACGATGCTTGAAACTTGTATGAGTCTATAAGCAAATAAATTGAAATTGAAAATTGAAATGTGAAACTTGACCTAAAATTTATATAGGAAAAACAAAAAGAAATAATATTAACATCAGAACTAAAGAACATATGAGAAACATTAAAAATGGTGAAACAGAAAAATCAGCAGTGGCTTTTCATTTTTTAAATACTAGACATGACATCAATTTGGAAACATCTCTAATAAAATACGTTAATCACCCCATAGACCTTTCCGTATGGGAAAAAATCTTCATTAACAAAAATCGTCATAGAGTCATGAATTTTGAAACTCCACCACCGGACATCTTTGAAAAGTACATCACGCCATCTATTGACAATACGGAGAAAGAAGAAACCACTACAACTTGCACTAGTCGAGTATCAGTTGAGGATAGGAGCAAGAGCTCTTGAAACATGTCCTGTGAATAAACAGTGTGAGTGAAGCAATGTGTCAATATATTCTCGATTCAATTTTGTACTAGTTTGTGCTTCACTGTGTCTACGCTTCTTTCAAGTTTATACTTTGGATGTTTTATGCTATTTAGAGTTAGCATAATGCTGCTAAAGAGGGTCTCCAGATCATGAAATCTCAGTAACTCAGGAACAAACTTGTCATGAACAAATACATTAAATTTCCTGTAGTGCACAAGGAGGTTGGCAATTATAAATCCAAATGGATTTAGGATAATGGAATGTAAATGAGATTTACAGCAAAGAAAAAAATTTAAAATACGAATGGAAGTGAAACTGAAATGGTTGTATGTGGCAGGTAGGACTTAATTAGGGAGGGAATATAAATAAAGGGGAAAAGATGGTGTAATATTTGCAGATTTTACTGCTAATTACAAATTTATTTTAAACGAAAATTTTCATTAATGAGTAATAGGTAAAGCAAATGAGGAAAAAGGAAATCCTCACTTCACGACTATTTCTCCAAATGCTATACTTCCTTTTCTAATTTATTTGCATTCTCTCCATAGCTACATCACTCCATCCCACATATGACCATGTTAGTTTCAATTCTGTTCCTTGTTTTCACCTTGTTCTACTCTTTAAATCCTGTTTCCATTCCATTATCCATCACTCTATATAATCTATGTAAACATATTGCCAAGCACACACTTCCAACACCATGCAAATTATGTGAAACTACTGTGGCTTTCATTTCTCATACATTGTCTTATGACATTATGTTGACCCTAAACTTTTCTTTGACAATATCACCACGATTATCACACCAATTTAAAAATTACACATATATGGGTAAAGGTTTGAAATATTCTTATGTAATTAGAACTTAAAAATATAATGAGACACCAAAGTCACCTCTTAAGTATTATTTTGCTTCCCAAGCTGCTGTTGAAGCACGAGCTGTCTGTTTTCTTCCAACTTCTTAACTGACCGTACTGGACTGGATTCTTGTGGTGTCACAGCAGGTTACTCAGGAGCCCTACAAAATATTGAGAAACAAAACTTTTATTAAAAAGAATATTGTGTTGCATCCACAACTTTCACTACTCACTCTACTGCAAACTATTGTTACAAAAGCCTATTTCTCCAGAGGCAGCAATGACAGGAATAAGGATATGCAAAGCAAAACTCGATGTGTCAAGCAAATGGTTACAGAGAATGTATGGAACACTGGTGGAGTCAAAGATGGTGTATGTTGCAAAAATATGGAGGATGTCAAAAGTAACTAATAAAATAGACTAGTTACCAAAATATTTTGCTAAAGTGATATTGGGATTGCCTGAATCAGTCCCATCCTTAGTAGAATTAGGAAAAACCACAAGAAAAGGTATAACAATTAAAAGAATCCTGAAATTTTGCTGTAAATGCTTGACAAAAGATGATGAAACCTTAAAGGTCTATATGAATCAGCAAAAGTGAATGGGAAACAGATGGTGGTCAGAAGCTGAAAAAACTAAAAGAAAATAAGAATCGAGAAACTATATAATAGGAATGTGAATGATTTTTGGAAAATTGTTGGGAGTCTGTGAGAACTAACCTGGCACTTGACATTACACCTGCTTGCCAATCACTGTGTTGCAGCATTGCCATCTCTTTCACTCGCTGTCTGTGGTCAGTGGTTCCACTCCTAAGATATCTTCATAGATGTGTCTGCCTCAGGTTCAAGAAATCCCAAGTTCCAATCTCGGTTAGGGTGAGTTACCTGGATAAGGTTTTTTCTGGGGGTTTCCCTTATCCTGGTAGATGAATGTCAGGTAACTCTAAGCTCCATGGACCGTGGACTCATTTTAGCATCATTTCACGCACTTCATTCATCATCCGATATGACTTAAAATTGGAGGACGTAAATTACACCAAAATAATAAAAAAAAAGCTACCTTCTTCCTCTTCGCTATTTGTGCTCCTATTTACACTATCACTGTCACTGTCACTTGAGTTACTTATGTTTATAATGACACCTTCAATAGCTTCCTCTAAAATTCCCTCTTTTCTTCTTTCCAGGCATTCTCTAAAACACCACTCATATGCTGAACCACCTTTCCCCAGTTTCCGCGTCTAACTTCATTATTACCTTTAAGCATTACTTCCTGAACCTCAATGAAAGTGAAGGTTTTATTGTTGTGTTTGATTTAATTCTTAACCTGTTCCCATATCAGTTCAATCAGGTTGAACACAGTGATAGGGCAGTAAACGAATTACTCAATGACTACTGCTTTTAGCAAGCTCATCTATCGCGAACTGGGGAAACTGAGGCTTATGGTGTTGAACAAGTTCAATCAGCTCATTTTTTTAAGGTCCTCTAGATCTTTCCGGCCAGACTGCAAAGGAACCTGAACGTTGTGCCTACGTCACCAATATTTCATCTGTGCTTTTAGAGCCCACATTGTAGGTGCCTTATCAACAAGTGCTGAGTGATAGGGTGCATTATCCATTACAGTTATTGAAGAGCTGTTTAAATTAGGCAGCAGCTGTTCTTCAACCACTTTCTAAAACGATAGCATCCATCTCCTTGTGGTAATCTACTGTCTTTTTTGATTTGAAGACCATGAGAGCATTCGGAACAAATCCATTAGAAGAACCGGCATGTGTAATAATCAACCTCCCTCCCTTGCCTAATTTTTTTGGCATTGTACCTACAGCAGTCCCATCTGTCCAGTGCTCAAACAGAATGTCCTGTATTCACCCAAGTTTCATCCAACCATACTACACTTTTTAGGTCCACATCTCTTATATTCCTCAAAAATCTGCATCTATGTGTGACTATATCTGTTTGCTCCAATAGGATTTTTCTATTAGAGTACTTTTTCCAGTGGAATCCTATATCATTCAGTATTCTCCTTAAAGAAAAAGAGGATCCACTGAAGAGATCAGATTGTTTAGTGACACTAGCAACTTTTTAATTGTTGGGTATTCCTTTCTCTTGCAATAATCATATGTGGTGACAAATGGCTTCCTTTTTAAATGAATCTAATTTGGTTACGTGCCTGCTGACTTTTCTTTTCTTCACAGGAGTTGCAAGCACTGCTGACGGGCTACATTTTTCTTGAATATCAAACTTTTCTTTGCCCACCCTTAACACCGTTCTTTTGGATATGTTTAAAGCTGCTGCGGTTCTCTCTACTACCTTTTGCATGGAAAGAAGAGTTCCACCATTTCCCTTTTCTTTTTCAAAGTACTCTCTTAGCATACATATCTCCCGGGCCTGACCTTTTATAGTTATTCCCATACCCAATGCATGTTTTTTGCCTTTACCTGGACTATAAGCCATTTTTACACAGGACCACTACAATCTGTTATGAATGCAACAAAACCCTGAAATATGCACCGGTAAAATATATAAAATAAACTAGAATGTCTCTAGGTACACTGTTGTAATTCGTTCACAAATCACAATCTTTCACTCTGCACTTATAACAATATACTGTTGCCCACCTTGGTAGCGTAGATGGTAGCATGTCTGCCTCACATTCAAGAGGTCCCGAGTTCGAATTTCGGTCAGGGTGAGTTACCTGGATAAGGTTTTTCCAGGGTTTTCCCTTATCCTGATAGACGAATGTCGAGTAACTCTAAGCTCCATGGACCCCAGACTCATTTGAGCATCACTTCACCTTCATTCATCATCCGATATGACTTAACGTTGAGGACGTAAATTACAACAAATTATATATACACTGTTGCAAGCGCAAAACGCGCAAAAGGCAGAAGCGGGAAGAACTGGGGAATGCATGCATATATTGCAACAAGGGTGAAGACACACCTTCGCTGATGTGATAGTCACGTGATGTATTTGTAACACGATTGGATGCGATAAGGCGAGACTCCTTACGTGCCCCTTATGAGCTGCCTGAGTCACGCGGCTCTCAAGTGCCAGGTTAATTTTTCCCAGACTCTAGAACCAGGACAGAAGACATAAAAAGACAAAGAAATATGTGAGGGCTATAAAACTGATAATCATATTTTTATATGATAATAAAGAGGGAATGGGGAAGAGAAAGATATGTAGATCAATGTACGAGATAAGAGAGGGAAGGAATGGCTTGGATTAGAACACGATCAATGTTCTTAAGGGGACTAAGAAATAGGAGATTAAAAAAACGCGAATTATGTGTAGAAATAGAAAGTACAGTTCATATTCTAATAGAGTGCAAAGAGCTAGCAGAATGGCGACAGAAAGTATGTGAGAAAAGGTGGGAAAAGATGCAAAATTAGTTGATAGCTATTAGAATGGTTAAGGGGAAAAACAGAAGTAGAAATAGAAATATAGGGAACCTGTTTTGGAATGCTAAAGAGCAGTGGATGAGAAAACTAAGGATTGGAAAAAATGTTCAGAAAAACTGTTCAGAAAGCAAGGGGAGAGTAGATGACAGAGTGAATGCTATGTTACTCAGCAATGCCAGAAGACCTAGGTGCCAGGCAAGGCGAGTCAACTAGACTAAAAGATGGCAATCTATATAACCATGTGAAGACTGTGATGTCTGAATAGTAAGTTGTATAAATAAATTGAGGTGCTCAGAATTATAATGGCATATCCTAATCAAAGTTGAATTTTGAAATAGAAGCATGACTGTGTACAGCTATCATCTACCTTTCATGTGCTGAAGTAGAAAATGAATTGGGATATGGCAAAAATTTCATTTTCCACCTTTAAAATTTGTCTGCAGTAAAAACAAACATATTCTCAGAGTAAAAATGACATATCCCAACTATGAATGCTTTACTTTATGACCGCCACATGTTCATGACATTGTGGTGAACGGTAGTGAATATGGCACCATCTGCAGATGTTATTCCTGAATATTATAAATAAATAATAATAAAAGAGAGAGAGGGAGAGGGAAAGAGAGGGAGAGAGAGAGAGGAAAGAAACAAGTGCGAAAGGCAACTGAATGAGTAATAAATAGAAGAAAGCTGTGCAGAAATAGTGGTAAATCATTCATTTATAAAAAAAAAAAAACAGGGTAAACTTTCTTGACATACAGAATGATATCACTTCAAACTTTGCAATTAGAAAAAAGATGTTGATGGTGCTGCTTTGCTTTTACCTCACGTTACATCATTATTGTGGATCATGATAATCCTGAGATTATTAAATTTGATTTATGTTATTCTAACTCTGAAGTGTATCAAAAAGTTTATTTTAGGAAAAGAGGTAAAACTTCACAAGTTTCATGGTTTAAGTTATAGCAGAAGTACAGTGAACAGAAAAAGTTAAAAAATGCTAAATACAATGACCTGATGAAATTACTGAAATAAATCTATAAATAAATCTATCGTGATTTTTATAAGTCGTCATGATGGTGTTGATGATGGAAAATGTGAACATTCGGTAATAGAGCTGGATTAGATATTTCAAGATGTTAAACAAAGGTAAAGTCTAAGTTACATCACTTTTTCTGTGTTGTATATTTTTTGTTCAATCAGTGAAATTTCGTCAAAAATGACAAAAAAAGATTTTTTCCATATTTTGCCTTAAAATTATGTAAAATCTGCCGTCAGTTATGCCCTAGCGCCATTTAAATAGACGCTACGTAATTTAAATGCCCATGTGCGGGTGGGCGTGGCCATTTACATTGCCTTTCATACGTGTCACAAAGAAATTGATGGAATTCTCATGTTTAAACTGCGCGGTTTGATTCCATACACTGTGGTAATGTGCAGAGACATCTTCTGGATGTTTGTGAAAGCTACTGAACAGTTCTGCTCAGATTCTGCCACAGATTAGCTTTTGCTTTCGGTATTATATATTGGTTCCTACTTTTGAAAGTAAACAAACATTTACACATGTAGTGTTTGTGAAATATGGTTTACATTCAAGTGAAAGCTGTGGACAGCAGCTTATATTACTATAGTGTAGAATAGCAATAAAGCCTGATTTAACATTATATTACTTTCTTGTTGCAACAGTAGGTATATAATTCATACCAAGTTAGGTTAGCAGGACGGTGGCTATTTCAAAGCAAAATTTAGTGAAACTTTAAGGCTTGCCAGTCATAATTGTAAGTAATGATACTGGAATGCTCTGCTTGAGGTAAATGTTAAGTGAAAGCATATTATAGTCCAAGAGTTACCAGTGATTCTAGTAGGTCACCTTTTAATGTAAACAGAAGAATGGTTGATGCATTTCTGAACATTGGTGAGGGTCATATTTCTATGCAGAAGTTTTGTATGACCATGGGTGTGAATTGCATGAACCATTGTACTTACAATTTCCATCTCTTATACAAAAATAGAGAGATTAGTACTATTCTATTGGAGAGTTGCATCAAAGGAGAAACACAGTTTGCATGGAGTAAATGTCACAAAAAAGTTCTTGTATTAAGAAAGAAATTGCAAATTGCAGTGACTGCAGCTGTTAGTGAATTTAATATGGGTTATAAAGCTAGTCTAAATGTTAAGCTAAAAGTTGCAGCAAGCAAAGTAAGTCCTGTTAGCAAGAAAATTAGCAGTATTAGGGATAGGTGAAAGCTAAAACAAAGTGCTCAAAGTTCATTGAGCAAATATAAATATGCCAGGAAGCAGATAAAAATGACTAAATTAAAAGAAGAAGAGGATAATAAACTAGCTGAGTTGTCTTCATATGGTACAGGAGGGTTTTGAAACATAGAAAAAAATGTTTATATTTAGAGCTTCTAACTAGATTTTTCTTTGTGTTCAATTTTAACATTTTAATTCTGCTAATACTCCAGACACTGAAGTTTTCCATGAATTTCTTTAAGTTTTGCATATATGTATATTCCTAGATAAGTTTTCAATAAAAATTGGTACCATTATGGCTGTATATCAAACATTTAATGATTGGTATTGAAAACAGAAAATTGACAAAAATTCAAGAAAATTCTATCATATTCCTTAAATTTTCTCCTCCGAACCATTAGACATGGGCAAATGAGTGTATACAGTTTTGTAACTATTATCTAAAGGAACCAGAATCCAAAGTTTCAATCATTTATAAGAAAAATTGTAGAGATTGTAACATGTTTCCTAATGTAAAGAAACTGCAGCAAAAAATTCAACTACCTTTTTTTTTTTTTTTTGTAAAAACTATTGTAGATAGTAAAATTACATAAAAAGAGCCAAAGGTAACCAAATTAAAGGGAAAGAAGGTAATAATATAGTTGTATGGCCTGCATATGATGCATGGAGATTTCAAAGTAAACAAAGTAGTGTAATTCCTATCTAAATCTTTAAATTCATTTACCTCCGCTTTCAATTTTTCAACATTTTTGTATGTTCAAAATGCACCAAGTTCTGCAGCTCTCAACGAATTTGTATAAAACTTTGCATACATATTCCTAAATAAATGTTTAATAAAATTTGGTATTTTTGTTGATGTAAATTAAAGTTTGTTTATTTATTGAATTTTAAATCTCAAAATTGCAAAAACATTTAGGGAAAATTTAATATATTCATACATAAAAATTTTTTTCTCCAAAAATACTTGACAGACACTTTAAAAGTAAAGCAACTTTTATAACTTATGTTCGTAGAAACCTGAATCTAAAATTTGAAGTTTCAAAAACTGTATGACTTGGGACTTTTTATATAACATACAAAAATCACACTATAAAAAGCACTAAATATTTTTTTTGAAAGAACTATTTAAGATAGAAAGATGAATTTTGAAAGCTAACTAGATTCCCTGTACCGCATCTAATGACAAAATTTCAAGCAGTTCTGATGTGAACTTTGGATTTTAGCGTTTTTCACAGATGCCTCCCCATAAACAACAAAGTCAAGTAAACTATTAATCATAGTGGTTCATGAATTTGCACATAGACTTGAAATTCCTTAATTTAAATTACCTAGAAAATATCAAGTCTTAATGTTAACTGGTTCCCATGTTCTGAGGGAGGAAATAGAGCAGAAAGACAATTATCTCAAAATGAACTTTGTTGGGATATGCCGTTATTACTCTAAGCATCTCAATTCTATTTATTGTATTCTTCTATTTTTCTACCTTGTTAATTGAGATAAACTTACATTACATTTACACAATTAGTTGTAAGCATAAAAAGAAAGCAGAAGGCTATTTTGCAAATACAAGAAGAAATATCCAAAGTGTTGTCCAGTTCATTATAAATGATCTAGTTTTGACTCAGGAAATACTAACACAATTACAGGTGATCTAATAGAAACATGTTTTTAAATGCATTTTATTCCATTTTCAGCTGAATGTTGGTTCTCCAAACCTGTGTGCTAGATTCTCAGAGTCGATACTCCAAAATCTATGTTAAACCACTCTGCCCCTAATGTCCAACTGCAGAGAATAGAACCCCTAGTACTGTCTATACCATTCATGCCCAATGTATGAGCCTATCTTCAATCAACAACAAGATCACATTTAGTGAGAAGTACAAAATGGCAGCTTCTACTCAGCCACATCAAGAGATTTCAAGGCTGCCTAAGTATTCGTATGCAGCAACACAAGTTGACACACAGTAGAAGTAGCAATTAGGATATGCAGCACAGAAATATATTTTTATTGATAGTGCTAATGGATTTATGAATGAGGGGGATGGCTCAGTCGGTTTCATCTGTGGCCCATATTCGGGAGGTCCAGCTTTGATTCCCATGACTGATTTACCTGACCCATGGGTTTTTTTCAGGGTTTTCCCGATGAAATGCTCCTGGTAAACACTTCCTGCTCCAGTAGGACGGCTTCTGGTCTCTGAACCCGGTCTAGTGGAGCCGTTTCAGGACCACAGTAGGGTGGGATGCCAGTTGTTATAGCCTGCTGGGGAGTTTCCAACTGGTAAAGTGTAGAAACCATGCCCTCTGGACTGTTGTGTCTCCTTGGGTCAGCACCTTCCGTCTCTTCTCGCCTCATCCTTCCTCCCGTGGAAGCTCTATTTAGGGCACTGCTGCAGTAAGCAAAGTCTGGTTGCTGTGCCAAATCCCCTCCAATAAAATGTAATCCAATCCAATGGATTTCTAATTGGTAGAAATTCCAATGTGTAACATTAACTTTCCACTTAGTTATCAACATTGTTAATAGGTATTCGTTACCAAGCTAATGTGAACTAAATTGTATGCTATTTTGCTTTCTGTTCTATTCCCGTTTTGGTTTCTGTTCTCAGAACCTGCAGGTTTAGTAATTTCATGAGTACTGCACAGCACTGTTATCTTTGTCTCTAATATATCCATTTTGTGAACCTGTTACACGCAAAGTTTACCTAAAACAATTAGTGTTGCAAGTATAACACTCAAGTCAAGGTGAATATGCATAGAAAACAAATATGATGTATTTCCCTGAGACTGTGGTTTGCAGTTAACATTTCAAGCTTGCTGCGCATTTCACTACCGATCCATAACTTGCCAATGCTACCAGGTGTTGGACGTGAGGCTCCAATTTCAAAGGACCTGTATACAAATATCATTCTCTTTATTCTCAAACTAATTAATTGCTAAAATACTGATATTCTTCATTTTTCAAAATCAAAAACTTAAATAAAACTTTCATGCTTGGTAATATATATTATATATTTCCTGAAATATAGGTTTTGATCAGTAATTCTTGTTCATTCACTCTCCCCCCCCCTTTTTTAGGGGATAAAAGACAATAATATAATTTAACACTATTTTGAGTCAATTACTTTACACCACTTACAACAATAACTAGGAACATATTTTGGAGCTTAATCATCACCATTTTGAAACTTTAGCTTTTCTGTCTTCCTTCCTGCCTTTCTTCCTATTATCGTCGTCATCGTCATCATCATCATCATCATCATCATCATCATTATCATTATCATCATCATTATCATTATCATTATCATCATTATCATTATTAATTATTACTTTTTTTGGTATGCTGAATGCTTACTCTTACAGCATAGTACACCATAGGCAGTGGACACCGATAAAACATGAAAAGATTGAAGAAACTATTTGTTGTCGGTTGTTTGACACTGTCACTTACATTTTTATATTATTGAGGGACTAGTTTTGGAAGCCACTGCCTCCATTTTCAACCTTTTTCCAACTGTCTTTTCTTATCTGCTCTCTTCTCTCTGGTGGTGGAACTATGAACTTCTTTGTCAAATTACCTACTGGTGGGATTTCATAGTTCATTACTCAGTCCTTATTTTTCCATATGAATATGTTCTCCCATGTTGTCAGTTTATTTTGGTTTATTATTCCTTTTAGTAATTTTGGATTTGGATCCATGTCATGGTTTTCATTCCAAAAATGAAATATTACTGCTAACTTATCTTATTTCATTTTCATGTTTCTAAAGGGCTCTTTGACTCTGGTTGTAGCATTTTTCAAAATTCTTACAACTTATTTGGTATATTCCGGATCTGTTAATTGGTGGGATTTCATCTTTTAAATAAAATATGTTGCAAATGTTAATGACTGATTCAAAATTTATTATTGAAATGATAAAAAACACAAAAGAAGAAAAACCATCAAGGACATTCGCACATTAAAAATTGAACTTAAAGAAAAGATATTGCAACGTTACATATCATCCAAAGGCTTTTAATAAATTTAAAAACATGTTCAACTATTTTCATATACAACTAGTGCTATGTAACAAATCCAGCATAAGAAATATACTAAATCACCTGCTCAAGGACACGATTCCAGCCAAAAATTATCAGGAATATATAGCATAAAATGTGAGGATTGCCATAAAATATACATTGAGAAAACGAAAAGAAGTTTAGAAACAAGAATGAAAGAACACCTTAGATGCAGAAAATACAGTCAAATGGATAAGTCAGCCACAGCTCATCACTTTTGGTCAATCATATTTCCAAAGACATAAAACTTTTGAAACCGGCAAAAAAATATTGGGAACTAACAGTTTGGCAAAATATATACATTTTTAAGAATGAATACCAACAGTGGATGACATCATTCGATTTGTTAAACAACACCAAGAGAGCGAGGAGGAACCTGAAGAGAGCTAGTCAAACGTCAGCTGATGAGGAAACTTGTTCCTTGAAACATATCTTAATTTTAAAATGTTGGAGCTGAAGTGTTTTTAAAGTTTGACAAGTGTTTTTCTTAAAAATATCGTTGTTAAAGCTCCACTGTGTTAAATGCATTTATTTTGTCAATTTATTTCATCTTTTGTTTTTGAATTCAGTAATTTTGAAATTGAGTACCTATTTGTTGGTGCCAAGATGATATTTTGTTTCTTGGTGGGGGGGGTTTCTTTTGGGGTGGTGGTTGGCTGGGACTAGCTGCTCCAGTGCAGCCGGAACTTGATTGGTCTGCATGTAGTCTGTGATTATTATAGTGTTTGATTCGCTCAGGATCGGATGCCAGTTTTTGTTTAGTTTTAAAGCTTCCTCCTTCCTGTTAAAATTGTAGGGGTGTTTGTAAACTTCTGTGGCTTCCCATTGTAGTCTGGCATGATAGTATGGCTTAGATGAGAGGACTGATGCTTCCTGGTATTGAATTATGTGTTCACCTTCTGCCCAAAGTGCATGTTCAGCAACTGCGGACTTCTCGGCATGGCCTAGATGGCAATATCTCTTGCGTTCCGTGAGCCAGGTGTTGATGCTACGTTGTGTAGTGCCTATATAAACTGAACCACAAGAGCAAGGGAATTTGTACATGCCGGCCTAAGTGGGCCCTAGGTTCTTTAGTGAAGCGTAATAATGAACTGATTTGTCTTGTGGGCTTGAAGATGGTTTTGACCTTATGACGCTTGAGAAAGCATTCTATCCTGTCTGTAACGTTTTTGAAGTAAGGCAGGAAGGCAGTATCTTTACTTTTGTGTGGTTCTTCTTTTCTGAGGCTGTTATTTTGTGGTTTAAGTGGTCATATAACTCTGCGGACTTCTTGTGCCATGTAGTCATTGATCACCAGAGCCTGTTCAAGATGATGCAGTTCTTGTTTTAGTGAATCTGGCACAAAAATCCGGGTAGTGCGATCTGTAAGGGTCTTTATCATGGCGCGCTTCTGTCTGGGATGGTGATTGGAGTTGTTTAAATATCAGTCCGTACGTGTGAGCTTGCGGTATACCGTGTGTCCAAGGTTGCTCTCTGCTTTTCTTTTGACCATAACATCAAGAAAAGGTAGCTGTCCATCTATCTCTTTTTCCAGAGTAAACTGGATGCATGGGTTAATGTTGTTCAGATGTTGAAGAAAACCGTTTAAGTGCTGACTCACTGTGACTCCAGATGACGAAGGTGTTGTTCACATAGTGGTACCAAACAGATGGTTGGTGTGTGGCAGAACTCAGGACTGTGGATTCAAAGGATTCCATGAAAAAGTTGGCAAAAACTGGGCTCAGTGGGCTTCCCATAGCAACCCTGTCAATCTGTTCAAAGAAAGTCTGGTTCCATTGGAAGTATATGGTGGTGAGGACCTGTCGAAAAAGTGCCAGTAAGTCATCCAGAAATAGGTGTTCCAGTTGTTTGATGGCCTCATTTATAGGGACCATAGTGAAGAGGGACACAACATCGAAGCTGATGAGTAAGTCCTGAGGCTGCAAAGTGATGGTCTGCAACTTTTGATCTTCCAACTCCAGCAGACCACAGCTCTTGAGCTCGGAAAACTCTTCTATCTTCAAATTAGACTCCAGCCGTGAATGCTTACGACTATTCATTTTTGATAGTGTCTGTAATTTTTCTATTGGCTAACTACAATGGAAATGGAAATAGCAGAAGCAGAAGAATGCATTTTATTAACAAAATTATGCATTGTACAAAACTTCAGCTTTAATGGGAAATAATACAAGCAGAAATCAGGGTTATCAATGGGCAACCCACTTTCACCATTTTTTGCCAATTTATTTAAGAGTGCATTCTAAACACAAATTAAAAGAGCCTTCCCATGCAGCTTCAAGGTTTGGTATAGATATGTAGTTGACTTTTTGCAGTGGCTCCAAATAAACATTTAGATGATGCATCAAAATTAATCAGTCTGCAAGAAAAGACTATCAAATTTATAACAGAAAAGGAAATCAATGGCCAACTTTCTTTCTTCAACCAAAATAAAACAAAAATAAAATTTGGAATTTACGGTAGCCAACAACAGTCAGAAAATTACATAAAAAATTGTAGCTATAATCCAAATATACATAAACATGCAATAATAAATAGTCTTACACACAGACTTAGCAACATCCCCATGGATAAAGCACAATACTTCAAAGAAAAAAGCAATTCTTCACGTAGTAGAAGAAAATGGATACAACAAAAATCTGGCATTTAAGAAAATTAAAAAGGCTAAACTGAAGAAAACCATTAAGGAACCACATTCACTAAAGTAAAAGAACAACAGCATATTCATTTGCATTCACATATCACCCAAAAACATTTAACAAATTCAAACAGATCTTAATATCATCCTGGCATCTACAAATAGATACTCAATTTCAAAATTCCTAAATTCAAAACCAAAGATGAAAATCCCACCAATTAACAGATCCAGAATATACCAAATAGGTTGTAAGAATTGTGAAAAATGCTACATAGGTCAAACTAAAAGAAACCTAAAAACCAAAGTCAAAGAGCACTTTAGAAATATCAAAATGAAACAAAAAGATAAGTCAGCAGTAGCATTTCATTTTTGGAATGAAAACAATGACATTGATCCAAATCCAAAATTACTAAAAGTAGTGATAAACCAAAATAAACTGACAACATGGGTGAACATATTCATATGGAAAAATGAGGTCTGAGTAATGAACTTTAAAATCCTACCAGTAGATAATTTAACAAAAAGTTCATAGTTCCACCACCAGGGAGGAGAGCAGACGACAGCAGACGTTAGTTGAATAGAGGTTGAAAATGGACACAACCGCCTCCGAAACTAGTCCCTCAATAATATAAAAATGTAAGTGACAAAGTGTTAAAAAACTGACTACAAATAGCTTTTTCAATTAATTTTGCTGTCACTGTTACTAAATTCCTCCAATCACGCATACATGAAATGATACATGAAAAATAAATCCAGGAAGGAAATATTACAGGCCTAAGTTTCAGATGCCTTTATTATTTATGAGGACTAAGGGAAACTGGGAAAAAAAATCTGTTACAAAGGGCAATTCGATGGGATTTGAACTGCAGACCATCTCATTTAAGAATCTTTACTTGTAACCTATGTTAATGTATGAAATTTGTAGCCCACTTCAAGAAAAACCAAAGACCGAGATTTTAATTCTCGAATTCACTGGAAGATGTTTTCAGCAAGTTCCTCAAACAACCATACAAGCCATAACTTGCCTACAACATGAGCAAAAGTCGACCTCTGTGGTGTGTAGGAAGTCTGCCTCACATTCAAGATATCCTGAATTTGGTTGGATGTGTTACCCGGATTACATTTCTTTCTATAGTTCCCCTTTTCCTGAAAGATGAATGTCAGGTAGGTTAAAGCTCTGTGAATCCTGGGTTCATTTAATCATTACCGTTTAAAATGGAGATCATTGATCTTCAATTAAAAAGATTTAGTTCATTTTATTAATTTTTCAACTTATAATGTGTGTCTAGTTACTGTCATAAGTGTGTATAATAATAACTCTAATTGACTGAAATTTTCCAGTCCCTGTTTACTAGGAAATGAGTGTGTGAGAGTGCATGTGAAATACCCATGCTGCCAGATCTAATGTTTGTTGCAGTAACTTTAGTGAATAGGTATTATGCATGGGTGAGTTATGTGACCCCACTTCCGCATTTTAAATGAATCTAGCATCCTTGTCATACTGGGAAGGTGAGCATAAACACCATGGGAGCAGCAAAAAAGATTATTCCAATGGGTAAAGACTGATATAATGAAGCACAAATTAATATAATTTTGAGTCAAACTAGTACTCAATGCTCCATTTATTGCTAGTATTTACCTAGAATGCATTTCGTTAGGACCTTCCTAACATCATCAGCTGTTGTCGACCACTGGATGTTGGTTTGGTGAACTCTTCAGAGGCGATAGGGGCATCTATCAGTATCCTGATGAACTTGAAGTTCGGGTTCTCTTTAAAGCTCATGTCGAAATTAAACAATTTTCTTTCATATTTCTTTATGAAAATTTTTTCCCACGTGGTTAATGCAGCTGGACCCTGGATACTTTTTAATAAGTAGATTTCTCATTCCATATAGTGATTATCATTTCAAAAATGGTACATTACCACCAATTTATCTATTTCTTTGTTTCTTTAAGCCTAATGTTCAAGTTCCTTATAGTTTGTCCAATGTATAAGTTGTCACAGCCTTTGCAGTTTATCCGGTACACACCTAGTGTTTTGTCTGTGGGTATCTTCTTTGTATTATATGATTTCAAAAGGTGTTGTACACTGGACTTGTTCTGTGTGGTCAAAGTAATGGTGTGCCCTTTGAAGACTTTTTGGAAAAGGTGTGTAGCTCTGGGATGATATGTAAATTTTGTGTATGAAGTTTTATTGCTAATTGGGGAAAGAATAGTTACTTGTTTGCATCTTTGTTCTCTTTTGAATTTATTAATTTTCCTTTTGACCAACTCAGCACTGAATCCATTGTATTCTGCAATGTGAATTATATTATTGTACTTTTTTTATATATTCCACCTTGTTTAAAGGTACATTAACCAGCCTGTAAGTTAAATGGTTGGCAACAGCAAGTTTATTTTGTCTTGGGTTATATCCATTTGATTTTATGAAATTTTCTGTGTGCGTTTCCTTCCTATGTATGCCAAATTCTACTTTTGTATGTTTTCGATTAGTTTCAAATCTAAGAAAGGGATTTCATTGTTTGTCTCTTTTTCTATGGAAAATTTTATTGCAGGATTTTGTAAATTAAGTAGTTTTAACGCATCACCCACTTGTTTCTCATTTACTATTGCCCAAATGTCTATACATATCTATACCAATGTCTGAAAATTAGTGGGAATGCCTTTGTGATATGGGTTTCCAGAATGCTCATGAAGAGGTATGATAGAAATGGGGACAATGGATTGCCTTTAAACAGTCCTGATTTTTGTTTGAAATTTTTTTTACTGAATGTCAAAAAGGACTGTTCAATGCAGATATTTGCTAAGTGAAGGTATTCCTCTATAATATTTTGATCTAACTGTAGGGACTGAAGCAATATTTGCATGTACTCCACAAGTTTGTTTCTTGGCACACTTGGAAACAAAGATATTACATCAAAAGATACCATTCGGTTAGTGGGAGAAAATTCTAGGTCTTTAGTTTTGTTGATAAATTCCAATGAATGTTTAATACAGTGGCTTTCAAATTTTGGTAGCTCCCTAAATTTTTTGGATACTTTGTAGCAGGGTGTACTTATGTTATTAATGATTGGATACATCTTATTTCCTGTTTTATGAATTTTGGGTAATCCATATATGTTAGCTACTGTAGGGTAGTCCAATTTCAAACCTTGTTTTATTTCTTTTGGTATTATCATTTCAACCTTGATTGTTTCACTTAACTGTTTTACACACATATTTAAAGGATCAGACTTTTATTCCCTGGAATTCATCACTTGCCAATAAATCTGTCATTCTAGAAATGTAGTCCTGTTTGTTCATGATGCCCGTCTTATTTCCTTTGTCTGCTTTTGTATAAACAGCTTTGTTCAAAGTAAAAATTGAAAGAGGCATAGAGACAGTGAAGCACACGTTAAAATAGCTGAGTCAAGATTCAGTTGAAGGTGGGAGCAACAACTCTTGAAACATTTCCCGTGAAAAACAGTGTTAGTGAAGCAATGTGTCAATATCTTCTTGATTCAATTTAAACATCTTTTTTATCTAGAGATTTAATTATTTTCAAGTATGGTTTGGGCTTACCGGTTTCCCTTTCTATTTTTTCTATGATCTTCCCACATTTGCTTCTAATTGCTGATTTTTGCCCAGTATTTAGACCCTCAGTAGCTACTTCAATGTCAACTATGTAATCTTATAAGTTATCGGAAAAATCTACCCAAGATTTTAACCCTTTGTTTAAGAGTGGTTTTCAGTATCATACTTTATATTTTAGTTTTAAAAAAGTTATATATACACGCTTTCATATACAGGATAGACATGGTATAATTAATAGGTTTTCACTTTTTTCTCCCCCCCCCCCATCATCTTTTCTATTTGGGGTTGGCAGCTGAGCTGGTTATTATATCAAGAAAGTTTTTGTATCATTTTGTGGTAATATAATTTTCAGAATTGCTTTTAGAAATTTTGTTGTTTGCTAGTCCCTGTTCATTTGCATCATTAATTATTATAGTAGTGTCATCTGTATAGCCAATTGCAATGTGCAACTATTTCTTATCACTAATTCAAAAATTTGTTTATATTGTCACGACCATAATTGTGGTGACTAGGGGAATAGCTAAGTTGTAGATTAGGATGGTAGAACAATAACAATATAATGAAGAATTTGCGCATACTTCCAATGTGTGGATATTTGGTTTACAAAAGGGAGGGGCTTTATAAGCTAAATACTGACATCATTATGGCTGAGTTGGATAGTAATTTGTAGGTCTTACATTGAGAAATGTGTCAACAATGGGCGAGCGAATGGTCGAGTCCAGAATACCAGGCCAAAAGTGTCGGCCAGAATCACTTACCAAATAGAGAGAGAGAGAGCGAGAGAGCCCTGTGTCCAGTTATATAGTTTGAGCCACTTCTAGAAGTGCTTTGCAACATGGAGACAGTGATACTAAATTTGGCCTGCCATTGCCCTGATTTTGAATTGAAGCAACCAATCAGCACAGTGCATTTGCATTGCTCCGGAACATTTGGTATGATGTGTGCAGGAGCAAAGCTCCACATTAATCTGTGCTCTGCACATTCACCAGGGGAAGCTGTCATTGTAAGTTCCACAGAATTTACCACAGGAAAGAACAGACTCAAAATAATGTAAGTTGCAACATTCGTGAATCACACATGTAACAATAAATGCTAGAAATATAAATTTCCATAATTTTGATTGAGCACTTTCCAATAAAACTGAGGAAGCAGCTGCCTGATTACCACAGCAATATATGGTTTTATATTATTAAGAATCAAAACAATTCTGGATGACAGAACACTTTGTTTTGTTTTCAGTGGCTCTCAACAGGTGAAGTGATGTCTGGCAGTATATATTTACAGTGATAATAGCTCCTAGCTCCAGCAAACATATCTTTTTGATCATAGAAAACAGTAGTTATGGTCTTCCTGGTACTCAAAATTTGTTTGAAATTTGAACTTTTGTGGCCTTAGAAAGGAATGTTTGTACATCCATTGTTGGGATTATTTTTTGGATTTTGGATTGTCACAAAGCATCCTCGTTTAATCCCCCATCACAATGTAGCTCATAATCTCTTTTCCCAATATCAGCATAACCTGTTGAGAAACAATCCATATGCTGTGCTTTGTGGTCCTCAAACAGCTTTTTAGGAACACAGTAAGTACAAAGTTTTTGATAGTCTAGGTGTTGTATAACAGTTATAAACAGCCTGACCTTGAAATGTCCAGAAATCCTGCAGACAACTCTGCTTTCTTGAACTGCTTGATAACTCGAACAGGGTTTTGTCACTGGCAACAGGCTTGCATCTTTGTCTACCTTCTTGTGGACATCAGGTAAGTCTTCATTAAATTTCCCACACCACCCATGCACAACACCCACACTTATACAGTTTACATATAAACACAGCTCATTTTAAGATGAATTTCTGTGGCATTATTTCCTTCTGCCTGTAGAAAATTGATACTATGTAACTCTTATTTGGCAGGGAATCAATGATCGCAGCTGTTTTAGTGCATCTAATCAGTTACACCTAACATACTGAGCTTGGCTTTGACAGACATTAATAATGGGGTAACTGTAAAGTTGCACAGTGTGCAGATTCGCCTCCTTATGCTTGTCTGATCAATGATCATGCAGCAGAGCAACTGAAGGTTGAAGAAAAGAATTTACTTTATGCCCTAATTTTTTTGTAAGTCCAATATCAGACAGGCGGAAACAAGTGTTGACAGAAGCTGCTGAAGTTACCCAACGAATAGTAGTGGAGTTTATCTCAATAACTAGAGATGAAGAGAAAGCAGGAAAGGAAAGTAGTAGCAGACAGAAAAATGTGAAATAAATAATATTATTAACCCTATATTTAAAATGAAATGCCTATGGTATAACTCAATTGTAGAGAGTAAATGTAAAAATTAGCAATGTGCAAGCCAGTTACAGGATGGAAATCAATAGAAGTTACATGAAGATCATTTAGTAAACTGATCCTTTGCTTCCATATGATGTTTCCATTGATCCTTTGTTTTCTTTGCATTGTTGTCTGTTCCCAATGTTGTGACCACAAATTCTGAAGATTAGAGTAGGTACAGAATTAATGGTAAAATTGTTCTGAAATATTGTTGAATTTGGAAGTTAGTAAAAAGAATATTGTTTTTCTTTTTATTTGATATTTCAAGAAGAAATTAAAATATAAGAAAATATTGAAGTAGGTGATAAAACTAGAAGCAGAGCTATTCTGTAAACATTAAGCAAATGTGTCCCATCTGTTACTATAGTATGTGGAGGAAAAGTGTGCCATTCACATTGCCAAACCAAATAGATTGTGGTATTTCTAATGCTTACACATTATGATTGCGGTTAAATACACCTTCTTGTGGTAATATATTGTTGTACATTTTTAATATGACTGAAAGAAAACTTGATTGAAGGTCTCATTTTTTATGAAACCCCAGAACAAACTGTATATAATAATAGTTGTGGTGGTGGTGGTGGTGGTGGTGGTGGTGGTGGTGGTGGTGGTGGTGGTGGTGGTGGTGGCGGCGGCGGTGGCGGTGGCGGTGGCGGTGGCGGTGGCGGCGGCGGTGGCGGTGGCGGTGGCGGTGGCGGCGGCGGCGGCGGTGGCGGTGGCGGCGGCGGCGGCGGTGGCGGTGGCGGTGGTGGGAGTGGGAGTGGGAGGAGTAATTAATAATAATTTGTACTTCCATATCTTGCAATCTGAATTACAAGTTTTACAATTCTAATGTAGGTACACATTGACAAACTGTATATAGTCATGCTGAGAAGTTATTGGGTCTTAATGCTTGCACTTTACCAAGACAAACGTGTAGTTGTTCAGAACTGTTGTAACTGAGGCATGGCTTATATACATAGAAGTACAGTTTCTTTACTTATGTATGAACATTACGGAACATGTTAAAAGCATCCTATTGCCAATGTCTTCAAGGTTTACTGGACTACTGAATGGTCTCCTTGCTTTTGGAAAGGTGTTTCTCGCAATTATTGATGATCATAAACAAATCTGTAATGAGGCAAGTGCCCTGATGTATAATGTTCAGCATAAATAATACATATCCTTTTGACCTAATACATCACCATAAACATATGTTGCTTTTGTATGCATAATGTAACAGATGAGAACATCAGTTATTTGTCTCTTAAACAGTTGGCCTAGTGTTAATTTTACACTTAAGACATAGTTGCATAACTTGTAACAAAACAGCCCAGTGCTAAAACACTGCACTTAAGACACTGTTGCACACACAACAAAACTAAACTGATATGTTGGGTCAAATTACAAGTGAACGTCACTACTGAACCACAATCTCACTGTCCAACCGGGCTCTCAGTAGCCTCTTATGTAGGCCTTGCACACAAAGAGAAACACTCTCCAAAAGAGAAGCTTCTTAAAATGGAGTATTCCTTAGTGACACAAAATAAGTGCTCTAGAGCCAAGAATCAGTCTAGTCATTAAAACAGGTGGTCAGGTACTCGCATTGGTGTTTGTAATTTAGCTGTTGCTATAATCAAGCACTTTTCAGTCAAGTGTAATCCTTCTTAAAAACGAGTGCTTTAGTCTCTCTTTACATGTGTCATGTATGCCTGCATGCACCTTAAGTAAATTCATAGTACTGCTGTAAATGATATGAAAAGGACACAGCACTCTTTCTCAGTTAAACGGTTTTAAGTTTATTGATACTGTAAACAGTGTTAAAAACACAACACACATGGTACTGTAAAACATAAGTAAATTTTCAAAACCATGGAATAATGGAGATCCATTCAGTTGAGTTTCATATAACATGACTACTTAATAACTGCATTCCGTAACTGCGATATTAAAATGAACCAAAAACCTTAGCACAAGAAGATGCAGCTCAGATCTTACGGAATCAGCATCCTTGTTTGACATCATTGCGATATCTGACTGATGAGTTGACACTACGCAATCATGCACACCTTGCTGGACTACATACTGCAGCTTGGAACTTGGGGAATCACCATGCTTGTTCATGACATTATTGTTGTCTCAGGCAATAAGAGACTGATGAAATCACTCGAATCGTGGCAAGTAACTTTTCACAACACCGGTCTACATCCTACTGTTTCTTTCTTACAAATTTTATCTGAGTAAATAGTGAATCATTGATAAATCACGGATAACTGTGAAATATGCACATTTAAATGTACAGTGTTGGACAAAATATGCTGTTTTAATTAAACATTGTAAAATAAGTGAGCAAAAACGTTTTCCTGCAAAATAAGCATAAATAAGCATAAACAAGAATAGTTAAAGTTGCTGAATTAAGTGTGTCTTATGGGCATACTCTGTCTTATCTTGGATGCCAATATTAGCAAACCATTTCTGTGCTGTGGCAATTCTGCCTACATCTTCTGTATCTAAGGAGTACAACACTGTTTTTACTTCATTGAAATATTCTGTGTAGTATGGCACAGCCTTTAACCAAAAACCCCATTGAGTTAAAACTGGCTGAGGAGTTAAAGAAAAATTTGGAAGGAATTCATGAATTTTTTTAACTCTTATCGGTGACAGTACAAACACTTTCTTTACCCTAGAGACAAGAAGATCCACGTCTTAATATCGGGTCCTAATTGTTTCAGCGACAGAATGTAAACCGTCTGATGATAAAATGGCTAGGAGTGAAAATTTACTTTTAATTTTACATGATTTGGATAAAATAACCTATTTTAATTAAAAAGCATAAAATAAGTAAGCAAACACTGTATTTCAGCAAAAAAAAAAAAAAAAAAAAAAAAACCAAATACCATGTTAAGAATTTAATGCAATTTAGCAAAACTAAAACCATATTTACATAGAAAAAGCTAGGAATTTACAAACAATGTGAAAATTGAAACAAGATATTCATTAGACAAAACTAAAAGATACTCAGGTGGTCACTTCAAAGATCATTGGTGTGCATCAAATACAAGTAAATAGGAAAATCAGTTGCATCACACATTTGTACTCAAAAGCATATGTATTTACTGAAAACAGCACTAAGCTGAAAGAAATCAAAGATTGGGAGAAGATATAAAAAGTTTCAAAATCGGGTAATCTCCATGTGCCAGAGGCAGAAAATCCCATCATTAGCTTCCACAGGCTGCCAGGCAATATCCCAAGCAACAAACACATTGACTCAGAAATTGCCCCGACTGTCAAAGGCAGCTGATATTAGTGCAAGCAAAGGTACATATCCTGCATTTAAGAAAGAAATGGGTGTTAAAAAACTGTGTTCAAGCAGACTTCACTAAGTGGGTAAGAAGTCTTCTTGCAGTGCGTAAGAATTTGGTTTTGTTTATTTTCATGAACTGTAAGCGTTCTGTTTTGATGCAAAACTTTCTAAAATTTGTTCTGGATATCCATGCATCAAATTAAGCAGTAGATAAATTCATTTTATATATCAAAGATTAAAAGATCCAGGACTTCTAAGCATTTAAAGGAATTTTTAAACATTATTTCACTGAGGTTCTTAATCCACTCAACAGTTCCATTGTACTTTCATACTCTAACTTGTTTCCTAACATTAAAAAATGATCCCCACATCTCTCCCTCACCCTCTTCTCCCTATCTCTCCCTCACCCTCTTCTCCCTATCTCTCCCTCTCCCTCTTCTCCCTATCTCTCCCTCTCCCTCTTCTCCCTATCTCTCCCTTTCATTATGTTAAGTGTTACATAAATTATTCTTGCTGCATTTTGAACCTGTATTCTCTCATTCCAGCCAGCAAGTGCTCAACATGTAATATCCACCTGAATCAAACTACTGGTCGACCACTTCCATTAGAATTTGAGAAATATGTGCCTTTCTTTCTGCAAGATAATCCTTCAGAGGCATGTGCCAAAGCTGGTCATGCAGCATATGGGCAGGTAAGAGTTAGAAAGTGTCCCATCAGAAGTTAATGGTTCTTGTATATTTGTATGAAATATCGTTTCTTCTTCATCTTCTTCTTCTTCTTCTTCTTCTTCTTCTTCTTCTTCTTCTTCTTCTTCTTCTTCTTCTTCTTCTTCTTCTTCTTCTTCTTCTTCTTCTTCTTCTTCTTCTTCTTCTTCTTCTTCTTCTTCTTCTTCTTCTTCTTCTTCTTCTTCTTCTTCTTCTTCTTCTTCTTCTTCTTCTTCTTCTTCTTCTTCTTCTTCTTCTTTTCTTCTAATTTTTTTTCCTGATCCTAATGGATGGAGTAAACATAACAAGGCTAGGTTTCAATTTTTTTTCTTGTAAGTAATTCCTGTCCTTTTAGTGTATGCATATCTAATTACTTTGTAATATTGTGGTCAGTCAGACATGAAAGCTTGTGATTCTCTTCTCTTTGATTTGTTGTTACCCTTTATGCTAGCAAAAGCTTTTCTTCTGGGTTTACACCATGCAGTAGTGGCGTCTTTCTCAATATGGAGTTTTCTAAATCAATTCATTTAAAGTCAGATTTGAAATTATGAATTACAAAGTTTACTTCATTTTCCTCTTCTGAAGAGAAGCCAGATTCAGTACATCATCCTCATCAGTTAAAAAAAGAAAATAGAAAAAGCTTTCTTTTTCTTTGCTTTTGTTTTTCCCAGTTCAGCGGTCTAGTCTGTTTCTAAAATGTCATGTCAGCAGCTTCAACTCACTGGCAGTGATGTTTGCTTATTTACAGTGGTTAACATTTGGTTTACTGTTTTGTTCCTTATCATTAACCAGACCTTAGTGTCTGTAATAATTTGTAACAGCTTTAAAAAAAAAAAAAAAAAAAAAAATCATCCAAATGTTCTATAAAATGGATAAAACTGAAATATGAGCTGGGACAAAGTTACTTTATTTTGAAGGGTTTTACAATAGAAATACAAAAGAGGTCAGATTAAATATTAAAGGGTTCTTCCACTGGACTGCTATATTTAAACACGGTTATACATCCATTCAAGAAGTATGACCATGCTGTCATCAAAAAATCACTACAACCTATACAATTGGATTCACAGTTTGTATTCCATGATTGCTGATTCAAGGCTGACATAACAAAGTCCTCAATAAGCTGTGTCCACTACATTTTAAATGAAGATATTAGAAAGGTTTCTAGGGGTCCACATTCAGGACCTATGTACAGGGCTGTCTTGTCGGTACTCATCACCTTCTTCATTTCTGAGTTTATTCTGATTATTAGATTGTAAGCTCCTAGGTTTATTTATTCCTGTCTCACTAGCAGGGATCTTTTCTATCTCTGCAGTTCTTTTCCAAGATCAGTGCCATTTCCAACATTTGTGCTCTACAGGGTTCTGAGGTGTGAATAAGTGGACTTTTTACAGTGATCTATGTGTAATCTTAGGCATGAAGCCTGTCCACATGGTCATGTACACTCATGTAGCTCCTTGAAGGCCTAGCTTGTGTTACCTTGATGGCCATGGGTCATTGGGTTAGTATCACAGGCCTGACGTGTTACCACTGACAGAAATCTGTTGGAATCAAACACAACTCTCCTGAATCTCTGGCTATTGCCATGATTTAGTTTTTGTAAGAGCACTGATGACCAAGCAGTTGAGCACCCTTATATACAAATCATCATCCTGAATCTATGTCTGTGTTTTACATACAGTGTAGCCTACAGTAGTTAGGGTTGTAGGTAGGGTTGTACAGCCAGGTTGTGCATGGTCAGCAGCTTACATATATGGACCAGCAGAGGAGATGGAGACTAATTCTTTTGAAGTGCAGCTTGAGATTGGCTATGGGAAGGGTCCCATGACTGAAGATCTGACATTTTTTAACCTGTGGATGGGGCTCCCAATTATCATGTATTTGTGCGAAAGCTCACGTATTGATTCATTTTTGTTAATGACCTTGGCTTGTGAAGGGAAGTTGATTAGCAACCTTAGTGCATTTTATATCAAACATGAAGTGACAGGAGTAGGTCCTGGTAAAGAATGTGATATGCTGTCGAATGTTATGTTATGTTATGGAGACCAACACTGCTGACCAGTCACAGAAATTGTGATAAGCAAGTTGTTGGGCTTCTACCCTATCCAGGTATAGCCCCACACAAATCACTCAACTGATGTAAAGGAATGCCCCTTACAAATGGTATTTCTCATCTTTAATGGTACAAAGCTACCAGAATTTATTTTCTCTAGCTATGAACGTGCTGCCATATGCTTGTATGTCCCCATGTGCTGTTTTCAATTCCAGAGGTTCGGATGTATTAAAGTCTTGTGTAACAATCCTGCCATTTGCGAGTATTGTGGCCTAACATTTCATGAAGACACAGTGTGTACATCAGCTCCTCTCTGTGTGAACTGAGGAGGGAATCCTCCATTTAGCTTGCGACAGTGTGCGAAGTTTCTTAAGGGAAAATGTATTCATGAGCTACACATCAACAAACCCCAACATTTCCTGAAGTACAGCAGAGGTTTGAGCAACTGTTGCTTTACAACACATGCCCATTGCAGATGCTTCTATGGAAATGGACTTGCACTACTCACAAGCACTACCAAACCAGCATTGAATGTCAGAGGTTGTCCCAGGGCTACACCCAGGTTGAGTAGTTGAACCCATGTATAAAATCTTGATTTGACTCCATGAGCCACCAGGGATCTTCCAAATTCCAGACATTGGAGAAGTTGTAAAAGTACGGCTATTTTGAATTAGCGGTCCTAAGTCAGCCTAAGTGAAAAATAAAATAAAAATTATCCATTAGTCTTTTTGTTACCACGGAAATACCCCAGTGGAATGTTAATGAGTTCCTGTGGTGTGCTCCGGCCATAGAGCATTTAGTTTCCCAATGATTCACCATCAGTCATGTGCCTACAATAAACCCATTTGTGGATTAATCATGTCTTTCAACGTCTTTTTTTATACTTAGGAATGACTCTGCTGCCAGAAGGCAGGTAAGCAGTGTTGCTACTCTGATGTCTAATATCTCTGCTGTCAATATACTGCTGAACAAACTGCTGCAAGCTGTAGCAATAACGTGTGGATGCTGAAAGGCATCTCTCTCTTTCTCTCTATACTGGTAATATCTATCTGTGCCCACTCAGTATCATAATGGTACTTCCGGTACAGATTCCCTTAATGCTGCCCCCCCCCCTTTTTTTAATGAGGTTTGAATGCCGAACTTACTCATTGGGACTCAACACTGACGATACATAGCAGACATTTGCAATATGTTTGGCTTACAATTGAATTTGAATCCTTGATTTCTCAGTGCTTTCTGCACTGTTTGTCAGGGATCTTCACCCAATTAACATTCTTCTATCAGGCCAATATCGTGTACCTTCACAAACTTTCACAACATCCCAAATTATTTTCAAGGCTGATTGGGGAGAACTTCATTCCCACATACCTCGTATGAATAAAGATTTCATCATCAATAAATTGGTGTAGGAACGTTACCTGTTTTATCTTGCTCGCCACAGTTTCTACCATTCCTCGAGGTTCCTCTACATCACATCATGCATCTGTATCTTGGTGGTCTGTGGAATGCCCTTTGGCCATAAAATCATTTAAGTATATGGAATGTTTATAACCTTGTAACCTGTCTTAACATTCTTATCTTTTTCTTATGCTTTTCCTTTCCTCCCTTTTTAGTCTAAAATTAATGTTTTATCTTCATCATATCTCCTATTACCCTCACCAAGGCGGCCCAAGTTCGATCCCAGGCGACCGCAAAGTGAGATTTGTGGTGGACAACACGGCGCTGGGGCAGGTTTTCTCCGATACCTCCGGTTTCCCCCGCCATATCATTCCACCGGTGCTCCATCTTCATCTCATGTACCATCAGTGTCACCGCCTGCGGTGTCATATGCAGTAAAAGCGGGTGTTAAACACTACACACACACACGCACACGCACATGCATGCACTCTCCTTTTACCATCAAAGTTTCGAGTTTTAAACATGTTAAGTTTTGACCTCATGCCAAATGACCTACCCGTCGATAGGCCTTTAAGAGCCCCCCCCCCCTCTCTCTCTCTCTCTCCCTCCCTCTCTCTCATATACCAGAATCTATTGAGGTTAAGGAATAATTCTACTTGGAAAAAAATTCTCATGCACCATTCAACAGTGAACCTTAGTCTTCTGGATAAAATGCATATTGTTGCTAACCCTCCCTGTATGGTATTTATTTTAGCAATTAATTTAGCAATCAATGCCTGATCCATTTATTAGCTGAAGACAACCTGTGGTGAAGTAAGTAATAAGTAAAGACATATCATATTTATATTCACATGATAGGCAGTACAGTGCAAATTTGCTTCAGTTAACTCCTTTTAATAAAATTATTACATAGGTTTTGCACTACAAAGTTAAAATCAGTGTTGAAAATTTGTTAAAGATTTTGTTGAGCATAGCTAAAGTGGTACCTCATTGAGGAATATTTTTTCAAAACTGAATATATCAACATAACATAACATTTACAATATGGATGATTGCAGGATATTTCATTCAGGAGGAGAGAAACATTTTTGTAATTATATTACAATTTTGCCTTTGTTCTTTATTTGTATGCAGTTAATATATTACTTTTAATTCTATTCATAAATAAGTTGCACACTTTATGAATCCATGCTAATAGTTATTACTAGGGCCCGGATTTTGATGACAAGTCATCTTTTTTCTGAGTAGTCACAGAGATGCTTATTAAAAATAAGTGCATTCTGGAACAAATACGTTAAATATATATGGTTTTTATAGATCATCAAAATGCATTTTTTCCACGTTTTTATAATAAGGCCATTTTTCAACATTTAGATGCATTTTTCAGTCATTTTCTTTCTTTTTCACGAATTTATAGGACATTTTCATCTGTAGCCCGCATTCGGGAGGACCGGGCAGACCTGACCCTGACCCATGGGCTTTTTGGGGGGTTTTAAAATAATCTGCGATTGAATGTTCATTTAGATCATTTTTTATGAAACAGTAACTTCGTAAGTGTGGTAAACATGTAATTAACACAGGTCAGCATCCTAACAGTGCTGGTGAATTTATGATGCATCAATTCAAGGAATTGCTGATTACATCATGCAATACGTGTGGATTGCATCAGTCAGGACTTCAGGAGCTAGAAGTGTCGCAGTAAGGAGAGTAGTTTGTGAGGTGTGTAAATTTGTTGTGTTGTAGTATTGAAATGCCGAACAAAAACAGTCAACTGTGTTCCATTTGAAACAGTATGTTTCAGGGTTTGGCAGAAACATTCTAAACTGATGGAACTGTGTTGTTCTGTAAAGTGTGCGAAATTAAAGTCACTGCAGACAAACGGTTCACCGTATAACATGTTGGGTGCCAAAAACATTTGCGAGCTCTTTAAAATGTGAAAAAAAGACAAGCATCTCAGTTACTGTTAAAAGAAACGGCTTTGACGTCAAGTAACAAGTCATCTTACTTTTATAAAGAATTATGTGAAGTGTTTAGTGCAAATATTCCGCTAGGAAAATTAATTCCAAATTACAAGATTTTCTTGAACGTTGCACTGGTCATTCAATTCCAGATGAATCAACTTTGTGTAAAAGTTACATACAAAAATATTATGAAGACACGTTAAAGGGTATACGTGAATATGTGAATGGGGAAAAAAATGTATGTATCAATTGATGAGACAAGCGATTTAGAGGGGCGTTATGTAGCCAATCTAGTGATAGGTATGCTAGAAACTACTAGTGCCGGACAAATGTTTCTTCTGACCTCAGAGGTTATGGAAGCTGTTAACCACTGTCAGATAAGCAAACTGTTCGATAAATCCATCTGTTTATTGTGGCCTAGTGGAATACACCATGTCAACATGCTCCTCTTCCTAACAGACATGGCGCCTTACATGTTAATGGCGGCCAAATCTATCCAATCATTTTACAATAAGATGGTGCATGTTAAGTGTTCGGCCCATGCTTTTCATCGAATTGCGGAACAGGTCAGATCCACACTAATTTCCATAGTAAAGAAAATATTTTTGAAAGTACCAACCTGAACTATGTATTTCAAAGAAAAGCCCCTAATATAGCTTTGCCCCCGGCACCAATTCTAATACGCTCAGGTACATGGTTAACTGCATGTATATACCACTGTGACAATTTTCAAATAGTGAGAAAAGTGGTGAATAGTTTTGATAGGGTAGCTTCTAAGGCAGTTGAGAGCGCACACGATCTGTTTTCTGATACTCAAATACAAGGTAAATTAGCTTCATCAAATTAAAATTTGCATTTTTGATTGATACTGTAACCCACCTTGAAGAAAGTGGCATGACATTGGATAAGTCGATTTTAGTTAATGAGGATTGCGGAAGAGAGGATACATAATGTAAAAGGTGAGATTGGGGACAAAATTAGACAGACACTAAAATCTGTGTTGGACAAAAATAAAGATTCCCAGTTTGTCAGATTGCCGATATCTTGTTAGAAGAAAACTTGAGAACTGATATTTAACAGGTTTTAACAAGCAGTGACAGTGTTTTTCAAATATGCATGTATAACATCTGTGGAAGTGGAGAGAAGTTTCTCAAAGTATAAAACGGTTTTAACTGACAACCGCCGTTCCTTTACTTTTGATAACTTGAAGATGACCATGGTAGTGTACTGCAATGCTAAGTTTTGGCTAATGGGTACAGTAACTTATTTTTTCATATTTTATAAAATTGAAGATAACCTGATGAATTTTGAATTTATTTATTATTTAGTAGCAATAATTGCATCATTTACTAAGAAAGTTAATTTTAAAATGTTGTTATTCGAACCATATATTCATTATTTGTCTGTGACAGTTATTAATTTATTATCATGAAAGAAATTGTTAATTTTTGTCAGGTCTTTTTTTTTTTTTTACATTTTATGTGCATTTTTTTTTTATATATTTTAAGGGCATTTTATAGCTCATTTTTAGAGAATTTTTAGGTCAACAACTTCCGGGCCCTAGTTATTACATAATAAATGTTTTATTTTCAGTTGTTTTATCTATTAGTTCAATTCAGTTTTGGAAACTTTATTGAGAACAAACCTAACAAAATACAAAAAGAAAATACATTAATATGGATAGATTTAATCACTCTTAATAATACGTTTAGCACAGTAATATAAGCTACTGCAACCATTGTATCATTCATACAACATCCCCAGCTTCATATCTAGATATGGTTATATTTATAGTTTTCTCCTAGGACATCTTTGTAGAATTCAATTGCATCATCTTATGTCTGAATACTGTAATAGAACAGAAATGTCTTCTTTTCTAACCATATTTTGCTTTAGAAGTACATTGATGATAGTAGTGCCCAATTATTATCTCTTAACTTGAACTTCAACTGAATCTCAAAAATGTGTGGTTTTCACTGATATACCATTGTGTTATTTTCTTGTATTCAATTGTACACCGACCATTAATTTTGAATGGCAAACTAGGTTTTAGTACTTTTGTGTGCCATCCTATAGATTTTAAATTACCCAGTCTTCTTTATTACTTTTCAGTGTTTTCGACTCTACCAAACATTCAATGGAGCCATGTAACTATTTCCTTGAACTGGGAAGGATTGAAGAGTATTCTTGAATCTTGAACTTGTTTCCAAGAATCATAAGCATCACAATCATGCAACTGATTTTATTTTGAGTGTTGCAGGAGTCAGAGGATAGTGGTGGAACCACCACTTGTTAGTCTTCTGTAACCCAAATAGAAAATTCATCAAAGCTGAAGCAACTTGGTTGTAACCTCTTGAATAATTTAAGTTAACTGGGAGTCGATTAATAACACAAAACAACACTCTTGAATAATGCTCGTATTGAAAACCATTTTTTTTTGCCCTTTTTTTGCTCATTAGCATGGATCATGATGCATAGATTGTATAACATACCTGACTAGCATAGAAACTCTTAATCACTGACAGTTTTGAAGGTGTTTGGTTTTCATCATATAAACGGCAATTTTTGAAACCTGGATTTTCTTCTTTCATTATTGTATAAATTGCTTTGTATGAAGTTAGTGCAATCTATGATTATGCAATCTTAATTAATTCTATTTTCATTAGACAATCATAGAAAAGAAGCATGTATTTGTGTGGCGGCTCCAAAATGATAGTTGAACATAATTATAGAATATATTCTTTTACTTTGATAAAGAGCAGTTTCAGTTCTAAATTTTCCATTACTTTACAGAATCTTTTTCAATGTTATTGACTGAGTTTTGAAGGAATATAATCCCTCTGACGTATTCCTACCATGATGACTCTCCTTATATTAGTATTTCTTTGTGTCTTGAATAGCTGTGATTAAATCCTTACAATTCTTTCCTCTTGTCATGTCTTTTGCATTGGCAACTTTCCTTTGAAACTTGCTTGCTTAATAGGATAATCTGTCCTTTGAGATAACAAACTCTTGAAAAATAGAAGCACATACAGGGAGTACATTGCTATTTTTCTTCTTGATATATATTCTGCTCAAACTGTTTTCTTTCTTTTGATTTCTCCACTTTTGTGAAGTAATATTGATAAACTTACAAAACTTATCTTAGTCATCTACCTTTTTGACGAGGTGGCGGCGGCGGCGGCGCTCTTACCCTTTTATTGCTCATTACTTTTCCACTATTGTGTTAATTATGAAGATATTATCTGATGTTTCCTCTTTGAATCCTCCTTAGAAATCACGTTAATTTCTTCCCCTAATCTACCCAATTGTACAACCTATTATCTAGAATGCCTGTAATGATATTACCTGAACTAGAAAGTAAACTTATGCCCCTGTGGTATATATATATATATATTCATAATATCATGCTTATTTTCAATTTTTGGATAGCTCTTTTGTCTTCTATATTTTATTCAACATTTTATCATTATTTTTCACCAAGCCTTCCAAAATTTTCCTGAAGTATCATCTATAACCACTTGCTGTTGGTTCATTTTTCTTTTCTTTTTCTTCCATTTATACTTTTAACTGCAATGTTTGTATTGGCAGCCATTCTCCTTTGGACATATCACCTATTGGTGATGGTGTTAACTTGTATACTTTGGGTTGGTGTTACTTTGAATTTTTAATCATTAGATCATGCACACATTCACTTTCTCATTCATGCTTCCAGACTCTGGGGAAGATGGGGATTCATCTTGGTTGGAGAAAAATCTTCACCCCCAGCTGGGAATCTAACCCGGGACCCCTCGCACAGCAGGCAGGTGCTGTACTGACTGAGCTACAGTGCCAGCCTTGTTAGTCTTAAACCTCTTAATTGTGTCAGTAATTTCCCCAACCAATTCGTCAACAACTTGATGGTCCCCCTGGGAAAGTAATTCTACTCCCATAATTTGACTCAATAATGACTTACAACATTTATACCATTCATCTGGGTTTATATTCTCATTTACCCTTTACTAATTTTGTTCATATCTTTTCCTGTTGACCATAAATTTTTTGTGTCATGAATTTTTGCCTCTTTATTTAGCATTTGACTCACTTCTATAACTCAATTCACAATTTTTTTTTTCCTCTATGAGGCATGCCCATGCCCATCTAAGGACTAGAAAGTTTTCCCTCTCTTCTATTTCCCTGCTGATCTCCAGCTTCTCATCTCTTGTTCACTCTTTTCTTTGCCATTTTGCAATCTTTGTGAAACCATTTCCATTTAGTACCATTATAATTCCCAATTTCATCCTGCCACTAGCCCTTTTAAAGTATTCTCCGTAGTTAGTAAACTCTTTATTCTTACTTGTAATATTTTCGCTTTTTCTTCATTAAATTCTTTATTTATTTCACATTTTTCTTTCTCCATTTAAACTTATACAAATTTATAAAACCCTCTGTGTTCTTTCTTGCTAACACCATTTGTTTCTAGTTTAATCTCAGGGGAAAATGGTAACTAGATTATTAATTCCTTTGAAGCTATTTTTTTAAAATTGAAGCATAATGAATATTGAATAAATTTTAGTCACTTATTAAACCTTATTTCACCTGTCCTTCAGATGTTAAAATTAGGAAGACGTCTTCCTAATTTTAACATCTGAAGGACAAGTGAAGTAAGTTTTAAAAAGTAAATAAAATTTATTCAATTTCGTAACTTGTTGTTACTGTATTCATAATTTCAAAACCTAAAATTTACTTTTCAATATCTGGTGAGCATATTGTATATAATTACCACATTTTGGCAATCTTGTTGAGAAATGTGAAGTCCCCTTCTAAGTCTGACCTTTCAAACCCATTACAAATCATAAGATTATTTTCCCCATAAAAATCTAAGGTTTCCTTCATTATTTATGATTGTCTTTGCTGTGCCTGTTCTCTGTTTCAGATTCCTTATCATGTTCTTCAGTTGGGTTGTTCAACCTGTCCTGTTGCTATATCCTAGCATTGAAATCGCCAACAATTACTGTCCCCACTTAATCCTATTTATTTCTGAGCCCTGAAGTGGCCCTTCTTAATAAATAATAGCAATTTAAACATAAGCACTTTTGAAAAAAAATATTTCTAGTTATTTCAAATCATTTTGACGTCACTGTTATTAAATTCCTCCATTCGTGCATAATAAGTACTTTTACTACAAATATGACATAAGGAGAGCCCAAAAAAGCACATAATAGTGATATTGAAGAGTAGTTTTATATATCTTGTTTATTCTCTTTCTTATGTAATAGCCTTGCTACTTTTCCAATTTTTAAGCATTATGCAATAATTCTTGCTTTCAGTGATTTATAAATCTTTATTGGTCAGCTTCTTTTATGTTCTTTATAGTGTGTAATGATCAATTCTGGTATATTGTCGACTCCTGATGAACATTTGCTTTTCATTTCTTTCACCATAATTATTTCTGTTTCAGTTACTGCCTCTATGAACATATTATTGTTCAATTGATAAACTATCTGTAGTCGGTTTTTCCACTACATCACATACTTTTTTGAGGAACTAGTTTCGGGAGCTGTTGCTTCCATTTCAATCTTTATGGTCCAACTGTCATCTGTTTTTGTTGCCTGCAGACTTCTCTCTGGTGGTGAAAATATGGACTTCTTTATCAAAATATCGACTGCTGGGATTTCAGTGTTTATTACCCGGTCTTCATATTTCCATATTAAGATATTCTCCCACATAATCAGTTTGTTGTGTTTTGTCATATCTTTTAATAATTTTGAATTTGTATCAAAGTTATGGTTTTCATTCCAAAAGTGAAGTGCCACTGCTGACTTGTCTTCCTGTTTTAATTTGATGTTTCTAAAATGTTCTTTGACACTGGTTTTTAGGTTGCTTTAAGTTTGTCCTAAGTAGAATTTTTCCACATTCCACAAATATATGGTATATTCCAGATCTAATTAATTGTTTGGATTTCACCTTTTGTTTCTGAATTTAATCTTAATGCAAGTATATATTTGTAGGTGCCAAGTTGATACTTTATTCTTTAAAGGTATTTTTTAATTTATTAAATGATTTTGAGTGGTACATGAGTCCAATGAAATTGGTGTTTTCTTTTTCTTTAGTAAATATGCTTGCTTCCTTAATAGTTGTGTATAGCTGAGCTGTTTAATTTTTTTAAATACCAGACTTTTATTGTATCTAGTTTCTTCTGCCATGTAAAGTATGACTTTTTGTTCCTTGTAGCATTCTGCTTTATCCATGGGTATTCGACTAATCTATGTGTAAGATTATTATTGCATGTTTATATATAATTGGGTTATAGCTATGATGTTTTATGTAATTTTCTGAGTGTTGGTTTCCTGTAAATTATAAACTTTATTTTTGTGTCATTCCTGAGGATACGATATATACAGAAAGCCAACACAGTAAAATAATAGGTATATTAGGTATAACATAAAAATCATAGGTATAACCCATTTACACATAAACATGCCATAATAATATTGCATACAGGCTAGTTAAATAACCATGGATAAAACAGAATACTACAAGGAATAAAATGCCATACTTCACATAAGAGAAGAAAATGGATATAACAAAAACCTGTATATTAGAAAATTAAAAAAGCTAACCTAAAAAACACCATTAAGGAAGCAAGCATATTCACTAAAGAAAAAAGAAAGCAAAAGTATATTCAGTGGAACCACGTACCACTCAAAAACAATTTAATAAATTCAAAAAGATATTTAAAGAACAAAATATCATCTTGGTACCTAGAAATAGATAGAATTAAAACTGTTAAATTCAAAAACAAAAGATGAAAATCTTCCAGGATAGGGGAAAACCCTGGAAAAAACCTTATCCAGGTATCTCACCCTAACCAAAGATTTGAAATCGGGACCTCTTGAATATGAGCGTGTCTGCCTCACGTTCAAGGGGTCCCGAGTTCGAATCTTGGTTAGGGTGAGGTACCTGGATAAGGTTTTTCCGGGGTTTTCCCTTATCCTGGCAGACGAATGTCAGGTAGCTCTAAGCTCCACGGACCCCGGACTCATTTGAGCATCATTTCACCAATTTCACACATCATCCAATATGACTTAACATTGGAGGATGTAAACTTAAAAAAAATAGATTTGGAATATACCGAATAAGTTGCAAGGATTTTTGAAAAATTCTACATAGGGCAAATTAAAAGAAACCAGAAAACCAGAGTCAAAGAACATTTTAGAAACATCAAATTGAATAAAGAAGAAAAGTTTGCAATACATTTCACTTTTGGAACGAAATCCATAACCTTGACCCAAATCAAAAATTATTAAAAGGTCTAATAAGCCATAACAAACCGATATTCTTCGAGAACATCGTAATATGGAAAAATAAAGACCAAGTAATAAACTTCGAAATTCCCTGGTTCCACCACCAGAGAGAAGACCACAGGCAGCAGCAGCAACAACAAATGACCGTCAAAGTTGAAAATGAAAGCAACATCTCCTGAAACCAGTCCCTCGAAAAATCAAAATGTAAGTGACATGGTGTGAAAAACGGACTACAAATATCGAGATTTAACTGTATTGGAACACCACAGTGAAGCGAAAAATTATTAATTTTTAGATGTGTAATAAATACGACTCATCTAAAAATTAATAAGGACTACAAATAGTTTTATCAATTAATTTGGACATTACTATTACTAAATTCCTCCAAACATAGGTTAACTACCGTTTATTCTTCCTATATTTTCAACTACAGTTTTGAGGCAACATTTAAAAGTAGTTTCTTGTGTTTGCAATTTTGCATTAACACTGCACTGGCTGCTACTACTACTAGGGCTTTGGGTATTGCTATCCACTATTCATTTTAAGAGCGTATTAAATCACTTGCATAGAATTGTACCTGTGCTTCTGCTTCTCAGGGTGTGAAATACAGCTTGGATAACCAAAATCTTGCCACTGTTGGGGCAAATTACTTTAGAGCATATCATACCATTCTGAAGACTTCATCTGATTATTATGAATCCTTGAGAGCTGCAAGAAAAATATCAAACAACATTACTAAGACAATCAATGATGGTCTCAAAAGACTAAGTTACAATGGCACAATTGAAGTGTTTCCATACAGGTAAGAAAGGTACATTTGGATTAAGTGTTCTTTAAATTCATTTTGAACGGATTTTATTTAACATATTTATTATAAAAGGACACATATGTAAACGTAAACAGGGTTGTGAATTAAAATTACAAATAGTTAGAATTATTTCCACACATTTTATTCCCATAGCTTTGTGTTGACTTCATCTTCACTTCACTTTATATTGCTTCCTTAGCAATAAATATATTTAACTAAACAGTTTTAAAAAAAATGTAGTATTTATTTTATACATATTATATATTTACAGATTTCCAATTTGTAAGTACTATGATGCAGTGAAGCACAAAATTAATATAATTTTGAGTCGAACTAATACTCAGTGCTCCATATATTGCTAGTATTTACCTAGAACACGTTTCGTCAGGATCTTCCTAACATCATCAGCTGTTGTCGACTAATGGATGTTGGTTTGGTGAATTCCTAGGATTCCTATCGCCTCCAAGGAAATCAGCAAACCAACATCCATTAGTCGACACCAGCTGATGATGATAGAAGATCCTGACAAAATGTGTTCTAGGTAAATACTAGCAATAAGTGGAGCATTGAGTAATAGTTCGACTCAAAGTTATCTACGTGGCCTTACTGATAATTTATGAAGGTGCTAGAACTAGAACTTACTGAGGGTCTTCAGATATATAAATGTGCCTGCTGAATTACTTTAAGGTTCATCTGAGATTTCACCCTAACATATTTCTGAATGATGAACTATTTATGCATATTAAACTGGTTTAAGATTAAAAAAATCAGTGCTGTTTGGATATGTAGTAATTTTGATAAGTTTGTATTTGAAAATCCTACATTTTACCAAAAGACAATAAGAAATTTATTATAATTTGGAACACACGGTTAAATGATTCCATAAACATTTTAGACGTGACCACACAATTTCTCTAAATGGCCATTTACCTCAGAACAAGTTTCAAGGAAGGTGTTCCTCAATATTGACTGACTATGACTTAATAACTTGTCCTAGCTAATAATGGCTTCCTATTTGTTCTTTTGTTAGTAGTTGTAAAAATTTTGTGAAGATATTTTTGTTCATTGGAATTTCAGCTGTTTGTGTAGTAAGATATTGGTCCATTGGAATCGTAAAGTTTATTAACCTCAGTTGATTTTTCTCAAATATTTTACTAATAAGAATTTATGTTCTGGCATTAATAACTTTGATGATGGTGTTTTTTGGTAATTTTATGTCCTCCAACGTTAAGTCATATTGGACGGTGAATGAAATGGGTGAAATGATGCTGAAATGTGTCCAGGGTCCATGGAGCTTAGAGCTACCCAACATTCGTCTTTAAGGATAAGGGAAAACCCCGGAAAAAACCTTATCCAGGTAACTTGCCCTGACCGAGATTCGAACTCGAGACCTCTTGAACGTGAGGCAGACACGCTACCATCTGCGCTACCGAGGTGGGCGTGGTGGTGATGATGATGAGGAGGAGGAGGAGAAAGAAAAATGATCCACCACAATTGCAATAACATTAATTTTAATGCCATCATATAGAAACAATAGAAGCCCTGTTACTGGTGAGAGTGTAATTTCAAACCTTTTTATGTCCAAAAATTAGGAGGGCTGACCAACAAGGCTGAGACTGTTTTTTTCCCCTCCCTGTAGCTTCTGTAATAGCTTCCTATATGTAGCATAAATGTTTGAAAATTGCTGGTTTTTATTGTATGTTTGTAGGCAGCAGCACGCTCGTATCAGTAGGTTGGTTGTAATGCTCTATTTTGTAGATGATACGTGCATTTCACGTACCAGACAATGAAGGTGATATGAGAGGAGTAGTCCAGTGCAATCAAATTGTTTTCATTTAAACCATACTTGAAAAGCTGAAGCAAGCACACAGTGAAAATGCACTATCTTGTGCAACAGTGTTTAGGTGGTTCAAGGACTTCAAAGAAGGCCAATTTTTCTGTGTTATGCAATGTGGGCCTGTTTCAGTTTGTGCTGTGACTGAATTCAACATCAACTCAGCTGTCTACATCTAAACAGCTGCTGTTGATGTCCGTGAGAATTGGCAGATAACATTACATAACCTCGGTGAAGTGTTGAGAATTTCATATGGCAGTATCGTTACGATTATGCACAATCATCTCCATATGACCTCAGTTTGTGCCCATTGGGTGCATGTCTGTTGACTTCCGAACAAAAGGCTGTGGGAATGGAGACAAGCTGTGTGGTGCTGTGTCTCTTTGCTGATGGAGGGGATGTGCCTTTGAAATTACCAGCGATGATGAGTCTTGGCTGCATCATTATGATGCTGAAGGAAAACAAACTAGCACAATCTGGAAATCCCCAGCTTCAACACAAAAAAAGAGGCAAAAGTTATTTTCCATCTGCAGGGAAATAACATTTTTTTACGGAATGATTTATCAGCATGCAGTTCCCCTTCGCACTACTATTACAGCAGCATACTACACAGAGGAAGCACATTGCAAAGTAATGACCACAGCTTTCTTGGATTTGGTGGCAACTTCATCATGACAATGCATGGCCTCACATTGCAAATCAAGCCGTGCAGTTTGTGGCTTGATTCAACATTATCTGTGTACTGCATCCACCATGTAGTGCTAAAGGCAAAGCTCAGGGGCATTTGATTGAGAGCTCTGAAGCAGTGCTGAAGAAAAGTGAGGCGATTCTCAAAGACCTGACATGTTCAGGAACTGGCAGAGATACTATAAAAAGTATATTGAAGTAGGAGGGGACAGCTTAGAAAAAGAGTATGTAAATATTGAAATGGAGTAATAAACATTTGTGAAAAAAGTCAGTCAGCCTTTTGTTGTTCAATCCTCATAACATTTTGGAAAAAAGGCAAAAAATTCATTGCTGACTCGATAACAGCCTTTTTTTTTTTTAGGTCTATCTTTAAAATGTAGTGTAAAGAATAATATGAGTAAATGACAGTATGAAGTTTCACCAATATTAATATATTACTTTTGAAACATTTTATATACATATTCATATAGAGATTATAGTTATGTTTAAGGAATTTAAGTAACCAATTAAAATGGGAAAAGTCAATGTTATGCTGCCAAAAACCAAAGATCTGCATAGAAAGTTTTGTTAAAATGTGCATGTTGTAAAACATAATGGTTTTCTAAACACTCATAACCTAGAGGTTAGACTCAAGTCTCATGTGATTCATCACTTAATGTTGAATATTTCATTGATTTATAAGTAAGTCGTGAAGCTAATCTGTTATACATAGGTCTTGCTTTCTTATAATAAAGTGAAACTAGCAATAAAAGCTGGTTTTTCTCTTGTTTAAGGAAAAAAGTTACATTTTAAAACCTCTTACTTATGCTTGTAATCTACTCAGTTATGAAAAATTGAAATTTCTGTATGTAGTTGAATCACAGGGACCATAAGCAAGAAGGATATGATAGCTCTATAAAATTTACATAGTGAAATAATTTTAGGAGTGTTGTTTACTTGTCTTTAATTACTGCTACTTTCCTTTCTTGCAGTGTTTTCTATGTTTTCTATGAGCAGTACTTAACATCGTGGCCTGATACATTATTTAGTCTTGGAGTGTCTCTGGCAGCAATATTTGTGGTGACATTCCTTCTGATGGGCCTAGACATCTTTTCATCACTTGTGGTTATCATTACCATCACTATGATCATAGTGAATTTGGGAGGACTGATGTACTGGTGGGATATAACTTTGAATGCAGTCTCTCTGGTTAATCTTGTTATGGTATGTGACTTTACAACATTGTAGTTTTATTTTTAAAAATCTTTATTTCTATATACATATTGTTTTAAGTTGCCCAGAATTTTCTCTGCTAGTGTGCTTCAAGTTGTAGTTTCCAAGCACTCATAATGAATGCACTTATATTCAATGCACATTTAATCTTTACTTTGGTGTATGCTTTATTTTACTGCCGTGCAATGTGTAGTTTCCATGGGTGTTTAACAATGAGCTGCATAGAGTGCTAAGCCAGCATGGAAGAGAGAGGTTGTGTATGGAGTTAATCCCTGCAGTGGAAGAAAAAAGAAAACAAGAAACAAGCGAGTGAACATTGAAAGAAAAATGTGCAACCTTTTATAGGATAAAATTAAATAAATTTAAAAAAAATGAGGTGAATAAGAGATTTGTTGCTTTTATTAAGTGTAATAAGCGTTTATTGATAATTGGTATGGTGGAAGTTAACCCCAGACCAAATGGTAATCAAAATGTTGTAGAAGAAATGTCTAGTGTAAAGGAAATGGATGAGAGAATAAGAAATTAAATAGGATGGAGAAGGTATTAATGGAAATCAAGGAAGAGGTAAGGTATGATATGCAGGATGTAATTGTGCAAATCATCAAAAGAAGAAAAAATATGGATGGAGAGGTATCATAGGTTTAACCTAATCATTGCAAGAGTTGAAAGGAGTCTTGTCTTTTTTTATATAGATTCCTGTCATCTCTCCAGTCAGACTTCAGCCTAGTTTGCTAAGTTGAAAGGTTTAAAGTGTGTCCTACATAAGACGTCAAAGAAATTCTGGAAGAATGCCTTGGAATGGTGCTACAGGACTGAAAGATTGTTAAAGCCTTCAGAGTGGGAAGTTTGAGAGGGAGGAGAATGATAGTTGTTACATTTACTTCTATGCAGTTTGTTTATGAGGTTGAGAAGAAATCAAAGCATTTAAAAGGAATGAATATTTTTATAAATGTTTATTTATTCGTCATTTGGTAATTAGAAACAATTACAATAGACTTTGTCATCCAGAATATAAATATAAACAAATTATATCCATAAGCACATTACTCACAGACATGGACGCACACGCGCACGCACACGCGCACACACACACACACGCACACGCGCAGACACACACACACACACACACACACAGACACAGACACACACACACACACACACACAGACACACACACACACAGACACACACAGACACAGACACACACACAGACACAGAGGCACACACACAGACACACACACAGACACACACACACAGACACACACACAGACACACACACACAGACACACACAGACACACACACACACACAGACACACACACACACAGACACACACAGACACACAGGCACACACACAGACACACACACAGACACACACACAGACAGACACACAGACAGACACAGACACACAGACACAGACACACACACACACAGACACACACACACAGACACACACACACACACAGACACACACACAGACACACACACACAGACACACACACACAGACACACAGACACACACACACACACAGACACACACACACAGACACACACACACACAGACACACACACACACACACAGACAGACACACACACAGACACACACACAGACACACACACAGACACACACACAGACACAGACACACACACAGACACAGACACACACACAGACACACACACACACACACACACACACACACACTTTTTAAGAATACAATTTACAATTCCCTCTTGTGTTGTTCATAAAACTCGTGCAAACAATAAAATGGATTTTTATCAGCCATTTGTACAATCTATGTTTAAACGCTAGAATATTCAAACTCCTTATTTCTTGTGGAAGCACATTGAAAACTTTATACCAATTACTTTGTGGTTGTTAAATGTTTTTTGCACTCTATGGTATGGCACATCAATTACATTATTTCTGGTCTCATGTTTATGTATTCCATTTCTAGTTTTATAATCATGTAGATCCTCTTTGATCTTAACCAATATGTCATAGATATATAAATTTACCACCGTTGGAATTCCCAATTTAACAAATAATGGTTTGAATTTGTCAGTATTCTAACAATCTTTTTTTGAATTCTTAAAATTTCAACTATTCTAGTATTGCTACCCCATGGAACTAACCCATATCTAAAACCACTTTGAAAAAACGAGTAATAAGCCATTAATACAAATTTTTCTGAAACTAATCTTTTTAAATTTGCTAACAAAAATACCACTGATAATTTTTTACACACTTGGTCTGTATATGGATTTATTGGTGGAACAATGAGCTTTGAGGAACATTCAAGAATGCAACAGAAATTAGATTTTAATTCAGAATCTAATTGATACATGTATACATTGATGGTCAGATCAAGACTCTACAAGACAGTTAAACAAGGTCACAGCAAAAGGAAATAACTCAGCTTGTTACATCAGCGAGGGAGATGAAACAAACACCAACAGGAAATCCAAAGAGCAATCAAATTGCTGTGCTGTGGCCAAGTGATTAGACCACTCAGCTTTCACCAAAGTGGCCCGTGTTCGATCCTAGGCGACTTCATGCGAGTTTTGTGGTGGACAAAACGGCGCAGGGTTGGGTTTCCTCTAGGTGCTCCAGTTTCCCCTGCCATCTCATTTCACCTGTGCTCCATCTTCATTTCATGTATCATCAGTGTCACCGCCTGCAGTGCCACATGTAGTAAAAGTGGATGTTAAACAAAGAAATGAAAAGGGGGAGGAAAGGAAAGAAAAAGAGCAATCAGAACTGGATGGGATAGACATGTACATGACAAAAACCAGTTATGGAAAGAAAATAACATTAGAAATGCATAGTTCGCCACCTCCCTTAACCTTTTCTCTCCTTTCAACATTAGCATTTTTATTGTTACTCAAACCTTTACTATCCCAGTTCTCATCCCATATTACTTTCCTTCAGTTTTCTATTTCCTTACATTCCACTACATGCTTATTTTGTTTATTTTGTTTCAACATAAAATAATTGAAAATAAATGAATAAGTGCATTATCATGGAACACAAACAAATTGACAGTAATGCTATAATGTGTTGGTGTGGTGTACAACCCACTGATCTTCTCGCAGTACCCTAACCCCATCTTTGTGAAGCAGATAGTGTGTGACATATAAGAGGCCAAAAAAGGAATGTGGGAATGCAGAATTAATAATAATAATAATAATAATGGAAGATTCTAAATGCAAAATAGGCAAGGGTAGATGTGAAAGTAGAAAGTGATATGTTAATCGGCAATTAAACAATAAGTACTTTTAACTAATGCCATATCAAGTTGCCTGATGGGAAGCGAATAAGTACAGTGGTGAATGAAAATGGGGTTAAATGTATACCTAGCATTAGTATTAGTAATGGTTTAAATGAATGTGATTCTGTCACTAACTTATGTGAACTGCATGCTAATATAAAGGGGTCAAAAAGATTAGGAATGAATGCTGTGGCTCAGGTGTGATAAATAAACAAACTGGATTAAACAAAATACAGTGTAAGCACCAAGGTATTTTATATAAATTTTTACACCAAAACGTTCAATTTGTTCCAAATAAAAGAGCGCAAATTGAATTACTTATCCATGAACATAACCCAGATTTTTTAATGCTAACTGAACATGATTTAAAGCAGGAATTTATACAATTTAGTAACTATGCAGGTTATAAATGTACTATTCAAGGGAAAGCCATAAAGGGGGTGGGGTTATTATTCTAAGCAGATATGTAATATAAAGTGTAATGTGCTAAAAATTATTCAGGATCTCTCTGTTGAAAGGCAAATAGAAATTGCTGCAGTGCAGTTTACTTTAAATAAAATTGTATGTAATGTTATAGACATTTATTGCCCTCCATGTGCTGACTTTAACATCTTTATAGATAAGTTGCAAAGTATGTTAGATGAAATAACCACCTTAAACAAGAGTACTATTATAGCTGGATACTTTTATTTGGATCTAATGAAAGATGACAAACGTTCTTGTAAATTTACCACAACATTAAAAGATTGTAATCTTGTCCCCACAATTCGTGAAGCAACAAGGGTCACCCAAGATATCTGCAACTTGTATTGACAAAATAGTAACTGATGTTCTAAGGTCCTTATTTAAAGCTGAAGTTATCGAGACAAATATTTCTGATTATAAAGGTCAGCTGTTACATGTCTTGTTTAAGAAACCACAGGAGGTTGGTAAATACATCTATTGTAGGTTTTATGATAAATCTTGGTATCCAGCATTAATTACACATTTAAACAAAAAAAGCTGGGAAGAAGTAGATAAGGCTGAAACTGTCAATGAGAAATGTACAAAATTCCAAAATATTGTAAATTATTATATTGACAATATTTTTCCAATCAAAATATGTAAAGTCTCATGCCAACATGTTGATAAGTTGAGCTGGATTAGTAAAGGTATATGCACATCCAAAAATAGGCTTAGACTGCTAACTGAAATGGAAAGAACCTCGGACAACCAAGTTTTTTAAAGATTATGTTAAAAAGTATAGACATGTTTACAATGAAGTAGTTGGAAATGCAAAATTGTGGCACAATAACAAACTTATTGCAGGGTCAAAAAATAAGGCAATAACAGCTTGGGGCCTAGTTAATAAAATAAGAGGGAAAGTTTCCAATCGTACAGAGTGCAAGCAAATATAATCAGATGGTAAGCTACTTAGAGACCCAATGAGATAGCAGAAGCTTTCAATAAGTATTATATAAATTATTAACAATATAATAACGATGTAACATAGTGGAGTACAAACTTAAATGTATAATACTAATACACTATTCTTAAATCCAACTGATACACAAGAGATAATAAAAGAATTAACTCATTAAATCCTAGCACATCTAGAGGATTTGATGGTATAACAAGCAATATCCTGAAAGTATGTAAGCACTGAAAAGCACAGCCATTAGTAGGTATCATAAACGCATCCATGTCAGAAGGTATGTTGTCCTCTTGCCTACAGAAGGGTAAAGTAACACCTGTATTTAAAAAAGACAATCTCAAAAAAAATTTTAATTACCTGCCAATTACAACTATGTCAGTTGTATCCAAAGTTTTTGAAAAAGTATTTTTAAGTAGATTATTAAGTTTCATTAAGAAACATAAAACATTGTGTGATAGGCAATATGGCTTTCAAAAAAAATATGTCCACAAGAGATGCAATAACCAAAACATTTAATATTATAAACTGAATAGAAAGGAGAAAGTCACAGGACTGTTTCTTGATTTTTCAAAAGCTTTTTACCGTGTCTGGATCATCAGTTATTTAAAAAAACTTGAAGCATACGGTATTAGAGGAATAGCAGGTAACTGGGTAATATCTTATTTGTAAGACAGGAAGCAAAGTACCAAAATTAGGTCGACTGATAGTAAAGGTTACATAAAACATTTAGCATTGTTACAAACTAATGAATATGGAGTCCCTCAAGGTTCAGTTCTAGGTCCCATACTGTTCTTACTATACATAAATGACTTGCCCGAACATTTACCAACTAAAGGCACTGATATCACATTATATGCAGATGACACCACTTTACATTTTTCAGCAGAAAATGAAAAGCAGTTAAATACCAAATGTACAGAGGTGTTACTAAGTCTGGAAAAATACTTTTATACTCATAATCTTACCCCAAATATTAATAAAACAAATACATATTTTCACTGGAGAGAAGCTATATATATAATGGACTGAATCTGACACACAAAGAGGAAATTATATCTAGAGTGCAAAACACAAAATTCTTAGGCATTAACATTGATGATAATCTCTCCTGGCAAAATCACATTTCGACTGTTTACTCTAAACTTAACAAGACTGTGTTTTTGTTAGGTCAACTAGTTAACATTTTACCTCCTCAAGCAATTCATAATGTATATTTTTCTTTATTTCATTCATATCTGGAATATGGGGCTATGTTATGGGGTTCTGCTGGTAAGACTCTTTTTGCACACCTATTTTCAGTCCAAGAGGGCTATTAGAGTTTTAGCTAAGTTGCCACAATCTGAGACATGTAGACCACACTTTAAGAAATTCAAAATCTTACCCCTCTTTTGCATATACGTAAATTATGTTTTGCATGTAAAAACGCTCAACAGTATTCCCTTGCCTAAATAAAGATATACACAAACACCACACTTGCAGACAAAATTACTTGTTTCTTCAATCATATAGGGGCCAGTTTGGAAATAAAAATATTATTTATGCTGGATCAAAATACTTCAGCATATTACCAAAAAGACTGAAGTCATCGATAGACAGAAATACTTTTAAAAACCAGCTCAAAATGTATTTAACCCATTGCTTTTATAATGAAGATGACTTTCTTATCCATAATGGAAATTAATCACATTTTAAGCATAGTTGAATTTTTGACATAATAGTATGCACAGATTTGCATTATCACTTGTCATCATTATCGTCACTTACTTGTTTATATTAATGAGAGACTAGTTTCAAAGACATTCACCTCCATTTTCAATCTCTTTCCAACTGGCATCTGTTGTTGTCTGTTCTCTCTGTCTTGTTCTGTTGGAAGACAATAATTACCAAAAAGTAGAAACTAACCCATTAAAGTACTGCATTGAAACCACAAATAAAACTCTAAAAGAAAGCAAAATAATCAATAAAAAAGAATTTCACAAAATTAAAGTAGATAATCCAACATTACCAAGAGTATATGGGCTGCCAAAAATTCATAAAACAGGAAAAGGCATGAGACCTATCACTAGTAACATAAATGCCCCCACATATAATTTGGCCAAATGGTTACTAAATAAATTCAATAGTTTCCCAAAATTCGAAAGTGCAAATTTAAAAAACTCTTTAGATTTAGTAGGTAAAATCAAAGATATAAATTTGGACAAAAATGACAGACTGGTTTCATTTGATGTCACATCTTTATTTCCAAGCATACCAACAGAAAAATTACAAACTGTATTAAAAAAAATGGCTAACTACAATAGAAATGGAACCAATAGAAGCAGAAGAATACATTTCACTAACAAAAATATGCATTGAAAGAAACTTCTTCAGCTTTAATGGAAAACACTAAAAGTAGAAATCAGGGTTATCAGTGGGCAATCCGCTTTCACCCTTTTTAGCCAACTTATTTATGAGTGCATTTGAAACACAAATTAAAAAGTCCTTACCATTAATCTTCAAAGTTTGGTATAGATATGTTGACGACATCTTTGCAATTGTACCAAATAAACATTTAGAAGATACATTAAAATTACTCAATCTGCAAGAAAAGACTATAAAATTCACAATAGAAAAGGAAATAAATGGACAACTCTCTTTCTTGGATCTAAATATCATCAGGAATGACACAAAAATAAAATTTGGAATTTACAGGAAACCAACACATTCAGAAAATTACATAAAAAATAATAGCCACAACCCAATTACACATAGTCATGCAATAATAAACAGCCTTACACACAGAGTAGTCAACATACCCATGGAAAAAGAAGAATATTTCAAAGAACAAAAAACAATACTACACATAGCAGAAGAAAATGGATGCAACAGAAGTTTGGTGTTTAAGAAAATTAGAAAAGCTAAACTAAAGAAAACCATTAAGGAAGCAACCACATTTACAAAAGAAAAAGAAAGCAACAGCATATTCAGTTCATTCACATATCACCCAAAAACATTTAATAAATTTAAAAAGATCTTCAAGGAACAAAATATCGCCTTGGCACCTACTAATAGACACTCAATTTTAAAATTGCTAAATTCAAAAACAAAAGATGAAATCCCAACAGTTAACATATCCGGATATACCAGATAAGTTGTAAGAATTGTGAAAAATACTACATAGGTCAAACTAAAAGAATTCTATAAACCAGAGTCAAAGAGCACTTTAGAAACATCATATTGAAACAAGAAGGTAAGTCAGCAGTAGCATTTCATTTTTGGAATGAAAATCATGACATTGATCCAAATCCAAAATTATTAAAAGGAGTGATAAACCAAAATAAATTGACAACATGGGAGAACATATTCATATGCAAAAATAGGATCGCGTAATGAACTTTGAAATCCCACCAGTAGATAATGTGACAGAAAGGTTCATAGTTCCACCGCCAGAGAGAGAGCAGACAACAACAGATGCTAGTTGGAAAGAGATTGAAAATGAAGGTGAATGTCTTTGAAACTAGTCTCTCATTAATATAAACAAGTGACGAGTATCAATAAACCAAGTACAAATATTTATTAATTTTTAGATGAGTCGTATTTATTACACATCTGCTTCACTTTCGTACCTATTTTGAGGACATGTTTCGCATAAGAGCCGAAGATGCAAACGATGATTTGCGAAACATGTCCTCAAAATAGGTACAAAGGTGAAGCAGATGTGTAATAAATACGGAGTCGCATAAGAGCCGAAGATGCAAACGATGATTTGCGAAACATGTTATGATCAGGTTCCAGCATCAAAACAACAGGTCTAGTCAAAAACTAAATGTAAAAATACATGATGAAACCATTGAACAAATAGAGAAAATAAAATTTTTAGGAGTAATTATAGATGAAAACATGTCTTTCAAACATCACATTGATCATGTAAGTAATAAAATTAGTTCTTATTTATATCTTTTAAGACGCCTAAAAGAGTTCCTAGATATAGAGCATTTAAAGTCAGTTTATTATGGATTAATTTACACACATTTACAATATGGGATTGAAATCTGGGGTAGCACATGTAAGGTAAACATTAACAGGTTATTAATAATACAAAAAAAGTGTATAAGATGTATTTATAATCTAAACAACAGAGAATCCTGTAGACAAACCTTTATAGAAGCCAATATATTAACTGTTATATCGTTATTTGTATATAAAGTAATCATGTTTGTAGTAAGTAAATCACACTCTGTATATATTAAAGACAGTCATATGTATAATACTAGATTGCTAAATAATTACTATAGAGATAATATTAGTAAACGAGCCACAGAAAAGGATCCCCTTACTATGGGCAGAATACTTTATAACAGGTTACCAAGTGATATTAAAGCTCTAAGAGGCAATAAATTTCAAAAAAGACTAAAAATGTACCTAATACAGAAGTGCCTATATAGTATTGATGAAATGTAAATATTTTATGATTCTTGACGATGCTTGAAACTTGTATGAGTCTATAAGCAAATAAATTGAAATTGAAATTGAAATTGAAATGTCCTCAAAATAGGTACGAAAGTGAAGCAGATGTGTAATAAATACGACTCATCTAAAAATTAATAATTATTTCGCTTCACTGTGGTGTTCCAATACAGTTAAATCTCGATACAAGTACAAATAGTTTTTGAGAAATAAATAAGTCTTATCAAGCATAGCATAGATAAGGGAAATGAGAAGTTCATTGGATTTTGTAAAATGAATGCTTGAGACACTTTAAATGATAAATATGGCGATGGTTTACTTTTGTTAACAATTATCAAAGTGCTATTAACTATATGTGTTATGTCCGGTTAACATAGAATACCCATTAAGTAATTTTAGATACAGAAGTACATTTCAAGTTGATGCTTTTCACTGATGTATGTACAAATGTAATCAGAGCATGCAGAGACGTTGAAGGGAAAAGAGATGTCACTAGACAATAGATAGGATTTAAATGGAAGAAGAAACAGAGCAGTAAACTTAAATTTATATTAAAGAATGCAACCAATGCTTTAAATGCATAAATAGAAAGGGGAGGGGAATGCAGAAAAGGAGTGACATGTGGTTTGATGAATGTAAAGCAGCAAAAGGAGTGTGAAACAAACATTTTCAAAATGGAAAGACGTAAGTCACAAAGATGAAAGTATGGGTACTCAAAACACTAGAAATGTGTTAGAAGGAAAGAAGTATTAAGTGGAGAAGAAGAATGAGAATAACATGGTCAGTGTATTAAGTGAAAACAAAATTAATAAGGCGTGGTAAACAGTAAAGTTTATGTATAATAATTATGTAAAGAAAACCATATCAATACAGATGGCATATTTTAAAACTATTTGGTGTGGATTGTTATATTATGGCAAAATCGATTATATAGAAATATTGAATAGGAAAGTGAGAGGTAGTAAAAGAAATGAAATTAAAAAAGAGTAAAGCAGTATAAATAATTGGGGTCCCACCAGAATTCATAAGAGTGGTGTCATTTACGAACAGAATCGATCTACGTATAAGACGGTTCAATTAAAGTAAATCGAATTTGTTTCAAAATGATGGAAGCAAACAATAGTTCACCCAATATATAAAGACAACAGGATGTAAATAAGCCCAATAACTATAGAGGTATTGCATTACTTTTGAATGTTGGAAAATTTTTTATAACAATCTTCACAAATGAGGTGCAAAATTGGTTAGAGTACAACATTTTTATAAATAGCAAATTGCATTTCATAGGGGAAGAAATACTTAGATTAAACATTCCTAATAAAAACATTTTTGGATAAATACTTCAATGGAAAACTATACATAGCATTTATAGATCTGAAGAAAGAATCACTGCATAGTTTTAAAATTCTGGTGTTATAAACTTTTGAACAATGGAGCAAGTCCACATTTGCGGAGTTATCTTAGTCTTATTACAAGGAGAATACTTAAGTATGAAAGTGGGGCAACAAATGCTAATAATAGAAATAAATCAAAAGAAGGGGTTTGACAACTGAGTGGGATAGCTCAGGCAATTTTGTCTGTGGCTCGCATTTGGGAGGTCCAGGTTTGATTCCAGTGGCCTGCCTTACCTGACCCATGGGTTTTTTCAGGGTTTTCCCGGTTTGCCAGGTGAATTCTGGATATTCTAATTACATCTCCTGAATTCCCTGCCACTCCATTTCATCTCTATTATTTCACATCATCTCTCATCTGGTGGTCTATTTCGAGTAGAACTGTTGGAAGGTGTCTCGGCATTGCATGGCATGATGATATGCTCAGGTAAACACTTCCTCCTCTTGTGGGACAGTCTCTAGTCTTCTAGGCTGGCCTTCTGAGCCATTTCAGGACCATGGTGGGTGGGATGCCGGTTGTACTAGCCAGCCGAGCATTTACAACTGGTTAATTGTAGGGACCCTGTCCTGTGCACTGTTGTTGCTCCTTGGGAGGGCCACCCTGTCTCCTCTCACCCATCCTTCTCCCTGCAGGTATCCCACTTGGGGACATAGGTACAGTAGACCAAATTTGGACCTCCATACCATACCCTCTCCGTAGCCCAGTCCAGTCCAGGGATTTGAGAAGAGCATAATTTAAGCTTAGTGTTATTCGGTTTGCTCTTTAATGAGACATTAAATGAAAGGGAAAGAGTAATAACTTTCTACCAGCAATTATCAATGTGACAATCCCTTTGTTATTGTTTGAAGGTGATTTGGCCATAGGATCCATCTCAATGATTGGACTAAAGCAATATTTTTAGAAATAGATAAGCACTGTAATGAGTGGAATTTGAAGGTAAATCTGTAGAGAACTCGGATTTTAGTATTTAAGAAAGGGTCCAGATTGAGTAAATAAGAAATGTGAAAGAAAGAAGAAAAAGACTAGCAGGTGACAGTCAAATTTAATCTGGCTGGAAATTGGGAGAAGCAGAAGTATAGCTTTGGCAGAAGGGAAAGAAACATTGACATCACATAGAGGTTATAAATGTAGAATACCAGACACAAATGTCAAATGAATCGAAAAAGTATGTAATATAACGGTTGAAGCAAAAATGTTTTATGGCATTGAAATATGGGTACCAAATGGATAGTGAGAATTAATGCTTCTGTGCACAGAATGTTTTGTGGGAAAATTTTAACCAACAAAGGAATTAAGCTATAAATAAAAGTATTGTTAAAAGTGAAGCTAATTGAAATAAGAGTAGAAAAGAAAGGTGTTATTATGGAAAGAGCATTTAAATTTGGTTTAAAATTTTAGATCTAGATGAAAGGAATTTGCTAAGATATTGCCTAGAATTTCAGGAAAAGAGTTTAAGGGGTTGTGGATGAGGTTACAGTATGCAAACTAACCTGGAGAACAACTTGGGATAAAATTGGGAGGTGGGAAAATAATTTAAAGGGTTTCTGGAAAGAGCAGGAATAAGATTTAAAGGTACTGACTGTAATTCAGAAACTGTTCACTGACAAAGCTGAAGATAACATTAGTATTATGTGTTTAACAATTTAAAAAGGAAAAGTGGGGAAAGAGAACGTATTAATAAATAAGGTATAAAGAAGGGAACATCACATGTTTATGAGCAGATGTGTGGAGACCAAAGGGGGGAAAAAGAACTCCCATAGAATCAGTGTCTCTTACTTGAAACAAAGGAAGATATGGAGCATATACTGTTGTGTAAAGGGACATAAATGTGGTGGAAAGACTGTACAAATAAGGAATAGTTTAAACTATATAGGAAGGTAAGTTTAAATAGAACTCTTTAGCAAAGATAGCGAGAAGTTAGATAAGTACGTAAAGTAAAAAAAGAAATGGAATTGTGTAATAAAAAGAGTAAATCAAACCTTAACTTAGGGGTTGTCAAAATAGAATGATTAGATGTTAAGGACATTTTATGTACAAATATGGCAACCTAAGAAACTGAGCCGAATGCTTAACTATATCTTATCCCAACGGCAAAGATAAACTTTTAGTTATTAGATCCTTAATTTGTTTGAATGTTAATTTGTTTAATTTTTTTTTTATCAAACAGTATAATAATCTAATAATATAAAGAATGTAACAAAATGATCCAACAACTTCAAAAACTACGGAAAAGAATTATATAACAGTGGATACCTGCACATTGTAAAATTGCTGAAAATGAATCAGCTGATTTTCTTGCCAAAAAAGGTGCAAATTTAATTCAGAACAAAAGTAAAAACTTACCCTTTATATCCATAAAAAGATTCATCAAAAACAAATATAAAAACACACAAAACCAATCAATATCTAACAAAGCCAAAGATAAAAAATGGAACATTTTAATTAAAAATCCAGAAATTATTCCAGAAATCCCACGTAAAGCTGCAGTAGGAAATTTTATATTACTTATGGAACATGATTATTTGGTCAAACACTTACACAGAATAGGGATTTATACAAGTCCAAATTGTCCTCTGTGCAACAAAGAAGAGGAAATGACTAAAGAACATCTTTTAACCTGTGAAACCCTACCTGCCGGAACCACTACACAGAAACATTGGAGAGCAAGAGAGCTAATGGCTTCATTGCCAAAGCCTAGCATTTGAAAACAACATAATCTAATAATATTAGAATAACCTGAACATCCAAAGTATAAACTTGAAAGAAGCGTAGGGACAGTGAAGCACAAATTAGCACAAAAGTGAATCGAGAAGATATTGACACATTGCTTCGCTCACACTGTTTATTCACAGGACATGTTTCAAGAGCTTTTGCTCTTATCAGCTGGTACTCGATTAGTGCAAGTTGTAGTGGTTTCCTCTTTCTCCGTATTGTCAATAGATGGCATGATGTACTTGTCAAAGATGTCCGGTGGTGGAGTTTCAAAATTCATGACTCTATGGCGATTTTTGTTAATGAAGATTTTTTCCCATACGGAAAGGTCTATGGGGTGATTAACATATTTTATTAGAGATGTTTCCAAGTTGATATTATGTCTAGTATTCAAAAAATGAAAAGCCACTGCTGATTTTTCTGTTTCACCATTTTTAATGTTTCTTATATGTTCTTTAGTTCTGATGTTAATATTTCTTTTTGTTTTTCCTATATAAATTTTAGGGCAAGTTTCTCATTTGATCTCATAGATTCCTGGTTTTTCTTTGGTAGTGATTGCATTTTTGGGAGGGCCTTTTAACAAATTTCTGATATTAAACCTATTTTGAGGTGCAAGAGTTATGTTGTGTTTTGAGAAGATTTTTTGGAATTTATTATAGGCTGATGGATGGAAGGTGAATTTTTTAAAAAGTTTTTTCTCTTTTTCTCCTGTAGGTTCTAGGGTGGTGGTTTCTTTTAGTTTCTTAGCTTTGTTGAGTCTGTTAACTGTTTTGTCTACTAAATTTGGGTTGAAACCGTTGGATATAGCTACTTTTTTTATGTGTAGGTATTCTTCTTGATAATCTTCTCTGTTTAGTGGAAAGTTGATCATCCGAAATATTAAACTGCTGAAAATGGCATGTTGGTGTTTTGGATTGAAACTGTTGTTCTTAATATAATTATCTGTGTGTGTCGGTTTCCTGTAACTACCAAAAGTGAGTTTGTTGTTAATTTTTTTGATCTTGATGTCCAGAAAGGGGAGCACAACCATCCTCTTCTGTTTCCAATGTAAATTTTATAGCTGGATTTTGTATATATCTTCTCGATTCACTTTTGTGCGAACCTAAACATGTTCAGTTTCTGTGGCATTGGTAATTTTCGTCATACTGTGAGACTAAAAGGTTTAATCAGGATTGATAAATCTGACGTCACTGTTTGAAACTATAAATATGTTGCTTTTTGTGCTTGCAAACTGAGAGTTTGTAATCTGCAATTACTTTTTTTTTTTTTTTTTTTTATGGTATTACCAAGCAAGTAGAAAATTTGTTTGAGAGAAGAATTTACTGTTAATTGCAAATCTGTCTTTCATGGATTATTTTGGCCACTTTGATATGTGGCCATTTGTTAAAGGGACACATTAGGCTGCTTTACCTAACAAGGACAAAAATCATTTTGGTTGCCCACTGTGGCATTATTAAAATACATAAACAAGCAAAACACTAATAATGTATCAGCATTTCTGTAACACTGTAGTAAATTATATAACAGTAACTTTAATATTTTAATCAACTGTAACATACTTAATCATTTTTAGAGCAAAATAGGAGAAGGAGAAAAGGAACTAAAGTTTGTATTATTTTATAGTATTTTTAACTGATGTACTGTAGCAAGTACAATAATTCCTATGAGCTAGGATTATTTACCAAGATTTGTGATTGTAGGTCATTTCAGTAAATGTCTATTGAAGAAATCATCGTTAATGTTAAGTATATATGCCGATTGATACAGCATGCATGGTATATTGTCAAGCTTTTGTCTTGAATAAAAATGGTGTTTCCTATAGTTCATGAAGTCTGTATTTGCCAATTGACATTATTGTATATCTCATTTTGTAGTATAGTGATAAATTATAAGCGGAACAGTGGTTTTTGAGAGCTAGTTCTCTTTTGCAGGCTGTGGGAATTGCAGTAGAGTTCTGCAGCCATCTGGTACATTCCTTTGCTGTTTCAGTGCAAGAAACTAGAGTTCAAAGAGCAGCTGATGCTCTTACAAAAATGGGAAGTTCTGTAAGTATACTGCATAATTTTTTCTTTGAACTCTCTTCCATTATGCACAGAGATGTAACCATTGTGCAGGCCAGTTTCATTTGAGAACCTATAAAATTTCATTTAAATATATACATTTAGGACAAAAGTAAATATCCAATGTATGATAAAATGTATTTTGAAGAATCAGTGTCTAAGGAAACATTAATGAATAGAGGTGAAGCCATTCATATTAACAAACCTCATCATCAGGATGCTCTTGTATCACCCAGCCTGCACATTCTGTTATCAAAAGTTGCTGGACAATTAATTCTGTTGTAAATTCTTAAAAGACAATTTTTATTACAACAGAAAGATTGCAATAATTATTTTTTCAGTTTGACAATGGATTATAATAGCAGTATATTGTTTTAACGTTTTTTGAATATATTTAAAATAAGCAGTATTTTTTTTAACAAAGAGAAGAAAGGAATATTTGGGTCATAACTTTAAAGAGAGTCGATTAATGACACTAAACAACACTTACCTTTAAATTTTTCCGGAACATGTTTCAGAGGCTTTGCCTCTATTCTCAGCCGGCCATCGACTAGTTCTCATTGGTGTAGTTGACGATATTTTGTCACAGGACTCCTCTGGTGGCGGTTCAAGGAACTTGCTGAACAAATCTTTCTGGGGGATGTCGAAATTGAATACTTTGTTCCTATTTTTTGAAATGAAGATTTGTTCCCATGTGGATAGTTCTTGTTTTCCTGATGTATGTTTTAGTAGTTTTGGTTCTGGATTTATGTTGTGGTTTTTTTCCCAAAAATGTGTGGCAACTGCTGATTTTTCTAATTGTTTATATTTTGTTTCTAAAGTGTTCATTTGCTCTTGTTTCTAAATTTCTTTTGGTTTTTCCAATATAAATTTGACTACAGTCATTGCATTCAATTTGATATATACCAGATTTTTTTATAGATGGAATGGCATCTTTGATGTTTGAACAAATTAGGTTTTTTAAGTAGAAATGGTTGACTGGTGCTAGTTGAATGTTTTGTTTTTTGAAGACTTTTTTTAATTTATCATAGGCCCATGGATGGTAAGTGAATTTTTTGAAAATCATTAGTTTCTGTAGCTAAGAGGGTTGTGGTTTCCTTTAGTAGCTTCTTCTTTTTTGCTAAGTTCACTTTTCTGTCCACTAATGATTTGGGAAAGTTATTTTTTTGTGCTATTACAATTATTTTGTTGTATTCTGTTTTGTATTCTTCTGCTGTGAGAGGGATGTTTACCAGTCTGTGTGCTAAACTATTGAAGATTGCCTGTTTGTGGGATCTTGGGTTGTAGCCATTAGCTTTTATGTAGTTGTCCGTCTGTGTTGGTTTTCTGTAAATGCCAAAGTTTAGTCTGTTTTTATTCCTCATTATTTTTAGATCCAAAAATTGTAAATACTATTCTTTTTCTATTTCTACAGTGAACTTGATGCTTTTTTCTTGGATATTTAAAAGTTTTAGTGCACAACTGATGTGTTTTTTGGTACTATTGCAAAGATGTCATCTACATACTGGCAATGATATGGGAACAATATAGAAAGAGGCTTAGTTAATGAAATCAATAGTTATAAGAGCAGGAATAAAAATGAAAGTAAAAGGGAAAATGAAATGAATAAGTAGTGGATGTTTTGATGAGGACTGTGGTGGGACAAGAAGGTAAGTGCTTAAAAACCTGGCTTGTTGGAGAAGAACGAGGGAGGGTAGAGATAGGATGATTATTGTGATAAGTAGAGAATCTTACAAGAAATTATTAGAAGGATAAAGAAAGAGTGGCAGAATAGTATTCAAAAGAAAATGAAGGATGTCATACAGCAAAAAGATAATAGTAAAATATGGGGTATGGTAAAGAAAGTAAATAGAAGGGGGCGGGGGGGAATGAGATAACGTCACAGGAATGGCCGAAATACTTTAGGGACCTAGTTGCAGAAAGGGAGTGGATAAATAGAGATAGTATACAGTTGGGCAACCTGAGGATGGATGATGAGATACTAGACAGATAAATTACTCAAATGGAAGTTTTTAAACAAATAAGAAGCTTAAAGGGTGGTAAAGCAGTGGCCAGGGATGGGATCACAGGGGAGTTTTGGAAGAGGTACGGGGAGACACCAAGTGGATTAAAGAATATAACTAATTTATTTAACAAGATGAGAAAACAAGTGTGGTTGTACCAATATTTAAAGGAAAGGGGAGTGTAAATAGGCCAGAGAACTACCGGAGGATAAGCTTACTATCTATAATTGGGAAAATGTACACAGGCATACTAGCGGACAGACTAATGCACTGGGCGGAAAGAGAAAACAAAATATCAGTATTTCAAGCTGTATTTAGGAAGAAAAGGCAAACTATAGACAAAGTGTTTATAAGCAAGATGCTAATTGATAAATACTTGAGCAGGAAAAGGGGGAGATTTTATATATTTTTTGTGGACTTTGAGAAAGCTTTTGACACAAACAGGGGGGGCTCTAAAATGGAAATTAAGAAGAAAAGGGGTGAGTGAGAAGTTTATAAATGAAATTGACAAAATTTATAGAAGGGTGAAATTCAGAATAAGATGTGGGCTGAATGTACTATCAGAAGAGGATGAACAGAAGTTAGGCTTAAGACAGGGGTGCAAATTGAGTCCTACCCTATTCAATTTATTTATAGATGACATAATAGGTAGAGTTAATGAAAACAATGCCCATTGCCCAACAATAATGAGCAAAGAGATCCCTGGATTACTGTATGCAGATGTTTTAACGGTAGGAGTAAATTCTGTAGTAGGCCTACAAAAATCAATAGAAGCAATTCACAGGTTTTGCGCTGATGGGGATTAAAGATAAATAGAAAAAATAAAAAATGATATTTAAAAGAGGATCGATACTCAGGAAAGGAGAGGAGTGGTACTTTGATCAAAAGGTAGAAGTGGTAAAGGAGTATAACTATTTAGGTGTAAGGCTGTGCAACAGTGGAAGGTGGGGCACACAAGCCAGAAAAGTAATAGCTAATGGCAGAGTGGCAGTGACAGGGGTAAGAATATGCAAACATTAGCTGGAGATGTCAGTTAGATGGTCAGAAAGAATGTACGAAGTGTTCATTGAATCCAGAACAGTGTATGCAGCGGAGGTATGGGGCACATCAGAGGCAGGAACACAACTAGACCAGATGTATGGATTATTTTGCAAAGAACTACTGGGCCTGCCAAAATTGGCACCAAGAGAAGTGGCATTACTAGAGTTGGGTAATACAAGGAGGAGGGGAATAATAGAATACTGAAATTCTGGTATAAGTGTATTAAGGGAAGAAAGGGGAATTATTGAATTCGTGCATGAAGCAACAGAAAAGCAATAAGAATACAAATAATTGGTTGTTGGAATTTAAATGAGAACATGAAATGGACCACACATATTCAACATTTAATAAATAAACTGAGTTCAATTTGTTATTTGCTTAAACATTTGAAAAGCTTAATAAATTTAGCAACATTGAGAAATATATATTATGGTTATTTTCATAGCCAGCTACAATATGGGATAGTGTTCTGGCGGGAAAAGACAGATAGTCTTTAAACTTCAAAAAAGAGTGATAAGGATACTAAGTGGGGTGGATAACAGAACATCTTGCAGGCCATTATTCAAAAAACATCAAATATTACCTCTAGCATGTATGTATATTTTGGAATTAGTAATCCATGTAAAACAAAATAAACTACAAATACAAAATTACAAAAATGCAGATATTCACAAATACAATACACGTCAGAAAGATGACTTCACATTCAGAGTTGTAGAACAGAAATCTTCTGGTCTAGTGCTATCAATAAAGGTATAAGATTATACAACAGACTACCAGAAAAAATTAAACAAATGAAGAGCCTTATACATTTTAAAAAGGGAGTAACACTCTATTTACTGCAACATTCATTTTATTCTGTAAATGAGTTTTTAAATGTTAATTAGTTTTAAGTGATTGTAAATAATGGCAATAGCCATTAATGTAACTTTTATACTATGACGTGTCTGATATCAGTGTATGATAGAAAGGACAAAATAAATTGAATTGAATTGGAAAGAACAGTTTCGAAGATAGGCATGGGAAATATATGGAGAGCGGAGGAGTCAAATCATAGCGATTTTTTGGACGGAAGTGAGAAACAGACAAGACATAGGCAGGAGGTATAGTATAGAAGAAGAAAAACTGAAGTTTTATAAGCAATTAGAGAGAATGGGGTAGAGAAAAATACATAGATCAATGTGACAAAGCTGGAAGAGAAGGCATAGCATGGATGAGAGTAGGAAAAATTATTTAAAAGGGTTGAGAAGTATCGAGCAGGGATATGTGAATTTTGTGGAGAAGAGAGCACTGTTCATTACCTGGTAGAAGGTAAGGAATTAACAAATTGCAGGAGAAAAATATGGGATAAGAAATGGGACACTGTGAACAAATAGGTAGTGGCATTACGCATGTTAGCGGGGTTGGGCAAAAAGAAAAATAGATGTATAGGAGAATTCTTACATAGGCTAAGAGAAAAGTGGATTAAGGTAAAAGAAGCAAAAGTCAGGAAGATATATCAAGCTGCTCAGGAAAACCAAAGGCTTATGGCCATAGGTCCTTAGTCAGCAAGTAAATCTTAGGGTCAGCAATTTCAAGCATTGTACAGGATGTATAATAAGCTCAGGCATGATGATAAAGTCATTGTAAATGAAATTGTAATTGAAACTGTACAAATAAATTAAATCAAACTAAATAGAAAAATAGCGCCACTGTAAGTCTAGTGAAAATAGACATATTAAGGGTAATTTATATATGTTTTAGTGGGAGACTGGGAGACAAGAGCCAAATGGAATGACATCAATATAACTGTCTTGGGAATTCAAACATAAGGAAACTAACATGACATATAAGTGAAATTAGAATCTTTATTATAAAAGATCATTGTAGTTATAAATAATCTGTTCTTCCTTGAGACAAAATACTTCTTGATGAAACTGAACTCTTGCTAGTAGAATTTTCATGTAATCTGTGGGGACAAACTCCGAAACAAATATATCTAATTACCTAAAGAACCTTGAAGCTCAAATACTAGAACATTCTTTTTTACCAATTGCTCTACACACCACCTTTACATTTATTAGAATTTGGTGTTGAAATAATAAAATGTAGTGACCTGTATATAGGTGATTAAGTACTTAAGCCCTGTAAATTGCCATTGGGGTATGTGATCTTAGAGATTTTGCATGCTCTACCAAGAAAACGTGGCCGCGCCGTGGCTCAGTGGTTAGACCGCTTGGCTCTCACCAAGGCAGCCCGGGTTCGATCCCAGGCGACCGCAAAGTGAGATTTGTGGTGGACAACACGGCGTTGGGGCGGGTTTTCTCCGGGACATCCGGTTTCCACCGTCTGCGGTGCTGTATGTAGTAAAAGCGAGCATTAAACACTACACATTTCATTTCTACCAAGAAAATGCAAATGTGCTTGGGAATTGCATGTCCTGCTGGCATGTTGCCATGGTAGCTTAGTGGTAGAGCAGCTGTGTGTAGGATGGAAAATCTGTGGTTCATATCCTGGATATGGTATTGAATTTTTCGGTTCTTATTCTGCCTTTCAAAGTTTGTGTGTTACAACAGTACATTTTCATTGATTCCCCTTATAAATGAGAAGTTAATTGTTGCTTTTTTACTTTGTGAACGTTATGTTAATGTATAATTTTGTTTTCATTATAGATTTTCTCTGGAATTACACTAACAAAATTTGGTGGGATTTTGGTCTTAGGATTTGCCAAATCCCAAATATTTCAAGTATTTTACTTCAGAATGTACCTTGGAATAGTGCTTTACAGAGCTGCACATGGTCTAATTTTTCTTCCAGTCCTTCTCAGTTATATAGGTAAGTGTTTACACAACATACTATATTATTTTAATGAAACAGTGCCTAGAGAAGTTTTTAATTGAATCTTATTGCAAATAGAGTACTGAACTTTTCAAGGATTAAAAAATGGGTGGAAGGAAAGAAAGAAAAAAAAAAGGGATCAAATTCAGCCTGTACTTGATACAGTGAGATTCTTGGTTTGAAAATTACTGTGCTCTGTAGTCTTAATCAGTTTGCTTTTATACTTACTGCTGATATTTTTACGTCGTGGTTTAAAGTCTTAGAGAGAATGTACCATATATAAGCAACAATAGTGTGACTATGGGTTCGTAAATTAAGAGTCAAGTTTGCAGAAATTCAAAACGTTCTTTATTTTTGTAGAAATACACTTGTACAGCTCTGCTATCAGCAGAATGACATAACACATATCAATAGTCTCTTGTGGCTTCTGCATACGTAAATAAACAAAAGAATTCGCTTTCAAATCACTACAGTTTTTCAGCTCTCAACTCGCAACTCAATACAGTTTAAATGTCCACACACACAATAAACAGCCTGCTGACTCTGCCATGTGCACTGCACAATTGCAACTTCTTTCCTTACAGCTTCCTGCCGCTGATTTCTTCTCTGCACTCTAGCGTCTTCCTGCCAGTATTCACTTCACTCGGTCGTTCGTAGTATTAAGGAGAGAGAAACGTCTAGACACTTCCTTGGCTCTTTCTATCCCTGCCCCGTCTCTGCTTGGTATTGCTTGGTGCTATCTGTTTCTTTCACTCCCCGCCTCCGTCTCTGTTGGCGTTTGCTTACGAGCAGCCTCGTGACAATAGTTATTCTGTTAAATTGCATTGAACTTCCTTAGTTTTAATATGAGTAGGACTATAATACAATAAAGCACAAAATTAATTTGTTAGGTAACAAAACGTGTTCTAGGTAAGCACCAGCAGTATATGGAGCATCGAGTACTAGTTCAACTCAATATTATATTAATTTCCTTACAGTTGTGTAAAATACCTATATGCAGAGAAATAGTATATTCTGTTTCTTTATTCTTTTGTGAGTATGTAAAAGTATAAAGCAAAATAGAATATGGGAAATTATAAAGGAATACAAAATTGCATGAGTGTATCAGCTTCAAAATTACATTAATACATTATGGCTATAAGCTTAGTTACAGATTTTAATAGGCTATGGACAAGAGGTGAAAACTGTTCAGATTGTGATTTCACTGGTATTCTACAGTGGATTGTTAGAATTGCAATGTATGTTGTACATCTTTACAAATAACAAATATTTGCATTTCAGGAATATGATAAATTAAAAGAATGATTAAAAAAACTTCATTTTATATTTATTTCATAGTCCTAAGTCTTTACAGTTATTTTACAAGTCTTACAAATGACAACAATGAGGTAGAATTTTTAAAATTGCTTACTGCTAGGGGCTGGAAATGTGCCTCTCAATAAGTAAATAAATAAATAAAAACTTAAATAAAAATTAAAAAGGGGAAAATAGGATCCTGGTTTGAGACAATTCAAATCCATGAAAAATATCTCATGAGTTACATGGAACATTAACATATATTATATAGGTATATAAGAAGCAAATAACAGTGAAACTTTCATATTAAATAAAAACATGTTGAGTTTAGTTAATGACATTTTGAATTGACTTAGCTCTTGTTGAACATGTTTTGAAGGCCTTTATTTTCTTTATCAGCTTTTATTTGCCTGGCTTTTTATAGAAAAAGTTCCTATGTTATATGTCATATGTCCTTGTGCTGCCATTTGATTGTATGATGGAGATTTTTTGTCTGCTGAAATTTCAGATTGTGTGACTCAGTACATTTTTTTTTTTCTTATGTTAATTTTCATTTAATTGCAAGTTCTTGTGCAGTTTTGGTGTGTTTTAATTTAATATCTGGTTTAATGTTATACCAGGTTAACCAGAAGAGGGAGGCAACTACAGATTTTCAGTTCGTTTTAGGCTGAATTTCTGAAGTGTTCTTTCCAAACTTCTTGAGAATTTGGGTAAAATAGGTGCATAGATTTTTTTTTTTTCTGTACCAAAAGTGTTGATACGAAATGCTCTTAAATTACTAAATCTGCAGAATCAGTCCATTAATTTCAATTTGGAAACTGAAAAAGGATGCTTACCACTTTAGATCTAAATATTTTGAGAGAGAAAAATATTACAGAATTTTGAGTATACTGAAAACTCGCTTACAGAGACCCTTACCACTTGCAATAAAAATCATTTTTCAGCTTGGTCCACAGATCAGTAAATTGAGATTCAAGAGTATAAAATTGTGGCAATTGTTCTTAGGTTGGCCAACTTGGAGATGTATAAAAGTTGATGTAATGACTTTCTTTTGTTCTGACTGTTGTTATGAATGTGGGAATAAATAATTGATTTTACACCACAATATATTTTGTGATTTTAAACCTAAAATATTGCCAGACACCTCCAAGCAGCATATCAAAAAGAGTGACATACAAAATGGATTCAAAACAGGTCATCAAAACCTAGTACACAAATACAAAAAGCAGGAAAGGATAAATGGTGTCATCAGTCTGAATGTGTGAACCATCCCAGAGCTAAAATGCAGCAGATTTACTTTCCACTATCTCATGTGCGGCAGGTTTAACTATTTCAGAAGCACAACATAAAATTAGCGCTTTGCAATACAACCTCAGAAACATAAAACCTTGCATTAAAATGCTCCATAATAATGCAAAATAAATTCAGAATACCCAAGTAAGGTCTGTCCCAAAACTACCTGATCTGACATAATAGATGACAATTGTTTTAAACAAATGACTATGGTGGAAAGTACCAGTACCTTATAAAGCTAATTTGGAAGTATGATGCTGCTACATTATTTAGTATTTGTTTAGCAGTGTTAATACTGAATGTTTTTAGCAAATTTGTAAGCATGGTTAAAACTCAAAGTATAAACTTGAAAGAAGCGTAGGGACAGTGAAGCACAAATTAGCACAAAAGTGAATCGAGAAGATATTGACACATTGCTTCACTCACACTGTTTATTCACAAGACATGTTTCAAGAGCTTTTGCTCTTATCATCAGCTGGTACTCGATTAGTGCAAGTTATAGTGGTTTCCTCTTTCCAATGAACATATGGACGATACGGAGAATAAAATGTTTATTAGACACCGGAATTCATACAGAATTATAGGCATTGTCAATATAGTTACAGTATTTAACAATATTTATAGTTCATCTATGAGGTATTTACAATCTAAAGTTTTCAAATAATTTACACAATTACACTTAATTTTAATGCTTTGGCCAGCTAAAATTCTTCATTGATGAGTCTTCCAATCTCGGACACATGAAACAAGAATAGAAATAGAATACATTAGTATAATTATGCACAACAAACTGATTAATTTATGCTTTACCTGATTTATATTCTAAGTATTCATTTACTGAGTAAAACTGATTTTTTTTTAAAGAAATTGTGTAGCTCTGCCTTAAACTTATTTATAGAGGGTATGGTTTTTAATTGGTTTGGCAAGTGGTTGTATAGCTTTAGACCCATGTATTTGACAGAAGTCTCAAATAGTTTTGTTTATGAATATAGGTGTGTAATTTGTCTTTATTACGTGTGTTATGGGTGTGTAGCATTCGTGACATAGTTCGCTGTATTAGTCTTCATGTAAATCAATAACTGTTTCATATATAAACTTGGTAGGGTCAAGATATTCAAATCTCTGAAATGATTTCTGCAGCTTTCCATTTTTTGGAATACCAACCATAATTCGTAATGCTTTCTTTTGTAGCTTAAATATCAACTTACTATTTGTAGTATTTCCCCACAATGGTAGTCCATATGATAGTAGTGAATGAAAGTAAGCAAAGTAACAGGTTCTGAGTGCAGTAAATGCTACTCGAGGCTTCAGCTGATGTAAAACAAAACAAACACGGCTCAGCTTCTCTGCTAACTTTTCTATGTGTTTCTCCAAACTTAAATTTTTGTCTACCCTAGTCCTAAGAATTTAGTTTGCTGTTCAAAATTTATCAATCTGGAGCCAATTCTGATGCAAGGGTTTTCCATTTTCCTACAAGCCTTGTGCTGAAAATTTAGTGCTATTGTGTTTTCTTGATTTACAAGCAACTTATTGACTTCAAACCAATTTAAAACATTTACTATTGCTGGTGTTATATTTTGCTGAAGGCTATCATCATCCTTTCCTGCAATGAAGATACTTGTATCATCTGCAAAGAATGTGATTTTAGCATCTAAGTTGTTCATAAGACATAATGGGAGGTCATTTATATACAGTAAAAATAACAGGGGGCCCAGAATAGATCCTTGCGGAACCCCTAATACTACTGGTCTTTTTTGTGATAGCTCGTATTTTATTTCTTTTTGGCCTCTTTCTGTGAAAGTGATCTAAACAACCTGCTCTGTCATTTCAAGGTAGGATGTAAACCAATTGAAGGCCACCCCTCTTACACCATATTTATGTAGCTTATTTAACAGAATATTGTGATCTATCATGTCAAAAGCTTTGGATAGATCCAAAAATATACCCATCCCAACTTCACTTCCGTCCAGTACATCATAGATACTGTCAACAAAATTTATCACTGCCAGACTAGTAGATTTCTTACTTTGAGGAATGGCATGAGCCTCTTGTACATTACTTTTTTTAATATTTTTGAAAAGGTTGAAAGTAGAGCTATTAGTCTATAGTTGTTTGGGTCCTTATCTCCTTTTTTAGTTCCAGGGGGAATGTGCCGCTTTGAAGAGATTTATTTACTATATGACACAGCGGTTTTAAGATATTCTTGCTACACATTTTAATTAAGTAGGTTGAGCTTCCATCAAGGGCATCTGATTTTTTGTTTTTCAGCTCCCTAATTATATCAGCTAATTCATCATTGCAGACTGGTGCCAGGAATAGTGATTTATCATTGCAATGAATGTGGGCTTTATTTTCTGGACCATCTGTTAAGCTGCTCTTCATTTGCACACTTTTTGAGACATCTACAAAGAATTCGTTAAATATGTTGGCTATTTCTCTTGGATTTGTTACGGTTTTGCCTTTTGTGTTTCAATGTAATATTTGCTTGCAATGGTTTGTTTGAGTTAGTTTCCCTTTTTATTATGTCCCACATGGTCTTCTGTTTACTTTTGGATGAGTTTATCTTTCTAGTGTTCTCTAATATTTTTGCTGCCTTTATAACCTTTTTATAGATTGATTTATATTTCTTATAATGGTTTACCAATTCTTTGGAAGCATTTCCATTTCTAATTAGGTTGCTAAAGAATTTTAGTTTCTCACTAGAAGTTCTAATGCCCTTGGTTACCCATGAGGAATGTTTTTCCCTGACACTGACTTTAACCAGTGGGAATGCTATATCGTAGTAGTATTTAAAGGTGTTTAAAAATCTAGTGAATGTAGTATCTACTGATGTTTCCTCATAAATGTCTTCCCAAGTTTCTTTCCCCAGCAAATGGTTGAAGTAATCAATATTTTCTGCCTTCTGTAATTGGACCTTTTTGAATGTTGAGCCAGATTTTCTAGAGTTCTTTCTGCTTGGCCAATTGATGGTTAGAGATTGTGGAAAATGGTCAGAGACACAAGTATCAAAAACATCTATATTTTTAATAAAAGTAATTAGATCTTTGCTTATGGCTATTTGATCTATGGCAGTTTTTGAACTTTGTCACCCTTTTTGGTACATCAATTGTTGGTAGAATGCCATAAATATTTAATAGAGATATGAACTTCAATTTATCATTACTTTGTTGTAAAAAATTTATGTTAATATCTCCCACTAGAATTATAGAGGAAACCATTACAACTTGCACTAATCGAGTACCAGCTGATAAGAGCAAAAGCTCTTGAAACATGTCTTGTGAATAAACAGTTTGAGTGAAGCAATGTGTCAATATCTTCTCGATTCACTTTTGTGCTATGGTTAAAACTGGTCATCAATATGTAATGCAATACTTTAGCGTGAAACGTCTTAGTCCAACTAATATTAAAGCTGAGCTAGATTCTACTGTAGAGGAATCTGCTTCTTCCTTTATACAGTAAAATATTGTGAAGACCCAGCAATGGATTTTAATGGATGATATCACATGGCCAGACCTTGCACGGGGGAGGGGGGGGGGAGGCTCCTAAGATAGGATTCCCATGCTTTGCGTAGAGGCTGGGATTTTCTGTATAAAGGTTCAATTACATTACAAAATAACTGAAACTACAATTTAGACATAAAAGATTTACTACAATAGTAGAAAATACACGAGCAGCCACATGGCCATTACCTGCATTACAAAGAGTGGACTTACGTCCGTCCTGGTCAAGAGTTGCCACACAAAAGATAGACGAGGCCTTGTACATGCTTCACTATAGAAAGGAAGAGGTCACGTGATATGACGTCACACACACAACTCTAATCAAAATAACTACCGACAATGCACTATTTAACCGCTTCACCGATGGCCATTTAAACCCCTCAGAGGCTGGAAACGGATACCCAATAAACAGAACAAGACATTTAAATTGTTAAATGCTGTAAAAATGCATCATAAATACAATTCCATATCTTCCATATTTATTAAGTTATTTAAACGAAACAAAAACTGGTTTAAAACCCATTAAAGGCAGTATACATCTACAGTAACAAAAAAGTGGAGACTACAGTAATAAATTGTTCAAATTTCACTTCTTTGTTTCACTGTAGCAAAAGCCATTCTTTGTGCCGAACGCGCCTAATATTTGAATCATTTTGTTTTGGGTGTATACGAACGAATGTATGTATGTATGTATAGCACAATTGTTTAGTAATTTTCAGAGCTATAAATTCATGCAAAACATTCACCTACCCATACTTGCGCATATAAATAGCTCGTAACCTAATTTAGTATTATAATACTCAGAGGCCTCTTTATACTGGGGGTAAGAAATTCACCTTGACATCACCCCTCATACTTGAGAGATAACACTTTCCTAAAAGCATACCACCCACAACCAAGAGTCGCAACCATTTCGAAACTGTCTAGTGTGTTGCGAAAAAGAAGTTCGCAAGGAAACCAATATTATTTGGTGTGAATCTGCGGATGTGCCTTTGGGTGTTTATCGAGGTTTGGAGGTGTACAATTCAATAAGAAACCTTTAAGGGTATGTTTACATCCCTTATAGAACTAATTTAAATTTATTATAAAATAGGAAAATTAAAATAATTGGCATTAAATGAGCATTAAATGCATGTATGTGCCGGACGGTTATACACATCCATATTGGTTTGGGGCATTTTAACTTGGACGTCATATGACATCCATATCGGTGAAAGCGTTAAATTAAACAAAACAGTCGCTTGTGACAATATTGGGTGGCAGAATTTAAGAGAGGCTGTGCGAGTTGCCAAGATGAGCATTACAGTGGCCAAATAAATGAGGTGATCATGCCAGAAATTGTGAATAAAATTTATAAAATGGCATTGGATGGCTGTGTGCGAACTAGCAAACATTGTAAGACATTTGAAAAAGCTTTATGCATGACATGCGTGACACACTCGCAAAGGAACAAAAGCAGTGTTATGAGGATGTTTCAGTATTGTGTTCTGTGATGTTTTGCAGCATAAAGCAGAGTTTTTTCATTGATTCATAACCATGGGTGAAACATGGGTCTAACACCTCACATGCAACAGTCAGAACAGTGGATTGAAAGGGAAGAATTCTACTCCAAAGAAGCTGGAGACAATTCCATTTGTAGGCGAGCTTGTTGCATCAGTTTTGGGGGGATGTACATGGGATAATTTTCATCATTTAAAAAAAAAGGGGGGGGCCAATCAGTGGTGAGTATTGTGCAATGTTGGTGCAGCATTTGAGAGATGAAATCAAACAAAAAAATAGCCACTTTAGTGAGAAAGTAAGTTTTATTTCATCAAAATAATGCACCATTTACACATCCTTTATCACCATAGCTAAAATCAATGAGTTAAGGTTGGAATTGCTTCCTCTTGTACCTTATTTGTCAGATTTAGCCATCTTTGATTATTATCTGTTTCCAAACTTGAACAAATGGATTGATGGTCAGATTTCCCAGCAGTGAAAAATCTGCTATTGATGGCTATATTGTAGAGCTCAGTGGTTCTCAATGAACAGTGTATTAAAGCTATTGAATATTACTGGAAAAGTGTATTAAGCTAAAAGGACAACATGTATGTTCTTCCCAAAATGTTTGTGTTTTGTTAGGTCGGGTACTTTAGAGACAGTCCTGGTATATATTGGCAAAGCAAAGGTAAAAATTGGCTTCTTTTTTTTTAAAAAAAAAAAAAGAAGAAGAAAAGAAAACAACCCCAAAATTGAAGATTAAAACAAATAAAAAGATCTGTGGTAGATTAGCACTACTGGTCAACCCAGCATAACATCATATCAGATGTTAGGTTATTAAAACACAATGAAACTGTAACAAAACTTACAATATGGGAAGAAATTCCATCAAAAGATGCATCAGAGGCATGCATTTTTAAATACGCTAAAAGACACAAAATTCTCTATCAACAACCAAATGACAACACAATATCTATAGCAGGAACCTTCTCTTTAAAAGCTAGTCAATCAAAACCTGAGAGAAATACGAAGATGTTCTAAACCTGCTCAGAGAAAAATAGTCAGTGTCATTAAATCAATTAACTTGATTAAATAATTATTTTTCACATGAGCATTACCAATGCAGAATCACAACTAACAAAAGTAATGATATTGTTGTGTGAACATGTGTCAATAGCACAGGCATATGCATGAGTGTGTTTGATATTTTAACTTTAAAGAGAGTCGATTAAAGACACTAGACAGCACTTACTTTTAAATTTTTCCGGAACATGTTTCTGAGGCTTTGCCTCTATCATCGGCCGGCTCTCGACTGGTTCTCGGTGTAGCTGACGATATTTTGTCACAGGTCTCCTCTGGTGGCGGTTCAAGGAACTTTCTGAACAAATCTTTCTGGGGGATGTCGAAATTGAATACTTTGTTCCTATTTTTTGAAATATGAACATTTTACAAGAACTATCCACATGGGAACAAATCTTCATTTCAAAAAATAGGAACAAAGTATTCAATTTCGACATCCCCCAAAAAGATTTGTTCAGCAAGTTCCTTGAACTGCCACCAGAGGAGACCTGTGACAAAATATCGTCAGCTACACCAACGAGAACCAGTCGAGAGCCGGCCGATGATAGAGGCAAAGCCTCAGAAACATGTTCCAGAAAAATTTAAAAGTAAGTGTTGTCTAGTGTCTTTAATCGACTCTCTTTAAAGTTAATTTATCATAACAACACTGTTTTCAACACTTCCAAGAAAGGAAGTGTTTGATATTGTTTTAAATTGTATGAGGAAGTAAAGCTAAACCAATTTTGTTTCCTGATATTGCAACAAACAGTTTAGTATAATCATTGTTGCCCTTACCCAAATAGGTTTGTAAGCTGTGCAAAAACATAAAAGCATGCCACTCTTCAAAAGAATGAATTTGTTGGGAAGGGGAATATTACTTGAAAATATTTGAGCACTTGAACTAATGTATGCAGGATTGTATGTCATTCACTAAAATTATATTTAAAGTCCAGTCACTTTTATAGTGCTGTTTTGAAAATAATTCACTTCATATTTTAGCAAGTAACTAAATAAATGTTTTCTGTTTAGTGGCCTTTTATTCATAAAAGTTCAGTAATTGTTCTGTATGATTGATTTATCGAGTGCTAAGAAAATACATCTTGCGCTACCCCTAAACTAGGGCATCACTTCACTACGTTCACTTGACACGTGGTGATTCCTTTCTTGCACCAACTGTCTTCTTTGAATATCATCATAAATCAGTTCATTGCCTTGTGTAATTTTTATTTTGCCCTATCTTATTATTGTCACTTTACACACATTTTAGGTGGGTTTTTTTTTCCTCACTTTTCTTTTCATTTCTACATCTCCATTTTCAATATTCCTTTACCCTTATTCCTTTGCAGTCCCTCTCAGACCATCTTTTATAATCTTTACAGCATATAGGTTAATATCACCACTAAGTCCAGCATAATCACTTGGATTCTGCCACATTCACTTCCAAAAGTAAACTTACTATCATCACCAACACTACCAACTGATCACAATAGGAAAACCATTGCTCTCACAAAACTGCACTAATTTATTTCCCTTCTCATTCACTATCTTATCCTTAATCCATCTTTTTGATATTTTATTTTCATCACTTGTGTTTTTATCCCGAAATCCTATTTCTATCATTTTTGTTTCTCCTACTGTCACATTAAAATAACCTAGCATCATACAATTTCAAAAACCCAAGATGCACAATCCACTTCCTTTCTTCGTCCTATTGCAGTTTGAAGCAAATTATGTCTTGCAACTTGTAAACAAGAGACAATATCGACTATATATCTCTCACTGCCTATTCTGAACCATTCCACTTCTTAAAGCCATATAACCTATTCTTGATTCTAAGTTGTATTTCTTCTTTGGGAATCACTCCTCTTGATTTTCCCCGAATCACATCTTTACACTCACTGGCCCAGTCACTTTGAATCTCTAATAGCGATCCACATGGTGTTGACACTATCCTGGAATCTAATAGTAGTGGTGTCGTTATCTTCTCAGCTTAAGGCCTCTTAAGATGCTCTCCTCTACTGCTTCCTCTCCTTGATCTTCAGTGCTCCAATGGTCAACCATGCTCTGTCATGCTGTTGCATTCTCTAAGCACGTGTCATTCTGTTTTTCTGCCATTGAGTCTCTGGTTTCCTGTTGCAGTATTGTCTTCTTTGATTGAAATTGCTGACACATATCCTCATTGTTCAGATTGCTCCCTTAATCCATTATTGCTTTCTTGTATTATGAATATCACCTTCAATCCACCGTTTCATATTTGGAATGAAAGCTCTTTTACCAGCCTGCCTAGTTTCCTTCATTCTCAGGATCCGATTTCCTTTCAGGGCATGTTGATTTGCTGATAAATCTTTGTTCATAAAATTGTTCATCCCTTTAAGATTTTTTTGCTCTCTTTAGAACCTTATACACCATATCCATTGATACAAACTTAAATATCATCTTTCTTTTCTCACTTCTTCCAACATGATAGGCTTCTCCTATATCCTATTTTCTTTCTTCCATTCCTAATTTCTCCAATAAAATTTGTAATACCTCTTAGCTGTACCAAACCCCTCTTCTCTCCAACTCCTGAAAATACTAGATTAATGTGCAGATTTTTCTTCCATTGCTTCCAGTCTCCCTTTGAATACTTCTGTTTCCCTTCCTATCCTTTCTTAAATTCTTCTTTTACGTCCTTGCCAAGGATCGTTAACTTATTGTATAACTTTTCCTCTATTCCATCCAATTTATTTAACATTGTCCCCACATTTCTTGAGGACCCTGAATTCATTTCCACACCACCAATCATTTATAATATGTGTCACATTGCCCATGGTTATCACATTAACTAAATCATTTTATTTACTTTGGTCCTCCCAATTGTTATTTTTACCAGAAAAGGATCCAGTTCTTGTACAATAAGTTTCTATAACTACTCCCATTTTCCTTTAGATCGTTTTTCCTCTTACTGTAGGAGCTTCCTGTACACACATCCTCCCTCTTTGGCTTCGGGCTTAGCTTTCTACCACTGTTCTATATGTTCTTGGTTAACCCTCTGTAACAACCACTTTTAACGCTCTTTTGTTATTCTATGCTGAAAATGTTCCATTGTGGACATTTGTAACCTGAAAGTCACAACATGGACGCCTTGTATGTGGCGTGTTTGGTTATTTAGTTCATAATGTACTCAACAGGTTGAAGCTAAAGCAACATTTACAGCCACTTTGCATTTTGATGTTACTAATGGCACTTGGAACAAGTTTATTTTACATATCTCTGCAATATAATTTGAAAGAATAATATCTGGCATCATGGATAAGAGTTTAAAGCACTAAACATTGTATAGAAATGTACACCAGTTATTATTTCAAACAAAAAAGTTATGTTACCTGAAAGCTACAGTGGACAACAAATCACCATAATAGGTTAGGTTATGGGTGCACACTGGAGTAGAAGGAAAAGCATTTGTCCAAAATTTCATACCAAAATTCAATATAGCTATACTCTTTTTTTGTATATAAAGTAAAATGTTGAAATCATATTTCTGATATACACAATATATTTGATAGCTACACTTCATGAACATAATGAAGCTTACAAAATCAATTTCGTTTTAGGTCAAATATTATGTATCCTATTATTAATTTTTAGATGAGTCGTATTTATTACACATCTGCTTCACTTTCGCAAGCTTTAGTCGCATAAGAGCCGTAGATGCAAACGATGATTTGCGAAATTTTAATTAACGAAAGTGAATTAGATGTGTAATAAATACGACTCATCTAAAAATTAATAATTTTTCGCTTCACTGTGGTGTTCCAATACAGTTAAATCTCGATATTATGTATCCTCATTTTTATAGCATGAAGAATAAAAATAATATAACTGCCTGTCCAATAAATGGATATGAGTCAGATGATTCAGTTCATGCCCCTGACAGCGATGAAGAAAAGGAGATTCAAGCTACTAGTGCCAACAAAATTATACCAGAAAGTGAGGATGAATCAGCTGATCAGCTATGTGTAAAAGAAGCAGCATCTCTGCCACTCGTGTCCCAGTTGTAGAAAAAAAGAGATGAAGACATTTCTGAAACAAACCATAATAATGTGATGTGGAGAACATCCAGAGACCAATTGGCTCAACCAATACATCCATGGAAAGGGCTGTTATTTGTAGATCCTGTTTCTCTACAGCCACCAATACAGTATTTTGAGAAATACGTTGTCAAAAATTGTCTTTCTTCGATTTCTTGTCAAACAAATTCGTAGTGTTCAAAATAATCCAGTCAACAGTATAAATGTTACTACCGAAGAGATTCGACAGTTCATACAATGTTATTTTCTTATATTCATATGGCCCAGTCTAGAATGCATTGTCTTTCTATTCATAAATGTTGTAATAGCCTATAGAGAATTGTAATTTTATGATTTAGTACATTGTTTGGAAATTCACAGAAAAATGGACAGTAAAAAGCTAGTTATTGAGTATAGCTTTCTTTTTTATTCATCTGTATGTAATGCCTTAAGTAATTTCTGCTGTAGCCTTTGTGGCGCATTATGACTTCAAAGTAACAAGATATTATTTTTAATTAAAATTATTTTTTTTAATTTAACAAATGCTTGTAAGTTTTGTAATGTAACTTTAAACAAGAATACTGGGGAAAACATTTTTACCATCATAGTAAACAACTTTGGGCTGTAGAGCATTAACTGAACAACATTCTCTTCTCTTTATTTCTTTACATTTCTTCCTCGTACATGTCTCTGCATCTTCCTCATAGCTCTATAAACATTCACAATTCAACTGACAGTTACTTGCTCTCTCATGACTTCTGTTGGAAATCATTTGAGCACTTGTTTAATACTACTATATGCAGGTTGTATGTCATTCACTGAAATTATGTTTCAAATCCAGTCACTTCTATAGTGGTAACTGGAGTACTAAATGAGCTCAAGTAAGAGCTAAAAGGGAACAAGAGCATGGAGCATGACAGTGAAAGACACTACAGAGAAAGCACTGATAATATTGAAGGTACTTAGAGAAAGATAATGAAGATGAAGTAAGCAACAAATTAAAGGAAATTATGAGAGAAGTCTGTCCAGAGAGAGAGAGAGAGAGAGAGAGAGAGAGAGAGAGAGAGAGATAAGATGGAGATGCAAAGTAACAGGATCTTTTAAAAGGAAGACTAGGAATGGAGGTGAGAAGATATTAGATTTGTGATGCTTTCTGTTGTGGGAGGAGAAATGGATGAAGGAAAATATTAGCAAACTTAGTGCACAACCGGTTTTCAAGGCAATAAACCAGCCAAAGAAACTTAAAGGAACTGACATCTAAATTTACTGAGAGTTATGAGAAAAATGAATTATTAAAAAGGTTAATAGAATGCAGAAGTATACCACATAGATAAAGGAAATTGCCATATATACAAAATTTTAAATTATGTGTAAGTGGCAGGTTGACAGCAGAAATTGGTGTGGAGGATAATTTTGTGGATGAACCAAGAAAGCATAAACCTGATGAGTGCAGAATCTCAGGACATGGTACTGGCACAAGAATTGATAGATCAGTGAATGCAGAATCAACATAAACAGCAATATAGTGAAACAGTGAAAAGTAGGGAAAAAATGACGGAAATGACATTGACAGAAGAATGTCAGAAAATAGTAAAATCAGAGGAGTCAGAACAGAGGAGAAAAGTAATGCTGCCAGACTAGAGAGGAAAGGACAGATGGGCAAATGGATGTATGCAGGGGTGGGTAGGCGATATTTATTATCCCAAAGTATAAACTTGAAAGAAGCGTAGGGACAGTGAAGCACAAATTAGTACAAAAGTGAATCGAGAAGATATTGACACATTGCTTCACTCACACTGTTTATTCACAGGACATGTTTCAAGAGCTCTTGCTCCTATCATCAGCTGATACTCGATTAGCGTAAGTTGTAGTGGTTTCTTCTTTCTCCGTATTGTCAATAGATGGCGTGATGTACTTGTCAAAGATGTCCGGTGGTGGAGTTTCAAAATTCATGACTCTATGACGATTTTTGTTAATGAAGATTTTTTCCCATACGGAAAGGTCTATGGGGTGATTAACATATTTTATTAGAGATGTTTCCAAGTTGATGTCATGTCTAGTATTAAAAAAATGAAAAGCCACTGCTGATTTTTCTGTTTCACTATTTTTAATGTTTCTTATATGTTCTTTAGTTCTGATGTTAATATTTCTTTTTGTTTTTCCTATATAAATTTTAGGCCAAGTTTCACATTTGATCTCATAGATTCCTGGTTTTTCTTTGGTAGTGAATGAATTTTTGGGAGGGCCTTTTAACAAATTTCTGATATTAAACCTATTTTGAGGTGCAAGAGTTATGTTGTGTTTTGAGAAGAATTTTTGGAATTTGTTATAGGCTGATGGGTGGAAGGTGAATTTTTTAAAAAGTTTTTTCTCTTTTTCTCCTGTAGGTTCTAGGGTGGTGGTTTCTTTTATTTTCTTAGCTTTGTTGAGTCTGTTAACTGTTTTGTCTACTAAATTTGGGTTGAAACCGTTGGATATAGCTACTTTTTTTATGTGTAGGTATTCTTCTTGATAATCTTCTCTGTTTAGTGGAAAGTTGATCATCCGAAAGATTAAACTGTTGAAAATGGCATGTTGGTGTTGTTTTGGGTTGAAACTGTTGTTCTTAATGTAATTATCTGTGTGTGTCGGTTTCCTGAAAATACCAAAAGTGAGTTGGTTGTTCATTTTTTTGATCTTGATGTCCAAAAAGGGACGTACACCATCCTCTTCTGTTTCCAATGTAAATTTTATAGCTGGATTTTGTATCAATTATACAACAACAAGTAAGTGAAGACTGAGTGTAAACATAGTGACTCATACTTTCAAACTTAAATATGGATTTTGTATATTCAAAAGTGTAAGACCATCTTGTATGAGTTTTTTACGCACTATTGCAAAAATGTCATCAAAATAGCGATAGCACACTTTGAAATAATTTGGAAAAGATTTTGTGATATGTGTTTCAAAAGCACTCATAAATAAATCTGCCAAGAAGGGAGACAGTGGGTTGCCCATAGCTAAGCCCGTTTTTTGTTTATAGATCTGTCCATTAAAGCTGAAAAAATTTTGATTTATACAAATTTCTGTAAAACATCTGAAGAAATTGAAGAACTTTCGCAACTTACAGAAATTTGTATCAATCAAAATTTTTTCAGCTTTAATGGACAGATCTATAAACAAAAAACGGGCCTAGATATGGGCAACCCACTGTCTCCCTTCTTGGAAGATTTATTTATGAGTGCTTTTGAAACACATATCACAAAATCTTTTCCAAATTATTTCAAAGTGTGCTATCGCTATTTTGACGACATTTTTGCAATAGTGCCTAAAAAACTCATACAAGATGTCTTACACTTTTGAATATACAAAATCCATATTTAAGTTTGAAAGTATGAGTCACTATGTTTACACTCAGTCTTCACTTACTTGTTGTTGTATAATTGATACAAAATCCAGCTATAAAATTTACATTGGAAAAAGAAGAGGATGGTGTGCTTCCCTTTTTGGACATCAAGATCAAAAAAATAAACAACAAACTCACTTTTGGTATTTACAGGAAACCGACACACACAGATAATTACATTAAGAACAACAGTTTCAACCCAAAACAACACCAACATGCCATTTTCAACAGTTTAATCTTTCGGATGATCAACTTTCCACTAAACAGAGAAGATTATCAAGAAGAATACCTACACATAAAAAAAGTAGCTATATCCAACGGTTTCAGCCCAAATTTAGTAGACAAAACAGTTAACAGACTCAACAAATCTAAGAAAATAAAAGAAACCACCACCCTAGAACCTACAGGAGAAAAAGAGAAAAAACTTTTTAAAAAATTCACCTTCCACCCATCAGCCTATAACAAATTCCAAAAATTCTTCTCAAAACACAACACAACTCTTGCACCTCAAAATAGGTTTAATTTCAGAAATTTGTTAAAAGGCCCTCCCAAAAATTCATTCACTACCAAAGAAAAACCAGGAATCTATGAGATCAAGTGTGAAACTTGGCCTAAAATTTATATAGGAAAAACAAAAAGAAATATTAACATCAGAACTAAAGAACATATAAGAAACATTAAAAATGGTGAAACAGAAAGATCAGCAGTGGCTTTTCATTTTTTGAATACTAGACATGACATCAACTTGGAAATATCTCTAATAAAATATGTTAATCACCACATAGACCTTTCCGTATGGGAAAAAATCTTCATTAACAAAAATCGTCATAGAGTCATGAATTTTGAAACTCCACTACCGGACATCTTTGACAAGTACATCACACCATGTATTGACAATACGGAGAAAGAGGAAACCACTACAACTTACGCTAATCGAGTATCAGCTGATGATAGGAGCAAGAGCTCTTGAAACATGTCCTGTGAATAAACAGTGAGAGTGAAGCAATGTGTCAATATATTCTCGATTCACTTCTGTACGATATTTATTATCTTCATCATGTTTACAAATTAATATATAGTTACAATTTGATTCTGCATAAATCTTTAACCCTACATTCACTCTTAACATGCCATTTTCAGCATTTTCGTGAGTTGCTGGTTCTCCTATGGCCTATAGACTTGTATCCTATGGTTTCCAAGCTTTTGGCCCCTCCTTGCTATTTTATCCTCAAATAACTACATTTCTTGGTTATCTTTATTACTAATTTTCTCAACCATCTGTTTCTCTCTAAACCTAAGTATTTTCCCTTTTCCAGTATATTTGCTCTAGATTTTGCACTCTACATCTTTTCAGCTTGAATTTTACGTTGGAAATTAGTCTCTTCTTCACACATTTTTTTCCTCAGAATCTTTATTTCTTTATACTCAAGAATTAAATGCCCATATTTATTATTCCTATTGCACAATGGATCCTTGATCTTTTCTCTCACTTAAACATTTTAAAATCATCCCTGTCCTAGAACATTTCGGGTCTCATACTTACCGTAATAGAACTGTGTGCTCTCACCTTGTAGAGGATTCAGGATCTCTGTTCAAAATATTACCACACACTATTTTGATACATAAAAATTATAACACAAATCAAACACTGTAATATCAGGCCTTTATTAGGTAGAGCTTCTCAGGTTATCAGCTGTGCGATATTTTTAAAGTTGCTCGAGCTTTCAGCCATGTTTACTCTATGGCCTTCTTCAGGAAGTAAATTTTTTAAAAAGTGTTCGGGGTCCAACTGCTTTAACCACATGGCCTAAAGAAATACAAAGGAAAACAATTCAATTTCAACACCACTTTTTAAGAGAATCCAAACCTCAAGTTCATCAAGAACAGAGATAGAGACTCCCCTATCACCTCCAAGGAGTTCACCAAACCAACATTCAGTAGTTGACATTAGCTAAAGATGTTAGGAAGGTCGTAACGAAATGTGTTCTAGGTAAATACTAGCAATAAATGGAGCATTGAGTACTTTCCTCTTCCTGAAGAAGGTCGTAGAATAAACATAGCCGAAAGCTCAAGCAACTTTATAAATATTGCACGGCTGGTAACCCAAGAATCTCTACTTAATAATCATCACAGTGAAAGCTTCAAATCTTATATCAGACATTTATATTGTAGTTTTCATGTAGTCGGTGTATTAAAAGTTAGGTTGTCAAAACCGGTGTTATGTTTTCATTGAAAAATATATGCCCAAGCATACCCTGAGTTAGATTTCTGATAGCACAAGCAGATAGCCGGAATTATGTTCTTCAGAGAACTTTAAGACTTCAAATTGGTACTCAATTGGTGCTGTTTCAAATTAGGATCACATAGTGAAGCAAAGTATCCTAGCTTCTTTCTAAATCACATAATGACTGAACAAAGGTTTAAAATAATAAAAGTTAATTTGTACTAGGGTATAATTTTTTAAATCATATTACAATATCTCGTTTAAAATAATAGTAGTTAGTTTAGTTAGTTTGGTTTGTTGGTTAGTATTTTGTAAAGGAAACAATAGTGAATCTTTCTAACAATAATGAATTTCAAAAATAATAGGCCTATTAAATATTTATATAATAAAGTATATTGAATGAATGAAAGCACATCAGAGTATGGCTTCTTCACTTAACAGCACTATCATTGCTAAATGATCTGTTGTAACTGAAATAACCTTAGCACATTAGTTGCACAGCACATTTTGGTGTGAGAAAGTTGATTCTTTTTGGAGCACCATGCTTTGCCTCCAAAGTGTGAACATACCTTTACTCATTTGTTTCTTGTTCAGTTTAGTCCTTAAGACTTTCCTGTTGATTGTGTCCAAAGTTTCTTCAAATTCGACAAATAACATATAATCTTTATCTTTTATTTGTCAGATGTTTATTAACCATTGTAGTTGTTACTAAATTATTGTCTATTACTCTGTTTTTCCTGAAACCTCTATGAAAGTCAGAAAACTTTCCCTCCATCTCTGCCCAAATTTGCACTCTTTCTACCAAAATCCCAGTATAAACTTTACTAATACTGATAGCAACCATCCCTCTGTAATTGAAAATTGGCACCATTATTGCTATTTTCCAACTCTAAGGAACATTACCACTATCAAATTTAGTTTAGTATCCTGACTAATAATTTTAATCTGTTCACATTTAAGCTCCATGCTTTGCAGCACTGAACTCACCTTGTATGTCATCAGTACTACATGCTTTATTTTATTTTAATCTTTTAATTTGCTCCCTCACTTCCTCTATTTCCATTTGCCTATCTAATTTCTCAGTGTTGACACTTTTTTTTTCTGTTACTCAAATACAGTAAAACCTGTCTTCAGCAGAATCAAATGAAACACTCAGATTTCATTTAAGGATGGATTTCCATTAAACGAAAGGGTTCTTTTATTTCACCTGACATAAAACCATATTGGAAAACAGTCAGTCTTTCCTTGGACAATTTTCCTTCTGAACATTTCTCACCTTCTAAACACAATGACTTTTCTGTGATGTGCAGAGGAATAATCCTGACTCATCGACATTTGGTATGTTTTCAGGTTTGTATCCTTCGATTTATTGAAGGTAATGTAGTGATCCAATTAGTGATGGTTTCTGCATTATTGTCATCCAATTAACTACAAAGTTTGTTAAAATGTATGTGATGTCTTTTGCGGAAACTCTCCAACCATCCATTAGGTGCTTTTAAGTCGTCTTGAAAAAGTTCTTTCAGCTACCTTTTTAGCATATTCCTGTAACATGGGCCCCTATATGTGGTTATTTTTGGCCGTAACCCTAACAAACCACTCCTACATTATTTTATTAATGCCCTGGTTTCCAGTTTTCTAAAGTTCTCTCTTTATTTTTCAATTAACACAATTTTTCTGCTGATTCAGAATTTCTGTTTTCTTCTTTAGAATCTTATAAACTTGAGTTTTGCCTGCGTTGAACACCATTATCTGCTTTACACTCAATTTCTCTCTTTCACTAGCATAAATCACTTTTGTTCTCATGTTAAGATCTAGTAGAATCCTGGTTTTTGAAGCCATGGTGACTATAGAAAATAAACCACCAACTTTGTTTAATTTTAGAGATGTAGTGTTATGCTATCTGGTATGCTTAACTATGCAGTGAGGGATTACTGTGACAGGTTTCCCAGTATTCATATCGTCATTAGCGCAGTCCCCTCCTAGGTAGGTCAGATAGTAGCAATATGGTTATGTTTCAACTGAAACATGTACTTAGAGCAGACGGTGCACATGTTCACCAGATGCCTGAAAATTTTCTGAAGTCTGCATTCCGGAACTGGAAATTTTCTGTTAAAATGTGTATTGTGATAGCTGTGTAAGACAGTTTCCGTTAAATAAAGGTAATTCAGCTTTTTTTTTCACTCCTAAATTCATGGAACCGTGGAAATATTTGCATTTAAGACAGATTTCCAGTTAACTTGAAGGCAGGTTTTACTGTATTTTGCTTTTTCCATTGTTCCCCTCCTAAGACTTGAAATAATTAAGCCATTCTCATTTACCTACAGTATTTTCTATTGCCCTAGCTTTATACATTGTCCAAACTGTGGTCTAATTGTTCTCCCATCATAAACTTTTGGTGCTTCATACAGTTGTTCACTCATTTTCTCTCCCCATTCTTTCTTTTTTACATCTTACAGACCTAAGTATCTTCACCTTTCAATTGTAAAATCTTCTCTTTCTATTTGGCGTTCCATTTTCTTAGTTTCCTTAGAACTCTTTGTTTCATCATACCGTCCCCTCTGTTAACCTACCAAATAGTTCACATTTATCCTGGTACCTGCATATTTCACTAACATTTCTAGTTTTAAAACTGCTTCTTCCATTCTATTTTCTTTCAGCATCTCCTCCACCCCTACCTCCCTTCTTCCTAAATCTTTCTCTTAAGGGGAGACATCTGTGAAAAAAGCTAGAATCCAGAGTTTACATCAGAACTGCTTGAAATTTTGTCATTAGGTGGGGTATAGGGAATCTAGTTAAGCTTTCAAAATTCATCTTTCTATCTTAAACAGTTTTTCAACAAAAAAAAATATAGCATTTTTTATAGTATGATTTTATATGTTATATAAAAAGTTCCAGGTCATACAGTTTTTTCTTTTAGAAACTTTAAATTTTAGATTCAGGTTTCTCTGTACATCAGTTACAAAAGTTGCTATACTTTTAAAGTGTGTATGAAGAATTTTCGGAGAAAAAAATCTTTATGTGAATATATTAAATTTTTCTTAATTTTTTTGCAATTTTTCGATTTAAAATTCAGTAATAAATATACTAATTTAAATAAAAAAAATACCAACTTTTATTAAACATTTATTTAGGAATATGTGTGCAAAGTTTAATACAAATTACTTGAGAATTGCAGAAGTTGGAGCATTTTGAAGATATAAAAATGTTCAAAAATTGAAAGTGGAGAAAAATAAATTTGAAGATTTAGATAGAAATTACATTACTTTCTTTACTTTGAAAACTCCATGCATCATATGCAGGTATCTTATTACCTTCTTTCTCTTTAATTTGGTTACCTTTGGCTCTTTTATTTTTATAATTTTTCTATCTACAATCGTTTTTACCAAAAAAAAATGATGATTTAATTTTTTGCTGCGATTTCTTTACTTTGGGAAACATATTACATTCTCTACAATGTTTGTTATAAATGATTGGAACTTTGAATTCTGGTTCCTAGAGATAATAGTTACAAAACTATATATATATACCCATTTGCCCATGTCTAATGGTTCTGGAGGAGAAAATTTAAGGAATATGATAGAATTTTCTTGAATTTTTCTCAATTTTCTTTTTTCAATACCGATCATTATTTACTTTTTGATATACAGCCATAATGATACCAAGTTTCATTGAAAAATAATCTAGGAATATACTTATATGCAAAACTTAAAGAAATTCATGGAAAACTTTAGTGTCTGGACTATAAGGAGTATTAAAAATGCTAAAAGTTGGACATGAAGAGAAATCTAGTTAGAAGCTCTAAATATAAACATTTTTTTCTATTATTAATTTTTAGATGAGTCGTATTTATTACACATCTGCTTCACTTTCGTACCTATTTTGAGGACATGTTTCGCAAATTATCGTTTGCATCTTCGGCTCTTATGCGAATAAAGCTTGATCCAGTGTTGTGGGTAATTCTGGAGTTGTTGCTGCCATATGTTGATTTAGTGATGAACTTAAATGTGGGATTCTCTTCTGGCGGGATTTCAAAGTTCATTAGTTGGTTTTTATGTTTTTCTATGTATATTCTCTCCCATATGACGAGTTCACTATGTTTGGCACCAAAAAACAATTACAACATTAAAAACCTACTTCACTGTAATAATACTGATAAGATAAAACCAGAGGAAAAGTCAGGCATTTACAAGATTAAGTGTAAAGACTGTGAAAAAATTTACATAGGGAGGACAAAAAGAAACATAGGCACTAGAAAGAAAGAACACTTCAGGCACTTAAGATACAAAAATATTGATAAGTCCGCAATAGCACCTCATTTCTAGTCTGAAAATCATGAAATTGAAGATAGCACCGAATTACTAAAATACGTACAAAAACACAGTGAACTTGTCATATGGGAGAGAATATACATAGAAAAACATAAAAACCAACTAATGAACTTTGAAATCCCGCCAGAAGAGAATCCCACATTTAAGTTCATCACTAAATCAACAGATGGCAGCAACAACTCCAGAATTACCCACACCACTGGATCAAGCTTTAGTCGCATAAGAGCCGAAGATGCAAACGATGATTTGCGAAACATGTCCTCAAAATAGGTACGAAAGTGAAGCAGATGTGTAATAAATACGACTCATCTAAAAATTAATAATTATTTCGCTTCACTGTTGTGTTCCAATACAGTTAAATCTCGATTTTTTTTCTATGTTTCAAAACCCTCCTGCACTTTATAAAGACCACTCAACTAGTTTGTTATCCTCTTCTTCTTTTAATTTAGTCACTTTTAACTGCTTCTTGGCAGATTTATATTTGCTCCATAAACTTTGAGCACTTTGTTTTAGCTTTCACCTATCCCTAATACTGCTAATTTTTTTCCTAAAAGGACTTACTTTACTTGCTGCAACTTTTGCCTTAACATTTAGTTTAGCTTTATAACCCATATTAAATTCACTAACAGCTGCAATCACTGCAATTTGCAATTTCTTTCTTAATACAAAAACTTCCTTGTGACATTTACTCCATACAAACTTTATTAGCATTCTGTGCTTCTTTGATGCAACTTTCCCATAGAATAGTTCATGCAATTCATATCCATGGTCATACAAAACTTCTGCATAGAAATATGACCCTTACCAATGCCCAGAAATACATCAACCATTATTCTATTTACATCAAAAGGTGACCTGCTAGAATCACTGTTAACTCTTGGGCTATATGTTTTCACTTAACATTTACCTCATGCAGAGCATTCTAGTATCATTACTTACTATTATGGCTAAAATACCTTAAAGTTTCATTATATTTTGCTTCGAAATCGTCACTGTACTCCTAACCTAACGTGGTATGAATCATATACCTACTGTTGCAACAAGAAAGCAATACAATGTTAAATCAGGCTTTATTCCTATTCTAACCAATAGTAATTTAATATAAGCTGCTAACCACAGCTTTCACTTTCATGTAAACCATATTTCACGAACACATGTCAGTGGAAATGTTTGTTTACTTTCAAAAGTAGTAAGTGGGAAATAATATATAAAAAATGATAGCAGACAGGTTCAGTAGCTTCCACAAACATCCAGAAGATGTCTCTGCACATTACGACAGTATATGGAATCAAACTGCGTAGTTCAAACATGAGAATTCCATCAATTTCTTTGCAACACACTAGCAAAAGCAATATAAATTGCCATGCCCACCTGCACATGGGCATTTAAATAATGACGTAGCAGCTCTTTAAATGGTACTAGGGCCTAACTGATGGCAGATTCTGAAACTACAATGTTTAAACATAATTTTAATGCAAAAAATGGAAAATGTTTTTTGTTATTTTTGTCACAATTTCACTTCTTTTTAAGTAAGTTTCCTACACAAAGTTATGGAATTAAAAACAGATCTGAATCTTCCTAATTCGAAAGAAAACATTTTAATCAAAGAAAACCCACTGACTTTTGAACCAATTAATATGCAATTAGATTTAGAACAAATAGTTACAAAATCTGAAACTTACTGTGCGGGCCAACCCAGGGTCATGGGATTAAATTAAAACCATAAGCCTTTATCAAAACCTTAATATGGATTTATTTTCTTGTTTTTTTTATTTCTACACTTTGCATTGATCAACCAGACACATAGAAGTAACTATCAACTTCTGGTCCCAATCTGGGAGAAAGAGCCCCATAAAAACCACACGGCTCACCAAAAGGCAACGCATGAAAAACCCTTAGAGAGAATCGGGAAACCCGAACATGGAGCACTTACCCTTAGAAACACCGACGCGACACCAGCCAGGCATGCACTACTCTGCTGGTTCGAGGGAGCCACCCAAGAAGCCTCGGGCACCGCAGCGCCCCCCCCCCCAAAGAGGAACGGCGGAAAGCCCAAAACAACCTGACAGCAGCGCCCTCGAACCGGAAGGGCAAGTAAAAAGGTGCCGGAGAGAAAACAAACGGCACCAACACCCCCTCCCCATCGGAAACACAGGGTGGGGAAGCTAAACGGAAAGAAAGGAAAGGCTGAAAGAAACAAAGGAAAGGAAGAAGGCCATCCCAGACCCCGGAAGGATGAAGCCCGAAGACGGAAACCCTAGGAGAGTCGGACGAGCACCAAACATCATAGAAAGTCTGCCCCGGGTAGCTATAAGTATGGGTACTGCATAGACTAGTTGAGTCTTTCCACCTTCACAGCTGTGACATACCATACGTCACTCTTACACTGAGAACACTGTCTCTTTTTACACACACAGTCGTGACGTAGAGAGCAGAACGCCTGAACACTGGCGGCAAGTCTTTCAGGAGCAGAAGTGAACAGAGGCAAGACGTTACCAAAGGGCAGCAGATTAGTCCTCTGAAACGCCTTACAACATCCAGGCAGATCAAGAAAGGGTGTCCAAAGCAATAGACGGTTGACGTGGCTTGAAGTCGAAGAAGTAGAAGCGAAGCTAGCTCCCACGTGGCGACTCTCCCGAGGTTGTGAAGAAGCGTGGCAAACGTGAAGGTCACTGTCACACCGGGTCCGCTGGGTGGGTCTGGTGCGAGCCGGGATAATCAAGGATGGCAGAACAGGCAAGGACCACGGAAGGAGATGAGGAGGCTGAAACATAAAACAAAAGCCAGAAACGGAACCAGAAGCAGAAGTGGTAACCTAAGAATATTAACCAGCAAAAATTTGTAAAATATTTCTAGGTCATAAGAGGCAGAAATATCTTTGAAAGACGATTAACAGTAATGAATCTCTTTAAATAAATACAATAAGGATAAATACCATTGAAGTGACCAATACTAATAAACACTTTCCAAGTAATAAATATTTTCAAACGAGTAACAGTAATAAACAGTTATAAATATAACAGCAAAACAATAATCCAAATTTTAACAATAAAGAAAAAAATACCTTTAGACAATATTAAGCACATCAACATAATTGGACACTATATATATATACATACACCCATACATATATATAAACAAGTAAATAACACACTAACATGGGTACCCAACAATTTTTTAAATAACACTCACACACAGGAAAAACACAACAGAAAGAAAGACAAAGAGAGAGATATGCCGGCATAGAGAGAGAGAGAGGAAAGTGAAAGTGAGTACATGCCTTGGCAGCACGGCACGTGAGCGACACACAACACAACACAACACAACCGTGCCCCAAGGTCAAGGGCGCAGAAGCAAAATAAACACGGAAACGAAAACAAACACTGAAATACCAAAACAAACAGTGCAAAGCAAAACAGACATCAAATCCTAGCGTCAGGGCACGATTTCAACTGAGTGATGTGAGCTCGACGCATTTCATGGGTTTTACAGTGCTCCAGAGTAACGCACACGCCCTTAAAAATGTTAATGATCTTATAGCGGCCAGAGTAACGCAGAGCTAATTTAGCAGCAAAAGCGTCCTTGTGCGAACTTATAGGGAAAGATTTACACATAACCAGTTGACCGACCGCGAAAGGAGGTTTTCTGTTTTCTTCATAACGCCTTTTGGTGAGCTCATGTGCACGTTTTAAATTATTAAAAGCTCTCCAGTTCTGTTTAATAATTTCGGGAGAAAAGGTCTGAGGAAGTAGATCATTTAAGGACCACATATTCGCCAAGGGGGAACTGGGTACAAAAGCAAACATTAAACTGAAGGGGGTGGTGTGGTGAGCTTCATGACGAGCAGAGTTAAAAGCAAACTGCAATTTGCCCAAGTTAGTGTCCCACTGATTGTGGTGCTCATGATGGAAAGCAATCAAAGCGGATTTCAAATTTCTATTAACCCTCTCGGCTTGGGAAGGATTAGGGTAATACGGGGTGGTAGTGATATGTCTTACCCCCCACTGAAAACAGAATTGTTTAAACCAATTGGAAGTGAACTGTGAGCCATTGTCAGACACAACGTAAGGTGGAGCACCAAAAGCAGCAAAGATGTTATTCAGGACCTTCGTAGCAGTACGAGCCGTGGCACGTGGCACGTGGCACGGCCGAAATCCACACGAACTTAGAAAAGGTGTCAAGAACCACAAGAGCATAAGTATTACCTTGAATCGACCGGGGAAATGGGCCTATAAAATCTACAAATAATTTTTCCATCGGCTTAGATGCCACATCAGACGCGAGACCCCCCAGGTGGTTCGCTGCGCCGGCTTAGCCATGGAACAAATATTACAAGCTTTAACACGGGTCGCAATATCGCGATCCATGCCTTTCCATATAAAGCGCTCACGTATTTTATCACGAGTCTTGTTTATTCCAAGGTGCCCACCAAAGGGTGAAAGATGAAAGTAAGCAAACACCATGGGAATGATACTATCGGGCAAAACGATCTTAAATTTGCCGTCAAAATTAGCACGCGCCATAAGAACACCATCACGTAAGCAATACAGCGGGACAGGATGGCCGTCCTCGAACTGCTGTATAATCTGATTAGTGCAGGCGTCCCTACGCTGATGTTCAGCGATGCTGGTAAACATTTCGGGGAACGACAGACAAGCGTTAGAGCCAGAAACTGTCCCCGAAGATGGTAACTGGGGCGGTTCCTCAGAAAACATGCGTGTAAGGGCGTCAGCAACTATATTATCAGAACCACGAATGTGCCTCGGTGTAAACTTAAACGCACCAATCCGCACGCCCCAACGGGCGAGCCTACCGGTTTTACATAGTGTCCCTAACGCCCACATGAGAGCCTGGTTATCACACTCCAATATGAAAGATACATGTTCCAGGTAGGGTTTATACTTCTCGAGACCAAACAAAACTGCCAAGATTTCGAGCTCATAGATGGAAAACTTGCGTTCAGCTTCAGATAGAGTTCGCGAAGCATAGCAAATGGGACGGCGCCCCTCCGGAAAATCCTGGAGAAGAACCGTCATCCCAGACGTACTTAATACCCTTACGCCAAAGGCGATTCAAAGGTTCAACCCGGGCAGCGAAGGAAGGAATAAACTTGGAAAAGAAATTCGCCATACCAACAAAACGAGCCAATGCACCTAAGTTCTTAGGGGGTGGAAAATTGCGCACGGCTTTGGTGCATTCTAAATCAATAGTAATGCCGGCGGGCGACACCTAATGGCCCAAGAAAGAAATCTCTGCAGTAGCAAACTTCACTTTAGGCCTTTTAACCGTGAGGCCAGCCTTCTGTAAGCGATCAAAAACCTCACATAAATGTAAGATATGGGAATCAAAATCAGGAGAGTACACTACTAGGTCGTCTAAATAGTGGTAAAGAAATTTAAATTTAATGTCAGAAAACAAATTGTCCAAGAGACGGGAAAGTACCTGCTCACCGGTAGCAATCCCAAAGGGAATCCTATTAAACTCATACAATCTCCACAGAGATGAAAAAGCAGTCACGTGTTTGCATTCATCCGACAATGGAATCTGATGATAGGCGCTGTTTAAATCCAGAGTCGTAAACACGCGTGCTCCAGCAAAGTGATGGGCGGCAGTATGGAGGTCTGGCATGGGAGTAGATTCAATAATTATTTTTTTTGTTGAGTTGGCGATAATCCACGACAGGACGGAAATCATTGTCACCCTTAGGAACTAAGAAAACCGGGCTACTATAAGACGAAGTGGAAGGTCTAATGATACCCTTATCCAACATATTGATTTTAGCCTTCAAAATGGCCATTTTGGGTGGTGTCAGCCGGTACGGAGAAAGCTTAACAGGGGACGGGTCAGTCAGCTGAATATCGTAGGTAATAAGATGAGTAACACCCAATCGGTCGGAAAACAAGGAGGAAAATTCCTGAACCAAACCTTCCACCACTGCGGCTTGTTGGTGAGTCAAATGAGACAAGGAAATATCTGCCTCACACTCGTCTAATAGTGTGACGTTACCTAGACGAGGATAAGGTGTAACGTCGTATAGTTTCTCCTGAAAAGATACACTACTTCCAGTCTACCGGGAAAATATATGAGTCAAATGGACAATTTAATGTCAGGACGGGGCGTTGGCCATGGTAGCTCAATGGGTTAGAGTGAAACCAGGAGATCTGTGGTTCAAATCTCGGACATGGCATTGAATTTTTCATGTTGACTCTATCAAAGACCTTGGCTTCTATACAGCTACTGTGAAGAAATGATTAATTTCCGTCAATTAACTAAAAATATTTTTCTTGTGTTTAGCATTCATCTGTACTTATGAATTAGCTTCTCCCACCTTTTGAACATATATAGTAGTAAACTAGTTCATTACTAATTTATTTATAGCTATTTACAGCTCTTTGCATGGTGTGACTAAGCTTCCAATGAAAATAATTTTTTTTTACTACCAAATCTACTAATTGTACTCCAGAAAATATTTCTTTGTTTTATATGAAGCCAGTTCCTTTTTAACACAAAGTCTGCTTTATATACTTAAATCTTTATTTCTGTATCCCTGCTCTTTTGCTGAAGCAACTGCTACAAGCTTCACTATTTTTTAACTGCTTACGTGTGGCATGCAAATGATGCTACTATTGTATGCACCTCTTTCTTTAGCTAACTTTTGCAAGTCCTCACTATAGGGAAAAGAGGCCAACTTTACACTGAAGTACTGCCAGCCTTAAAATGAGTGTTTCAAATTTCTCAGTAAATCAAATCTTGTTTTGAAATAACACAAGTTGATTAAATAACTTTCCAGCAATACATTTCATATTGTAGTGTACTTAGTGGGAAATTGTGTAATAAAACAAAAAGTGTGGAACACTCAGATAACCACTGAAACTATTCCAAATAAATGCACATTTGTAATACAATGGCATCTTTCCAATTAAGCATTATTCAGCCGTTATGCCTTACAAGCTAATTCCTGTATACCATCAAAATAACAGCTATAATTAATACCAACAATGCACATAATTTACAAGCATAGAGCAGGGGCAGCTTGTCCTTACGTGCTGCAGTACGCATTTTCTGTGTTATAAATCACATAGGAATTTTCAAAGATAATGTACTACAGTTTATTATTGTGGGTATAAGAAATCTGGCACGACGAATAAAGTAGTCATGGCACATAAAGATCACCTGCATACCTAATGGAACACATCCTGGACTTTAACGTGCTGAGAGCGAGCAAGCTCGCTAATCAGTACTGTGCATGTGTACAACCCTCTCCTCTTGCCTTCCTGATAGCCCAAGTTCACATGATTTTCGCACAAATGCATGCTGCATAACGGTGTAGCGCTGTATTCATTCCCTGCACTAAAGCAGATGCTTAGAGCTGGCAAAGCAGGGCCACCAACACTCAATGTTATAGCTCTATAACTTGCCTATGCATTGAAATTCATTAAACACCATCATTACTTTACATTTAGTTCTAGAAACTAACTCCGTCCTTCTCTGTAAACACATCCAATACCTAATGGTTATTAAATCGCAAGACATTGCTAGTGAAGCACATATAAGTTCATGTTGGCACGATACTCCATTCCTGCGAACATAACAGTCCCCCATAACAAGTGCACATGGCTCGCATACTCACATTCTAAGTATTCCGTTGTGTAACATTATTCAGTGGCAGATATCAATTTCTTTATTTTGTGTGCGAGTGTGAAATACCTTTACTTCACTCAGTGTACAAATAATTTAATACTACAAAAGCGTTAGCCAATAATGAACGTGGTTAATGAACTATTGAAAACTTCCTTTTCAAGGCGAACATTAGAAGAAAAGATTTGTATAAAAATATTAAGGCAACCTACATCCGATCTAAAAATTGAACAAAAAGCAAAAGGAAGTAGAAATTCTGTTTGTACCATGGTCTAAGATGGATACTAAAGATCTCGGTCACATTAATGAGTACATAAAAAAGCATTCAAATTGCAAGGAACATGTGATACTCATTTCACTTCTCAATGCTTGGAGCTGTATATATTGCAATGTAGCTAAGTACAGCATATCAGGAAGCAATGCAAAAACTTAATGTGCAAGTCGAAAAAAAAAAATTGATATATGAGGGTTGCTTGATAAGTCTGGTAAAAAGCCAAGGGTAATTTTTTTTTCACGAATATCTCACCTTATTTCTCAACATAATCTCCAATGATTGCTACAAAACTTGGTCCAGCAATGTTCCAGCTTTTTCATCCTGTCGAAAAAAATAGGTTCCATTAAGGTCTGCATTGACGGTGACTATCACTTCTTCATTTGATGAAAATTTCCTAACACCAAGCCAAATTTTCAAGTTTGGGAATGGGAAGCAGTCTCTTGGGGCTATCATTGGTAGGTGAGATATAAATGTTCTGATCAGTTAACACTTTGACTCATATATTCTTACAGCTAAGAGAAGGTGGGGCCCAAATGACCTTGTTGTCGACGACCACACACTCACTCACTTACAGCTAAGATAATTTATTCATTAGATGTTCCTAATTTAATAAGATAATAGAGAGTTGAATGTATGATATACTGAAGCTGTATTATGATTATCACAATATTGCTTGCTGGTTTTTCATTTGTTTTTAAATAATGATTGATTATATAAAATAAAGGTCCTCTAAAAATATTTCTTACTTTCTTGCAGTTGTTGAACAAAGTTGTTTGCAGTAGTGTGAAAGATGGCAAGAGAGTGTATGTATGCATGAGAGAGAGAATTTTCTTTCTTTTAGATAATAGAAATAGATGTTATAAAATAAGAATTGGTCTAGTATGGGGAAAGAATATTTTGTGATACAAGTAATAAATATGTGTATAAACAAAGTAATTCCTACTGTACTTTTTGGTGACTTCTAACTAATTAGTTGTTCCTTTTTTAGCATTGTGACAGGATTGTGCATTTGTAATGTATCTGGTGGTGGAGCAAATAAAGTCAAGTTTTTGTGGGTTAACTAATGTGTTTGCTCCTCCCAGGTTCTCCCATGAACAAAGCTAAAGTGGCCAACCACGAGAGACAACTACAACGGCTGCAGATTCAGGAAAATGCAGCTTGTGGGGAAACCTCATTAAATAGAGTAAGCATCAGCATGGGGATGGGAGGGTCAGAAATAAGCAGCATAGGACTGTGGTCCACTCATTCCCAGCTCCCGGGAAGGTAGGGTCATTGCGCACATCTAACTCTTCCTAGCAACTCCTTTTGCTATTGTACTTTTGCACTATATATGGATGGCATGAACTGTTCCTTGTTTGGTGATTTCACAAAGTAAGTATGGAATTGAAGTAATGAGTTGGTATTCAAACACAACATCACTTAAAATATCCTTACTTGAACAATTGTTTCGGAGACCGGTTTGTCCCCATCATCAGCAACTATCCAACTGGTTGGATCCGTGGTTTCTTGAAGTGAGCTGGTTGTTTGAGGTGACATCTGTTGGTTGTGAGATGAACTTCCAAAGAGAGTTTTCAGGCGGCAATTCGAAATTTAACGTATACTGTTTGTTTTTTATAATTAGCAACTTCTCCCAAACATCGAGCTCAGCTGCATTATTGGCTGGCTTTAATAGTTTTATATTTGGTACAATTTCATGATTGGTAGACCAAAATTGGTGGGCTATTGCTGATTTTTCCATTTGTTTGTATTTCACACATCTCATATGTTCCTGTAATCTAATTTGTAAACTTCTTTTGGTTTTTCCTATGTAGAACTTATTACAGTCTGAGCAGTTTATTTTGTATATACCTGATTTCTTGTTTTCAGGTACTGGGTCTTTCAGGTTGTTGCATAATAAGTTTTTTAAAGTGAATTTATTTATTGGGGCTAGGGTGATGTTATACTTCTTGAATATCTTGTTGAATTTATGATGTACTTTGGGATGATATGTGAATTTCTTGAACTGTTTCTCGGATTTTGAATCTGTTAGTTTTGTGGTATCCAATATGTGTTTTTGTTTCTTAAATTTCCAAATTTTCTTTTCTAATAATTTTTTACTGTATCCATTAATTGCAGCTACTGAACATACAGAATAAAACAATAAAGTTCACAATAGAGATAGAAAAAGATGGCTACCTACCTTTCCTAGATCTGAAGATAATTCATGAACTAAATAACATATCTTTTGGCATCTACCGGAAGCCAACACAAACAGACAATTACATCAAGAACGATAGCTACAACCCGACACCCCACAAACATGCAGTTTTGAACAGTTTAGCACATAGACTAATCAACATCCCATTGAAACAGAATGAATACAACAAAGAATATAACCAAATGATTAACATAGCTGCAATTAATGGATACAGTAAAAAATTATTATAAAAGAAAATTTGGAAATTTAAGAAACAAAAACACATATTGGATACCACAAAACTAACAGATTCAAAATCCGAGAAACAGTTCAAGAAATTCACATATCATCCCAAAGTACATCATAAATTCAACAAGATATTCAAGAAGTATAACATCACCCTAGCCCCAATAAATAAATTCAGTTTAAAAAACTTATTATGCAACAACCTGAAAGACCCAGTACCTGAAAACAAGAAATCAGGTATATACAAAATAAACTGCTCAGACTGTAATAAGTTCTACATAGGAAAAACCAAAAGAAGTTTACAAATTAGATTACAGGAACATATGAGATGTGTGAAATACAAACAAATGGAAAAATCAGCAATAGCCCACCATTTTTGGTCTACCAATCATGAAATTGTACCAAATATAAAACTATTAAAGCCAGCCAATAATGCAGCTGAGCTCGATGTTTGGGAGAAGTTGCTAATTATAAAAAACAAACAGTATACGTTAAATTTCGAATTGCCGCCTGAAAACTCTCTTTGGAAGTTCATCTCACAACCAACAGATGTCACCTCAAACAACCAGCTCACTTCAAGAAACCACGGATCCAACCAGTTGGATAGTTGCTGATGATGGGGACAAACCGGTCTCCGAAACAATTGTTCAAGTAAGGATATTTTAAGTGATGTTGTGTTTGAATACCAACTCATTACTTCAATTGTTATATACATCACTGTTTCTAACCTTTTGCTTCAAATAATAAGTATGGAATATTTACCACTGTCCTCAGTGGTTTGTTTTCCAGCTAAATCTGTAAAACATTGCTAGGCTTATAACATAAAAATGGAAGTACTGTTTTGACAAACTACATAAAATGAAAGTTAAAAGAATTAATTTCTATCTTTTTCTGTTATGAGTCACTCTTAAGTAGTCCTGTCACCTTTTGTGTGCAGTGTTCAGTGATTATTTTTTAATTCCTGAGTACTGTATTTTGGAGAAACTAAATAAACATTTTATGAACTGTCACAGGATTTTCAAATATTGAATATATTATGTTGTCTGTATTTTCACCTATTCATCCACTGTCATTTTATAGAAGAAAGCGATCATTGAATGTTTGAACCAGGGAGTGCTTTGAGCAAGAAGAAACTGGAAATATTTCTTCCACTTCTTCAGGTTTCATACTTTCAAATATTTGCTCTTGAATAATATAATTGGGAGCACACTGCTCCTTTAGGATTTTTACATGAATCCATTGGTGCAATGGCAGTATACTGGTCTGACATCTCTAGATAAGAGTAAACAGTACAAAAGAATTTGAGTATGCTTTATGTTCCTTTTGCCATAAAAGGTCTTGGAAATGATGTGTATACAAATCTGGTATCTGTTGAACATATTATTAGACACTAGATTTCTGCTGCCAAAAATTAGAAAATGCTTGTTGTATATCCTCTTCTAATTTGAAGAAATGGGGAATTTATTCCATCAGTTTTATCTTTACCTTTTCCCATAGTTAAGTCACATGCCTTTAAATCAGTGGAATGTGGAGGCCAGTCAATTAAGTAACCATGCTGTATGGATTGATGAACCTGAAATGTTGGTTTAAGGGTCACATGAGACAGCAATTTTCTTGGACACATTTTCAAGACGACTCTTAACTCGTTTAATTTTTTCTGATGTGTTTTGGCTTTCTATATTTGTCTCACACAGGCACAGTTTTAAAATGTTTCTATAATTTTTTAAGGTAATGAGTCGGTAATTCAAACACACACATCACTTAAAGTGGCCAACCATGTGTTTGAAGCCATGGCCATTGTGTTTGAATCACCGACTCATTACTTTAAAATGTTAAATACATCACTGTTTCTAACCTTTTGCTTCAAATAATATGTTTATATAAGTTATAAATTTGTTAGGAATAACCATCCAGTAACTTTCTGTATAAATACACGCTAGGTATGAGCACAATTTAATGCAATAAACACACTGTTCTATAGTATATACCATAATAAATTTCATAGTCATTATCAGGATTGTCACAAATATTGAGTCTTTTGAAATATGCCGTACATGGTAGTAACACTGCCTTCCTATTAGGGCAATGTCACATAAACATGTTAATGAGCATAGTATAACTTTGCACAAGAAGAGGAAAAGGAGGTAGAAGAAGCAGCAGCAAGGAAGCTTCTAACCACGGTTATCTTACAAATTTCACATATGCTTTGCTATAGCACACGACTGGCCAGTAGTATACACTATTACCAGTCTTGCAAATTCAAATACATTTAAATATTTTACTGGCACACTAATTTTCCTTAAAATATTCACACTTTGTCAACTAAGACCATTTCATAACATAATGGTACCATTTTACTTGTGTATATTAAAGTGACTATTCCATAGTTCACAAGAAATGCTGTAATGGTCCTGTAATACTTTTTGACCAGAAATCTTCCATAGAAAATCTCTACTGTATAAAGCCTAAATATTCTCATTAAACATGTAATAATAAAACTAAAACATCAAAATCCAGATGCTTATATAAGTTAATGTACCTGTAGTACATGTTTTATAGCAAAATGCAAAGACATTTACTTTGTAGCTATAATTTGGGAAAATGGTAATTGAAAATCCTTCCTTTATCTTTTTTTTTTTTTGTGTATTATGATTTAAACAGATTTCAAATGGGTAAACTAGCCAGAATTTTTTCAGTATTCAACTCCAACAACAAAAATGTAAGATCTTGAGACTTAAAGGGTAACAATCCTCCCAGACTCTGGTCTAGTGGAGTTTCACCAGTTCCAGTCTCGATGTAAGCCTAAAATCATAAAATGTTGGAGATATGTGCTTGAGTTGGTAAACATTAAAACATTGCCATAAGAAAATCATGCTTAAGAAGCTAAAAAGAAATATTTGAGAGCTTTGTTAGTATGCATGGTCTATTGTGACATTATCAAACTATACAACGTACAATTTTAAATAGCATATGAGCTGAACCAATGCGTGCACATGGTTACTGCCCTGTTGCCAATTGATCCGCCAGAGAATGGAAGATAAGGAAAGGGAGCAAGGAAAGTAACATTTGTCACCTGACAAATTGTCAGAACATAAACTTACGCAACAAAGGATAACTATGATGATAACATTATTGTAACATTCAATATTAACGTGCTTATTTACTGAAAATAACGTACCTGGATTCCTGAAAATAACTTATTGTAGAGGAGTTGTTCACTTAAATAAAATACATAAAGGTTCACCAATTTCTGTGCTAGAAGTTTTACCCTGTTTCACAATATGTGACACAGTATGCATACTAACATTGCACGCTTTGGTTGTGAGTTCCTGGCTTTGTGAAAAATTGATCCAGTCATGCACTTTCTCAGATGACAATTCCTTAAAGACACTGTAAACTTTAAAAATAATATTTCTGGCTTGGGAGCAGAGTACTTTATCCTTTAGTACCTATGCCATTGGTACCAGGCTTTTAAAGTGACATTGTTAACAGTTCACAAAACACTATGTAAACACATAAATTTTCTACTTATTGTCACAGTTACACAAAGCACCTTACACTCAATTCGCATTAAGGACTGGTCTTGAACCGAACTTCAAAGAATATGAATGTGTGCTCCTGAACTGCAGTGACCTGGCCTTGCCGTGGCTCAGTGGTTAGAGCGCTTGGCTCTCATCAAGGCGGCCCGGTTTTGATCCCAGGCAACTGCATAATGAGATTTGTGGTGGACAACACGGCGCTGGGGGCAGGTTTTTCTCCAGGACCTCCGGTTTCCCCCGCCATCTCATTCCACCGGTGCTCCATCTTCATCTCATGTATCATCAGTGTCACTGGTGCCCTATGTAGTAAAAGCGGGTGTTAAACACTACACACACACTGCAGTGATCTGTTGTCAGTTAATTTATGAACTAAATATATAAACTAAATTTTCGAAACACATATAACTAAAGCCTTCCCTCATATGTTTAAAACATGGTACAGATACATAGACATCTTTGCAATAGCGCACTACAAACAAATAGATGATGCTTTGAAACTACTCAACCTGCAAGAACCCAGCATACAATTCACAGTGGAAACTGAAGAGGATTGTACTCTACCTTTTTTAGACCTTAAAATAAAAAAAAGCAATGAAAAACTAGAATTTGGTATCCATAGAAAAGCAACACACACAGATAATTACATCAAAGCAAATAGTTTCAACCCAGTTCCACACAAACATGCAACCATCAACAGTCTCACACACAGATTAGTAAATCTACCTCTCAGCCAGCAAGAATATCAAAACGAATACCATCAAATCTTAAAAACTGCAATTAAAAATGGATATGGAAAAAACCTTGTAGATAAAAAACTAAAATCATTCAAACTTCAAAAGAGATTAAAACAGATCACAGCTCTCACACCAATAAAACAAGAAATTAGATTTGCTAAATTTACTTACCACCCCTGGGCCACAAAAAAGTTCCAAAAAATATTCAAGAAATACAATATAACATTGGCACCAAAAAACAATTACAACATTAAAAACCTACTTCACAGTAATAATACTGATAAGATAACACCAGAGGAAAAGTCAGGCATTTACAAGATTAAGTGTAAAGACTGTGAAAAAATTTACATAGGGAGGACAAAAAGAAACATAGGCACTAGAAAGAAAGAACACTTCAGGCACTTAAGATACAAAAATATTGATAAGTCCGCAATAGCAGCTCATTTCTGGTCTGAAAATCATGAAATTGAAGATAGCACAGAATTACTAAAATACGTACAAAAACATAGTGAACTCGTCATATGGGAGAGGATATACATAGAAAAACATAAAAACCAACTAATGAACTTTGAAATCCCGCCAGAAGAGAATCCCACAGTTAAGTTCATCACTAAATCAACAGATGGCAGCAGCAACCCCAGAATTACCCACACCGCTGGATCAAGCTTTAGTCGTATAAGAGCCGTAGATGCAAACGATGATTTGCGAAACATGTCCTCAAAATAGGTACGAAAGTGAAGCAGATGTGTAATAAATACGACTCATCTAAAAATTAATAATTTTTCGCTTCCCTGTGGTGTTCCAATACAGTTAAATCTCGAAATAAATATATGTAGTTCCTAATGACACTTCATAATGTCTTACTCAATACTGTGTAATGAAATGGAATAAACATGGGCAAGATTGGAAGTTGAAGCATAAACAGGGGAGTCAGGTGTTTATTCTCAAAGCAATTACATGAGAACCATTTGTCGTAGAAAAATGGCCTTTGTACAGGCTGTCTCAATAATTCTTGCTGCATATACCAAGGCATATTACAATGTCAGATTTCCAGTAATAATTTTGGGTGCATGAAAAAGAGAAATGTCTGTTGCTTACACTTGTGCTGGGGGTTCTGAAGTATGTAGCTAACGCTGCATGCCTATTATAGGACAGTCGCTCTAGTCAAGCCCTCGCTAGCTCTGCCTCATGTGCCTTCTAATACTGTATGCCTCATACTACTGTATAAATGTTGAGTCTGTCCTTAATCCTGTGGATGAGGATAATTTCATGCCAGTATGTGCCACATCCAGTTTATCAAAATGTACCAAATCTAAACTAAAACTATTAATGACTACTTGTAAATATATTAAATATCTTAACCATATGTAGAAATAGGATTCATGATACATGATAATGGTGACATAAAGCCATAACACTGTTTAATACTTTTACAACCATGAACACGATTTTATTTTCTGTAAAATCAATTCTTTTGGATTTATTACCTTTCTAAAATAAGTTCCACACATATACTTTAGCTCTAATATTCTGGATAAAAGGGAAACTTTCTGCTTTACAGTGGGTGGTAGGAATTATGCAAACAATGAGTGGTACAAGTAAAACTGATAATGCCTCAAAACTTGCTATCTGTCAGACACATTTCACATTTGTGTAAGGAAAATTCAGTAACTAGAGCTGAATGTGAGCTCGCTTATGTAATGAGATTAGTCTCAAGTTTTGGAAGAATAAAACATAGTTGTATCTTACTTTCATGTGACATGTCTTGTGATTTTTTAAGTCGGCTCAGTAGGTGGTTTAATCTTAGTCATCAGTTTGTGCAATAAATTATGACATGGGGTTTTCAAGTGCACAAGGGAACATTATAAGCCCGGATAGATTCTGCTGAAGTATATTATAGCAAAGTTTATAGATTAAAACAGTTGCAGCATGTGAAGTTATAAATCAGGGTTGTTGCAGTGAATTTGGAGAAATTATAATCACTAAATCTAGAAATGGAATGTTTCGCTTATAACTAAAATAGTACATTTGCAATAAAAATTTTAAGATGGAATCTTTTAAAGGGTAAGAAATAAAAAGAACAGTTTTTCTGTGAAATAGTGAATCTTTAGGCTTTAAAATGTTTTAAATCACTATAAACCATTATTATTTGGAAATACTTTGAATAACTACCTACCTTGCGAGGCAATGATGAAGTCCTTTGTGGCTGGCACTCCCATCTGTAAGCTACATAGTCTGTAAAAATGGCTACATTGCCTGGAATGAGCCTTTCATTCACACTGCTATACATAACAAGAAATCAGAAGAGCCCTTTGCACCTTAAAAGAAATCGACTAAGAGGGAAAGATTTCAGTCCTGTTCACATCATCAGCAAAATGCTTTAGGAACATTCACATATCTTTTTATGGCTATGGGCTATTTAAGTCTAGCATCTTTAAGGGATGCAACAGAAAATGTGCATGAAATTCTACACACCTATCATCTAAAATGTTTTTTATCCAAAGAGTGTCTTAAAGGTTTTGATTAAAATATATGTTTGAGATGCAGACATGGAAAGTCATATAAAATGTAACTATTAAATTTTCTGTGAAGTGCTTTTCATTCTCATGAATTCTGCGCCATTTTATATAAACTGAGAAACAATAAGTAACAAATAAAGAACTATTACAATAAAAGTAGAACATACATAAAAATACTCTTCTATAAATTACCTACCTCCCATCTCCCTCCCATTATAACTTAGGTGATATCAAAATATTCCATATTATACTTTCACATTTATCCATTTGGGCATCATTCTAATGTTTGAACATTTGCAATTCCTCTTTTTCTTCATTAGAAAACAACATAATTTATTCCCTTAAGAAATGCAATGAATTTTTGGTTTAGTCTAAAAGAAAATAATACATGCTGTAAAGTAGTGAATACACTTCCATGTAAATTACATTTTACAAAGTTATCAAAATACTAAATACAATTGGCACTTAGTACTTGGACTTGAAGGCAGTCGTCAAGCTTCCTTTCGAACCAAAGCGCACCCTAGATGAACAGGAGCTTTGAAACAAACCAGTTTAGAAGGGTGGGGAGGGGGGAATTGTGGTGCAGTGCTATAAAATCATTTGAAGGTGATGGTTCAGGCGTTAAATTTACAAATTTATCAAAATTCAGTTTAGAATAAGTAAATGTTATAGTTGAGCATTTTTTATTAAAACATATTCATTAACAGAATGAAACATTACTTTTAAAGTGGATTTTTAACCTTCTCCTTAAATGTTTTGTTGTAAAGAACTATGACAATCTCTGATATATTTTATTATGTAAGTTAACACCTTCTTGGTGAGTTGAATAAAGGCTTTTGTTTAATATCTGTTGCTGCAGATTGTTTGCAGTTCAACTTATATGAATAGTGTTCATTGTTAGAAACAATTTTATTCATATATGAAAATAAAAGCATGTTTGTCTAAGAGATAATAGTTGTATAGATCTGTTTTTGCTGCTCGGTTAACAACCTAGGAACCCATCAAGCACTAATTTTCTAATGTTATAAACCCTACCAATGCTGACACCCACTTATGATGCAGTTTCATAAACAGTGGAACAATGATCGTCTTCAATAAACTCTCGAATGGCACTTACGTTGTCACTTGGGCATCAAGCATGATTTTCATTTTCCACAAATCCTCACTGCCCTTAAATAGTCTGGCCCAAGTAAACACTCAATTCTGGGACTATTTAGTGTCCCCAAACTGTGCCCTTAAACAAGTTGAAATTTCCGAAGGTTTAACCCTTTCTTTGCTTAAGAATTTTATTATAATGCATTGCACAACAGAAGAAACGAACCTCCTGCTCACTTATGATGTACTGATGCCAGAACCTAGTGGAGTAGCTAACCAAGCTAGTTCTTCCTTCCTAACACACTGACCTGCAACCCCCCCCCCCCCCCCCCACTCTGCCATCACATTCAGAACCGCTTATTCTGTGATAAGCAACAATTACTGCTTATATTTGAATCACACTCATACAATGGAACACAGAAATCAATGGAGTTAGGGGTTCCTATAATGTGGTGTGAACAAAAGAAATCACTATGATTGCTACTTGGGCATGTGTGTAGTATCAGGATATAACAAGATAAATGAAACATAAACTAAATATCCATATGGCCTTGCTTCAGCAATAGGACCTGTGCCATATGGAGCAGATGTCCATATTCATATTCCACCAGCTCACCTAAAGGATACCAAGACTTCAGTCTCTGGGTCAACAGAAAATTCCTATACAAATGAGATTTTCTTAGCATACACTGGTGAAGACAAGTCACAGCATTTTAGTCAAGAAGAGCTGAACAACTTATAAAGAGACTTAGCTGTTACCAAAACAAGGTTATGGCTAACTTGGATCAGAGATGAAAGACTGGCTCCAGACACCACACCTATAGAGTAGAAACAAAGAATTTTCCAAGCTCTTTAAGATGGAAGACCAACTTGTTAATTGTGATCTACCAAGTTTAATTCAACAACTGGGAAGAAGAACATATGATAGTAATGACCAGCATTTATTTATTATAGCTTCAAAAAGAAATCATAAAGCTATTCTGTTTCACCCCTCAATGGTCGTTGCACATTCTGAGTTTTTAAAAGAATCAAATAAAAATCTTGAAACCATTTTAGAATTAAAAGGAATATCAGTTGTTATTGTGAAGATATCTAAAGGTATCCAGTATCTTAATAGGTTAGCAATGAGAATGTACGAAATAGCCACATGCTTTTTATAACAATGGAACAGTAGAAATAGAGTTAAGTACTGAATGGTAAGAGAATTACCTATGAGAGAAGGTTTAACACCTAGAGAGAAAAATGTCATTTATGTCAGTTTAATTGATCTAAAAAGAAAATGTTACTGACTCTTTTGCATATAAAATTATGTATTATGAAACAGTCTGACTCTACCTGTCCTATTATGAAACAGTTCATGAAAGCACTTGACAAGAATGGTTCATGTTTCAAACATCTAAGCAGTAAATGGTCTGTAATATCCGAGGCTAGTGTAAAAGAAGGTATACTTAATGTACTCGATAGGATAGCTAGTGAAAGTGTATTTTTGGACACCATGAATGATAGAAACCGAAACTGTGGTGTACTTTGAAAGAGGTAGTCAATACGTTTCTTGGAAATCTGAGAGATCTGCAGTTCGAAAAAATTATGAGGAGTATTGTATACAAAAATTATGAACTTCTGGGTGAAATACGATTTTAAAGGTTCACTTCTTGTACTCCCATCTAAAGTATTTTCTTGATAACTTGGGATCCTTCAGATTAACAATTTCATCAAGAAATCAAGGAGATGGGGAGAAGATATCAAGGTCAGTGGAACATTGCAAAGTTAGTGTATTACTGATGGATAGAGTCAATATGAAAAATTCAATGCCATGGCCGGAATTTGAACCAAGGATCTCCTGGCTCTGGCATTGAATTTTTCATGTTGACTCTACCCATCGAAAATCTTAGCCTATAAACGGCTAGTTACAGGCCAAAGATATCAAGGGAGTACTGTATAAATACATGCTAAAGTTAGAACTCTTGTATCCAAGAAAGGTTTTTCACCTGGAGTACACTGGTTCACTTGCTTGATTATTCTTTTTTTTTTTTTTTTTTTGTTTAAACACCTTGATATAGTTGTTGGAAGATCCCCAGAAGGAGATTCTGTATGACAGTACTGAATAAGCATAGCCAAAATATGTTGTTTCTAAGACATCTGGTTACGTGTTTTATCCAGCTACCTTATAGCATAGCATATACAACTTAATTTGCTAAATAAGATAGTTCACATGTTCTAACTGAGCTGGGAGTCAACAATAATACCTAAAAAGTTGGTAGAGTGACTCTCTATCCAATGTATTAAATATTGCAATTTGAATATAATTGAGAACTCCCAGTTGCTGATTTGTGTAAAAGATGCAGTTTTACTTATATTTAAATGAAGCTTATTATTTATCCATTTCTTCAATTCTGAATGATATAATTCTGGCTGCAAAAGTCTCATCACTAATTCTAAAGTTAAGGTTTGTATCATGCTCAATAGAGTCACTTAGAAGAAAGATCATTGATGTAAATTAAAAATTGGAACTAGTCATAATATTGAACCCTGTGGATTACTGGTTTCTATTGAGGCAGGTTTTTAATGTGCACCTTCTTATACAACCAAATTGATACCTAACTTTTAAGATAGGAACCTATTCCTCTGACACCATAGGCATCTACTACTTTTATCAGAATATTGTCATCAACTATGTCAAAAGCTTTACATAAACCTAGTAATAGATCTGTTACTTGTTCTTTTTGTATTTAGCTTTAACTATACTTTCTATGAAAGAAAAATTGCACTATTAATAGATTTCCTTTTCCTGAAGCCAAATTTAGTTTCTGATAGTCTTATTTCTTTCTAAAGAAGAGACAGTTCTGTTGTATATAATTTTCTCAAGAAGTTTTGAAAAGACACAACACATAATAAGGGTTATAGTTCTCTATTATTTTTCTCGCACTTCATAAGAAATGGTTTAACTTCAGCTATCTTAAACACATTAGGAAAGCATGCTGTTTCAAGTGAGGAGTTGCAAATACCAGTTAGCGGCTTTGACAGATAGTGTACACAATGTTTGACCAAACATTTGGTTGAAGCCATTACAGTATTTTTCAGGTCTCTTGTTGTTTTCATTATTTTTACCAGTGATGGGATATATAAATAGTATTATTTACAGCAACATAGTTGGTTAGACTGAAGGAACTGCACCTACTTTTGCACCAAATACATTCATTTGAAATGTAAGACATGCTGTCAACTCTGTGCTTCCACAGAGATTAGAAGATTATAATGTATGACATCCAGAAAACAAAGCAAGCCCTTTCAGCAGTAAATAAGAGTAGTAATAAATCATAACTATAATAGGTATTCATGAGGCATGGCACAAAAATTAGATTTGCCATCACTGCTGTAGTGTATGCCTATTTGAAGATCTAAAACTTCCATTAAAGGAAAAAAGATGGATGCATCATTCAGACCTCGTGACAAAATCTAATTTAAGCTAGTTAGTACCAAGTTTGATATTTAACCAACTTTTCGTTTTCAGTTATGTCATTCTCTCTCTCTCTCTCTGTCTCTCTCTCTCTCTCTCTCTCTCTCACTCACTCACTCTCAAAATCGCTTTTTTGGATTCAGCATACCTCAGAATATGTGTTTCCACTAAAATCTGTCAAATTTTTGGGTGGAAGCAATACTTGCCTAATAGTTGGGCTTTATCTATACAAAAGATTATAGAGATAATAGGAATGGGGAATGTATGGAGGGACAGAGAAATTTTAGAAGGAAGGTTTTGGAAAGTGATGAAGCAGAGAATTGGAGGTATAAGTATACAAGAGATATTTAGCAGTATTAGGGACAAGAGAACCAATTAAAGAAGATTGGGGCAGGGAAAAATAAATTGAAGTATGTAATAAGTTAGAAAGGGGTTTAGGTCTGGGGCAATGAAACGGGGAATGGACCTACAGAAGTGCCCATTATGCAATCAGTTGGAAATTAACCTACATTTTATTTTGGATTGTAAAGAGAGAAAATTATGAGGTAACAATGGATACTGGTTAGGTGGTTGAAATTACCAGGAGAAATAATTAAAATTTGAGTCTTCTAACAATACAGAAGAGATTAGAAAATTGGGTGAATTATTAATAAAGACTAGAGAAAAATACAATGGAGACATTTTAAAATTATAAAATTGTATATTTGTAAGGATGCCTATCAAGAAAATTGGTATATTATAAGAGTATTAAAACTAGGTAGATTGTGAACCTGGTGTAAAATGTATTAATAAGCACCGTGTTTGATTAACTGCTTTACCGATGGCCATTTAAACCCCTCAGGGGCCGGAAACGGATACCCAATAAACAGAACAAGACATTTAAATTGTTAAATGCTGTAAAAATGCATCATAAATACAATTCCATATCTTCCGTGTTTATTAAGTTATTTAAACGAAACAAAAACTGGATTAAAACCCATTAAAGGCAGTATACATCTACAGTAACAAAAAAGTGGAGACTACCGTAATAAATTGTTCAAATTTCACTTCTTTGTTTCACTGTAGCAAAAGCCATTCTTTGTGCTGAACATGCCTAATATTTGAATCATTTTGTTTTGTGTGTATACGAACGAATGTATGTATGTATGTATAGCTACACAAGCAACTTCTCCAGTTCAAGTTTAGTTTTTATTTATGCTATACCAAGCGATAATCATACGAGTATATGTTGCGTTACACTGGAAAGAAAACTCCGTCAGCATCTGTTATTACAGTGTTTCTCAACCAAGGTTTCTGGTAGCCTTATGCAGCTGTTTTCGCTCAGTATTTTAGTTATTTATACTCTCTCTGTGTTCAGAGTGATTTCTTATAGCTATCAAGAGCTAAATGAATGGCACATTTGAAATTGTTACATTTCAATGTTAACCATGGCTTATCCTCGTAATGTAGCAAATAAATTACCTTGCGTATGATGTATAAAGGCTTCTGATATTACTGTAGAAAATCTGGAAGATTTGTTGTGCGATTATGAAGGAGGTGTTTTGGATATAGGTAGCAGTGACGTGTACTGGTCTACACATGGCATGTTAGCTACTCCATTGTTTGGGGAAATGGCGGGTCAAATTTGGGTGATGTGGATCAGCTATTACTAGCTATCCCTCTTTACGAAAAACAGATAAATGGTAAAAAAGTATTGTTATACCACTGGATGTAATCATGCACAATTGTTTAGTAATTTTCAGAGCTGTAAATTCATGCAAGACATTCACCTACCTGTACTTGCGCGTATAAATAGCTCGTAACCTGAGTATTATAATACTCAGAGGCCTCTTTATACGGGGGGGCGGAGGGGGGTAAGAAATTCACCACGACATCACCCCTCATACTTGAGAGATAACACTTTCCTAAAAGGATACCACCCACAACCAAAAGTGTCTCAACCATTTCAAAAATGTCTAGTGTGTTGCGAAAAAGAAGTTCGCAAAGAAACCAATATTATTTGGTATAAATCTGCAATGTGCCCTTGGGTGTTTATCGAGGTTTGGAGGTGTACAATTCAAAAAGAAACCTTTAAGGGTACATTTATATACCTTATAGAACTAATTGAAATCTATTGTAAAATAGGAAGATTAAAATAATTGGCGTTAAATGAGCATTAAATGCATGTATGCGCAGGACGACTATATACATACATATCGGTTTGGGGCATTTTAACTAGGACGTCATATAGACGTCCATATCGGTGAAAGGGTAAAAGCTTCACGGGTGATCAGCCATGTCAAAGTAATTAGATTCGAGCTTTCGGCCATTCTAAGCTCCATTTCCTTCTTCAGAAACTGAAAGAAAAACGGCTATATCGTCGTCATATATATAAAGATTTCCTAATGCGGGCGGGCCTTATGTCATGCCACTGCATAGTAGTCTATTATTGGTCCACAGGAAGGATGAACTCGCATTGTTTAAAAATGTTCTGCATGTCCATCACCTGGATAGGGATTCTCCAGTCCTGAGTTTTCTGCGCGGTCTGTCTAGATTGGGCTTCTCCTGACTTGTTTTCTGTGTGGTCCCTCATCTGGTCGGAGATTTTATTGCAAGTATATTTTATTGTTGGAGCTCAAGCTGTACTCAACTGGAAGTCCCGAATCTCTATTGAAATTCCATAAATGGAGTTTAATCTCTATGGCTTCTTTAATAAGTCCATCAAAATGCTTGTCCAAATGTTCCAGAACTGCGGCATCATTAAAATTAATTTTGTGCATGTACTCTATACAATCAAAGTATAAACTTGAAAAGTGTAGGGACAGTGAAGCACAAATTAGTACAAAAGTGAATCGAGAAGATATTGACACATTGCTTCACTCACACTGTTTATTCACAGGACATGTTTCAAGAGCTCTTGCTCCTATCATCAGCTGATACTCGATTAGTGTAAGTTGTAGTGGTTTCCTCTTTCTCCGTTTTGTCAATAGATGGCGTGATGTACTTGTCAAAGATGTCCGGTGGTGGAGTTTCAGAATTCATGACTCTATACTGCAGTAGTGTTTTGGATAAAGTACTAAGTTATTTAATTAATAAATCTTTTGAAGCCGGACAATTTCCAGATGTACTTAAAATTGCCAAAGTAAAACCAGTTTTCAAAAAAGGTGATAGAGAAAAAGTCGAAAACTACAGGCCTATATCGATTTTACCAGCCTTATCCAAAATTGTAGAAAAAGCTATGCTAGTAAGATTTAGTTCGTTTTTGGAGAAGCATAATGTAGTTAACCCTACACAAAATGGGTTCTGTAAAGGAAAATCCACAACATCAGCAATTTTTGAGTTTACAGATCATATATTGGAGGCTATTGACAATGATAATAACTGTACAGGCTTACTAATAGATCTAACCAAGGCATTTGACATGATTCATCATGAAATTCTGTTACAAAAGCTGTACTATTATGGGATAAGGGGAATAGTATGGGATTGGTTCCAATCATATTTAAAAAGTCGGAAACAAATGGTGGAAATCACAAATGTCGATGAGCGGAATGTCGTACGTAATCACTATTCAAAAATGAAAAAAATTAAATATGGCGTTCCCCAGGGATCCATACTAGGACCCGTTCTCTTTTTAATATTCATAAACGACTTCCAAAATTATTTAAATCCAACTCGAGTAACTATGTTTGCTGACGACACAAATGTTATAATAAAGGGAAATGAAAATGCAAAACACATAACCAGTAAAATTGAAACTTGGTTTGCTGAAAACAAATTTATTATTAATACAAACAAATCTTCAGCAATATCATTTCGTCACAAACAAAATAAAAATGTTGTCAAACCTGACATCAAGTTGTATGGTGCATGTGTTTCTTATAAGACAGAGGCAAATTTTCTGGGAGTATGGATAGATCAGCATTTAGACTGGGAAGCACACATAAAATATCTAGTAATAAAGTTAAATAAATTCTACTTCTCATTAAGAGTAATAAAAAATGAGTTGTATGCAAGTGACATGAGAACCTTATATTTTGCATATGCAGAAAGGCTAATGAGGTATGGCATTATGTTTTGGGGGGATAGTAAAGACAGTCACTTGGTTTTTAAAGTACAAAAAAGGATTGTTAGATGCCTAATGTCAGGAAAAAAATATGACTCCTGCAGGAACTTCTTTAAGGAATTGAAAATCTTCACTCTGCCCAGTCTGTATATATACTGTTTGCTATGTTATACAAAACAAAACCTTGAAAATTTTACCACAAATAATCAAATACATCATCATAACACCAGAGGTAAAACAGACTTAAAAACAATAACACATAGAACTACACTTTATTCCAAAGGAGTTAGATATTCAGCAGTCACTCTGTATAATAAACCACAGGCCAATCTGAAAAACATAAAATCCATGCGGTGTTTCAAACTATCGTTGAAAGAAATTTTATTAAGTGATTCATATTATGATATAAGTGAATTTCTAGATACACTGTAGCTGGCCATATAATTGTATATATTTGTGATGCATTTTAAATGCTGTGTAGTTGTAGAGCCATGCAACTATATATATTTATGAGTTCATGCTTAGATCTTATTAATTACACTTGATGCAACTTATTTTTTATTTTTATACTTATATTATTTGTATTGTTCTAAATATTTGTATTGACGTATCCAATGTCATTGTATTGACTTAACGGATGAATAAAACTACTACTACTATGACAATTTTTGTTAATGAAGATTTGTTCCCATACGCAAAGGTCTATGGGGTGATTAACATATTTTATTAGAGGTGTTTCCAAGTTGATGTCATGTCTAGTATTCAAAAAATGAAAAGCCACTGCTGATTTTTCTGTTTCACCATTTTTAATGTTTCTTAGATGTTCTTTAGTTCTGATGTTAATATTTCCTTTTGTTTTTTCTATATAAATTTTAGGGCAAGTTTCACTTTTGATCTCATAGATTCCTGGTTTTTCTTTGGTAGTGATTGAATTTTTGGGAGGGTCTTTTAACAAATTTCTGATATTAAACCTATTTTGAGGTGCAAGAGTTATGTTGTGTTTTGAGAAAATTTTTTGGAATTTGTTATAGGCTGATGGGTGGAAGGTGAATTTTTTAAAAGGTTTTTTCTCTTTTTCTCCTGTAGGTTCTAGGTTGGTGGTTTCTTTTATTTTCTTAGCTTTGTTGAGTCTGTTAACTGTTTTGTCTACTAAATTTGGGTTGAAACCGTTGGATATAGCTACTTTTTTTATGTGTAGGTATTCTTCTTGATAATCTTCTCTGTTTAGTGGAAAGTTGATCATCCGAAATATTAAACTCTTGAAAATGGCATGTTGGTGTTGTTTTGGGTTGAAACTGTTGTTCTTAATATAATTATCTCTGTGTGTCGGTTTCCTGTAAATACCAAAAGTGAGTTTGTTGTTCATTTTTTTGATCTTGATGTCCAAAAAGGGAAGCACACCATCCTCTTCTGTTTCCAATGTAAATTTTATAGTTGGATTTTGTATATTCAAAAGTCTAAGACCATCTTGTATGAGTTTTTTAGGTACTATTGCAAAAATGTCATCAACATAAGGATACCACACTTTGAAATAATTTGGAAAGGTTTTTGTGATACGTGTTTCAAAAGCACTCATAAATAAATCTGCCAAGAAGGGAGACAATGGGTTGCCCATAGCTAGGCCCGTTTTTTGTTTATAGATCTGTCCATTAAAGCTGAAAAAATTTTGATTGATACAAATTTCTGTAAGTTGTGAAAGTTCTTCTATTTCTTCAGATGTTATTTGTATTGATTCCAGCCATTTTTTTTTTTTTTTTTTTTTTTAAGAAGTGGAATAAGCTCATTGTTAGGTATACTTGGATATAACCTATATCCATATAACTTGGATATACTCTACAGATGCTTTAGTTTCCTTTGATGTCATTTCTTTATATCCAGCAGTTATATATATATAACTGCTTATATATAGCAGTTGGTGTGTGTTGGCTTCCTGTATATTGTGACTTTGTGGGTTCGTGAAATGAAAAGTCCAATTTCACCACTCAAAAATGTTCTTTATTTCCACCGACTTACAGTTAAACTCTTGCCAATTACACAGAATTACTTGCTGCACACAATTACAATTTACCAGTTCGTCCGTTACAATTTCACTTGTACTCGCGATTACATAAACTCCGATGCACATACCAGTTACGTACAGTCTTCCGTTGCACAATCTTCTCGTTCATTAACACGTCACTGACTAACTCTTACACCAAGAACTGCGACCGTCTCCTCGCTCACACTCACTAACCAACTGACTGACTGACACACTAACTGACCAACTAACTAACTGACTGCCTAGCTGCAGCCCTTTTTATAGGCATCTCGCCGTCTTCTCGACGTTTCCAGATGATGAACGATCCCGTAATTTCTGGAACACAGGTGGAAGAGAAACGGACCGCACAATTATGTTTCTTTCCCCAGCCGTCCCTGGCACCACTATAAGACAAACGAGGGGAGGGCGTAGCTAACACGGACCTCCCTCGTCTCCCGCTCTCAGCTGCTTTCATAGGGTGTTCCAACGCTCGTGTGACAATATTTTATGGCCCAAGGTGCTGTCTGGTGTCCTGTATACCATTAAATCCAGAAAGGGAAGAGAGCCATTGTTCTCAACTTCCATCGTGAATTTGATGCTAGAGTGAAGACTATTAAGGTGGTCTAAGAAAGCCTCCCAACTTTTTTACCCCATGGGGCCAGATAACAAAAATGTCATCAACATATCTAAAAAAGGCCTTATGTTTATTTTTAGCAATGCCCAGAGCTGTATGTTCAAAAGTTTCCATAAAGAAATTTGCAATGGCAGGTGAAAGTGATATGCACATGGCCACCCCATCAGACTGTTAAAAAAATTTACCACTGTAGGCAAATTATGTAGATATAAGAGTGTGTCTAAAGATTTGGGTGACACAGAAAACACAAGATGGGAGAACCCTAATCTAGATGGACTGTGCAGAAAACCCAGCATTGGAGAATCCCTATCCAGGTGTCAGCCCGTGCAGAAAGCTTTTAAACAATGCTAGTTCATCCTTCCAGTGAATCAGCCGGAATGACAGACTGCTATGCAGTGGTGTGACACAAGCCCCACCCACATGAAGAAATCTCTCTCTCTCTCTCTCTCTCTCTCTCTCTCTCTCTCTCTCTCTCTCTCTCTCTCTCTCTCTCTCTCTCTATATATATATATATATGCAGATGATATGGGCATTTTTCATTCAGTTCCTGAAAAAGGCTATGGAGCTTAGAATGGCAGAAAGCTCGAATTTAATTACTTTGACCAGCTGATCACCCGTGAAGCTTTAATCAGTAACGCTTGCCGTGAAAGCTTTGTCTTAAACCACTGTGTTTATTTATATTTGCACTAAGTGCAACTCAAATCTATTTAGACTATATATTAGAAAGGAAGAATAGGTATATGTATTTGTAATAGGGATGAGATTAGAGAGTTAAATAAGTTGTATATAATGGAAGTCAAATAAATTCATCCAATCATATTTTTTATTCATATACTGATTCTAATGATCTCTCATAATGTTTCTGAACAATTTCTGTATCTTAAATCTCTGGCTAGCTCCTTTCAGAAAACCATTTACATAATTCTCTTTCTTCCAAATTTCACCCAATCCGTTATTTTCTGAGTTCATTTGTATTAAATAAATCCACCCATTTTTTCTCAAATTGTTTTCCTGAAATTCTAAGCCTTAAACGTACTGCTGTCATCTAAATTTAATACTCTATAGCAATATTTAAGAGCTCTCTCCTTCCCACTTATCCCATTTCAGTTGAGCAAATTCCTTTACTGTTGCATTTGACAGACCTAACACTTCTTACATAAAATCCTCTGCATACATCCTGTGCATTAAATCCACAACTTCCCAACGAACATCTAGTCCCTATATTTTGTTCCATATAGCATTTTTACTTTGACTACCTCCTACATATATTTTTTCTAGCCAGTTACCATTTATCTCAGGCAAGCACTGTCAGCGCCCCTTCTCTTTTGCCAAAGCCAACTTCTGCTTTTCCCATTTTCCTCCCACAGCAGTATACAGTAGAAGCCTGAGATAATGCTGTGTTGGGGACATCCTTTACCCCGTGTTATAATCTTACAGCTGTATATAGAGATATAAACTAGAAGAGACAAAAAATCAGTTCCATGCAGTTGGAGGAGGGAAATATACATGTAATAATAAATTACAGTACAGTATTAAAACTCCCATATATAAGGTAAATATATTACAGTACTTTTAAAATTACTCACTGGTTATGCTGGGAGATGTGTTCCAGCCCGTAACCAATCTTGATTTATATTCCAGTGTACACTAACCAATTTTTCCGTGTTTTAAAACAATCAGTAAGTTTTACTTGACCCACTGATGCGCTACTTTTTTCTGTGCATAGTGTTTGAGTGTAGAAAGATGGAAGAGATGAATGCTGTTTGATTCATTTTGCATCACCATCCACAGAATCACATTGTTTAAATAAGTTAACGCTTTATTAACACTCAGAATGTTTTCTTCCGTCTCCACATCATTTTCACCACTGTCAGCTTGTTCTTCATTGTCATTCTTGTTGTGGACACCATTAAGCAAATTGTTGCGCCAGCTTCATATGTTCAGATAACGTACTTGTTAGAAAAATGGTACAGTCTTTGCAGAAAAATGTCCACATAATTTACCTGCTGAATTATTCATATAAATCTGTTTGTATTAATGCATGCATAATTTCAGATATTGTAAATAAATTTACTGAAGACTGTCTTCACCTGGAATGTTTAGAATGAATGTCATGCTTTTCTATATGCATCTTCTGTTTGTTTTAATGTTTTTCCATTTAAAACCTAGTTCTCTCACTATTCTGCTTAAGGATGACTTACTGCCCTGAATGGTAATGCTTTCTCATAAAATAATAAGTAATTAGCTATTGCAGGAACACCTTTCTTCTGAACATAGACATGTTGAATCCTAATAAAACTATAAATAGAAGTATTTATAAACAGTGGAGCTTCATCAATCAAAAAAACTTTTTTAAACCAATTCTCGAACTGTAAAAACTCTTAAAATTAGGACATGTTTCAAGGACTCCGTGTCCCCATCGTCAGCTGATGTTCTACTGGTTCTTCAGGTGACCGCCTTCCTCTCCTGGCGCTGTTCAATGAGTTGAATGACATCATCTACTATTGGAATTTCAAAGTTCATTGCTCTCTTTTTGTTCTTCAAAATGTGTATATTTTCCCAAACTGTATTTCCAAAGACATAAAACTTTTGGTACCAGCAAAAAAGTATTGGAAATTAGAATGTTTTCTTCCGTCTCCACATCATTTTCACCACTGTCAGCTTGTTCTTCATTGTCATTCTTGTTGTGGACACCATTAAGCAAATTGTTGCGCCAGCTTCATATGTTCAGATAACGTACTTGTTAGAAAAATGGTACAGTCTTTGCAGAAAAATGTCCACATAATTTACCTGCTGAATTATTTATATAAATCTGTTTGTATTAATGCATGCATAATTTCAGATATTGTAAATAAATTTACTGAAGACTGTCTTCACCTGGAATGTTTAGAATGAATGTCATGCTTTTCTATATGCATCTTCTGTTTGTTTTAATGTTTTTCCATTTAAAACCTAGTTCTCTCACTATTCTGCTTAAGGATGACTTACTGCCCTGAATGGTAATGCTTTCTCATAAAATAATAAGTAATTAGCTATTGCAGGAACACCTTTCTTCTGAACATAGACATGTTGAATCCTAATAAAACTATAAATAGAAGTATTTATAAACAGTGGAGCTTCATCAATCAAAAAAACTTTTTTAAACCAATTCTCGAACTGTAAAAACTCTTAAAATTAGGACATGTTTCAAGGACTCCGTGTCCCCATCGTCAGCTGATGTTCTACTGGTTCTTCAGGTGACCGCCTTCCTCTCCTGGCGCTGTTCAATGAGTTGAATGACATCATCTACTATTGGAATTTCAAAGTTCATTGCTCTCTTTTTGTTCTTCAAAATGTGTATATTTTCCCAAACTGTATTTCCAAAGACATAAAACTTTTGGTACCAGCAAAAAAGTATTGGAAATTAGAATGTTTTCTTCGGTCTCCACATCATTTTCACCACTGTCAGCTTGTTCTTCATTGTCATTCTTGTTGTGGACACCATTAAGCAAATTGTTGCGCCAGCTTCATATGTTCAGATAACGTACTTGTTAGAAAAATGGTACAGTCTTTGCAGAAAAATGTCCACATAATTTACCTGCTGAATTATTCATATAAATCTGTTTGTATTAATGCATGCATAATTTCAGATATTGTAAATAAATTTACTGAAGACTGTCTTCACCTGGAATGTTTAGAATGAATGTCATGCTTTTCTATATGCATCTTCTGTTTGTTTTAATGTTTTTCCATTTAAAACCTAGTTCTCTCACTATTCTGCTTAAGGATGACTTACTGCCCTGAATGGTAATGCTTTCTCATAAAATAATAAGTAATTAGCTATTGCAGGAACACCTTTCTTCTGAACATAGACATGTTGAATCCTAATAAAACTATAAATAGAAGTATTTATAAACAGTGGAGCTTCATCAATCAAAAAAACTTTTTTAAACCAATTCTCGAACTGTAAAAACTCTTAAAATTAGGACATGTTTCAAGGACTCCGTGTCCCCATCGTCAGCTGATGTTCTACTGGTTCTTCAGGTGACCGCCTTCCTCTCCTGGCGCTGTTCAATGAGTTGAATGACATCATCTACTATTGGAATTTCAAAGTTCATTGCTCTCTTTTTGTTCTTCAAAATGTGTATATTTTCCCAAACTGTATTTCCAAAGACATAAAACTTTTGGTACCAGCAAAAAAGTATTGGAAATTAGAATGTTTTCTTCCGTCTCCACATCATTTTCACCACTGTCAGCTTGTTCTTCATTGTCATTCTTGTTGTGGACACCATTAAGCAAATTGTTGCGCCAGCTTCATATGTTCAGATAACGTACTTGTTAGAAAAATGGTACAGTCTTTGCAGAAAAATGTCCACATAATTTACCTGCTGAATTATTCATATAAATCTGTTTGTATTAATGCATGCATAATTTCAGATATTGTAAATAAATTTACTGAAGACTGTCTTCACCTGGAATGTTTAGAATGAATGTCATGCTTTTCTATATGCATCTTCTGTTTGTTTTAATGTTTTTCCATTTAAAACCTAGTTCTCTCACTATTCTGCTTAAGGATGACTTACTGCCCTGAATGGTAATGCTTTCTCATAAAATAATAAGTAATTAGCTATTGCAGGAACACCTTTCTTCTGAACATAGACATGTTGAATCCTAATAAAACTATAAATAGAAGTATTTATAAACAGTAGAGCTTCATCAATCAAAATAACTTTTTTAAACCAATTCTCGAACTGTAAAAACTCTTAAAATTAGGACATGTTTCAAGGACTCCGTGTCCCCATCGTCAGCTGATGTTCTACTGGTTCTTCAGGTGACCGCCTTCCTCTCCTGGCGCTGTTCAATGAGTTGAATGACATCATCTACTATTGGAATTTCAAAGTTCATTGCTCTCTTTTTGTTCTTCAAAATGTGTATATTTTCCCAAACTGTATTTCCAAAGACATAAAACTTTTGGTACCAGCAAAAAAGTATTGGAAATTAACAGTTTGGGAAAATATACACATTTTGAAGAACAAAAAGAGAGCAATGAACTTTGAAATTCCAATAGTAGATGACGTCATTCAACTCATTGAACAGCGCCAGGAGAGGGAGGCGGTCACCTGAAGAACCAGTAGAACAGCAGCTGACGATGGGGACACGGAGTCCTTGAAACATGTCCTAATTTAAAAAGTAAGTGGAGCTTAAGTGTTTTTACAGTTCGAGAATTGGTTTAAAAAAGTTTTTTGAATGCTGAATCCTTTTAACGACACATTTGTCGAAGTCATCGAGGTTTATTACTCGTATTGGAACACTGTACTTTTTATCTGGAGTTCTCAAGATGTGCTCCGATTTATATTTTGGTTTGCATTCTTCAACAGTTCTTTTCACTGTTGTCATCTGATATACACTTCTAACTTTTCAAATCTTTTTGAAAAAAATCTTATGTAACCAACTCTTTGTTTTTAGCTTGTTTCTTCGTGTATGCTCATATATTGAAACGATTTCTTGACTCTGACTGTATAATGTTTTGGATCCTTATTTATAAAGTACACTGATGGCATAATTTATGCAATGATCAATTTGTGGGGGGGCGGGGGGGGGGATTGCAAGTACTGTGCCTCAGATGCAGAGGACATCACACCTTCCCCATTCCCTCCCCACCTGCAGGGCTTGATTTTATTCAGCAGTATTACACATATAAATTGGTGAAAGAGACAACAAATATGGGTTTGCCTATAGGAGCTACAGTTAAGGCCAGGGAACAGGGTGGTATGGTTACTTTTCTGGAATGCAGTGTCAGTATCAAGGAAAATGGGTGGTGATGAAAATTATACTGCAGAACCTTTTGTTTGCGGAATATTTTACTGCAACTTTCCAAATAAAAAACAAGTCTTCTGGATGACGAAGTGTATTGTAATTGTTTTTAATTACCAAATGATGAATAAATAAACATTAAACATTAAGTAAAATAATTAACAATATATTTTTTAATGCGAACATACTATTACCCGCATTAAATCTGAATCCACAGCATTTCAGGCTGCGCTATTTTGGGCCTCTACCATATGCAATTTAAATTCACTATAGTTCCTAGTATCCCCTTCCCTATAATTTCAGCTACTTCCTCCAATTGAAGATTTGTCTGCCACCAGGGGTGGTGATAATTTGAATGATACTTTGCCCATTCATATTCATAAAGGCAAACTCACCTATTATGTCTTCACCGCACTTATTTAAAATATCTAGAGTATTCACTTCATAAATTCAATGAACTTTTCACTTTCCTTTCCATGCTCTTGTCTCTGCTGTGTCTAATGTCTCTTGTTCTTGTTTCATTTCCAAATATCATCTCATTTAATTTTCATATTGTGACTTTGCGGGTTCGTGAAATTAAGTCCAATTGCACAAACTCAAAATGTGCTTTATTTCCACCAAATTACAGTTGGAACATTTGCCGATTACATAGAATTACGTAGCTCACACAACTCAATTCACCAGTTCGTCTGTCGTAGGTCCACTCTACACTCACAATGACGTACAACTCCTCTGATACATGTACACAGTCTTCCAGTCCGTTCACTAGCACGGCGCTCCTCACGGCTGCTCGCCAAGAACTGAACAGGCTCGTCCACTGCAGCCCTTATATAGGAAAATCGTTGTTTCTGTAAGGTTCGCGGCCCGGACAATTATCCCGATATTTCCAGACGTCAGGGGGGGGGGGGGGAAGAGACGGTATGGTGGCTTTCCAACCATCCCCTCAGTCAGTGCCACAGAGATAAATAGGTAGGCATGGCCTGAACAGTTCCTGTCCCCTACCCAGCTGCCAGTTGGTCCTGCCTTCCATTAATTGGGTGACAACTGCTCCCTCCTCAAAGCTGGTCGTCCCAAACAGCACCATCGTAGCGGGCCAGGCGATCCAGCTGTACCACCAACATCTTCCCTCGGGGAACCTTCTGGAGAGCAGTAGACCACGTCGTTAACCCTCTTCACCACCCGGTACGGTCCTTGCCATGGCTGCTGAAGCTTGGGGCAGCGTTCCTTGGTCCAGGTAGGGTGGTACAACCAGACCAGGTCACCTTGCTGGAACCCTTGGCTGTTGGCTTGCCTGTCGTATCGGGTTTTCATGCGGTCGCTCGCCTTCTGGATGTTCTGGCGAGCCATCTCGTGCATGTTGTGGAGGTGGTCCACCAGGTCCTCCACATACTCGGTTGCTGGCTGTTTCACTTCGGGAGGACTTCCAAAAACCAGGTCACAAGGGAGGCGTAACTCTCGGCCGAACATTAAGCTGGCTAGTGTCATCCCTGTAGTATCGTGTGTTGAGCGGTAGGCCAGCAGGAACAGCGGCACCTTAATGTCCCAGTCTCGCTGATGGCTGGCCACGACCTTCCTCGGATGTTCTTCTAAGGTCTTGATGTACCTTTCGACCATGCCATCCGACTGGGGATGTAGAGGTGTTGTGCGGGTCTTGTTAACCCCAAGTCTTTCTAGTGCCTCCCTCATCAGGTTGGACTCAAAATTGGTGTCCTGGTCACTGTGCAGCTACAAGGGCACCCCAAATCGGTAGAACACTTGCTCCACGAGGCAGTCTGTTATTGTCTTTGCCTGTTGGTTCGGGATGGCATACACCTCCGGCCACTTGGTGAATTAGTCCACGACTACCATCAGATACTTGTTGCCTCGGTTGGACACTGGGAACGGTCCAGCTATGTCAACGGCGATCCGTTCGAATGGCGCTCCGACGTTAAACTGCTGCATGCGACGTCCAGCTCCTAGTCTGGCGGCTGCGACTCGCCGCGAACACGTGACACTGACGGCACCATCTCTCAGCGTCTGCTCGGAGCCTCAGCTAGTAGTAGCGCTGTCGCAGTTTGTCAATCGTTCGGTGCGCTCACAGGTGTCCTCCTGAAGTACCGGTGTGCACTTCCTGCAAGACTTCCGGGACCCTACTCCGGGGAAGTACCAACTGATCTCTCTGCGCCTTCCCATCGGGTGATTCCCATAACCGGAACAGCACCCCCTCGCTGATCTTCAGCGAGCTCAGGCCTGCGCTATCCCAGCCGTTTGCAGGCACTGCCGTGACTACTCGGACTGCTGCGGCACGCTCCTTCTCTTCCACTCTTGTGCACTGGCCGCATTCTTCTGGACAGGGTCTTCGGGACATAGCGTCTGCGTTACCGTGGCTCTTCCCTCTATGATGTTCCGACGTGAAGTCGTACTCCTGCAGCCTCTGGACCCAACGTGCTGTCTGGCCTTCCAGGTTCTTAAAGCTCAAAAACCAGGTTAGGGCGGAATGGCCAGTCCTCAGGTGGAATGGCTGACCGTACAGGTACTTGTGGAAGTGCTCCAAGGTCTTTACTACCCCCAATACTTCTCGCCGGGTGACGGAGTAGTTCTTCTCTGCCTTGGATAGCGTCTTGCTGTAATAGGCTATCACCCGCTCATGGCCGTCCTGGATCTGCGATAGGACGCCTCCAATACAATGGTCGCTGGCGTCGGTGTCCACAATGAAGGCGCCGCCTGTTTGTGGAAATCCCTAAATTGGAGCACTGCACAATGTCTTCTTCAGGCGCTGGAAAGCGTCTTCGGCGTCCTCCGTTCACACATGAGGTCGGTGTTCTGTCAAGCGGGTGAGGGGCTTGGCGATGTTAGAGAACCCCTTATGAAGCGTCGGTAATAACTGCACAGCCCCAGGAAACTGCGCAACTCTTTCTTATCCTTTGGGTGAGACCAATCTCTCAGCCTGTGTCTTCTCCGGGTCTCTTCGCGTTCAGCTTCAAGTTGGTCGCCTGCAGTCTCTGTAGCACCTTACTCAGATTCTCGAGATGGTCTTCAAAAGTCTTACCGAAGATGATGATGTCCAGGTATAGCAGGCAGGCGTCGTAAGTCAGTCCTCTCATCACCGACTCCATGAGGCGTTGGAAGGTAGCTGGTGCGTTGCAGAGGCCAAAGGGCATAACTGTGAACTGCCAGAGCCTTTGGCCTGTCGAGATACAGTCTTCTCCTTGTCTCTCGGGTCTAGAGCTACCTGCCAGTAGCCCGACTTCAGGTCCAGGGTCGAGAACCACTGTGCACCAGCTAGTGTGTCCAGGATGTCGTCAATCCGGGGTAAGGGAAAACAGCCCATCCGGGTGACAGCGTTCAACTTTCTGTAGTCTACGCAGAAGCGCAGCTCGCCGTTCTTCTTCGTCACCAAGACTACAGGGGAACACCAAGGGCTGTCAGACTCTTCAATCACTCCCCTGGATCTCATGTCCTCCAGCATGTCTCGTACCGCCCTTTGCTCCGCCAGCGGAACGCGTGTAGGTGGTTGCCGAATAGGACGGGCGTCCCCGGTGTCGATGCGGTGAAGCACTTTGTCCGTGCGGCCTTAGTCACTGCTACCTTGGCTGAAGACGCGCTGGTATCGTCTCAGTAGTTGTCAAACTTTCTCCAGCTGCTCTGAGGTCAGGTGGTCTGCCGCCCTGTTCAGTAGGCCTTCTAGCCGGGACCCCAGGTGTTGCGTCGGTACCAGCTCCTGTGTCTTGTCGATTGCTTTTACGCTTACTACGGGCTCGCACGTTTCCAACTCCGTCCCGGCCTGGACCTCGTGATTGGTATCCGTTGGATTTAGCAGTCTCGCCGGCACCTCTCGGCACCGCAGCAATGCCCTGGCTACACATAGTCCGTGTACAGGCGTCTTCTCGTCCAGCATCATGTTCTTGGTTCTCTGGCCTTCCAGTCGCGCCGTCACCACCACCTCACTCCTCGCGCTGACAACCACGTCTCCGTTCAAGACGACCCTGCAGATTCCAAGTCGCTCTTCGGGTTGAAGGAGTATAACCTCTTCTCCGTTGAGCCGCAGGACCTTTCTGCCGACGTCGACCGTCGCTTCGTGGCTCCTGAGGGCATCCAGTCCCAGAATCATCTCTTCAGCCACCTTCGCGACGAACACCCACAGTCGCACGGCACTCCATCCCAAGATCAGCTTCAGCAGAGCCTCCTCCACAGGCAAGATGTCGCCCGATGCCTCATCAGCTGGTATGGTCGGCTCGGCTTCCTGGATGGCAAACCCTTGGCTATGTTGGGTCTGATGATGGTCACGGCTGCCCCGGTGTCCACCAGCACGAGGCACGGCTTCCCTCTCACCCAACCGTCCGCGATGAGGCTGTCATCCATCCGCCGGCTGACGGCGCGTAGTATCACTCGAGGAGATGCTGTGGACGGCGCCGACGTGCTCCTCGCCACGCTGGGCCTTACTCGTTCTTCCGGCTGCTCTTCCTGGTGTGGGTATTCTCTCTCCAGGTGTCCCGGCTGTCCACATCCCCAACACAGGCCACTAGGTCTTCGCAGGCGTCCCTCGGCTGGTCTTCCGTCTCCGGTGTAGCGCAAACTCCTCGTCCTCGACGTCGGGGTAGCCGTCGCCTTGGCCGCCTGCATCCTCAATGCTGCCGTCAGCGCCTCGTGGATGGTTGTGTAGTCTCCGAGCATTAGGCGCTGACGTATCTCGGTGTCTCCTACCCCGTCGACAAAGGCGTAGGCGGCTTACTGGGATACGAACTCCGGTGGAAGGTCAACCAAGGTCTTGCTAGCCAGCTGCTCAATCGCCAGGGTGAACTCCTGCAGCGTCTCCCCTGGCTGTTGTGACCTTGTCTTCAGCTGACTGCGGTAGGCTGCGGCTAGGCGGTGGTTCCCGTCAGGGCTTCCCAGATATCCTTGGGAGCTACCGCTATCTGGACCGCGTTTAGGACTTCTGCGGCCCGTCCCTGGAGGCTGGCTATTAGCTGTGCGGCCTCTTCCTCCGGTGACCACTTGTTATGCCTGGCCACCGTGTCGAACTGGCGGCGGAAGACCTCGAACGTTGACGCACCGTAATATTTCGGAGGTTTTACGCGCGCTGATGTTGTGTCGCGTCCCGGCGCGTCGACCTTCAAATCCTTCAACCTCCTGCCGACGGTGCCGTCCACCATGGCGTTCAGGGACTTGACGCTGCTGTCGGCCTTTCCTTCCAGGTTGTTTACGCGGTTTGCAAGGTCTTCTACATCTTCCACCATGGCGTTCAGGGACTTAGCGTTACTGTCGGCCCTTTCCTCTAGGTCATTGGAGTGGTTCGCCAGGTCCTCGACGCGCTCGTCCACTTGGCCCATCCACTTGCCCAGCTCCGTCACGTCATCCCTCACGCCGGCCAACTGTTCTTCAAATTTGGCGGCGAGAGCCTCGTTCGCCACCTTCATTTCCGTGGTCAGTTCGGCCATCTTTGCGGTCATTGCTGTCGCCAAATTGTTTGCAGTTTGCGTCTTCGCAGCGGGGTTGTCATTCGCCGTCTTTATTTCCCTCAGCTCGGCGGTGAGGTTGTCGTTTGCCGTCTTCATTTGTTTCAGTTCCGCGGCCAGGTTATTATTTGCCGTCTCCAACTTTTCTAAAATCTGTGCCAATGCAGCCTCCATGGCTGTAATATCCCACTTCTGACACCAGTTGTGACTTTGCGGGTTCGTGAAATTAAAAGTCCAATTGCAGAAACTCAAAATGTTCTTTATTTCCACCGAATTACAGTTGGAACACTGGCCAATTACATAGAATTACGTAGCACACACAATTACAATTCACCAGTTTTTCTGTCATAGGTTCACTCTACATTCACCATTATATACAACTCCTCTGATACATGTAGAGTCTTCCAGTCCGTTCACTAGCACGGCGCTCCTCACGGCTGCTCACCAAGAACTGAAGGGCTCGTCCACTGCAGCCCTTATATAGGAAAATCGCTGTTTCTGGAAGGTTCGCGGCCTGAACAATTATCCCAATATTTCCAGACGTCAGGGGGAGGGGAAAGAGACGGTACGGTGGCTTTCTAACCATCCCCTCAGTCAGTGCCACAGAGATAAATGGGTAGGCGTGACCTGAACAGTTCCTATCCCCTACCCAGCTGCCAGTTGGTCCTGCCCTCCGTTAATTGGGTGACAGTATATTCCTCACCTATTATGTTAAAATCCCCATTATCATCACTTCTGTATTCCCGTAGTTCTCAGTTAATTTCTCAATGTCCCTTTCTAAAATCTTCATCTAGTCATAATGAATAAGTCTTCACCTAGTCATAATAATGGTTATGATAATGTAGGGAGACTGGTGTGTTGTACTCAACACCTAAACATAAATTGGAATTTTCATCATTCTGTTTGTTTTCAACTATAACCCACAAAATATCTTTAGCTGTAAACTGCATACCTTTTATTGCTTTCCTTATAAAACTTCTTGTAACAAAACCCATACCTTCGACACTCTCCCCTTTGATACCTTTTCTCCTTTCTTTCCAATATATGTTTAATCCTTTATCTCTACATTTTCTTGCTATAACCAAGTTTCTGCTACTGCCAGAAAAATTAACCCTATTTAGCAGTCATTTCAACCTTCCCAAAAACATTTTATTTTTAAACCCTCACAGTACTATAACCCTGCCACCTCATTTTCTCCATTCCTGTTGCAAGCCATTTCTATTTCTAAACCTCTCGTAAATTCTTTTGCTCTCCTGTACAAATCCTCCTTTATCAAAATCAGTAAGCTGCCATTTGGTTTTGATACAATACTTTCAGCCCCTTCTTCTCACTTTTTTACCTACTCTCCATCATCTGCCAAGCCACATACTAATTGTATTCCCTTCCTTCTTAGAGATAAAACTTTCTTTCTACCTGTTTGTCTCATGTTATTCAATCCTGTTATATGCAGTCATCTTCCTGTCTCTTTTTTGAATAATCCCTTTTTTAACATTCTCTGATGTGTATTTCAACTGTCTTTCCTCTCCACTTGGTCTCTGATTGTCCTTTAGACATCCACTTCCCGCCAGTATATCTTTAGTTTGTCTCATAATCGGTAAGTTAGGCTGAATCATATCCTGTTGTCCCTTATTCCACTTTCTTGCACAGCTATCATGTCAGTCCAGAGTTGTAAATTCTGAATGAAGGCTTTCCGCGTGCATTCTTGCCATCTTCATTTATTCAATTAATTTCTGCTTCAAAGCACATTGTTCCACCTATAAATCGCTATTTATGAAAATGTTTGTTCCTTTTAATTGCTATGTCCTCTTTAATGCTTTGTAAACAAACTGGACAGAAGTAAATCACACCACTATCGTTATTGCTCTTTTTAATCTTCTCACTCCGAAGGTTTCAGCAATCTCCCATCTCTGTAGCATAATTCCAAATTTTCCCAAGAATCTCTCTAACCTCTCATATGGCCATACCCCCCTTCTTTCTTTCACTCGTGCAGTGACTAAATTGAACTTATGATACCTCTCTTCCAGAAACTTTACTCTTCTTTTAACATGCTACAGCTCTGTTCTTATGTCTTGTACATCCTTTCTTACTTTTTCCTTAATTTCCATTAGTTCTTTTTCCACCCTAATGAGTTTGCTATTCTCTCCTCCATATCCTTCTCTCTAGCCAGGATTACCTCCATGACAGCTTAATTCCTGTTTGGTCCTGGGTTGCTTTCAACTCCAATAATTACCATTAGAAAACGTATTGCTCATAATAAAGATGTTTGCCATCTTTTCTACACCTTGACTGATTTTAAACATATTTCCATTTTAATGTATTAAAAGTTCAAGTTCTTCCTTTATATACTTAAATGCTTACTCCCTTTTTCCTTTCACTTCAGGAGCTGACTATGTATATATCCTCTCTTCAAGTACTAACTTAATACTCCTCAGTGTCTATAGGTGCTCTAAGTGACTATAGATGTAAAGATCACATTTCAGCAATAACATTACTTCCTGATATGTGTATTAGGCACTGCAGAAATACAGTGTACTTCACTCTCAGTATTGGTGTATCCTAAGAGAATCTGCACACTCAAAGGTATACACATGACATTCTGTAAACATGGCCATTCCTGTATGCCTGCAGACTGCCTTTTCAGCACAGTGGAGAAGTCTTCAAAACCAATCTGCAATGCTAATTTCTGAACAATATCACATTTATCAGCAAAGGGAAAACTTTTAAATTTTAGGAATAGGCTGGACCTCTGCCATGATATTGAAAGAAAGCCGTGTTTACAAGAGACATGTAGCAGATAATATTGATAAATTCAAGAGAAGAGAACCTCCATTAGTTTTAAAATGGAGACCTCGCACAGACTAGATGATGTATCAGAACATTATTATGTTTCCTTGCTAAAATATACCTGACCTAAATGAGTTGAATTTAATGCACACTACAAAATCACTTTAAAAAAAAAAAAGAAGAAACCCAACTCATTCTTGTGAAACAACCCTTGAATGATACCTGAAAGGAGGATGAAACCCCGAATTTTGTATTGGATTTGTGCAAGAGGATGATGTAATAATGTAGAAAATATGAGAGTGAAATGTGTGATTGCTTTGAGGAGGGACCTGAAAATCAAATGCTCTGAAAAGGAGTAAGTAGCATAATATCAAAGATTTTAAAATTTCTATTGATATGTAATGACAGTATGTGAAACCACTTTTCATGGTAATATTCTTTGGCTCTCCCTTTTTTTATTATTATTATTATTTACATCCTCCAACATTAAGTCATATCGGACGATGAAGTGAATGGGTGAAATGATGCTCAAATGAGCCCAGGGTCCATATAGCTTAGTTACCCAACATTCGTCTTTCAGGATAAGGGAAAATCCCGGAAACAACCTTATCCAGGTAACTCACGCTGACCGAGATTCGTATTCAGGACCTCTTGAACGTGAGGCAGACATGCTACCATCTACGCTACCGAGGCGGGCATCCTTTGGCTCAGAGTTGTAAAACAGATAATTTGTTATTGTTTTGTTGAATTAATATCTAAACATTTCTGTGAATTATTAATATCGACTGGTACTTAGATAATATTTGAAAATAGGCCATAGTGGAACTTTGCAAATTGTATACGAAAACATTAATTTTGACCTGTTGTTATGAGGTGTGAAAGGAACTTGTGAATTATTAATGAATTTATTGAATTGCTTAATAAAAGTTTTTCAAAACTTGAAGCAAATATGCATAATTGAAGAGGTAACAGTTTTGGTGCATGCAACAGTCATGCTGCATTCAGTGTCAAGATTTCTCAAAGAAACAGTATGTAACTGTTAGAAACAAATGATTAATTATGACTGTATTGTTTAAACAATTGATTTAACATCCTCCTGAATTATTGATTTTGTCTTGTTAATTATTTGGCTAAATATGAAAGTTTAAGAATAGATTCTTGGTTTGAGCCTCTTAGGTTACCAATCAGATAATATTTATAAAGTTGCTCAAACTTATAACTATTACACTTTCAAGTATAAATATTATAGCATTTGTTAACCTTAGAAGCTCGAATCATTAATCATCACCTTGAAAGCTGCAAATCTTACAATAGTTTCTTGCATTATTTCTGTGTAAATGTGTTTCAGAACAATTTACTCTTTGGCCGGTGCAAAATGAAGTGAATCCAAAACTTTTCATAACTTAATAGGTAACATTCTCTTTCAAAAGAGTAGGATTTTTCCCATCTACTGTTTTTTTCTACATTCACACCTCTTAATAAATACCTTTACTTAAATTATAATTCTTATAAAACTTTTATTCAGTATTAGTTTTTGGCTTCTCCTGTAAAATTGTATCTGTGGACTTTAACAGATTTTGAGAAGCTGCTCTCTCTCTCTCTCTCTCTCTCTCTCTCTCTCTCTCTCTCTCTCTCTCTCTCTCTCTCTCTCTCTCTCTCTCTCTCTGTCTCTCACTTGCACAGACGGAAAGAAAAGATAAATAATCATAGCCAAGTATGCATGCGCATGTGTGTACGTGTGTGTTTTTTGTTCCCCATAAATACCTTGCCTTTGACTGCAATTGTTTTATCGGCGACCATTCTCCTTTGGAACATGTCGCGATGGTGTTCTCATAGATGTTGGGTTGGTAGTACTTTGTATTTCTTTTATTAATTATTATTATTTTATTATTATTATTTAAATCATTAGATCACTCGCACATTCGCACTCTCATTCATACTTTCAGGCTCTGGGGAAGATGGGTAATCATATTGGTTGGAGAAAAATCACCACCCCAGCCGGAAATTGAACCCAGGACCCCTTGCACTATTTTAAATTTATTGTGTAAAAAAAAAAAAAAAGTTAACTAAATACAATCAAATAAAGAAACAGTAAATTCTGAATTTATTGTTAAATTCAATGAACGTAATATATTAATGAACCTAAATTTTCTATTGTGTTAGAGCTGAACTAAATTATTTATTATTAGGTTTAGTCCAACCTTCTTTTACCTATTCAGTTATTTTTGTTCTTCAAAAGATTGCCTTTTACAATTAGCAACCATAACACATTGCAACAGCTAATAGTTGCTTGAACAATTTTTGTCATTGTGTCTTGATGGCATTTCTGTACATTGTGCTGTAATCTTCTGATGATTCTTCAGTGTAGGTGGTTTCATGTAATGCACAGCATTTTTCAATATCTTCCAAAGGTATAATGATTAAATCTAGTGAATGTGTAGCAGTCTTCATCCTAAATGATGTCCCTGCAAATTACAGGAAAGGAAAGACCACATGTCTTAGTGGTAGTATAGCAGAAGAGCTCACTGTTTCTAAAGTTCATGTATAGCTGGCAAATTTGATGTGATTAGCCTTTCCAGATACATGGTACAGAAGCGTGCAAATGTATTCCGATGCATGCAAGACTGACCTATTGGAGGGAGATGGGTTTCTTATCAATTAGTTGCGCCAGGACGGTTTTCTCATCGCGCGCGCACACACACACACACACACACACACACACACACACACACACACACACACACACACACGCACGCACACGCACACTCAACCTCAACCATTTTAATCTCCCTTTCTTTTTAAATGCATTTCCAGTACTCAAAGTAGTAGTTTTATCTGGAAATAAATACTTCTACCTTTCATATATTAGCAATCATTGATATATTAAACTGCATGGTATTTAAAATTCAGTATCTTGTTATGAAAATAAATACCTTAATTATTTCCTTTGTTACAGTTCTCAAGAACAGCTTATATGAATTTACTACTAAATTAATGTAGCCACCAAAGTAAAAAACTGATAGTGACAGTTCAAATACAAAATCATGTTAGGATCACCAGCATGTCGGAGGTTTCACGGAGGAGTTCTTTAAATGTCAGTAAAACTGATATGATGCATATCACTTTTAGCCACATGCAGAAAGCATTGAACCGGGCTTGAACTCGCAATCTTGGGATCAGAATGCCAGCACCTTGCTTAAATGTTTAATTCTATTATAGCTGCATATTAGATTAGCATTATACTCTTACTTGATCTTTCAGGTTTCCTTTGGTATTACATATTTATTATCATTATTATTATTATTATTATTATTATTATTATTATTATTATTATTATTATTATTATTATTATTATTATTATTATTATTATTGCTGGGTAGACTGCTTAAAGGCAGGATTGTTACTATATGTGTCTCCTGCCTCCCTGGTTGGAGGAGGGGAACGTTTTCAGTGTTGATTAGCAGGTAAACCTGACCTTTCCTCTCACCAGGCTAAACTAATCGAGCATAGACTTTTGTTCCGCTTGCCTCTCCAGTCCCCTTGTTTATCGGAAAACTTTTACACTGTGATGCACTAGGGGCCATACCTTCAATGAAGAAGAGGTCCTATTAAACCTCTAGATGACTCCACACTAAACATCCATCTTCAGTAAGTTTGCTGCCTTGTTGACAGAAATTTGTGTATTTTGTGGTGTTCATTAAACAAAATTATGTTTCACTGTTCTTTTATGTTTGAAATTGAGCTGTTGCAATATCATCAACTTAAATTTGATGAGTATCAACTTATATCATCAACTTAAATTTTCCACATGGTGGTTTTCAGAATACATAGTGCAAATTGCATTGCTAACCATCTTAAGAGTACATTGTGTGACTCACCTGAAGAGACATTGAAAACTTCCTAAGACCACAACCGAGAAAGCAAGATCAGTAGCAGAATAAATTCTGTATCTTCGCATGTGAACATCACAAGTGGTACTATACACCTAAAATTTATCACCAAGCTGTATAATTGTCAATCATTGGTGTTTGTATTGCAAATGCACACCTCCTTGCACATTGAACTTGAGCAATGTTTTTAACTTGACTCACTACTATAAAATGAGCTTCTATTTTGATTCATATACCACATTAGTCATAACATGTGGATACTGATACCTTGTGAGAAAATACTATGCTACGTATTCCACAGATAATTTAAGACAACTCCTAAAACAAAACACAGGTATCATCTAATAAATTGTATACTTTTCTTTTCTAATTAGTAATCTTGTTGATTCTCTGTACTTGTAGTTTTGACAGGTGGATAAGGCCAAACTTGGGAATAGGAGGCAGGTGTTCCAGTTCTGCCAGGGGCATCTTGCTTAACTGACGTTGTTTTTAGCCCTCTTAACTGGCAAATACCAGTGAGATACCTAAACTTAGGCCTGGAATGTTTCCTTTCCAAATGTAATTTCTCAATTAAGTTTTCATATCTTCTAGGATCTCTGTACATTGCATTGGTACCATCCGTAGTAAAAATAGCCATTAAATGTAATTAGAAAAGTGCATTATGCTTACTTGGTTGACAAATTGGTTCCAGTTCCTAGACATAGGCAAAATATCACTAATAGGGGATCTGCAGTTTGTAATTCATCTAAAAATGTAAAACCATTAAAAAAGTTTAAAATATAAGATAAAGTGAAGTTAGGAGCTGTGGTATTTTGCTGAAAATACTACTGATAAAAGGTTAAATAACACTAGGTTACAAATGAAAACTTTTCTTCAGTATGATTAAAAGCAGGAAAATTTTACTAATTTTGCTGAACAGTATTATAAAATGCATTCCATTTTTCTGTAGCACATCTTATTTGGCAATAGGACGATGTTCAATGAAAATATAATTGTAAAATTTAAAAAATACTACACTCATGTATAAATTTTAAAGAAAATAAGGAAGAAGAATAACAGAACACTGCCTGAATTTGAGTGTGTTATCTTGTGTGTTGCGATAGTTCAGTTCCATGAGGAATAGGCTGTTTAGCTAAGTTCAAAATTGGATTTTAGTTAATTGATGGAAATTGATAATTTCCTCATACTAGCCGTATATAGGCTAAGCTTTTTGATAAATTGAGTCAACATGAAAAATTCAATGCCAGGGCTGGGATTTGAACCACGGATCTCCTGGTTTCCGTCCAGTCGCTCTAACACATTGAGCTACCATGGCCAACGTGCCGTCCTGACATTAAATTCTCCATTTGACTCGTATATTTTCCCGGTAAACCACTAGGGGCTCTCACATTCGAGATACACCATTTGTGGCGACTTACTATCGTAAGTACTTGAGTCCCAGGCTTCATCATTTAACTCTTGTTATTTTAGTTAATTGATGGAAATTAATAATTTCCATGGTTCAAATCCCGGCCATGGCATTGAATTTTTCATTTTGACTCAATCTATCAGAAACCTTAGCCTACATACTGCTAGTATGAAAAAATTATTGATTTCGATCAATTAACCAAAATAATAAGAGTTAAATGATGAAGCCTGGCACTCAAGTACTTATGATAGTAAGTCGCCACAAATGGTGTATCTCGAATGCGAGAGCCCCTAGTGGTTTACCGGAGAAATATATGAGTCAAATGGAGAATTTAATGTCAGGACGGCACGTTGGCCATGGTAGCTCAATGGGTTAGAGCAACTGGATGGAAACCAGGAGATCCATGGTTCAAATCCCATCCATGGCATTCAATTTTTCATGTTGACTCAATCTATCAAAATTGGATGTTTAATTTCTGCCTTTGCTGTTGTAGTTAACAACTTTGCATATGCAAAAGTAACAATCAACATGCTGATTTTATTCTCTCCACATAATTGGTTTGGCAGACACATTGGCTTTTCTATTTTCTAATAACAATCCCTCAGCACAACTATTATATGCAATATGAGGTGTAAACAATTTATCCTGATAACCAACTTTCTTTTTGAAATATAAGTAATACACTTTCTTTATTTGTGAGTATGTATGAAGCGGTCGTTGAAGCCAGAACAATGTATGCAGTGGAGATATGGGGCACATCAGAGATAAGAACACAATTAGACCAGATGTATGGATTGTTTTGCAAAGAACTGCTAGGGCTGCCAAAATCGGCACCAAGAGAGATGGCATTACTAGAGCTAGGTAATACAAAAAGGAGGGGAATAATAGAGAGAATATTGAAATTCTGATATAAGTGTATTAAAGGGCAGAATGGGGAATTATTGAATCTGTGCATGAAGCAACAGAAAAGCATTAAAAATACAAATAGTTGGTGGTCGGAATTGGAAAGAATATTAAAGATAAGCATAGGAGATCTATGGAGAGCAGAGGAGACAAATTATAGCGGTTTTTGGAAGGAAGTGAGAACTAGACTACAAGACATATATAGGCAAGAGATATGGGAAAGTATAGAAGAAAAGAAATCTTTGAAATTTGATAAGCAATGGGGTAGGGAAAAATATGTAGATCAATGTGGCAAAACAGGAAAACAAGGCTTAGGATGGATGAGAGTAGGTATATTATACTTAAAAGGGTTGAGGAGTAATGAGGTAGGAATATGTGAATTTTGTGGAGATGAAGAAAGCAATGTTCATTACCTAATAGAACGTAAGGAGCTAACAAATTACAGGAGAAAAAATATGGGATAAGGAATGGGTCAGTGTAAGTAAAGAGATATTGGCGGTACCCATGCTAATGGGGATGGGAGAAAAGAAACATAGATGTATAGGATATTTCTTATATAGGATAAGAGAAGAGTGGATTAGGATAAAAGAAGGAAAGGTCAAGAAAAATGGCATCAAGCTGCTCAGGAAAACCAAAGGCTTATAGCCAGGGGACCTTAGTCAGCAAGTATATCTTAAGGTCAGCAATTTCATGTATTTGTACAGGAGGTATAATACAGCACAGGGGCGGCTTCTGAGGTAGTGCCGCTGTGCCATGGCACCATCCGTATGAAAGCGAAAGAAAGAGAAGTGTATAAGAATTGCGCAAAAGGAATTGTTGATGAGTAGTTGCTTCCTCGTTTGAATAGGCGCGTTGAACGCCAGCGCTCTCTCTTGGTTGTTTTCCGTAGCTTGGTGCCGATTCAGGAACGGCACCGTCTACGCTCATAAACGCCTGTGTTAGGGCTAGGGGCTAAGATGTCTGCTTATACACGGCTCTTATGGAAGAAAGTCAGAGAAGGTAGTGCCGGGATTTCTCTGGCGCATAACTTACGCTTTGCCCGTTAGAGTGCAGTAAAACACGGGACTTCAGAGAACCACGATCCTGCCACCTAGCGAAAGACAATGGTAAGAATACATTTCGCGCTATACCTTCCTTTAATGCAGTGTCACCATCCTACTGCAGTTAATTCTGAGGAACTTCAAAACGCAAATTAATGCTTAATGAAATCACTTGTAGAAACACAACACATAGATATCCTTATAAATAAAATTAATTGGGTTTCAATGTGAATATAGTATTAGATTTTAAAATTTAGAGACAGTATTTCAACATGTGCATATTTCACAGCAGCAGTTTTGTTGGTAGAACATAAAACCCGCGCGTCCAGCATGTGTTGGACACATGTTTTCAAAGCAATGGTAGAGTAGTTCTGTATGTGCTCCTGTAATGCTGTAGTTCATCGTGAGTAAGGATTTTTAAAACAGTGTTCAGTGTTTTTTCTTTAAGTTAAAATTCACAGTAAAGTTACGAACATGAACAAGGTGAGTGAATTACTGAAAACTTCATTTAGTAATAGGACTCTAAGTGAAAAAATTCAGATAAAACAATAGGTAGGCCACTGAATCTGCAGCAGCAAACAAAAAATCGATGCCGTAAGTTTAATCCGGATATTTATCAAAAGAACAAATGGATTTGCGGCTGTGATGAAAACAATGCAGTTTTTTGTTTTCCTTGTGTGTTATTTGGGGGAGATGTCCATTTGTGTAAGACTGGACTGAATATTCAGGACAAATTAGATTCGCAGTGTAGGCAGTTAACAGCCATAACAAACAAGTAGACAAGAACAGATATATATTGAACGTAATTATAAACTGTATTCGGTTCTGTGGTGCTTTGGAGCTGGCTCTTAGGGGTACGACGAATCTGACGCCTCTCAAAATAAGGGTTTTTTTCGTGAGCTCATTCAGTTTAGTGCGGAGTTGGATAAAGAACTTCAAGTGCATCTCAGTCAGTCATCAGTATTCAAAGGCATTTTTAGGACTGTTCAAAACGAACACCTGCAGTGCATGTTGGAAGTGTATCACGAGGAAGTTCGCAAACAAATAAAGCGTGCGGATTATGTTGCAATTATCGCGGATGAAGCCACTGATGTGTCTTGCAAATTTCAGTTGGTTATTGTTTTGCGATACATTGTTTATGGAACACCCATTGAAAGATTTTGGAATTTTGTTAATCCAGAAGGTCAGAATGCTCAGTCTATCTCGGAGTGTATTCTGAAAGAAATCGAACCCTTAATTGGAGATGACCGAGCAAAACTAATAGCTGAGAGTTACGATGGTGCAAACGTTATGAGTGGCCAGTCAAACGGAGTACAGAGATTAATAAAAGACAAATACCCAAATGCGCACAACATTCATTGCTATGCGCACCAGTTAAACCTTATAATGTCTACTGCAGCCTCAGTTAATCGCAAAGCCCGCATCTTCTTTGCACATCTTTCAGGCATTTCTTCTTTCTTTTCAAATTCGCCACAAAGATCGAAAGTGTTGCATAGCATAATTCAGAAAAGCTTACCCCGTGTGTCTCTCACAAGATGGAAGTACCATTCGCGAGTAGTAAAGGATATTTATGAAAACAGGAAGGAGCTTATTACTGTCATGGAAACAATTGAAACGAGTGAGAACATAAAATTACCCTCTACTATTGAAAAAGCTGGTTCATACAAACAAAGACTGCAAGATAGAGACTTCATTTCCTGGCTATCGTTTTTCTATGAGATAATGCCTCATGTGGACATACTTTTTAATCAATTTCAAAAGAAGACAACTGAGCCAACCAAAGTAAAACAAGACATTCATAACTTTGAAACAATAATGCAAAACATCAGAGATGACATTGACTCCATCAGTCAGGTTAGTTTTGAAAATGACGAAACAATGCCTTACAAGAGAGCAAGGGTTGATGATAATAACAAAAAGCAAAATGCTTTGGAGGTGTGTGATGCCATATTTTGTGAAATAAAATCACGTTTTCAGTTCACTGGGCACCTAATTGCAACCAACTTATTTGATGTAAGCCAGTTTGACAATTATGTAACACATTTTGCAGACAAATATCTTGAAATTACGGACACATATACATTTCTGGAGAAAAGAAGGTTGAAGGGAGAGCTTCAAGTGTTCTATGCTAGGCCTGAGTTGAGAGCAGTTTCCGGTGCGGTTCCGTTTCCTTTGCTGATACTAGAGGATGAACTCTGTGCTACTTTTGAAGAGACTGTTAAAGTTTTGAAACTGTTAATCACTATGCCTATCTCGACATCAGAAGCTGGGCGGTGCTTTTCAATACTTAAGAGGATTAAAACTTTTCTACGAAACACAATGAAAGTAGAGCGATTGAGTGCCTTAGGAATGCTGTCCTGTGAAAAGCTGTTCGTGTGCAAAATGGACAATTTCAATTCAAAGGTGATAGATTTATTTGCCAACAAGAAGGAGCGACGAATGGATTTTCAATACCGTTCCTACTAATTCATTTGAAGCTGTCTTCATAAAGTCATGGAGTTGCTGCTTTCGGTGAGTACAATGCTTTTAATTTTTAAAAGTTAGTAATTTCATTAAACCATTTTTAAAAATTCAGATTACTCAATTTGCAGTGAAGAATTGCGTCTTGTGTGTGCGTGCGTGCGTGTTTGCTCGCTCGTATGTGTTTGTGAGTGTGAGACAAAAATTTCTCGAGTTTGTTTCGTTTGATTTCAGTGCGAGGAAATTTATGGCTAAAGCAATAACAATAACTGTCTCTTTATCACGAAATCGTACACAAACGCTTCGTATCACATTCTCCATGAACTGTATTATCAAACTGTTACTGTACTCGTTACACCTATGCGTAACAAGAGTACGAATGTAATAAATAGCTATTTCCGTTTCCCTGTACGCTCTGTATGGTACAGTATATTATAAAATGGTTTGGATTATTGATAAGATTACCTAAATCGTTCGTAATTGGTGCACATATTTATATTTTAACAACCCTTATTTATTTATGGCACCATCAATAAAATACCTCACCGGCCGCCCCTGATACAGCATGTTCTATGTTAAATTTTATTGTACTGAATTTGTAATGGATACTGTACAAATAAATATCATATATCATTGTTTGTGAGTCTATTTTACATACCTTCCTGTCAAACTCGTAATATCCACAAAGGTGAAAAGCTTCCAAGGACTTAGTAGACACTTGTCTCCTGGTAATCCTGATGTAGAAATAATATTCATTGTTTTACTCTAACACTACACATATAGAAAAAGAATGAATACAAGTTTCAGCTCAACCAAAGTCGAGATCTATGTTAGCAGTAAATGTAAACAAATATCTTTAAGAAGACATATCTTACTCATAGAACAAAACTGAACATTACGAAAAAGCTGAATGTACACATTGTAAAAAACAGATGTGAAATATAAAAATGCACTTCATTTTTTAAAATAAGTGCACATATTTCCATTTTCTTTGATACCACAGAATCACTATTGATCAAATTATTTTGCAAGACTTATTTTTTGTACATAGAAATATTACTAATTTTCAAGGTCATATATAACCCATTTCCTGCTATCTTTATTTCCAAACTTTTCCACATGATGCTCCCCTCCCCTCCTTTTGTAGAACTCTGCAGTTTCCATGCACCCCCCCTCCCCCCCATCTTTTACTATTGAATGTACCATAGTTGTATTTTATGTTTAAGAATAATTGGAATTCAAATGTGCAAGAACAACTTTTCTGACTGTTGCAACTATTTTTTTCCTCTCTTAATAAAATATTAACATTCCTGCTTCTGTTACCAGCATAAACCTTTATATATACATACCCTTTTACACAAAATAGCTAATTGGGATTCTGGTATTATTGAATATATATATATATATATATATATATATATATATATATAAACACCATCTATCTACATATTAATTGGTGTGATAATTTTAAAATTAGAAATAAGAAAACTAGTATCAGGCAGTATTATTTAAATACCTTTTGTTATGATTATTACCATTAATTTCCTTTTTCTCTACCACATAGTAGATAATTCTGATTAAGATACCATATTGTCAAGCTATGTACATGACAAATGAAATCTCCATCTTGAATTTTCTGGGAATTGCCTTTGAAATCCTGTTCGTTCAGATAGAATTCTGGTTACTTTTGTATAACTGGTAAATCTGAAAAGAAGAAAGAAAAAAATAACTACACATGCAATTTAGATATATTTAACTTTCATAACTTATTTTAAATAAGGGTTAATGTGATCAGCTATTTCCAAGATATACATTATTATTGAACTTCTTTCTATTTTCTTTCTGTTACCACATGTTTATTCTCAGACATCATGGAAAGAGTATAGACATTAAGGGACAAAATGTAGCAATCCCTTGTAAACATCTATCACTTGAATCTTCTTTGTCCTGTCTGTACCAACAAGGAAATGTGTGCTTAAGTTGTTGATGCAAAAGTTTTTCGGGGTTATGATAAATTATACACAAAAATTAAGCTTTTGTAGGAAAAATTTGTAGAAGCTGTATAAAACTAAATGACAATAGATAGAGAATCATGTTAATGTAATACATAAGATTTTTTGTGTCTACCATGTTACAAGTATTACTGTTATTAGTATAAGTAAGTTATTTTTGCTCCCCTAGTACCTACCATTTTGGGAATCACTGGTGCAAATGTTTGCCTTAATTTGACTTGGCAAGTCCTGAAATTCTCAGCCATCTTACTTAGGTACACATAGGTCACTGGAGTGGAGGCTATCAGACTGCTCATGCAATGCTTCGTTAGTCAACATTTGGATTTAGAATTGAATGAAGTCACTGAGCACTTCTTTTAAATAATTTTGCCAAAATTTGGCTGCTACACTTTGCATCTTCATACAACTTATAACAATTGGTCCAAGCTACATGGAGATTTACTTCTTTGTTGTAACTACTTAGACTTGTGTAACAATACATTTGTAAAAATGCCATTACCCTTTTTCCAGTTGATATCATTTTCAAAATTCTGGGGTTTATTCAAAACTTTTTAGTTTTTACGTTGCAGTAGGGAGAAATTCCACCCATTTTGATGGAGAAATTCAGGCAATAGAACTAGCACTAACACACCTAGTATACAGAATAAATGCATTTCAGAGAGCAGTTATACTAAGTGACTCAAGTTCAGCTATACAAGCTATAACAACAAATAACTTACCAATATCCAGTAAAATATTGGAAATTAAAAAGATCACAAGAACTTTAAATAACCAAAATAAAATTATCCAGCTCCAATGGATCCCCTCTCATTGTGGAATTCAAGGAAATGAAATGGCAGACCTTCTGGCAAAAAAGGGCACCAAAATCTTACAAAAACCTAACAAAACTCTGTCCTATCATTCGGCAAAAATTATAATCCAAAGAAAGTTTCAGAAAGAACTGATGGAACACCTCACAACAGAAAGCAATGAGAAACCATGGGCAGCTATCCTACACAAGAAAAACTTGATACCTGAACACCCAAGACATGAAGCAGTAGCAAAATTCAGATTGATAACAGGTCATGACTGTCTGGCTGCACATCTTCATAAAATTAAAATCTTTAAATCTCCAAATTGTATCCTGTGTCAAGATATCGATTCCATAATGAATAAAGACCACCTTTCTGTCTGTCCGGCTCTCAAAACATCACCCACAAGAACAATAACTGAACTATACTGGGAAGCAAGAAAGCAAATGGAATATATCCAAGCTAACGGGCATTAGACTACTACTACTACTACTACTACTACTCATTTTCAAAATAAATAAACCAAATGGCTAGAGAGTAAATAGCTAGGGTTTCCAACACTCATTTCAATCCTGTTAGATATCTTCAAAACCCATAATTTCACAAGCAAAATCTTTAGATATTACTATGTAGCTACTACAATTGCTGGAGTTTAAAATTGCAGCAACCCATTGCAGAGGTTTGCAATATTGTTAGCTCAAAAGATATGATTAAATATGCAACTCTCCAGAAAGTTATATTGTTTTGGAAAGGAATATTGCTAAGTGTTTAACACTTTCTTTACCAAACATACTTTCAGCATAAAATAAAAGTTTGTATAAAAATATATATCCATATATTTATACATAATTTACAAATATATAAATATAGCCCTGGTTTAAGAAATGTTCATCTTTAATGTCAACAGCATCTTCAATATAACTTTTGTATTTTTCTCTAATGAAGCCAAAAATGGTTTCATAATACCATTGAGCAGAATTTTCCTGGATGCCATGCATAATGGTATCGGATTGTCTTCTGCTCCTGTAAAAAGAAATCCATATTTAAGGCATTCATCGGGAAATTTTGTCTAATCTTAACCGGATAGGCTTATTATATCATTATTTGTCCATCCAAACTTGTAATGATTGCTTTGAAATCCTTTCAGACATCAAAAGATCTGATAACCGCACAAAATTTGAATTTAACCTAAGTGCTGTGCTAATTGCTTAAGAGACAAAATGAGATTAGCAGTAACTACTGTTCTCATTTGTTTAAATATATAGTGCTGCATCTGTGAGGAAGTGTAGCAGAGTCATGCTGGATACCATTAGGCCAGTGATAGTTCATTGTTCTATAAAATAATTTACTTTAGTGATGCAGGAAATCTATAATAATTGAAACCCAGCTTTCTCTCTTGTTCATTCAAAGTAATTCTTTCTAACTTTGAACTCATCTGAGATTGATTTTGTAGTGTATTTATGCAGGAAACTTAAGAGCATATTTTATTTTGTAAAATAGAATGCATGAGTAAGTTCTGTGCAGTACTATTACACTGCCTGAAAAGCATCTGTTTTTTACCCATCCTCTTTGAAGAGATGGTGCTTATTTCCCTCTGTTCATATGTTAGTCCATGGTGAATCTCTTCTCTGCTGAAACTTATTTCACAGACTGTACTGCCATTGCTAAAGTGTCACCGTACTGTGAAATAAACTGTTTCAACTTCATGGAAATACTTGTTTTTAATTTTGGCGTGACAAAATTCAAATATCACCTCAATCTCATGCACCTATTCCGAGAATGACTATATTTAACAGTAGATGCAATAATCCATGTGCTGCAGCCCTCAAAAGTAGCAAGTATATTAACCCCACATTCTTTTAGAGGACAAATCTGTCTGTCTATGTTGCAGTAGATGTGAACTGCTTAATTGGATGAGTCCAAATGTTTACCAAAATACAAATAGGGAATGCCAGGTTCCAACAGGTTTCAAAAAAAATTTCAGATGTTGAGGTTCTGAAAATTAATTCTACTAATATTATAGAATTAATGTAAACAAAATCACAAAAATAACAGAAACCTTGATTTGCCCTTGAAATTTTCTTAAAAATGATACATAACCTGTGAAAAATGCTCTGGCAGTTAAAAATATCTTAAACTGCAGAAAAAATTAATTGTAAAAGTGGTTTAATTTCACTCAGAATATTACGAGCTATGCATATTTTCCACATAGCATCACCTTACCCACCACAAAGTGAGATTTGTGGTGGACAACATGGCCCCCCAGGGGCTCACTATGTGTGTATGGGTGTGGTGACCCTGGGGTACCCTAACCAATCATCCTTCACATCATCCTCTCACTCCGTTTTGGATGTGTCACGTTTGTCACCCCTAGTCTTAAGTTTCTTCCTCTTCTAGGTTTATTGTTCCCTTATAGCTTTAAGTGTATAGGTTTATCAACTCCTGTGTCGACAGCAAGGATCTTTCCTCTCTCCATGGTGCCTGTCCCAGGGTTTTGGCGCAGCTTCCAACTTGTGTGCTCTCTGGAGGTCTCAGGCGCCAAGTTTGAGAGGACCCTCCTCACTACCCCTTTTGTGCGATACTAGATGCGGAGCTGTTCCATTGTCATGTACACTCACGTAGCTCCAATGGGGCCGGGTCTCCTCAGGCATCTCAGCGGACGCTTATCGCTGGGGTGAACGGGGCGATCCGACGTGTTACCGCTGTCTGGGGCCCTATGTAAACAACCACAAGTCCCCTGAACCCACGCTGACTCCGTTGAGGCAGCGTGGCCTAAAGTGGGGAGCCCGGTTATTCCAATGGTAGGGGCATAAAGTCGGGCCTGCCATTGGTGAACGTGTCGCATACCGGTAAGTAGTGACAGGCAAAGGGTAACTCCTCCGAAGTACTCCGTGAGATCGGGTCTGAAGCGGGTGCACAGGCTGGCACAGACCGGAAGATTTAGGTGTCTTTCTTGTTTTTATCCGCCTGATGGCATGCTGACGCCGACGGACCCGGAGGGGGGACTCTTTCATCATGGCTCCCTTGCGCCCAAATACTCTCACTCCACGATTTTTGTTGATGACGCTGACTAGTGAAATGAAGGCTATGAGGGACCTTCTATATACAAAGGGAAGTCGACCGAATTTGTGGACCTGTCAAAAATGCCACGCGCTGTAGGGATGACACATTGTTGATCGAGGTCGCCAAGGGTACTCAAGCCACCCAACTACTACAGTCCAGTCTTTTAGGTCCTTATCCTATAACGTTTGCAAAGCATCGAAGTTTAAATTCTATCTGCGGTGTGGTTACTACCTCTTTAGACGGGCTTTCGAATGAAGACATTGTTGCGTGTTTATCCGATCAGGGTGTTATTGCAGCATTCTGCCTCATGGGTAAGAGGGAGGTTAAGCCGTTTCCGCTTCGCACGGTCTTATTGACCTTTGAAGGGACCGTGCTACCGACACATCTTTTGCGGTTACGAGCGAGCGGCTATCCGCCCATATATTCCTAATCCCCTCAGGTGTTTTCGTTGCCAGAAATATGGACACTCAGCAGCGTTGTCAGGACCCCGCCCTCTGTCCACGTTGTGGTTGCCCTTCCCGTGACGAGTCTATGTGTGCACAATAAAATGAAATGTGTAGTGTTTAACGCCCGCTTTTACTACATACGGCACCGCAGGCGGTGACACTGATGGTACATGAGATGAAGATGGAGCAACGGTGGAATGAGATGGCGGGGGAAACCGGAGGTCCCGGAGAAAACCCGCCCCAGCGCCGTGTTGTCCACCACAAATCTCACTTTGTGGTCGCCTGGGATCGAACCCGGGCCGCCTTGGTGAGAGCCAAGCGGTCTAACCACTGAGCCACGGCGCGGCCCGCTCTGTGTGCACAGGATCCCCGTTGTGTCAACTGTGAGGACGCGCACCCATCTGGCTCTAGGAAATGCCCACGATATCTGGCAGAACAGGCAATTCAGGAGTTACGCGTCTTGGAGAAGTTAACCTTCCCTGAGGCCAGAAAACGTTATCAAGCCCTTCACCCAACCACTTCCTTGGATTATTCAGCCTCTCTCCGCCAGCCTATACCTAAGCGTGATGCAGTAGTGCAAACTCACCCCACTACACTCTCGCGTTTCTATCGCCACCAAGACTGACATGTTCGACCGCTGGATATTGCTCCACTGCCCCGTAGCATCTCAACTTCCACCTTGGTTTCACATGCTAGAATCACCACCGACCGTTCAAGTAGGACTTCACCAACACACCGTCCCACGAGTCGTTCTCTGTCTCGCTCGCGGACTCTCACTACCTGTTCTGAGTCTGCTACTAGTGATGGGGCTGCGAATGGGGTTGAGGTGGCGGGACACCCTCGTTCAACCCGTAGCCCGACACGTAAGGAAAAGCTCAAGCTCAACCGGGTCAAACCGCCTAGATAGTAGCTTTTCTGCTCTTATTTACGGTTCACTGCGCTCTCTGACGTACTCCTCACTCTCCAAATGGCGATCTCACATTGGAACGTACGTGGTCTCCGTGCTCAAATGCCGGAACTGGACCTTTTACTTCAGTCATATACACACACCCCTTGTCGTTTGTCTGCAGAAGACTTTGTTATCCGCAATTATTCTACGGTGCGCTTCGATCTTGCATCGGTGGAGGGCAGTCCTGCTCATGGTGCCCTCATTCTTCGTAACGATGTGTGCTTCCGTCCTGTTCCGCTTACCACTCCGTTGCAGGCTGTTGCTATTGAACTTTCTCTTTCTTGTTTTCGGTTTTCCATTTGTTTTCTTTATGTACCTCCATCCTCTTTCTCAGATGAAAGTGACTTCCTGCACATTGTGTCACAGCTCCCTACACCATATATTCTGGTAGGAGATTTCGACGCCCATCACCCGCTTTGGGGCTATTCTTGGTCCTGCCCAAGGGGAGGTCTTCTTGTAGATCTTCTCGACCGACTTCAACTCTCCCTTTTGAACACCGATGAACCTACCTTTATTTCTGACTCAACATGCACCTTTTCACACTTGGATGTATGTTTTTGTTCTGTACAGCTTGCCCACCGTTTGGAGTGGAATGTTATTTCTGATGCGCACTCCAGTGATCATTTTCCATGTAACATTACCCTACTGTCTTCTGGTGTACCCTCAACACTAGGTGGAGGTTTTCTAAGGCCGATTGGAAGCTTTATTCCAATCTTGCGCAGTTCTCTTAACTGTGCCTTTTCCACCGTTAACGAGATGGTGGACCACCTTACATCAGTGATTTTAACCACCGCCGAACATTCTATTCCTCGTCCTTCACCTACTAGCAGGCGTAATCTGGTGCCTTGGTGGACGGACGAAAGCGCGCAAGCCATTCGTGAGCGAAGACGCGCTCTTCGAGTGTTTAAACGCTACCCAACTTTGGAGAACTTAGTCACCTATAAGGCACTACGGGCTAGGACGCGTCGTGTTATCTGCATTTGTGAGACCTCATGGAGACGCTGTGTGGAGAGCTTTCGCTGTAACACCCCACAGTCTATTGTGTGGCATAAACTAAGGCGCGTAGCCGGCGTACCTCAGCGCCTTCCGATAATCGGTCTTAAGAGTTGGCCGCGGATTATAGCCGACACCTTGGGCAAATCTTTCGAAGCAATTTCCAGCTCTGCCCATTACGACACGGCCTTTCTTCCCCATAAGGCCGTGGCGGAAATCCAAGAGTTGTCTTTCCGCTTTGGTTCCTACGAGGAATATAACAGTCCATTCTCCTTGCGTGAATTGGAGTTCGCTCTGGCATCTTCTAGGCCTTCAGCCCACGGTCCCGATGGTATACACGTGCTGTTTCTTCATTTGTCCGTGGAGGGTAAGCGTTTTCTCCTGCAGACTTATAGCCGTGTCTGGCAGGATGGTATTTTTCCCACAGTCTGGCGTCAGGCCACCATTGTCCCCATTTTGAAGCCAGGGATGGATCGCCAACTACCTTCCAGTCACCGCCCGATTTCCCTAACCAGTTGCGTTTGCAAGGTTATGGAACGCATATAAACGGGCGGTTGACTTGGTGGCTCGATTCACGGGGCGTTCTGGTGAACGTGCAGTGCGGTTTTCGTCGGCACCGTTCCACTGTCGATAATCTTGTCCGCCTTCCGACATAAATACTCGATGGTTTCCTGACCAAGTGCCAGACTGTGGCCGTGTTTTCTGACCTAGAGAAAGCTTACGACGCTTGTTGGAGGTATGGTATTCTACGTACACTGCATCAAAGGGACTTTCGAAGTCGTCTTCCCATCTTTGTTCGCGAGTTCATGAAAGACCGGATATTTCGGGTAAGGGTTGGTTCGAGTTTTTCTAACTTTTTCATTCAAGAGAACGGAGTACCTCAGGGTTTGGTACTCAGTGTCACCCTTTTTGCTATCGCCATTAGCCCTATAGTTGACTGTGTCCCACCAGGAGTAACGTCGTCGCTTTTCGTCGACGATTTCGCTATCTGCCTTAATTCTCGCTGCACTTGCCTGCTGGAACGCCGACTGCAGCGATTTCTTTACTCCCTTTACATCTGGAGTCTTGCAAACAGTTTTCGTTTTTCTGCCGAGAAGACGGCGTGTGTCAATTTCTGGCGCTACAAGGAATTCCCTCCGCCTTCTCTACGCCTCGGTGCTGATCCCCTTTGCGGACGAGGCGAGGTTTTTGGAGATAATATTTGATAGAAAGCTGTGTTTTTCGTCATATGTTGCTTCTTTAACCGCATGGTGTGAACGTTCTCTCTCTGTTTTACGTGTTTTAAGTGGCAGAGCCTGGGGAGTACATCCTATTATTTTGTTGCGCCTCTATCTATCGCTGGTTTGCTCCAAACTTGATTACGGTTGTGTTGTGTATTTCTCTGCACGGCCATCTATCCTCCGTTGCATGGATACCATTCAGCACCAAGGTATCCGGCTAGCAACTGGTGCATTTCACACCAGCCCAGTTTTGAGCCTTTGTGCAGAGGCTGGCGAACTTCCTTTGTCTTATCGGCGTAACATTGCTCTGTAACTATGCTTGCAATTTTGCCAGTATGCCCCAACACCCTACTTTTGATTCCTTTTTTAGCGATTCTTTGGATTGTTTGTAAGCCCGTCGTTCCCGTGCCCTTCTTCACCCAGGTGTGCGGTTTTGCAAGGTTGTTGAGGACTTGGCTGTCGAGCTGCTGGCGATTCTTCCCAGCGGAGAAACTCGTTTTCCCCCTTGGTTGCACCCCGAGCCTTCTTATCTTGGGTTGGTGAATACTCCCAAGTCCTCCACTCCTTCCCAAGTTGTTCGTGCTGCTTTCGTTGAGCTGTAGTCTCAGGTTTGGGACTCGGTGTTTATTTACATTGACGGCTCTAAGGATGATCGTGGGGTACGAGGTACTTTTGTTTGGTATTGAGAGTTTTAGTTTTCGTCTTCACGAACAGTGCATTTTCACTGCAGAACTGGTTACCTTGGAAAGAGCTATTTCTTTTATTTGCCAGCGTGGATTTCAGCATTGTGTCTTGTGCACGGATTCCTTGAGTGTCCTGCAGAGTATTCGTTCATTGTACACCCATCATCCAATTGTGCAATGTGTGCACGATTTTGTACACCAGTTGGTGACCGCTGGCGTTCGTTTAGGTCTTGCATGGGTCCTTGGTCATGTCGGTATTCCAGGGAATGAAGCAGAGGATGGCACTGCAAAGTCTGTCATTTTAACGTCCAGTTATTTTACCCATTCTGTCCCTGCGGAGGATTGTAAATGTTATCTCCGGCAGTGTGTTCTTTCCCATTGGGCTGCGTGTTGGTCCGCTATTTCAGGGATCAAATTGCACGCTATAAAACCATTTCCCTCTATCTGGAAGGCATCCTGCCGTCTCTCCCATATGGAGGAGGTCGTTTTATGCAGATTGCGTACCGGGCACTGCTCTTTTAACCACTGGTATTTGTTGCACAGAGAACCGGCTCCACTTTGTTCTCGTTGTGACGCGTTGTTGACTGTCCGGCATGCTCTGGAACACTGTCCCATTTTAGCTCCAGTTCATGTTTCCTTGCACATGGCCACTGACTTGCCCGGCATCTTAGCGGATTACTTGGGAGCTGTGGAACGTGTTTTAGCTTTTACCCAACGTGCTATTGGATTTTATTGTTTTAACACCTGTTTTTTTTTTTTATGTTTGTCCTGTTCTCTGGCCCCATGTATTGTCTTAGCCTTTTTATAATCGTTTTTCCTCATAGCGGTGTTTTAGTGTATCTGCACCCTTCATTTTTGCCACATTTTAACTTCTTAGTTTTCATCTTTTGATTTTCCCTGTTCCTGTACCAGGCGCTAATGACCTTAGTGGTTGTGTACCCTTAAACCTCACTTCCTTCCTTCGTGGACTACATGGCACTGGGGCAGGTTTTCTCCGGGATCTCTGGTTTCCCCTACTATCTCAGTCCACCATTGCTCCATATCACTGCCTGCAGTGCCGTATGTAGTAAAAGTGGGCATTAAACACTACACAATTCATTTCATCACCTTACCATCATCAGAAAATAGATGCAAGGTTATTGTAATCTGGATCCTAATGATTAGTAAGGGAAAGTCCAGCACCAACCAATTATTGGTCTTTGCTTTTTTTTCTTATTTCTAATATAGATACCGGATATTCACATCATTTATCTCTATCTGTAACCCTAAGTGTTATATCCTCTTTATGTCTATCCACTAATAAATATTTTCATATGCCCCCAACCAGTTTGCTGCATGCGCCAAGTTCTGATACTGTAGTTTATGGAATCACCAGCATTTAGCCAAAGAATACTAAGAGTGACTTAGTTGTCCCTTCATGTGTTACATGTAATCACATTTTGTCACTGATGATAGTTATATCTGCACATAATTTACCTTCAGCAGCACATAAAAGGCAGCAGTTATATAAAAAGGGCAGGCTAAATGACAGAACAAGAGCTTATACAGAATGGCCACTTTGATATAATCCATGACATTGTTTAATGTACGTTACAATATTGAGACATGTGAAATGCCTAGTGTTTAACGCCCTCTGTTACTGCATACAGCACTGCAGGCGGTTACACTGATCATATGAGATGAAGAGGAAGCACCTGTGGAATGAGATGGCGGGGAAAACTGATGGTCCTGGAGATAATCTGCCCCAGTGCCATGTTGTCCACCACAAATGTCACTTTGCATTCGCCTGGGATCGAACCCGGCCCACCTTGGTGAGAGCCAAGCTGTCTAACCACTCAGCCATGGCGCAGTCTTTTTATATTGAGACAAGATAATCAGCTGTAACCCGTTAGACATGTAGTGAAGGATCTTTTACCATCTGTTTTTCATTGAATTTGATTTTGTAATATTAACGTTATATACATTTGATAGTGCATACTGGTAGAAGAAAGGTCTAAAACTGCGTAACACACAGTTATAAAACCTAACTCCAATACAAATGCAGAAATTAGCTTATTCAGTTTTCCAAAATATGAACAGTGAAAATTAACAGAAGTTTAATTTGTCATCTATAATTATGAACAATAGAATATTCATTCCAATTAGAGCATCATAGTATTCAATACTTATTTTTAAATAAAGTAAAACAAAATATAAATCTTGCAAAGAATCATTTGCTACACTTGCCTTCATAAGCACACTTAGCACACACATTAAAGTTTTGATTGAGAATCCATTTGTGTGTGTTTTGAGCATTTAAGTTAAACTCCTAAGGACCTTTTTACTCTAATAAATCACATGGCACTGAGTTTTAAAATCAAGGTTTAAATGAAATGTGTAGTGTTTAACGCCCGCTTTTACTACATACGGCACTGCAGGCGATGACACTGATGATACATGAGATGAAGATGGAGCAACAGTGGAATGAGATGGCGGGGGAAACCGGAGATCTCGGAGAAAACCCGCCCCAGCGCCGTGTTGTCCACCACAAATCTCACTTTGCGGTCGCCTGGGATCGAACCCGGGCCGCCTTGGTGAGAGCCAAGCGGTCTAACCACTGAGCCACGGCGTGGCCTTCAAGGTTTAATATACTGCAAAACATCATCACAGTATTTGGTAAATTGATTGGAACTCTGATATTTTTTGGATTTAGCAAAATGGGAAGAAGAGTTGCAGTATGGATAGCAGTATTTGATATATTCCTGACTGTGAGTGACCAAGAGTTTTCATTTGTTTTCATGCCTAATGAATATAAGAACATTACTGAAAGTGGAAAAAATCTCATTCAGGTCTAAAGCCCCAAGAGTTCAAATTTGGCTAAGGCTGCTAGTATGTAAATAAGTAAAAAAAGAGTTAAATTTCATTCCATTCCTTGAACATTAGTCTAATTATTTATCGTAGATTATTAGTGATTTATTTCATTAAATGTACTTTAAAGAATCATTAGTATGTTTGAATGAGTAATGTAATTTAAAATCTTTAATAATTAAAAAAGAATTTAGTCATACAAAAGTTTTGTGTGCATGCGTGTGTGCATGTGTGTGTGTGTGTGTGTTTTTACTCGTATCTATTGTTTTTTAACGTGCTCCATTACAAAGTAATAACTAATGAGTGTTCTACTCATTATTTATACAGTAGAAATCGTACATAGCCTTATTTATTACTAAGATGGATAGAACATATGATTTAATATCAGTACTTAATACTGCTAGAAATTACATTGTTCTTGTATTACTAATGCCCTAAATATGAATCCTTATTTTATTTACTAGATTCCTATTTCTCTAACTGAATTGAAAACATACATTTGCTATCTTTCTTACTAATGTGGGAGTCATGAATATTACATTAGTAGTTCATTTATAGTTTTGTTGAAGTAAAAATATTTAAAGGTTATTGAAATCTATACTTTTACAAACTTGAAGGTGTTCAAATGTTTATCTGCATGTGTGCATGCATGCACACGTGTTTCTTTTTTAATTGATCGAAGTCTTTTTTAATTGATCGAAGCAGATGCTCTTGAAGATCCATTCTGTGTACTTTCCCTATTTGTAACAGACTGGAGTATGTTATGGAGATAGTCATGTTGGTAAAGAACTTCATTTTTGTAAGCACTGAACAGAATGACGTCATATAATAAACCTTTCCTTATAGAAGAGTGATTTAATAAGTACTCATGTTTAAAAATTGATGGAGTTGCTAAGGCAAATTGAGGTTTCACTGTGTACTGTCTTGTTACTCATCACCAAAACAAATTTAGCACCAATTCATTGGTTATTTTGAATTTGCAAGCATTTTACTTAGACATATTTTCACTAAAAATGGGAAAAAAATGCTGTATTGTTCAGTGATTTCTCATTTTTGGATGGGAAAGATTCTGCAGACATAAAAGTAAAATTGGAAGCTGTTAATGGGGACCTTATGCCATCTGACAACAGATTAGTTAAATTGAAAAATGGTTGAACATCCGCTTTTGATGGGGAATGGTATGATTCTCACTGATTGTCAAAGAAAAGTTTACCAAGTGGAAGAGGCTATGGGTATGTAAACAGGAATGGGAATTCTATTTTACGTGATATCTTAACGATAATTAAGTTTTCAGCTCAAGGATACCTCATTTCCTCACAGTAGACAATATGTGATTGCTGCTTTCAATTTGAAAGCTGTGTTTGGAACTATTTAAGCAAAATTTGTAGGATGTTTACACCAAGTTATCATCATCAATGATACCTGGATTCATCAGTATACTTCAGAATTCAAGCAGCAGTTAAACAGTGGGTTGTTTCTGGTGGATCTGCTCCAAAGAAGGCAAAAACGGTCTCCTCGGCCGTAACACTGATGGCAACAATGTTTTTGGGGTGCAAAGAGTGCCAAACAGTGGCCAAAAAAATGCAGGGAGCATTGGGAGAGGTCTTTATCCTAGAATTATTATTATTATTATTATTATTATTATTATTATTATTATTATTATTATTATTATTATTATTATTATTATTATTATTATTATTATTATTATTATGATTCAGGGCGGTCATCAGCGTTTATCCTAGAAGGTTATGTTGAGAAATAAATAAGTAGGCTTTGTTGAAACTGGCAATTTCATTTGTAAATGGGCACTTATTGAGCCACTCTGTTACATGAATGACTCAAATGAGCTGATTAATAAATGCAGTTACAATAATTTTGAATGAAAAACTTAAGATACATAACACAGTTCAAATTCCCCCACTGATTCTTCCATTTACAAAAGTTCCTTAGGATTATGAATATGCACAGCAGACAGTATGGTACACACATTTTTATAAGTGCTCCTTTTCTGTATTCATTCTTACATGTGTAAGGTAAACATGATGTGTGGTGCATATTGTCTAGACTAATTACATTACACAAATATAAATATCTGGTACTAAGGCTCCACTTATCTTAAGAAATTGATATTAATACTTCTTTCTTTCATCAATTTCTTGAGATAAATGGAACCTTAGTAGCAAATATTTATATTTGTGTAATATTTATTGCTTCACTGTAACTAGCTTTATTTTCTATGTAATCAGTTGTCCAGACTAAGTTTGTTTTGAACTTCCCATTTGTTTTTCATGCTTTGATTGACACTAGTGTGAAAATAAATACCCTTTCCTATCCACAGTTAATTCAAAGTCAATGCAGAAAACTTAATTATATGTATACATTTATTCATTTATGTATTTTAGGAACTTTTACTTAGAGTTCATTTTGCATAATTGTTTTAATGATGCTGTAATGCAGAAACATGAAATTTATTTACAAACTTACCATAGATTTCTTTGTGTTAATATCAAACTTTCATTTGTATTATTAAAAAAAAAAAAAAATAAGAGGCAAAATAGTTTACATTGGTTGATATTTCATAAATCTAAGAATAAGATTACTTTTAGAATAATCCTGTAAAAGTCCTATCAGGTTTATTATCATTTAAGTTATCCAAAAGTCATGCCCAACACCTTTGCCAGTACCACTCTCATTGTATTATTTTAGATTATTGGATACATGTGACTGACATCAAATTAGGTGAATGTAATCAGTGTATATTTTTTCCCCTTTCTCACAGGAATAATGACCCACAGGAGGGGACGTAGGAGAGCTGCTCCAGATATCTATTCTGTGAATTCTCCTGCTGAAGACAATGAACCTGCGGCTGCTAGTAGTTCACTGATCGCTGGCTCAAGCCAAAGGAATTACCAGAGTATATAGCCAAATGTAGAAATGGTTAATTTCAGTGTGGCATTAGTTAATCTTTCCAAGGATAGTTATGGACCTCCATAGTTTTCTTTTGCTCTCTTGTATCCTTATATATTATTTAAACGAAGCCTGGTAGAACTCTATACTCACTGAACAAGGTACATTTAATTATACAAGGGTGGCTGCTTATGACTTAAAAATCCAGTGAAGATTATCAATAAATTCCCATATGTTTGTGGGAAAATTTCCTAATAATAGGAGAACATCACTGGAAAACATTAAACTAACTAATCTGATTCAGTTGCAGTATTTTTTCATAGTTCTTAGGTTATTTCAGTCAGTGAGCCCATAATGTTAAGAAAATAAAATACATGCTTAATGTTACTTCTGAAGGAGTAGTTAACTGTAAAAGAACAGTAGCATAACAGTGGCTTTGAGAAAAAGCTTTATTTCAGTTTCATACAAAAATCTCTTTTGCTCTTGAACAGTCGAAAATATCTTAAGAGATTGCTTTATATGGCCAGAACACTAATGACTAAAATGTTATGCTCAGATGGAAAAATATTAAACATCATATGTAGTGAATAATAGGAAGAAAAAAAACAAACTATTGACAGTAAAGCAAATGTAATTCAATGAAGTATAATTATTGAGTAAACTTCACTTATTTTTGATTTGATATATATGAGATAAGTGAAGTTTAATAACTAATTACTATAATTTATTGAATCTTGTGTAGTTTATAAACGTGAAACCCAGAAGGCATAGGAAACATAACACAGTAAAACAGTTCCAACAATTGCAAATGTCTTATCTCCAATTCAGTTTTACCAAGTGCAGCCAAACCACATTTTTCATTGGTTTCACTTTTGACATTTTTAGTTTCATTTACACTTCTGTACATGAATCCTTTCCTATTGAAGTAAAATCATTAACAAGTGGTGTGTACATTCCTCTCATCCCTTCATTTGTTTTTAAACTTTGACCTAAGTGCCAGTGATGAAAGAAAGAAAAATATGGATATAGCATGCATTCTTGCAGACTTAATGTTTAAAATAGTTTTTTATGAGAGGTTCGTGCATAACTCTGCTGAAACACAAATTTTCAGGCAGAGTTGCCTTCACCGACCTCAATCATTTACTCTTATAATACAGAGTCTACTTTTTTTTTCCAGACTATTTAATATTTTCTTTGAATAAATTGGAATGTAACATAAATTAAAATGCTGTGAAAGTAGTTTAAAGTGTGAAAATATCAAAATAGTGAGAAAAAATTAATAACTCGCCAAAAACAGTGTAAAGAACATACGTAGTCTTTCCATGTGCATGTCATATAGGATGTGCACAAATGCTTCTTGGAGTTTTAAACTGTTGAATTTTCTCTGCATTATATAGAACAGTTTAGAATAGTATTTTACCACAACACAAATGAACAAATTTTCAACACGGGATTCATTTATGGTGTAACATACATCCAGTCTGTATTCCATTGCTTGTCATATGATGTTAGCTGTCAATGTAACTGGTCCTGTTGCTCCAATAACCCTCTGTCTTAATTTGGGCAGATCTGTATTTAGTGGTGCCATATTTTCTTAATACCGTCCACACTGTCATTGTTGGAATTGCTAGTTCTGATTTACATGCTGCCCAGAATTTTTAGGACTGTGCATGGAATCTGTTCTGAATTATCTCCACATTATCATCTGGCACTCTCAGTCAAATGCTCTTTCTTTTACAGAGACACCCTTTAATATAGATCTGATTGTAACACCTATGAGTGTAAACAAGGTGCGTCAAGACCAAATCTCTCCCTATATGCCCACCGAATCATAACAATTGAATAGTGTTTCACAAATTCTAAGACTTGAATACAAGTAGTCATGTTTTGTTTATTTTGTTACTTTGAATAAAAGCCAAACCAAGTCAGCACATGTAGAATTAAAACTTCACAGTTTCTCTTCAGTTTGTTATGTTTCAAAATTGTACGGTATATTGCTGAAAAAACTAAGATTTAAGCTCATATAATTATTTGTGTATTCATAGAGGATGAATTTGCCCATTAGTAACCATTTTTCTGATCTATTCTAATAAAAGGTTACAATGAAAGTTTTGAGGTACTCAAAAACTAAGCTGAATAAAACCATTCTGTCTGATGGAGTTTTCAGAGTATTTGCCACCATATGTTATGCACTTTCTCATTCTCTCAAACCACTTTAGAAAGCAGTTCTGCCACTCATTTTCATGTAGCTGTAAAAGCTCACTTTTATAGGCTGCAATAGCTTCTTCAGGGTCTGGAAAACCTCTAACCATATATATGATTTTTCACTATGGATAACAAAATAGTCACTTGGAGCTAAATTTGAACTCTAGGGAGGGATGAGTTATCAGTTTTGACCCCAAAAGTTTGATCATTGCATTAGCTGTGTGCACAGAGGCATTGATGTGGTGGAGCAGAATTCCTCAGAGTTCTGTCCTGGGCAGCATTTCAAGAATCATCTCAAAAATTTGTGGTAAACAAAATGTTGTGTACAAGTGTACATTAACTGTACTTTGTTCCATAAGAGGAATATTAGCCACATGATAAGATTTAGAGAGGAAAGGGACCTTTTTCCACATGCTGTGACTCTGCTTCACTTTAATTTAAGATCATCTGGAAAGACCCACATAGCCGACTTGACACTTTCTCAGGGTCAAACTGCTGTATCCAAGCCTCATCACCAGTGATAATATCGGAAACCCACTGAGAATTGTCTCCTTTGAATCTGGCCAGTATTTCTGTACACCATTCAACACAAGCACACTTCTGCAGATAATTTAAATTGTGAGGTATCCAGCGGGATGACACCTTTCTCACACGAATGTAGTTGCAGAATAATTTGTATACTGCTGGCAATCCAAATCTGCCTGATTGCCTCAGTTTCCTTAAATGTTACACAATAGTTTTGACAGACCATTTTTAGCACAGTAGTTGTTTTCTGTAACCACTACTACAGATGGTTGACCACTCCTAACCTCATCAAGTTCAGCCTCTCTCAACTCTTGAGACCACTGAAAAACTATTGCACGAGAAGAACTTATGTCTGCAAAAGCATGTTGCAAATGCTCAAGACTTTGGGTGTTGTTTAAACCAATTTTAAAATCATAGAAAATAATTTCAAGAAAGTGCTCAAGTACTCTCTTTCCACCTCCATTCTGGCAACCAACTCTTGCCACAGTTTACCTTGCACTTTAGACTGTGAGGCAGTAGAAGGAATGCAAAGTGATACACACCTTTATACTCACAAAGAATGTTGCTATCCAATGCTGCAAACCATTTAAATTGATCAACCTTAGTTTATGTGTATCTCAAACATTTTGCAATGACCCTCATATTATAAAAAGAGAGAACTTGCATGTGAGTGTTCACTTGTGTGTATGTGCGCACTCAACCAAATGCAACAATTCTTATATGACTGAAGGTTATTGCTGTGGTGCAGTGAGCTAGAGTGTGGGCAGCTCTGGCTTCCAGTCATGGAATGTTCCCAATTTGATCCCACCCATAAACATGAGGTATTCTTCAAGTGTTCAGTTCACTGTGCTCCGAGTAGGCGATATGAGTTGTGCAGAGAATCTTTAGATTGAGGTTCAAGGGCTTTTGACCACTATTCAGTTGTCACATATACTACTATGTGCTTGAAAGGCCCATGTTTCCAGACATACATAAACCATATAACTTATCCAAAGGTTTTAAATAGATGGTTTTAGAGGAATTTTAATACCTATATCATAGAATTTTAATCTTGTTTTATTAAATATAAATGTTGGAGGATTAAATTTTTAGTCCTCCTCCCCCTTTTGCCAAATATGACAAATGTTTTATGACATCCAGTCCAAAGAACTAAAACAGAAAGCTTCAAACCTTAAAAATTAGATGTTAGTGGTTGTGGGGTTGGGCAAGAAGTATACGTCAATATCTTTATATTTCCCTCGAACACCTACCTTTATTTTCAATAAGTCACACTCAAATCAATACTCATTGGCCTATAGACGAAGTTTTGTATGATATGAGATCAAATATGAAACTTGCCCTAAAATTTATATAGGAAAAACAAAAAGAAATATTAACATCAGAACTACAGAACATAAAATGGTGAAACAGAAAAATCAGCAGTGGCTTTTCATTTTTTGAATACTAGACATGACATCAACTTGGAAACATCTCTAATAAAATATGTTAATCACCCCATAGACCTTTCCGTATGGGAAAAAATCTTCATTAACAAAAATCGTCATAGTCATTAATTTTGAAATTCCACCACCGGACATCTTTGACAAGTACATCACGCCATCTATTGACAATGCGGAGAAAGAGGAAACCACTACAACTTACACTAATCGAGTACCAGCTGATGATAGGAGCAAGAGCTCTTGAAACATGTCCTGTGAATAAACAGTGTGAGTGAAGCAATGTGTCAATATCTTCTCGATTCACTTTGTGCAAAGTTTTGTATATTTATAGTGTTATACCAACATAAAATAAATCACCTTACACTGCTGATGGTTCACTATTGTATCACCCCTTATTTGGAAATCTTACTTTAAGCCCATGGCAAAAATCATAAATCAGATAACTTCCAAAAGCTATCCCAACCCTCATTTTCAATCCTATAGTACCTTAAGTTTTAAAATTATCCTTATCTTTCTTTCAGCTCCTGCTTGATCATTCAGGACAAATATTTGCAATTCCACTATAGGACGCTACAAAAATTATAAACAACCTTAAATAGGCTAGCCCCACTAATATTCTCAACCTGAAAAGCTTGCCCCATTTGACCAATATGGATAAAATGTGGGAGACCTTGTTTTAGGTACCAGCAGGAGTAGTATGCCTGTTACCTAGCCTTAGCCTTGTTTTCAACTCCCTTGCTTAGATAATGCATCCATGTGCCAGGTAAGAAGCTAGTGTGAGGGAGATGGTGTTTTATCATCTGCACAACATAAATTACATCTATAATTAGAGTGACTTGGGTTCTGTAATATTCAGAATCAGCTAATAGCCAAATTCTCGCTCTCTCTCTCTTTCTCTCTCTATCTCTATCTCTATCTCTCTATCATGGATAGCACTCTCATCAGGAATACCTGTAAAGGAAGCAGGACTAGAAGATAAAGCTAATAAAAGTAATAATGATAATACTTTGACACATAAGAATGTTATTTATAAAGATAACATTATGTAACAACATGGTGTACCTTGTTAGGACTTCTCCACTAAACATTAAAACTACATAGCAGAGAACTACAGTGAAGATAGCAAGCACTACAGGCCAGTTTTACACATTAGATATTTGTTATGAATAAAAGCTTTAGTATTGCTATCCTCATAATATGCAGGATTAAAAGGATAAAGAAGCCTTTTTCATTCAGTTGAACAACTGGGTCTGTCTCTAAATATTTCTAAAAAAAAAAAGCAATTTGCAATGGAGTATTTGGCAATGCTAGAAGTTCAGTAGAATTTGTTAAGTGTGTCATGAAGAAACCAAATGTTAAAACCTTGTTCTACTGTTAAAGACTCTAAGCAAGCTCAATGTCAGCTTTATATCCCATCTTTGGATGTTATGTACACTGTTGTTCCATAAATCAAATAAGCATATCAATACATAAGAATGGATAGCATTTATTTCTACTACAGTTCTTCCAAGAAGAGTGACAATAGTGAACATTGTCATTGTTGGATATTCTTTTCTACTCTCTCGGTCATTTTGTTACTCTTGGTGGAATAAGAAGGCTTGTATGAATACAAAATATTTGCATATTTTATTACATTGCACAATAAAATCATTAGGTTCTGCAAAATGTGTATAGTTATGTAAAATAATCTTAAAATATAACATTTAATATGAAAAAGAAGGAAAGTAAGAAAGAAAGCATATAAAATGAAGCTTTGAAGAATAATGTTTCAAAATGCATGTGCCTTCTCTGTGTTTTCATATTTCTTTGGCCACTAATATTTGCTTTGAAAATGAAAGATAGATTTTGTAAAATGTGTCTAAACTGTTATATCTCTCACAGTGATGTAACACTTACAAACTGGAGTCCTCTGTGGTTCATAATCTCTTTTAGTAAAATTTGAAATGTAAGTAAAGCTAAAGGCTGTTTTGTAACAAATTTGTGATCTGCTTATGTGCCTAAAACACTTTATGAAAAACCTCAATCATTTTACATGCTGTTTTCATAATCTTTTACAGATCTTATTCCATCGGCTAAACAATGCATTCTGCAATTGCCCACCTTTGTATCATAGGTAGTAGCTTGTATGCCTGATAGAGTGGTGTTATCAGCATAACTAAAGGTGACCTAATAGAGAAAAGTCAGGAATATGTGACATAAAGCTAGTAGAGACAGCCACCTAATCATATTGCCAGACCGTGAAAATTACAGTTATGTGGTAACTTTAATTACAAATTTTGTAAAGCTGCTTTTCAAAAAGGTAGTAGAGGAGAACTATATTCAGTTCGGTTTACACCATGCATAGCCTTAAGCTTATTTTGATATTCAAAGGCATCACAGAAAAATGTGATGAATGTCTCACAATTTTTTCCATAAATTTGGTGCTCAAAAGAGAAATAGATACTAAAGTTTTATTCAGTGTGCAAGGCAGCTTCGGTCCTTAAGCTATGGACATTTATACCGCTACTCTGTACGCAATTTCACATGTACTAAGTTTACTGTCAAACCTTGATCTATAATTTTCCAAGAGAATGTATAGGGAGAGAGGAAAAAAAGATGAATAGGAAAAGTGCACAACCTAATTTTGATTTTGAATTTCGACATTAAGTCCTTATCCTCTCCCATGTAGCTGTTAAAACTGATAGTGCCTTCAATTTTGACCCATTCTTCACTTGTTGTTGAAATCTTCAGTGCTGTCAGACAGCATGGGTGGTTGCACAGTGCAGCTGCCACTTTTAGCAAAACCATTCATCATGATGGTAGTGACAGATACTTGTCAGCAAGCAGAGGTGATGATGAAATGTATCATTTGGCAAATACTAATCTTCAGTTTTACATACTAACATTAAGCAAGCATGCTCCCTGTGAACAAGCTGCTTGCAACAGTGCAGCTGAAAGTAGCATATTATGCCTTTTTCTAATGACTGCAGTGTGCTGATTATAATATATATTTAGGGAAAGTAGAAAACTGCCTTGTCATTATTAATTTTTAGATGAGTCGTATTTATTACACTAGGAACACGCGAAAGTTAGATCCAGCCAATTTTAAAAACTGGACAGCATGGAGGTAAGAACGTTCACGAAAGTGAAGCAGAAGTGTAATAAATACGACTCATCTAAAAATTAATAATTTTCGCTTCACTGTGGTGTTCCAATACAGTTAAATCTCGATGCCTTGTCATTGTTTAGAAATTATAGATGTACAGTACATTTATCAATGAAATGCGAGATATTTATATTCTTCACAAATCCATTTATGCTTAGAGCTTCCAAGAGATATGTAGTGCAAATATCACTGGTCATCCATGCCTTTTTGTTTGCATAATATTGACCTGGGAACTTCTTTATCATCTTAAAGCTTCTCAGATTCTGCAGCTTGCTGGTCATGTTTGAGACCCATTTATACATAATGTCTCATTTGGCGCACAAATGAACAGTAATCCTATCCTTGGTTCTCTTCCCTCCAAGACGAGCTTCTCCTTTGAAAGCTAACATATGGTCTGGAAGGCAGTTAAAGAATAGGTTGACTCCATTTACATTGTAGATACCCTTAGCTTTGTAGTCCCCTTAAGATTTCTGGTAATCTCTCCATGCATCTCTCAGCGCTCTCATTGGTCAACATCTTCACTACCATTCCACAGTGCTCTGTGAAGCAGGAAAAACCAGTCATCTGATGCAAAAAACAGTGTAACTCATTCTTGCAGCTACCTGCAATTCTGCTTCTATCAGGATGTTCCTATCAGTAAGTATATGGATGCCTGAGCCTGCTGATATAAGATAAACAGAACTTCTGTCAGATAACTGCAGATGGATTATGGATTTCTTGATTCTGACCTCTGTAACAGACCTTGCCATGTTAGCTAAAGTTATAACAATAGGGATAGAACAGAAAATAATGAGGATGCAATATTGGAAATAATGATTAGAGAAACAAAACAAAATCTGAAAATTGGAGAAATGAAAAGAAACAGTTTCCAGAAATGATAGGAATGGAAGTAAAAGAAGAAAAAGGTAAAAGCATCAGTAACATGGATAAGAACAAGGATAGAAATAACCAACTAACAGATATTGGAATAACTTTCAGAAGATAATAACAAGGAATATATAAAAAGAAAAAGGGACAAGTTCTTATAAGGTAAGGACTATGATACAATGAAGCACAAAATTAATTTAATTTTGAGTCAAACTAGTACTCCGTGCTCCATATATTGCTAGTGTTTACCTAGAACACATTTTGTTAGGATCTTCCTAACACTCTCAGCTAATATCGACTGCTGATGATGTTTGTAAGATCCTAACAAAACATGTTGTAGGTAAACACTAGCAATATATGGAGCATGGAATGCTAGTTCGACTCAAAATTACATTAAAGGAACAGGATATAAAGCTCAACTAAAAGATAGCGCAAAACTAGAATGGATCATACAGCTCAAAAAATTCTTGACCAAATCACAAAGCGAACTGAATGAGTGATGACACTAGTTGAAGTTGAGAGGACTATACATGCCTGTTTGCTTCTTGCATCACCTTCAATAGCAGATAGCATATATTGGTTGCTGGTTTCTATCCATATCTCCCAACCCTGTTAAAACCAAATGGACATGAGCATTGCTATTTGAATTTCTCACTGTTATGGGCTGTTCCAGAGGTTTTTGGGAATTACTTGCAAATTACAATCACTAATTCAATTATTTCAGCTCAAAAATAATCAAGGATAGAATTTGTTTGGGGCTGCAATTTTGTAAATAATGCAGGGAGAACTGAAGAAGACTGAATTTGGAAAACAGTTCTGGAAACAATAGATCAAGATTTGACTCTATCGATTAAGATGAAATTCTGGCTATACCATAGGGCACTTTTATTTGGAATAATTTGTTAAATCATTTTTATAGGATTGGAAAGCAAAACTGAGAACTAAATGAAGCTTGAAAAACCTATTTGTAATAAATAATTAAATGAACCTAGCTGTTACAGTAATATATAGTTCAGCACAGGTGAGAGATGTGTAAGAGCTAATTTCTGCTGGGAGTCTGTTGAAAATTATCATGTTTGTCTATGGAATAAAAATTCATATTTTTACGATACTTTTCAAAATAACGAAAAAACTTGCTGAATTATATGTAGGTAACTATAGGTTCCATATGTTTTATTGGTTATAAAACTGCTTATACTCACAAGTGGATGATGAAATTGTTACAAGCTGCAAGTGATTTTCACAGATAAGTGTTTGATTTATCTGTGGTTATTTGAGATCTTTTTAGACATAAGCATTATTACAAATTAAAAAAGTACTACCATTAATAGCTCTGTAATAGTAAATGCTTTCATATGTACTCCAAATATTGAGAGTTTTTATAGAGCTCATCTTGGGTAGTGAGCCAGTAAATAGTAGTAAGAGTAGAAAGTTGTCAACATTTTGAAGGTTGATTGCCCAAGAAGAACTCTATATAGATATAATGTTAAGTTTACGATATTTGCTTTTATTTCCAAAACTCAGAAGTTTCTGAATTTTTCAGATGTGAAACTGTTGAACATGTAATTAGATTTATGATAATATGAATGCAAATAGGTGTTAAAGTTTGAAATCACATTTTGTAAAATTGGGTGAACTGACTACCCTAATTAAATTTATGCCTTAGAAAATTGTTATATATCAGTCTGTATTCTTGATAGAGAAAAATACATTATTACTTATCCAAGAGGTGACAGATAATGCTCAAAATGCTTCCTTAAAAACCTTGCTCCTTTCCAGTATCTACTTTCATTGTAACATGGTTTCCTGCAGTGTCTACATAGGAAACAGGTGTGCTGGTTCTTTAAATGCTGAGGTTTTTTTAAAATACATTAGAAGAGAAATGATGTGAATTTTGGTGAGAGTTCTTAAGATGTTTATGTCTGTTAAGTGTCACTCTTAAAATAAGTTGCTTTTTGCAGATGTGTTCATAAGACATTTATATAGCTTTTGCACCAGATAAGTTTTTTTTATCCTCAATTGTATTATTTCAAAAAATATTGAAATTCATATTTCTGCCTTTCCACAGAGCTGTATTTCAAGAAGGTCTAATGCAATAGTGTATTAGCTACAGATCACAGTAACACTATTTTTAGCGTCCATAAAGAATTCTCCATGTTTAGAACATCACTGTATCTTATGTTGTATGTTCCTGTTCAAAATTTCATTTGTTTGATTTGATTTAACAGCAGCAATAATAATAATAATAATAATAATAATAATAATAATAATAATAATAATAATAATAATAATAATAATAATAATAATAATAATAATAATAATAATAATAATAATAATAATAATAATAATAATAATAATAATAATAATAATAATAATAATAATAATAATAATAATAATAATAATAATAATAATAATAATAATAATAATAATAATAATAATAATAATAATAATAATAATAATAATAATAATAATAATAATAATAATAATAATAATAATAATAATAATAATAATAATAATAATAATAATAATAATAATAATAATAATAATAATAATAATAATAATAATAATAATAATAATAATAATAATAATAATAATAATAATAATAATAATAATAATAATAATAATAATAATAATAATAATAATAATAATAATAATAATAATAATAATAATAATAATAATAATAATAATAATAATAATAATAATAATAATAATAATAATAATAATAATAATAATAATAATAATAATAATAATAATAATAATAATAATAATAATAATAATAATAATAATAATAATAATAATAATAATAATAATAATAATAATAATAATAATAATAATAATAATAATAATAATAATAATAATAATAATAATAATAATAATAATAATAATAATAATAATAATAATAATAATAATAATAATAATAATAATAATAATAATAATAATAATAATAATAATAATAATAATAATAATAATAATAATAATAATAATAATAATAATAATAATAATAATAATAATAATAATAATAATAATAATAATAATAATAATAATAATAATAATAATAATAATAATAATAATAATAATAATAATAATAATAATAATAATAATAATAAATGGAGTGGTGCAGTATTGCAGATCTTTAACAGTCAACCGTTTCAAGAAAGAAGAAAAATGGGTAAATAAAAAGAAAGAAGAAAAACACTCGACAGGGTTGAACTTTCTGCTTATCCACTGAGCCACACATACATACTTCCTGGCAATATAGCAAAGCCTGCATATACCTTTGAGATGATATCAGTGGAATACTGCCCCAAAGTCACTTTAACTTACTGTAAAAAATAATGGGCTCTGAGACTATGTGTCCTATCTGGAATTTTTTCCCCAACATCCTTCTACAGGGTGTTAATGAACTACACCAAAATAATTTCAGCGATTGTAGACATGACTAATATCAGCAAGTTGAGATAGACAATGAATGGTCTGCAGCTAAACATAACACAATTAATTGTGTTAAACATAATTGGCATCAGATGCTGATAAGTTGGCATTTAAACAAGATAGGTGAAATTATTGGATTAGAATGTCTTTAAAACTGCTTCCTGAGTATATAAATGTCCATTCTTATACTGGTCACCAATATAGAAAGTGATTGACATTTCGTACGGAGAGAGAGGCGACGTTGCCGCTTACTGCTGCCATGTGGAGAGCACGATAGCATTACACATGCGAAGGTGATTCAGTTGCGATTGCAATTGGTATTTTATTATTATTATTATTATTATTATTATTATTATTATTATTATTATTATTATTATTATTATTATTATTATTATTATTATTATTATTATTATTATTATTATTATTATTATTATTATTATTATTATTATTATTATTATTATTATTATTATTATTATTATTATTATTATTATTATTATTATTATTATTATTATTATTATTATTATTATTATTATTATTATTATTATTATTATTATTATTATTATTATTATTATTATTATTATTATTATTATTATTATTATTATTATTATTATTATTATTATTATTATTATTATTATTATTATTATTATTATTATTATTATTATTATTATTATTATTATTATTATTATTATTATTATTATTATTATTATTTATTAATTAATTATTTATAATGCTGTACACAAAGACATAAGTACAGTCGTGGATCTACATGCAAATGCTAGAACATGCAAGAACACATCAATGTATAGATCATAACAAAAGAGGCATACCTGTGACATTTTGATGTTTAATGAAGTGGGAAAAGGCCGCTTACATAATTTTTTCCAGGAGTTTCTAATTTATACCCCAATGTCTTTCTTCTTTAAAATACTTTTCTTTCCCAATCTTAACCTTAATGCCCTTACTGATACCTATAGCACGGGAAGTCCTATCAAGCACTTAGACAATGGAATACTAGACTCCCCTTTCAATTTCTCCTCTTCGAAGTATTCTCTCACAGAGCATATTATTTCCCGTGTATGTCCTTTAATTGGAATACCTTTACCAAATATAGTTTTATTAGGTTCCCGAGCACGTTCAGGTTTTCGCTTGTCACTATATTTAGACATAACTAAACATTCATTAAACACACTTGCAAATGAACACAACACGCGCACAGATACACAAACTCTCACACACGTAAATCAAGGTAAATTGCCACAAATAAAATGCAAAGTAACTTGCCACTACAGGATCTCTAACTGTGAGGGCATTCTGTTTATGCAGCATTATCAGAAGAGATATAAAAACCTAGGTATTGTATTTACTGCAGCGTTTGCGTAACTCGCTCGCCTGCAAGTCATGCTAAGCACGTGTTAGAATATCGGCAACCAAGGTTTAGCGTCTAACATTGTCATGGAAACGTCTCAATTCTAATTGGTTCTAATTGGTCCCTCTAATCATTACCATGACAACCGTTGTGACGTACACATCCCCTCCCATTTTTTTAGAGCGTTCTTCCATGTGGTTACTGTCAGTCACATTCTAGTTTGGCAACCAGTATAGTAGGTCGCTCATGGCGTTCTCAAAAAATGAAATGTGTAGTGTTTAACGCCCGCTTTTACTACTACATATGGCACCGCAGGCGGTAACACTGATGATACATGAGATGAAGATGGAGCACCGGTGGAATGAGATGGCGGGGGAAACCGGAGGTCCCGGAGAAAACCCGCCCCAATGCCGTGTTGTCCACCACAAATCTCACTTTGCGGTCGCCTGGGATCGAACCCGGGCCGCCTTGGTGAGAGCCAAGCGGTCTAACCACTGAGCCACGGCGTGGCCTGGCGTTCTCAAGATTTAATGCCTCAAAGATCTCTCAAATCTCGAACTAGTCACCTGCCAGTGCGACACTGAACAGCGATTAACTACTCTTCTTGCATCAGGTGGCCTACTCTAGTGGTGCTTCTGTAAGTATTCTGGTGGCCCAATCCGTGATGCCGAAAATTATGGCTCCTAAGGTCATTGGTTATGTTCCTGTCATGTTCATTTTTATTCTTCATCTTTTTAATACGTAAATTCTTATAGAAAGAAATGACATGATTCATAACTAAGTGCCCTAATAATATCAGCATGTGAAGTTATTCAACACACACAAGGAATTTTGGACAGAATATGACAGTCGTTCCTTTGCTGCTGTCAATTTGCATTCAAAACGCAGGTCGCCATTTCGAGCATTTCCTATAAACCTGATGTAAAGAGTAGCATTTACCTTTTATTTTATGTAAGTTTGTTTTAAATCACCTCCCATTTAGAGTACAGCATGTGAAAGTATTAGGCAGGATTCAACCTTTGTTAAAAAGAAATGTAATTAATTGCACTGACAGGGTGAAATTAAAACATAAAATGCATATATTTATACAAGAATTAGAAGCTTAGACAAAAAGTTAAAAAATAACCAAACAAACAAAATAAAAGTAAATAAAAAAGACAAAGCATTGAAGGAGACTCAAACTCGTATACTTTTCATTGATAGCTATCGTCATAACCATTGCTCCAGATGGAGTGCTCCAATGTGTGTCTTCATTTTCTTGTGTTGTGCACTCAAGTGTTATCTCCATTATCAGTGGTGTACTGGCCCTTTAGAAACTTATAGCCGCAACTTCCACATTTAAACCAACAGGCCATAAGTCTCCTATCTCAAATTACTTGTTTAAGATATCTCCACTTGCTCTGAAAATATTTTGGTGTAGTTCATTAACATTCTGTATAATCCCAAGTTAATTGGTCAAATTGTAAAATATCTATGTATACAGATATGTATAGGCTTAGAAATTATTTTGCTCTACTTTATTCCTCTGCTATTTTCCAACAAAAATATATTTTCCACTGAAGCCTCTCTTAAATACTTCTTAATTCAAGCACTTCTTAATTCAATTCTTTCTAACAAAGCTTGAATCCTACCTATTACTTTCACATGCTGTATTTGAAATGTAGGTGGTTTAAAGGATGAACAAATGTAATTAAAAGGTACAAATGCAAGTGTTTGTCAGTTTTAGGAAATGCTTGAAATGGTTTTCAATGCAAAGTTGACAGCAGCGAAAGAAAGATTGTCATACTCTATTCAAAATATATTGTGTGAGTTGAATAACATCACATGCTGCTTCTATTTAGCATTTAGGTTTTTTTTCTGAGGTGCTAACTGTTTCATACACCATAGACTTAAGGAGACCCCAGAAAAAGAAATAAATTAGTTTGAGGTTAGGAGAGCATCCTGACCAAGCTACAATTAGATTCCCCATCCATTAGACAGCATAATCATATTAGCATAAACATGTTTCTAATGCTCTCGAATAGCCATGGAAGAATGGGCAGAACTCCATTATGTCGCAGCCACATTTGATAAGAATATAAAGAGGTACATCTTCTAAAAATACAGGTAACATATTCATAACAAATGAAGATAATTTGATTATCTTGTTGACTTATTGATAAATGTTGATATAACCGAGGTGGAAGCAGATATGGGCCAGTGACATGTTCTGGAATAATTCCAACCCATATGTTTACTGAAAACATCTGCTGATGACTCTTCTGGACATGATTTATTTATTTATTTATTTATCTGCCGTAGGAGTCAGCCAGACTCATGGCATTCTCAAAAATACAGTTTCAAAGATATAAAAATGAATTACAAATATGATTGAAAATGTTGCAAATTAATATAAAGTCTAATACACTAGTACATTTTAAAATACATACAGTAAAATAAAATTTATTATTACAATTTTATATTAAAATTAACTGATGCTAAAAGGTAAAAGTTTTAACAATATAAGTTGCACTGATTGCCTAAACCTCCTGTATTTCCTTTTACACAAAATCTGTATAAAAATCAACACTAATTTAATAGATAGAGTCAACATGAAAAATTCAATGCCATGGCCGGGATTTGAACCACGGATCTCCTGGTTTCCGTCCAGTCGCTCTTAACCTTTGAGCTACCATGGCCAACGTGCCTTACTGACATTAAATTCTCCAGTTGACTCATATTTCCCCGGTAGACCACTACGGGCTCTCGCATCCGAGATACACCGTTTGTGGCGACTTATGAGTCAATTGGAGAATTTAATATCAGGAAGGCACGTTGGCCATGGTAGCTCAAAGGTTAAGAGCGACTGGACGGAAACCAGGAGATCCGTGGTTCAAATCCCGGCCATGGCATTGAATTTTTCATGTTGACTCTATCCATCAAATATCTTAGCCTATACACGGCTAGTGTGGAGAAATGATTAATTTCCATCAATTAACTGAAATAATAAGAGTTAAATGATGAAGCCTGGGACTTAAGTACTTACAATAGTAAGTCGCCAAAAACGGTGTATCTCGGATGCGAGAGCCTGTAGTGGTTTACCGGGGAAATATGAGTCAACTGGAGAATTTAATGTCAGGAAGGCACGTTGGCCATGGTAGCTCAAAGGTTAAGAGCGACTGGACGGAAACCAGGAGATCCGTGGTTCAAATCCCGGCCATGGCATTGAATTTTTCATGTTGACTCTATCCATCAAATATCTTAGCCTATACACGGCTAGTGTGGAGAAATGATTAATTTCCATCAATTAACTAAAACTAATTTAATATTTTACTTGCCTGCTTAAGTATTCCTCAAGTGTATAAAAACTACCATTTATACACAACTTCTTTAACTCTCTTTTAAATCTATTTTTCACTTGTATACCTTTTATGTCTCCTATGAGCTACGGTATGAAAGTTATTGATTTCCCTAGTTTCATAATTATGTATTTGACTGTTTGTTTTCTGACTTATAAATTTTGTTTTTGCAAGCATTATTACTTCAAATATATATAGAGATTGTGAGGTCAGGATATTTAGCTTTCTCTACAATAACACGTGAATTGACAGCATCCCACACATGGCTGTTTTTTTAATTGAGAACTGGACCATCCCTGGTGAACAAGGTCTCATCAGTAAACAGTACTGATTAAAGGAATTCGGGCTGCTGGAGTAAAGTCCAGTTACAAAATTGTAGCTGAGGGCCTAATTCTTCCAGTCTTGGTGCTTGCACCTTCTGACTGTGAAATGGGTGAAGTTGTTTCTCATGTATGGCTTGTCATATGCTAACATAGTTAGTGCCCAGTGCATGTGCCTGTATGCTGAAAGATAACTTTTGCAATGCATTGCAGAACATTCTCCTTTAATTTCACTGCGCATCAAGTTTGTGAACACCCATATTGCTCCTGTTGGCCAGTAAGGTTCTTCTGTCACAAATGTCTTATCAATGTAGTGGAACATTGATGCAGTTGGTGTATATTGGATATCATTCCCTGTACAGTGCTGCAGTGGCTAATCCATTCCTTCTTGATTCATCACATATAATTGAATTCTAATAAATAGAATAAATAGAAATAATAATTCTAATCTGGAAGTTTAGAAAAGCTGTATGTGTTCCCCATCTTGTTCCACAGGCAAATCCTCAGCATACTAACTATAGTGTCCAGTATCAAGCAAATAATATTAGTGTTATTGTACTGGCATACGAAAAATCATGGCAATTCTTCATATAGAGTTGACATACTAAAACAATGATGGGGGCATATGACTAAATGATAGGAACCAAACCAGTGACCTTTGGGACATCGGTTTTCGTATTAAAGATTACATGCCCAGAGCAGTTAAATGGCTTTGGTGTAGGCTGCATAATTATAGGAGGAGTTAATCAATGTTCAGTGTCACACTGTAGATGAATAGTTTGAGATTTGAGAGATCTTTGTGGCATTCAATCTTGATCACTAAGAACAAGCTGCTGAGAATTTATATTTATATACTCTGAAGTAGTTTTAAAGACATTCTAAACCGATGTTTCACCCACTTTGCTTTAACACCGACTGTTCAGCATTTGATACCAATTACATTCAATAAAATTAACTGTGTTAGGTTTAGCTGCAGACTATGTTTTGTCTATCTCAAATTACTTATGTTAGGCACGTCTACAACCTCTTAAATTATTGTGAAGTAGTTCATTAACATTCTGTGTACATTATACATACAGATTTTTGTAGCTCGAAAAAACTTAACTAAAATGTAGTTGCACTAAGAAATTGAGTGAAACTAAAGCTGCACTTAGAATCATGGAATTAATAAGAATAAAGGCCTATAGCACATTGTAGAATGATCCTTGTTTGTGAACTCAAAGTTAGTTAAGTTCAGGGTTCGATTTTGCAAACATCTTGTAGTAGGAATGAGTTTTGGCTGCAAATTTGACTGCTAATTGCACATGTGAGAAAAATACGTATGAAATGAGCATTGGTTTTAATGACCTACAGTGAAACCAAGGAGTGTGTTTTGTAGATTTAACCCGAGGTTAGCCTTAAGTTTAATGAGAGAGTGAGTGTGAGAGAGAGAGAGAGAGAGAGAGAGAGAGAGAGAGAGAGAGAGAGAGAGAGAGAGAGAGAGAGAGAGAGAGAGAGAAAGTGCTGATATTACTGTAATTATGTAATACAGCTATCAGTAGTTTTCATTATTTGCAACCTTGAACTCTGTGTTTAATTCCATTGTGACCCACTGGTGTTTTTCTGAGATACCACTTAGGTACCTTTGAATTTAATGAAGAGAACTCCAATAGCTATTCCACTATTAAAGACTTTTTTTATTTTGGGGGGGAGAGTGCCCAGTGCTCTGTAATCATGTCCTTATAAAATGGTATTTGCTACCAGTTAACATTGTTGCAGATATATTTGAAGCAAGACTTGCCAGTAGTCTTTTTTGAATTGTGATTTCCTGACTTATAATTAACAATTGTGTAAGCATATTGAGAGGCAACAAACCCCATACATGAACCTCGGTTAAGGCAATAAAAGAGCTTGGAAGTGAAACTACAGACGTCATGTGTGCCTATTGACATTTCAGTTTACGTTCAATTGACAATAGTCAAAATGCAAGAAGTAATAGGGATAATAATACAATGTTTAAAATGCTCTCAGAGAACTTTAGTGGATCTTAAATTAAAGACCAGGGTATTTTGAATGACAAACTACAATCCTGTACCTGTGGATTCAGGGAATGGAAATCATGTGAGGCTTAATGAATTATGCTTGCTAATAAACAGTTTCAATCATCAAATAGAAATATGCAATTGCTCAATAAATTTGTCAAAATGTCCAGTTTGCATATGTGCCTGTAAAACTAGCAAATCCCATTTCTTTCAGAAAATCGTACAAAAATATAATTTATAATCTTAAGAGCATTGCAGAATATATCATCGTTGCACCTGCAAAATCGACTATGTGCACTTTTTTATGAAAATGAGTTATGTGTACCTCAAGGAGCAAGATAGCAAGCATAATTGATCCTGAAAACCGTCTATGGGACTCTCCCATGGTTGCTCTTGTACAGGTGAAAATGCAAATTTGGCTATGTGCTTGAACTGCATGCTGTTCCTGCCAAATCAGCTATGTGAATCTCTCGCACATAGCCAACTTTGACTACGTTATATTGCACTTTATCATGCACATAGCTGATTATGCAAAATCTCATTTTATGACCACACTAATGAATTAGTCATTAGTTCTTTTATATTTGATATAACATACAAATTAAAGTATACACTTTTCTCCACTTTATTACAACAATCAGATAACATACAGAAGTATATCATAGCATTCCAGTTATGTAATGTTGCAATACCGAAGACATGTATCACACAAATGTATGATAAAATGATTTAAATTGAAACGAAATAGTTAGGCTATAATTATGAGAGCATTAATTATAATGGCCCAGTAGTCATCTCAAGAAATAAGCACGAATAGTATAAAACATAATATAAATGACTTACAAATGCAAAAAATAACTGCAAAGGGATTAAGATATATAAAACATATCAATTAATGTATTTATGATAATACATCTGAAAGGAAACTTTTAATATATAATGGGAAGAATACTTATTTGGGAAAGTTACGGTTCACTGATATTTTAGATTATCATAGAACAAATGATATTCCTTGTTCATGAACATTTTCAGAGACTGTATGCTTTCAAATTTTGTTTTGTCTATCTTCAGCAAGTCATGATAGAGATTTTGAGGATCAGTTACATTCAATTTGTGCCTGCGCTGTGCAAGTGTTTGCCACTCGTCTCGGTGTTTCACTTTGTAGAAAACCTCCCCCTCTTTATAAAGCAGAGCTCGTATGTCGGTGACAGTAGGATCACCTGTTTTCTTTCCTGCTCTTATAGATGGAAAGTTATGTAGAAGGCATTCAAACTTTTTGAAGAAAACGAATGGTCCAGATGATTTATTATGTATGGATTAGCACCTTTTTTCTTATTCCTAGCTTCCTCCGTCCTACTGACATAATGTGCAGGGGTGTATATTGGTGGATTAAACAGCCTCTCTAATGTTGAATGGACGCTATCCACCTCCATCATAGAATGTCCTTTCTCCAGTATGATTTGTTCAATTTCAGTTCGAAAATTACTCGATGCATCAGCCAAAGCAATTGCCAAAACCTTATTTTTGTTTTGGTATGCACAACCATTGGACACCAAAATGATTTTTTGTACGTTGAATTTTTCCTTATGAAATGAAGGATGCAAGTTGTAAATTCATTGGCTGTAATTTTCCCTTTTCTTTCATGCCACACATAAAGGTGTACACATCTTCTGCATTCCTAACATAAATTGTAAAATCGTGTATTTATAATTTCTGGCTGTGGTATTGTTTAGAAGCAGTTAATTTTGGGCACAGAAGAACACTTTGGACTTCCATCGTAGCCACAAGGACACTATCAGTTGCTGAAGAAATTGCATCTTCCTTCACTTTTCGCACTTCATTTTTCTTCTGGACATGCAGATTATAATCTTCTTGTTTCAGGTTTCCTTCCTTAAATGCAATACAACTGTCGCTTTGATCTTTCCTGGGTTTGTGTATGGATATTTTGTTTTTCTAAAATTTCACAAAACTTCATCCTTTCCACTGATTCATTTTCTGTTTCTTGCCATCACTCCTTATAAATTTTGTGCATTTCATTAAGAGATCTAAATTCTGAATCCACATATACACGTGAACTACTAGCTCTACAGTAGTGGCTGGGAACTTTTGAAATTAATTCCAATCACTTACTTACAGATTCTGATTTTAGCAGTTTCATCTTATTTGATGGTTCTTGTGTACGTTTCCTCTTTCCACCCTCCACAGCTTCAATGTCGGATTCTTCACTTTCGATGGTTTCAGTTGTCTTAGTTTCATTGATATCCTTGACCCATTTAACAGTTTTCTTCAGTCCCAGAGTAGAAAGAAAAAAATCTCTACACACCTTTTCCTTTGACCCATCTACTAGAGGTAGATAACAGTCATAGCCATACTGCTTAGTAGGATGATCTTTTTCAGTACCTTTTCTTCTTCTAATAACCGGCCTAAAGTTCACATGACCAGTAATATACTCCTTTTTCTCCTCCCAGAATCTTTCATGTACTTTCTTTCATATATTTTCGTCAAATTTATGGCATATGAAACTTCTTTGCCTGATTTGCTCTCTTTGTGTAGACAAGTTTTAGGTACAGTAAAAACTTGAAAGAAGCGTAGGGACAGTGAAGCACAAATTAGCACAAAAGTGAATCGAGAAGATATTGACACATTGCTTCACTCACACTGTTTATTCACAGGACATGTTTCAAGAGCTTTTGCTCTTATCATCAGCTGGTACTCGACTAGTGCAAGTTGTAGTGGTTTCCTCTTTCTCCGTATTGTCAATAGATGGCGTGATGTACTTGTCAAAGATGTCTGGTGGTGGAGTTTCAAAATTCATGACTCTATGACGATTTTTGTTAATGAAGATTTTTTCCCACACGGAAAGGTCTATGGGGTGATTAACGTATTTTATTAGAGATGTTTCCAAGTTGATGTCATGTCTAGTATTCAAAAAATGAAAAGCCAATGCTGATTTTTCTGTTTCACCATTTTTAATGTTTCTTATGTGTTCTTTAGTTCTGATGTTAATATTTCTTTTTGTTTTTCCTATATAAATTTTAGGGAAAGTTTCACATTTGATCTCATAGATTCCTGGTTTTTCTTTGGTAGTGATTGAATTTTTGGGAGGGTCTTTTAACAAATTTCTGATATTAAACCTATTTGAGGTGCAAGAATTATGTTGTGTTTTGAAAAGATTTGTTGGAATTTATTATAGGCTGATGGATGGAAGGTGAATTTTTAAAAAAAAAAAATTCTCTTTTTCTCCTCCTCCTTTTTCTCCTCTTTTTCCAATGTTAATATACAATTTGAATATACAAAATCCAGCTATAAAATTTACATTGGAAACAGAAGAGGATTGTGTGCTTCCCTTTTTGAACATCAAAATAAAAAAAATAACAAACTTACTTTTAGTATTTACTGGAAACCAAGACACAGAGATAACAACAGTTTCAACCCAAAACAACACCAACATGCCATTTTCAACAGTTAAATATTTCGGATGATCAACTTTCCACTAAACAGAGAAGATTATCAAGAAGAATACCTACACATAAATAAAGTAGCTATATCCAACGGTTTCAACCCAAATTTAGTAGACAAAACAGTTAACAGACTCAACAAAGCTAAGAAAATAAAAGAAACCACCACCCTAGAACCTATAGGAGAAAAAGAGAAAAAAACCTTTTAAGAAATTCACTTTCCATCCATCAGCCTATAATAAATTCCAAAAACTTGCACCTCAAATAGGTTTAAGAAGAAGAAGCTTTGAAAAAACAATATTCATATCCAGTGTCACAAGCAACACAACGGGCTGCCACTTGTGTAATAAGTAGGCTGCATGTTATCTTCCCAGCGTTTCTATCTGTGCGCGACTCGTATATCATTACGTCACCTTATCTATACGTGTGTATGTCTGTAGTGAACGCATACCTTTCAGAGTTCATAAGGCCACAACATAACAATAAAAGTAGTAACAATAGTACAATGCAATGCGCTATCTTTGATCTGTTAGTGAAACAGTGCTTCATCTTCATACACAGAAATGATTCCATTGTTGACAGAATTACAGAATGAAGTCATGTCATATGTTTACCATGACGTATTAATTTCAAAAGGCCCGACTGTATGAATAGATTATTTTAAGTTGTTACGCGACAGTCTCTTCAGCTTCAGCATCCGGAAGTAATTAAAGTTATTCTGATTCTGACGCAAAAATATTTTCATGATTATATTAATTCTTCTCATTATAATATCATATGCTCAGTGACACAGTGAGTCGACAACAGCTGATGATGTTAGGAAGATCCTAACGAAACGCGTTCTAGGTAAATACTAGCAATAAGTGGAGCATAGAGTATTAGTTCGACTCAAAATTATATTAAGTTTGTGTAACTTAATACACCTTAAATAGTATATTGGTGTACTGCATACTGCATTAAACATTTAACTTCAGTAATGGCCGTTTAAACCCTGCATGGGCCGGGAATGGATACCCAATAAACAGAACAAGACATTTAAATTGTTAAACGCTGTAAGAATGCTTCTTAAATAGACATTTGTATCTTCCGTATTTATCAAGTTATTTAAAGGAAACAAAAATTGGTTTAAAACCCATTAAAGGCAGTATACATCCACAGTATCGATAAGTAGAGAGTACTCACAAATATAATTATTTGTAACAGAAACTTCATATTATCTTTAAAGAAATTATGTAATTTTTTTTATTAATTAACGTTGTGATTTCATGAATGTTTATTCACATCTTCAGTCAATCTCGTCAACGTTACAATCGCTAGAGGTCACCATTTCTGCCAGTACTGCCAAATTCTGAAAATGAAACACAAAGACAGAATCGATAGTCAGTATTTCAAAATTCATTACGTGATTTTTATTTTGTAAATCAATATTTTTTACCAAACCATTAAATCTATCGGACCATTTAACTGTCCTAATAATTTAACTTTTGGATTTATTTCATGGTTAAATGACAAAAACTGATCTGTTACGGCCGATTTATCAGTCTGTTTATACTTAATGTTTCGAAAATGTTCTTTCATTCTGGTTTCTAAATTACTTTTGGTCTTTTCAATATAAACCTTAACTAAACAATTAAATTGATAAATGCCAGAGTTTTTATTATCAGGAAGTTTTATCTTTTTTGGAGAAATGTAGTAAACTTTTAATACTATATATATTTTGAGGACTAAAGTTATACCAAATTCTTTAAAAGAAATTTGAAAATGGTTATTAACCCAAGTATGGATAGTAAACTTTTTAAAATGATAATCGTCTTTTATTTTTTTTGAGGGTAGAAATATTAACAGTTTTTTTTATATTTAAATTTTTCAACCTTTTTGTGTATGAAGTCTTTATCAAAACCATTAATTAAAGCAGTATTAATAATATGTTCATATTCTCTATTAAATTCCTCTTTATTCAGGGATATATTTATTAACCGTTAAATCAAACTATTAAAAATAGTACATTTATGTGAAAAAGGTTTAAAACTTTTATTTTTTATGTAATTATCGATATGAGTAGATTTCTAATAAATACCAAAGTTTAGTTTGTTATTATTTCTTTTTATCTTTAGATGTAGAAAAGGAAATTTTATTACTTTGTTTCACGGTAGCAAAAGCCATTCTTTGCATTGAACGCATCTAATACTTGTTTTGTTTTGTGTGCATTCGAACGCTGCCCAAGTAAGTTCTCCGGTTCAAGGTTTTAGGCTTTAGTTTATACTAACCAAGCGATACTCATTGTATATGTTGTGTGAAACACACACTGGAAAGAAACAAACCTTTCTGTCAGCATCTATATGTATTATAGCGCTACTCAAATGGTTACCATGGCGGCGTCAAAGGTTGCAATAAGATTCAGATATTCAGTTATGCAGAGATAAGATGTGTCGACCCGCACGCTATGGAGAAAACAACGTCACGTTTTCTCCAAGTTGTCAGCATTGCAAGCATTGACATTTATTTCTTAGAATATTTACCAAGTAACAATAAGATTAGCAAGGTTCTTAAGTGCAACTTCACTATGCTAATAATATCAAACTATATTTTCTACTTACATTACGCTCTGTCTTCGCCTTCCTCACTGTCACTGCCACTTTCACTCACGTATATAATGAACGAAGCAGTCGTGTGAAACATCCCGCAGTTGAAATTTTCGTTCTTGTTGCATGGTGTGCTGAACACATCTTTCCCATACACTCGAATCTATATTTGGTACACATTCCCTCAACACTTTGCACACACTGTCACTTATAGAAGGAGTTATATTCCGCTTTCTTACGGCATGTTTAAGGCGTGCCCATATCAACTCAATCGGATTGAATGATGATATGGTGGTAGCCTGAGAACTTCATGACCACGATCTTTTGCCATTTCGTCTATTGCATACACTTTTTGTATATTGGCTTCTCAAATTTTCTCCAAAAGCACGGCTTTTACAGGAACTGGACTGGGTAATTCTAAATCATGTTCTAACATGAATTTAATCATTCCGTCCTTTTTGCTAGACATGGTGGGAATTTTTATCTTTAGCCGTGATTGATAACTAGCATTATTTAAGACAATCACACACTTAGGAGGAATGTTTTCCAAAAGTTTGTTCTTAAACCAAGCTTCAAATATTGCGGCATTCATCGGCCAAGGATTTCTGAATACTTTTAGAGGACAAATATAAGTAGCCCTCAATCCAACCCTTGCCACTACCTGCATGCAGGATCATTATTCTTATTCCACGTGTCACAGGGGCTGGAAGGCAACAAGAGCAACTGCCGTCATCCCAACCTTTTCTTACGACATCATGAGTATCGTACCAAGACTCGTCTAAATGAATTATATGATACCCTTCCTGCCTTAAATAGTTTAGCCTGCTCAACTACTTGTATCTCCATGCCACAATTCTTGCTGATTCCATAATCACACGCCACTTATTTCACATGCGAAAGCAGAAACCTAACTTCACTAACAACTGCCTAAGTGAATCCTTATTGTAAGGAAAATCGCACACGGTTTGAAGTTAATGCAGCAATTCCAAAACTGTTGGTGATTGCCCTTCCTTATAAAATCTGTACACCTCCCTTGGAGCTATGTCGCAGGTGAAATTATCAACTTTCCCTAACTTTGGTTCCCTGTTGCCCTTCTTTTTTGGTGTAATAGGAAGTTTCTTCGAAACTTTACAAACTGTATGTCTGCTTAAGCCTACTGCTTCAGCAGTTTCAGTTACAGGTCCCTCTGTTTTATTGGCTTCCATATACTTTAAAACATTACATATTAATTGCTGAGAATGTTTACTGAGCGTTCCTAAAGGTAGCTTGCTTCCTTTTACTCTTGCTTCATTTGCTGTCCCACCAGCGACACTAGAAGTAGAAACATTATTACTAGCACCACTAATATTATCACTACGAGATAAACTGGCAGGATTATTGACACTATTTCCACCATCAAAGCTAGATACGTCCCAAGGTCTCCACATATTTAAGAATAGCCAGGAAAACCACTTGCACCATTGAAGTTCACAAGAAAACCAAAAGAATGAAATGAATGATGAATTAGAGAGAAAACAGCGAAGACATTGCAAACCTGTGTTTTACTCCACGTGGACATAACGTGTATCTGTCATTTGTGATTCCTGCGCATTCATTGGCTGAAGTGCTGCATTCATTGGTGCTTAGCAGAGGTCCGAGAAACGCGTCAGTAACCATCTCACCTTTCGGAGAATAATCAGTGCGTTATCTGAGAGGTTTCTATTAACAAAGATAAATCCATGAAAAGCATTTCAGCAGCACTACAATACCTCTTATTACAGTATTTCACAACCGAAGTTTATGCTAGTCTTATGCAGCTGTATTTGCCTAATATTTGTTATTTATACTGACTGGATGATAAGAGTGATTTCTTATAGCTATCGAGAATTAGATGAATAGCACATTTGAAATTGTTAAATTTCAGTGTTAACCATGGTTTATCCTATTAATGGCGCAAATAAATTAGCTTGCGTTGGATGTGTACAGGCTTCTGATAGAAAATTTGGAGAACTTTTTGCTGTTTGACATGATTTGGATATTGATGGCAACTATGAGGGAAGTATTGATATAGGTCACAGTGAGGAGAAAATGATCTGCTTCCTTGAGGTGTTCATGAAGAATCAATATTGTGCAGTGATCAGAATAACTCGAACATACATACATAGGTAGTCTGCAAAGTTTCTGGCCTAATAAAGATACATGACATATTTCAGAATTTTGTATATTTATTGTATTTTTCAACATAGTGTCGTAACTTTACACACTTCTTCCAGCAATATGCCCATCACTGTAACCGTCCAAATGGTACTCAGCATTTTTCTCTGCAAAATAATTGTTCATGAAGGTGATTGCCTCTTCATTTGATGAAAATCTCTGTCCTCCGAGTGCAATTTTCAGATGAGGAAACAAAAGAAGTCGCTTGTGGCTAGATCTGGTAAGTAAGGCAGATGGTCAAGCAGTTCAAACCGTGGATTTTCGCCATTGCAACCACTGAGATGTCTTGGTGAAACAGGATTTTCTTTTTCTACAAATGTGACCGTTTTTCCGCAAGTTCTGTCTTCAGCTTAAGTAATGATGCGTAGTATGCTCCTGTAATGGTTTTTCCTTTTTGAAGATAATTGATTAAAATAACTCCACGAATATCTTAAAAAACAGTGGCCATCACTTTCTCAGCGAAAAAGAAAAAAGAACAACTTTTGTTTTTTTGGAGCTGGTTCCCCCTTTGCAGCCCACTGTATTTTTGTTTCGGACCTATAATGGTGTATCCAAGTTTCATCTACAGTAGTTTATCGGTGCCAAAATACAGATTTATTGCGCCTAAACTGCACCAACAGAGCGTTGGAAATGTTCATTCGAACACGTTTTTGGTCTAACGTGAGCAAACACGGCACCCAACTTGCAGACAGCTTTCTCATGTCTAAGTGTTGATTTCATATGTGACAAACACGTTCTTTTGATATGTTCATAGCCTCTGCTATCTCTCTCACTTTAATTCGGCAGTCATCTAGCACCATTTGGTAAACTTTGGCAACGTTTTCGTCAGTAGTTGCAGTTTTTGGACGTCCCGAACGTTCATCTCCCAAGCTCTCATGGCCATGTTTAAATTGAGCTGCCCAACATTTCGCTGTGGTAAATGATGTTGCAGAGTCCCCATACACAGAATTCAACTCATCTTTGATTTGCTTAGGCATATTGCCTTTCAAAAACAAATATTTTATGACAGCTCGATACTCGATTTTGTCCATTTTCATAAAAACACTCACATCAACTCACTCAAACAACTGTTATATAACAACTGAGCATCCAAAATTGCTGAAACTTTGGTGAGTAACTGTCTGCAGATGGACAACGAAATTCACTAACATTTATTTACAAGTGCTGCCATCTTCATGTTGAGATCAGGAACTTTTGAGACCATTGCCGTACATATGTATAGAAAAATAGACATATAGACAAATAGATATACTTTCTTGTGTACAGCTAACTTCTGACAGCCAACCAACTGACATTTTCACAACTTTTTTTTTTCTTCTGACTTAGAATCTTTCATTGTTAAGGAAACAAATTTATTTTTATGTGAGTAGGGAGAAGGAAGCCTTGACCTCTAAAGGCAATTTAGGGCCTATGAGGAGAATTTAGAAGTGGACACTGTTCATGTTATTTGTAAACCTAATTAGACATGTACTGGTCTACAGATGGCATGATAGCTGCTGCACTTTTAGGGGAAATAACGGGTCAAATATCAGTTATTACAAGCTGCCCCTCTTTATGTAAAATAGTTAAATATTATAAAAAAGTATTTTTACACCAGCTGGATGTAACCGTACACAATTGTTTGGAAATTTGCACAGCTCATGCGAGACAATGATCTACCTAGACTTATGTATATCAATAACTCATAACCTAATTGAGTACTATAACATTCAGAGCCTCTTGATACTGGGGATAAGAAATCCACCACTTCAGCACTCCTCATACTTGAGAGAAAACCTTTCCTAAAAGGATACCTCCCACAACCAAAAAAGTTGCAACCATTTCGGAAATGTCTAGTGTGTCACGAAAAGGAAGTTTATAAGGAAACCAGTATTATTTGCCATGAATCTGAAGATGTGCCCGTGTGTGTTTATCCAGGTTTTAAGATGTGCCATTCAAAAAGAAACCTTTTAAGGGTAAGTTTTCATCTCTTATAGAACTAATTTAAATTTATTGTAAAATAGGAAGATTAAAATAATTGGTGTTAAATAAGCATTAAATGCATGTATGCACAGGATATCTAGACACGTCCATATCGGTTTGGGACATTTTAACTTAGATGTCATATGACATCCATATCGGTGAAAGGGTTAATACTAAATAGAGAAGGACGTATAAGTATACCTTATTCACACATTTAATTGATAAGACATACAAATTTTTGCACAGTTTATAACAGGATATATAACCCATTTGAACATTAAAATAATACACAAGTAATGTTTTTCTCAGTTTTGCATATTTTAAGTGTTTTAATACTGGGAAGCCAGAAGGATAATGATTTCATTGTTGACACACACACATGCAGCCACACTCTCTTAAATTATTTTATATTATAAAATAAATCCTGACATATATTTGTCTTTTTTCCACCTTTTTCTTGTAAAGGTCTTCATTATTTTCTTTGGCTTGCATTCTCCATTCCAGTTGGTAATTTATTGAATAAGTTCCTTTATCCAATTTCTGTTACATGATTTTAATGCTCCTTGTGTGCTTTTTTTTCCCCCTATATTCCTTAAACTGTGTAGGTGTATGAGAGCTTATGAAAGAAAATCATGGTGCCGCTGCCAAAAGGGGTGTGTGCTCAATCAGGAGCCTAGCATGCAGCATCTTGACAGGCCCATCTACGCAGGCGAGTATCCGTCAGGCAGAGAAAGGAGTCCACGTATACAGGAGACTCTGGGATTGTTATGATAATTGTGTTTAAAGGGCGCTCAACTACAAGGTCATCAGTGCCCTGGAGATTCAGGGAAGAAGGAAATAAACAAAACACAGATTAGTTAGATTAAAGGGAGGTTAGCAAAATAGGAGGGAAACAGAGAGAGAAAGAAGGGGGATGCCCAAAACACTAATAGTAATACAATAAAAACTAGTAACACCAAAACTACTGACATTTCCTAGCTATAATAATTGGAACTAACTACACATAAATAAATCTGATTTGTTCAATAAGTGCCATTGAATTCTGAAGCAAAAGCTCAAAACAATTTACAGAAACTGGATTTAAAGATTATCTGAAGTGTAATCCTATTTATATTAGTAGTAACTGAAAAGTGGAACAGCGATTAGGATCGAAAAATAAAATTAAAAATACAAGTGTGATAAAAAAACATGAACAAAAGTTCTGTGGATAAAACTGAATGACTGAAAAATTAGAGTTTTGGAAACATTAGAGTTGAATGTAATTATAATCCCTGGTGAAAATCCATAGAAAATAAACTGCTGCATAAGCAATATGTATAACACACTGCGTGTTCTGAGAAAGGCAAAGAAGTTTGCAGCTGAATGCTACATAAGCAAATCAGGAAAGATGAGCTGTTTACTGTACGTGACCATGCTGAAATAATTGAGTAAGCTCTGACATATAGTGGAACTTACCTTTCACCATTCACTGCAAAATATAACGGCTAGACTCAAGTGCCCATATTTCTTCCGTACACATAAGGAAGCTATCAGAAACACCAGATATAGATACCTTTAAAATAGCTACAACTTCATCTTAAAAACTCAATAACTCATCAGAACGGCAGTATACTCTCACATGCTTTTTACATCGGGACCTTGTGGTTTCACCATTGTGTAATATGACTCTTAAAAATCTCAATATCACCATAATTAAACAATATACATTAATGTAAACTCGGCCACAGAGACCGTGAGGTTTTGACACCAGGACGAAATTTTCCAATAAATATTATCATATGCCTAAAGTGTGCGTGTTGCCTTACATATAAAACACATATAATAAATGGTGTCTCTAATACGTCACAATTAAAACTATTACAATATAATAGGTACGTGGCCCTAATAAACATATATATAAGTTTCATAACCCTAAGGAAAGTGACAAGTGTGGCACGCACGGCCCTGATCAAAACACATACAAGCGAGTGTTTACTTCTTTACAACAAATTAACTATTATAATGATTTGCAAGAAATATTATTTGAATTCTTTTTGTATTTAGTTGCCAGTTTTACGCTGGATAGGTACACAAAAGAAGAAGGTTTTACTTCTGAGAAACACAAAGTTGAGCCGTTGCTGACCATCGTGTAGATTAGCTCTGCAGTGTGTTGATGTCCTTAAGAGTAGCTGATGCATCAACATCAGAAACCACGCTCTACCAAAGCGGAGTTGTGCTGTACAAATAAACTACAATATACGGCTACGCAGCCAAATAATCTGCAACAAAACTTGTAAAGCTCGCATAAATACCATGTAAGGAAATTAAAATGAAGCAGCTAGTTTAAGTCCTATTTGGTTTCTGGAAATAATGGGTAAGCAGTAAGAACACAGCGTTTGTTTGATACACTCAAGAAATCTATTCTCTGTTTCATATAACCTTGCCCGGCTGAAATGTATCACTCCGCGTTCAACAACCCTCCCCCTCGCCCTAATTGGCTAATGCTTTCGCGTCATACGCCATAGGCGGTGCCTTCCCGTCATATTTAAACGTGCAGTAAATGTAATAATTGCCGGGAAGATAAATAAAATCATACAAATAAGGATATGAAGGCATGCAAAAATACAAGTTCATAATGAACTGAGCAAATTGAAACAGAATGGCTGAGCAATGAAACTGAAAGAGTTTATAATGAAAGGCATTTGGCCTCTTCCACTGGGATTTTTTAAACCAGCACACATACCTTTCAAAAATGCTTGTCTTTCAGTCTTAAAAGTCGTGTCACACCATATTTTACTTTTCGTGTGTTCTTCGTGTATATTTAGCGATTTGTATCTCGGTGCAGTGTGGTTGTCCTTAAATAGCGTCTTTGCCACACAGCAATATCGCCTCTGTCTTTTAGCACATTTTTCTTGCCTCTTTTTTCATTCACAAATCCCAGCTGTATAAGCAATCTGCTGAAATTTGGTAAATCTGCATCCTCATTTACAGCAGACGAAATGTTACTTATGTTAGGGAGTTCGTTTCTAAAGAAAAACTACACACATGACGACGCACAACACTTTTCACGTATTTTCTCCGAGCACGCACTTTTGTTTATTCCTGCTTTTGCCTGGAGTGGTAAGTTTTCCGGTTTCCTCAATATCATGTCGCGATGTTCCTACGGATCTAATACTCACACCTGTAACTTCATAGTACAACTGTTCGACTTCTCTCACTGACAAAGATGGATTCTTCTCTGTGAGTGCATTAAACACATGCAACACAATTCTTTTTTCGCCTGTTTGTAAATAATTATCCTTGCGATACTTAAACGAAAAACTGGCGGTAGACTCTGCCATTACACATATAATACATGCGCAATAAACGATCAATAAAATAATTTAGCTCCCGAACTCTCGAATGGCGATGCGTGACTAATCCAGTTCAAAACAAGGTCAGTGATAAAAGTCATAAACAAATGTCACCACTACCGCTAAATAACGTGCTGTCGTGCCATGTGCTTGAGAGCAAAGGAAACTCCTCTTCGTTTAAGAATTAACATGCATTTCAGATAAATAAACTCTAGTTATGTAAAAAACTGAAGCTGCTGACAGTGAAGTAAACTAGGTTATAAATAATAACTAAACACTAGTAACACAACTTCACTTATCTTATTTGACTCCTGGGACCGGTTTCAAAGCAAACATCTGCTTTATCCTCAGCCATTCAGCTTGACACTCGCCCACTAACTGACGGACTGACCTTGACCACTACCGGAGTTTGAAGGATAGCTCCTGATCTAACTGCCATCTATCGGGGACAACACAAACTTATTGATGATGTCTATAGGAGGGATATCAAAATTCATTACGCGATCCTTATTTTTCAAAATAAATATCTTCTCCCAAACCATTAAATCTATCGGTTCCTTCAATTGTTTCAATAATTTAACTTCTGGATCTACTTCATGATTATATGACCAAAAATGATCAGCCACTGCCGATTTCTCGGTCTGTCTATATTTAATATTTCTAAAATGTTCTTTCGCTCTGGTTTCTAAATTACGCTTGGTTCTACCAATATAGATCTTATCGCATTCTAAACAGTTAATTTCAGTATGAAGAATAAAACAAAAAGATTAAAGGATAAATTAAAAAGATTGTGCGAAAAGCAAAAAGAAATAAAAGCAAGGACACAAAATAATAATAAAAAGGATAATGTGATTAATCTTTCAACTTGTAATCTTAATGAAAAAGAAACCAACTTTCTAAACAAAGGCATAAAAACGTGTGTAGGTTTTTCAAAAAATATTGAAGATTACGTCGTTGACATTGAAATCGCAAGTCAGGATTTAAAAGAAAATGATAAAGCATTGGTTAAAATGAAATGTAGCAAAATCTTGCAAAATTTAAATAAAAACCACCCTAAAGAAAATTACAATAAACATATCATTAAATCATTAAAAGAAAAAGATGTTATATTTACTAAAGCTGATAAAGGGAACAAAGTTGTAATATTAGACAAACACGAGTACAACAACAGAGTGGAACTTTTACTGCAAGGAGAAGATTACATAAGCATTAAGAATGACCCTTTAAAATCGTGCATTATAAATGTAAATAAAACACTTAATGAGGTAAAAGTCATACCTAAAAAGGAACAGCATATGGTTAAAGTCAGTAACCCAGTGTTACCTAGGATGTATGCCTTGCCTAAGATACATAAACCTGGCAATAAAATGAGACCGATTGTAAATTTTATAAATTCACCCACGTATAATTTGGCAAAATGGCTAAACAAAAGGTTTAATACTTTTGATAGATTTAACAGCTTAAGTATAAAAAACTCATTTGAGTTAGTAAACAAGATCAGCAATATAGTATTGTCAAAAAATGATAGGCTTGTTTCCTTTGACGTAACTGCCCTATTTCCCAGTATTCCCAAGGAAAAACTTCTAACGTTTTTAAGAAAATGGTTGAGTTCTAATGATTTGGATAAGGAGTCAATAGAAGATTTTATGAAACTTACAAATCTGTGTTTAGATCAAAATTTCTTTACTTTCAATGGAAATGTTTTTCAACAAATTTCAGGAGTAGCCATGGGTAGTCCCCTTTCACCCTTTCTTGCTGATCTATTTATGAGTTTTTTTGAAATAGAAGTCACTAAATCCTTTCCTTCAATTTTTAAAATATGGTATAGATACGTAGATGACATTTTTGCCATAGTTCCTGAAAGATATATAGACGAGGCTTTAAATATTCTAAATTCACAGGATAAAGCTATAAAGTTCACAATAGAAATTGAAAACAATGGCTACATCCCTTTTCTAGATCTAAAAATAATGAAAAATAACAATAAATTAAGTTTTGGCATCTATAGAAAGTCAACTCACACGGATAATTATATCAAAAATAAAAGTTTTAACCCTATGTCACATAAATTTGCTGTTTTTAATAGTTTGATTTACAGATTGATAAACATACCTCTAAATGAAGAAGAATTTAATGCGGAATATAAACATATTGTAAACACTGCTTTAATTAACGGCTTTAATAAAGATTTTATCATCAGAAGAATGGAAAAATTTAAATATCAAAAAAATGTTAATGATGTTTCCACTCTTAAAAAAGTAAAAGAGGATTATATTTTCAAAAAATTTACTTATCATCCGTGGGCAAATAAAAAGTTCCAAAAGATTTTCAAAGAAGTGGGTATAATACTAGCACCTCATAATAATTACAGTATAAAGAATTTGCTACAGTTTTCTAAAAAAGACGAAATTTCAGACAGCAAAAAATCTGGTATTTATCAAGTTAACTGTTTAGAATGCGATAAGATCTATATTGGTAGAACCAAGCGTAATTTAGAAACCAGAGCGAAAGAACATTTTAGAAATATTAAATATAGACAGACCGAGAAATCGGCAGTGGCTGATCATTTTTGGTCATATAATCATGAAGTAGATCCAGAAGTTAAATTATTGAAACAATTGAAGGAACCGATAGATTTAATGGTTTGGGAGAAGATATTTATTTTGAAAAATAAGGATCGCGTAATGAATTTTGATATCCCTCCTATAGACATCATCAATAAGTTTGTGTTGTCCCCGATAGATGGCAGTTAGATCAGGAGCTATCCTTCAAACTCCGGTAGTGGTCAAGGTCAGTCCGTCAGTTAGTGGGCGAGTGTCAAGCTGAATGGCTGAGGATAAAGCAGATGTTTGCTTTGAAACCGGTCCCAGGAGTCAAATAAGATAAGTGAAGTTGTGTTACTAGTGTTTAGTTATTATTTATAAATAAACTCTGTTGCGTAATATATTTAATTAAAACAGTTACGAAAATATAAATTTGACAATTCTCTTCCAACATATAATGATATATCACTATGTTAAATAACGAACTAATTTTTACCGCACGACAGTCATTACCACAACAGCAACCAATGAGAGGTGATTAGGTCACGTGACCGTTAAGAGATACTGGGCAAGCTTACGTGAAACAAGGTATAGTGCCATCAAGGATTACGAATAGCCAGTTGTTGAATAAAGCTGTAAAATATCAATAGAAACATATAAGCAAAATAATATGAAGGGAGAAGATCAAAGATTCCAGTATTCTTTATGTGAAAAACAGTACAAGTGACTTGAAACTAGACAATAGAATAATGTATTTCTTGTAGTAATAACATAAAGATCACGTGATAAGCTATGGAAGGTGTCTTTTGTGTACCTTAAGTGTCTAAAAGATGTGGAATTTCGTATAGTGTTAAGGTCCTTAAAAAATGTAACAATAAAATAATGCTACTGAAAATAAAGGCATTCTGGGAGTTCAATGTAATTGCCAGAAATATAAGCAGTATCAACCCAGGAGCGACACTCCATTATGAAATACAAGAGTGAAGTGGTGTCAGAAAATCAAAGCACGTTCTTAGATATGTACAACACAAGACTATCACATACAGTGCAAGATAACATACATAAAACAGGAATAAAATCATACATAAAACAATCTTGTAGGAATTGTATAGGAATTTTGGATGTTGTAGTCACATAATCAAAAGTAAGTTTAACATTAACTCATATAAAGAAAAATAAAGTATGTATAACAGAATACAGAGAAAGCACTCCTGAGGGTCTAGAATGGCATACACTGCAGAGAGAAGAAAAAAGTTATGCTGACACAGATTCAACTCCGGATCATCTGAGAAACGATACATGAAACAGGAAGTTTGGCAATGCAGATTTACAACGCAATATCATTCAGTTCCAGAGTAAACTTGAAGGTGAAATACCAAGTGTGAATAATGCGCATAATACAAAAGAAAATGAGGTGTTTATTCTGGGAGTATAGTGCTGTGCAATTTGTGACAGAAAAGAAGGAATACTAGTGTAGGATCCAGATGAACTTTAGTATGAAATGTAGGATTATAATCAGGCACCACACAAAACGGTAAGTAAGCAAGGATTTGGTTATAATATGAATAGGAAAAACAAGTTTGCACCAAGGAATAGCTTAACATGAAGGGTAATAGTAACTCATATTCACAAGATTTAAAACTAGCATACTCAGAACATAAAGGTAGAAGAGGTAAAAACGTATCTCTCTGAGTGAGTGTTGAATGTCCAAATAATAGGAAATAACAGAATGGTAATATACACATTAAAGCACCAATACTTTTATCATTTTGCTATTGAAATGTTAGGCCAACTATCACCAAAAAACTACATAATTAGAGTATTAAAAACAAGAATATGTTAAGTGCAACAGAACTGATTGTTTAATACTCGCGAAAATTCTTAACATGGCACATCAAAAATGAAAATCAAACTTTATGACATTCCTGGCCTTAAATGTGCATAATACCACCACTGTCACCAGTAGAATAAAATGTGTAGCCTTTATACTTGAAGCGAATAAGAAAATTACATTGATCTAGGGTCTAGTAATTAAATGGTTTTAGTTACTAATGTTAACTGTTTACAAAAATAAAAGTAACAGCATATTGAAAAGCATCATGCAAAAATTATTTTAAGAAGATTAAACAACTCCATTTCAGAAATATGAACTTAATGGACGCTAGGAAACTGCAGAAACAAGTATTTGTCTTAGACAAAAAGAGGTGACCCCAGTAATGATCCCCAATTATGCAGATAGTATAATTTCGGATTAGTATTTATATCTTACCTCAAAGCCTTAGAGGGGAAACATTTACCTCATCTGTAACATTTATAAACTTAGTACTACAGTCATGAATCAAGATCTACATATGTTCCAGTGTTGCAAGAACTGATAAATACTAATGCCAGAGCAATGAATAATTAAAGAATGAGTTTTAATTAAAAGAATTCTCAACATATCCCTACTTCTTGACAACCATTGACTTGAATCAACATCTCCAAATAATTTATGCTAAATAGCCATATCTTACAAGCTAAAGTATTTTGGTTTATGACCACATACATGTCACCAAATAGTCATCACAGACTAAAATTTATGAATTTGTGAAGAATTAGAGTCGTTCATACAGTCTTATTTTGTTTAATCTCAGAAACTATTTGTATTTGGTTTATTAATACTCGTCACTTACTTGTTTATATTAATGAGAGACTAGTTTCAAAGGCATTCGCCTCCATTTCCAATCTCTTTCCAACTCTTTCCTTTTAACTTTGTTAAAATAATGTATTTGAACCAGTGGCACCAAATAATTGCAACATTCATTTATGACACGTGCAATTATCATAATGGGCAATAAATCTATTACGTCACTAAGTCATTGAATTCTTAAGAACCTGTTGCAGGGCAATAAAACTGTTAACAATGGGTGCTGAAAAACAATGCTACATAGAAGACTTGATACACGTCCTTAAAATGTGGAACGTTATTACTCCATAACATTATATATGATTTTAAGATATAAAGTGCTTCTATTAACTTAATATGCCTTGAGCATTGGCCTTAATATAATCTTTCCTTGTAGTTACAAAGCGAGTCAACACGTGAAGTTTTAATCTTAAACTGTTAGGAACCGTGACCAGTGCTGTCGTCGGCCGCACCGTGGTGCTAGGCTCTCACCAAGGCGGCCCGGGTTCGATCCCAGGCGACCGCAAAGTGAGATTTGTGATGGACAACACGGCGCTGGGGCGGGTTTTCTCCGGGATCTCCGGTTTCCCCCACCATCTCATTCCACCAGTTCTCCATCTTCATCTCATGTATCATCAGTGTCGTCGCCTGCGGTGCCGTATGTAGTAAAAGCGGGCGTTAAACACTACATATTTCATTTCATTTGTGCTGTCGTCTCTCCTCAGGACTATCCTTGATATGCTCTCAAATCATCCCTCCTTCCGGGGGCACTTATTTCCACACCTTGCCATAGCTATAAACGTGAAAATATCGATAGTCTATAAAACTGCATTTGTTAGCAATGAAAAAACTAGTTGCACTCATCGGAAGGTGGCAAAGAAGTAGCCTACATTAAAAATTCAGTATTATCAATATTCATTCATGTGGCGGCTTAACTTAATCATTAGGTGAAATTATACTGCTCACTTCTGTACTATCAGCTGGATGGCTCAAATGTTTAGGCGCCTGCCTTCTCATCACAAGGACGCGGGTTCAAACATGGTCCAGATAATTATAAAAGTGCTAAGCTCATGTCAGTGCATATGCCGACATATAAAATAAATTCTACAAGGCGAAATTCCGGTATACTGGCGGCTATGATATGATCCTGGTAATTGGGAGTGACGTTGGCAACCCTATTACCCATGAACTCGGATGGTGACAACAACATTTTCCCTGCGCCGGGTTTACCGGATTCAAATGCTATAGCAAAAAAGTTCCTACATGGAAAGAGACACGCCTGTTTCTTTTTATTTACTTTTAATGATTTGGCGTTGTAGTAAGTTGTTATTACGAGTAGTCATGAGGAACATAACATAACGACATCTGTGGCAAATATTCTGAGTTTCGAATTACTAAATTGCAAAAGTGGGCAGAAACACAGTTAAACTACACCTTGATACTTATACAGACACAATTAGCTTTTTGCTGTCTATTTTTGTCGACGAAATTGAAATACTACTTTATACCCTTGATTTATATCCAGTCTAATGTGAATATAGATATCCTTGAACAAGAAATAATAAGACTATGAATCTAAGGACAATGGCTCCATTCAACAGGCATATGGTTTCAAAGTAGACAGGTGACACTCCAAAGGAAAATTGTGTATCACCCAATGCATGCAAACGTTATTTTCTTTCGGTATGAAATTATACCCTTTTATCCGTCTGAATTACAACGTTTTAAAGATAAACCCTTGCGTGGGGAGATCAATGCATCTTAAATGACCTAGAGCCCCGCTGTGTTCGCTGCACAGGCAACCATCACTTTTCTCAGTGCACGAAGCCCTCTACTACACCAGCTCAGTGTGTTAATTGCCAACAAGATCATCCGGCAAACAATCGCGGTTGTTCTCATTACTTACAGCTGAAGGAACGACAGTCTCGGCGCTTTCAGCAGCAGGCAACACCATCCCGACACAATTCACAGCAACCAACCTCAGCTTCTCAACAACAACCACTGGTTCAGCAACAACAAGCACAGCGTCCATAACAGCAACAACAAACACAACATTGTCCTTCCGCAACTGTTCCTTCTCTCCCATCACGGACTTATTCACAAGTACTGGCTGGGCGTTCACCTCCCTCTCAAGGACGTTCTTCAATTCCTTCACCAGAGGATTCTGCATCTGCACCCCCGTCTTGGACTTCCTTGAAAGAAATGATTGCACCGCTATGTACTTTTCTGTGCAATCTGTTTTCTCCAGTTCTCCCGCAACTGCTGGAGCTTCTTCGTTCCCTTCTTTCTCCAATCTTCCACAATGGCCTCCCGTAATTTGTCATCTCTACGTCAGCTCACACTCCTGAATTGGAACTCTAACGGTCTTCGGGCTAAACGTTCCTCCTTCATAGCATTTCTTACTCATCACAATGTTGATATAGCTTGTGTAACAGAGACACATTTTCTTCCCAATGAGAATTTCACTGTTCCTGGTTACGTCATTTACCGGCAGGACCGTGACGCAGATAAAGCATCTGGTGGAGTGGCTCTTCTCATCCGACGTTCTCTGAGTCACAGCGAGATATTTCTCCCACATGTGCCCAATTTGGAGGTGGTGGGTATTAAACTCTATTGTGCAGACGGTGGTGACCTTGTCATTCTTAGCGCATACAAACCACCGAATCGCAGGCTGAATACTACATATCTCTGACTTCTCTTCCCTGCGGGAAACAGCACTGTTCTTCTAGGTGATCTCAACTGTAAGCATTCCTCCTGGGGATGCCGAACGACAAATCCAAATGGCCGACTTCTGTTTACAGTACTTGCTACTTATGGCCTATCGATATTGGCACCCGAAGATCCTACTCATTTTCCTACCAATCCCTTATTTGCCCCTGATATTCTAGATATCGGTATTCACCGTAATCTAAACCTGCCCACTTTTGTTTCTTGCATACCAGAGCTTGATTCTGATCATTGCCCGGTGATTGTCACCTTTTCTATTCCCTCCTTCCACCAATTAGCTCCTAGGCTGCTCAACGGTTACATTCAGTGGGAAACATTCCAGTCTCATCTGGATGCAACACTCACCAGTTCGTACCGACTTGCCACTAATCACGATGTGGATCTCGCGATACAGCACTTCACTGACACCATTTGCAGCTGCGCCCAACTTTCCACTTCTCCACATAGACGACATCATTCTTCCCCCTTCTTACCCCTGTCCATTTTAAGTCTCATCCGAGAAAAATACCATGTTTGTCGACAGTGGCAACGGGACCGACAACCCTGGCTCCGCCAAAAGCTCAACGGACTCATTCGACGGGTGAAACTGGAGTTGGAGCGACATCGTCTAGAGTCCTATGAGCGCTATCTTGCGTCACTCTCTCCTTCTGACCACACGCTGTGGAAGGCCACCAAACGTGTTCTTCGTGAGCCGACTGTTGTACCGGCGCAGTCTGCAGGTGATAGACTGGTTACAGATATTCCCACTAAGTGTGAAATTTTGGCCAATCACTTTGAGCGTGTATTTGCACTTCCCATATCAGTCGATGTTGAGACTATTGCAGACGTGAGGAGCTACATACCTATCGCCATCGACCCACAGTCTCACTAGGGATTTCATTTACAAGCCCACGGGAACTATCTTCCCTGATTCGAGCCCTTCCCCTTAAGAAATCTCCCGGGCACGACTTGGTTCCTAACATTGTTATCAAGAATCTCACCAAAAAAGCAGTTGCATACGTGACATCCATCCTCAATGCCTGTCTACGCCTCGGATATTTTCCTCGCACCTGGAAGTTTGCCCATATAGCTGTCTTCCATAGGCCCAATAAACCCAAACACCTCCCCGAAAGCTATCGTTCTATAAGTCTGTTGCCGACCCTTGAAAAAGTAATTCATCGCCGTCTTGTCTTACCTTATTCATAACCATGTTCTTCCGTCTTATCAATTTGGATTTTGTCACAAACATTCCACTATCCATCAGCTTTTACGATTAACTCAGTCAATTGTTCACGGCTTCGAGGCCCATCAGTATACCACGGCTCTCTTCCTTGATGTGGCACAGGCATTCGGCAGGGTTTGGCATGATAGTTTGCTCCTTAAGCTCTACCGCATCGGTCTTCCTAATTACTTATCATATCTAAGCCACAATTTCCTCTACGACCGCAGCTTTTCAGTACGCATTGGTGGAAAGCTTTCATCCCCACGTAATATTACCGCAGGTGTCCCACAGGGTTCTATCTTGGCTCCGACTCTATTTAATATATACATTTATGATATTCCTGACTTAGCTCCGACTTCTTTAGCTCTTTACGCTGATGACACAGTTCTATATTATTCTCATGTTAATCTCCAGCAGGCACAACAAGTAGTACAGCTCTCTTTAGATCGCCTAACTCTTTGGTTCAGCAATTGGCGGATCTCTTTGAAGCCTCAGAAAACCGAAGCTAAAATCTTCACTTTTCGCCGATATACTCCGGTTACTCCGTTGTGTCTCTACAGGAGCAATGTCCCTTGGCTCCTTTTTTTTCGAGTGCAGGAAAAATGCATTTACGCACTAGCCCCGGGATCGGAGTGTGGGACTCCTCTGACGGAGAGAGATCCGTCAGCCCTACCCACTAAAAAACCTCCACCGGTGAGAATTCGGGAGAGGAAGTGCAACAGTACCGCTATTGCACCTGCGGATTCTGGGAGAGGATATTACGGCCAGGGAAAGCCTAGGCCGGGTGAGGATGGCGCCAGGACACAAGCATGACCAAGGTCCTACTTGCGACCTTGGAAATTCAGATGTGGAATTGGTTTATGTAGTATTGTTGTGCCTCGGGACGGAGGCATCGTCTTACAAGATATCTGTGAGGTCCTGAAACATAAGGACGGTGTCATTAATTGTTAGTGCTTAAGAATAAGTTTGTTAAGATATCAGGCCAGGAGCGGCGCTGAGTCTGGCGTCAATTTGTTAGGTATTGGTTTACATGCATTCAATGTGAAAATGGATATATTTAATGTAACTTAACTAAATAACAACCAAATATTTTGGACATATGCTCAGGATTGAGTATGGTCCACGTCATGTGAGCTAATCTTGCTAGATTATTGTTTTGTTTATACATCTACAATTGAGTAGTCTTCTCATGTCCATGTGTGATGCTTTGGTCATTTTCACTGGTCCCCAGAACGACCCTTAGCAGGGACTTCCAGGGCCACTGGTCTGTCAGTAGTGTTTTCGCTAAGCCATGGCTTCTGATTAAGGTGGTACTAAGTTGTTTAGGTAATCTTGAATGTTTATTTCTGGTTCCCCCAGGCCAAGAGTTCTGTCAAATAATGAGAGCGGTCTTTTGTGTATGTCGTGTTGTGTACCGTATGCGCCTAAGTCGCGAATTAGAGGGTTTTTGTTTTTTTGCCTTTCTGTCATATAAGTTATGACTGAGTAGTTTAATAAATTGTTCGATCGAGTGGAGCTTCAGTTCCTCGTGCAGCCAATAAGCTGGAGCTACTATAGGAACCTTTGCAATAATTCGTATTATTCTGTTTTGCAGTGTCTGCAGTCTGTTTATATGTGTTTTCGCAGCGTATCCCCAGACAGGGGCTGCGTACGTCAATATTGGCCTGATTAGTGTCTTGTATAGCGTAAGACCCATATTGAGTTGCAGTTGGTTATTTAAATTAATCAAAGGGTAGAGTCTGTTCAATTGTCCATTTGCTTTGGCCCTGATATTTTGAATGTGTTTTTTCCATGTGAGACCTTGATCCATGGTGACCCCTAGGTAGGTAATTTGGTCTTTCCATTCGATTCTTTCGCCATGATACACGAGAGGTGGCTGTCTGTGCCTAGGATGTCGATGTTGGATTCTTTTTGTGAAAATAATTGATTGGCACTTTCTGGAGTTTGCTGTTATTCTCCATTTTCGAAACCATGGTTCAAGATCATTCAGGGCATTCTGTAGCCGCAGGTGTATTATCCGCGGTTGAGTGGACTGAGTTACCAGTGCCGTGTCGTCGGCGTATATGTATTTTTCAGTGCGAGTAAGTTCTGGCATATCGTTAACGTACAAATTAAAGAGGGTCGGTCCTAGCAAACTTCCTTGTGGGACTCCTGCCTTAATAGGCTTTAGAGAGGAAGAAGAATCCTCCACAGTTACTCGGAACCGACGCTCGCTTATATAATCTTTAATGAGGGCAAGTGTTGAATCAGAGAAATTGTATGATTTGAGCTTGTAAAGTAGGCCCGCATGCCATACTTTATCAAAGGCGCGTTCAATATCTAAGAAGATGGCGCCAGTCGATTTGTTAGTATTGTAACCTTTAGATATGGCTTCCGTAAGGCGTAGAAGCTGCTGTGTTGTAGAATGCTGGGATCTGAAGCCAAATTGTTCAGAAATGAGAATATTGTGATTTATAATATGGGAATTTATTCTCTTTAGAATTATTTTCTCCAGCACTTTACCAAAGGCGTTCAGTAGGCTAATTGGCCTATAGCTGGAGGCGTGAGATAAGTTTTTATGTGGTTTTGCAATCATTACTATGTTTGCTACCTTCCATTGTGGTGGGAACCTGCCGCTGTCTAGAGTATAATTGAAAGTCTTTGCTAGAAGCTGCAAAGCTCTACGTGGGAGATTTTTTAAAACGATGTTGGGTATTTTATCGGGCCCCGGGGCCTTTCTGTTTTTCAGGTGCCTGATAATCCAGGCGATTTCTCCCGGATTAGTCTTTCGCATTTTGTTGTGTGTGATAGTGTAGTCTGTGTCGTGTATTTCCTGCTCTATGCTTTGAATCTCTTGCAGATTTGCTGGACCCTCAGCCGGGTTTGGTGTGAAGACCTTCTCAAGTGTGGCAGCAAATACCTCAGCTTTGGCCTGGGGAGTTTCTGCAACAGTGTTGTCATGTATGAGTGGTGGTATGTTTGTTTTAGCTCTGGTTAGGCACTTAGCTATACGCCAAACAGAGTTAGAGTTCGGATTTAAGCTCGCGAGAGTTTGATTCCACTGGTTTGATACAAATTCCCTAGTTCGGGCCATTACGGCCTCTCTGGCATCAAGGTAGTCTTGTTTATGTAAAGGATTTCGCGTTCGTTGCCATTTACGTCTTAGTCTGTTCCTATTCTGATGTAAGATTTTTATATCTAACGGATATTGGGCGTTTTCTGATGGTGTAAATTTTTGTGGGACACACGTTGTGGTTGCTACCTTAATTGCCAATTCGAGTTTGGATACAGCTTCGTCGTGTTGCTGTGGTGAAATAATTTCGCTTTCCGGTAAGTATCTTTCTAAAACGTTATTGAAGTCTTCCCAATTGACTAAATTATAATTCAGTTTTGGGATTTCTTTCTTAAACTTCAAGGGAAGTGTGACCTCAAGGAGTACTGGTAAGTGATCAGATGTCAGTTCTTGCAGTACTGTGCATTCGATGTTAAAGGGTATATTGTTTAATATGGCTAAGTCTAATACGTCTGGGGCGTGATTGTTAACATGAGGTATGTGGGTGGGCTCATCGGGCCCCACAATAAGAAAGTTAGTGTTGATATAATTTAGTAGTTTAGTCCCTTGAGGATTGGGGTTCGTGCTGTGCCACAAATAGTGCTTACAGTTGTAGTCCCCTGCCGCTATTACTCTTGGTCCTAGCTGCATAATTTTTTGGACATCTTCGGTGTCGATGTCGCCTGGTGGGTTGTATATAGCTACTAATATGATCTCTGTACTGAAGGTGCTAATCTTTACTGCAGTCGCTTCTAGGCGGTTTAATTGGGGTATATGTACTTGATAGTGACTGATGCTCGTTTGTATTGCTATTGCTGTCCCCCCTCCCCTACGATTACGATCGGTCCTGTAAATAGCATAGTTAGGTATTGAAAATTTATCTACGTCCCCTAAATGGGTTTCGTTTAATAGGGCTACTTGTATTGAGTTGGCGTGGAGAAAGTCTGTTAAATCTTTGCGTTTACGGCGTATTCCCTGGCAGTTCCAGTGTATTGTTCGTAATGTGTCTGTTTCAGCCATGGCTGTAGCTGTGTAGGTCGTTCAGTAGTTCGAGTAGCCAGTGTAGTGTAAGTGTGGTGTCTGTACCCTGTTCTAAATAAGCCCCGAACATTGCTATGTGTTCCTCAACATAATTCTTGGGAACAGAGTCTCTGGGCAGACCCAGGACGTTCAGCAGCTTTGCCAATGCTGCTTCATTGCCTTTACGTCCCTTACCGCGGGGGGGAGCGACTTTGTGGCAGGAGGGTGAAGCCCTCTGGCCCTGTTCTGTTGGACTTTGTGTGTGTGTGTGTGTGCTTGGAGGATTGGGGCGTCGCTCATGACCTGCTGGGCCCTCCTCGGTGGCAGGCCGGGGAGCCACAGCTGCAGGGGGCTCGGCTAACGGGGCTGGTCGCTGTCGACCTCTACTATCCCTAATGAGCCACCCTGCGTTTTCCGTCCTAGCGGCAGCCTTAGCATATGTTTTAGGTGGCATCGAGGGGGGTCCCTGTGGCTGCGCGCGGACATGAGGCATACTTTTAGTGCACTCTGCGCGATATACAGTGCAACCGCGCCAAGTTGCACCGTGGCCCTTCTGGCCGCATAAAACGCAGAGCCGTTCCGCGGGCGGAACGGAGCACGTACCTGATGGGTGTGGTCCTGTGCATTTGGCGCATACCCAGGATGGGGACCTACATTCACTTTGCAGGTGCCACAGTCTCTGGCATTTTCTGCATTGTTTAGGTTCGAGGTCGGATCGGTACCTTTCTACCCTGATTCGGAAATGTGCTAGGTGTGTGGGTCCTAAAATTTTGGCTTCAGTGTCGGGGGTCCCTGCCACCTCTATGAGGAACATCGGCAGGGGGTGCGCTGCCAATTACGTTTCCGTATTTGGACAGCTCTCAGCGCCTCTATCCCTAAGACGGCCAGGTCTTCCTTAATCTCGTCACTGGTGATTTCGGCGTACAATCCTTTAAGTACGAATCTAGCTGTCCTATCTTGGGGGTGGGGCAACAGGTAGAAATGTACGCCGGCTTGCTTGAGGTATTCTACGAAACTTCCGTAGTCACTCAAGCATTGCAATTTAACCATAAAATCACCACTGTTCCTAGCTATGGATACGGTGTATGTGTGTACTGGTTTGAGACTGTCGAAGTCTCGTGTAATCTTTCTAATATGTGTTGCCTGGCCTTTGTTGATCATGACCGGCGCCAGGTCAGATCTTTTAGTGTTAAGTGTATCTGTGGGTTCAATGTGTGGTGTGTCTGCGTTTGGTTTGTTGTCCTTTGGGGTGCTGGCAACTGGAGAGGATGAGGTGGTGGCCACCGGTGAGGTGGGAATGGTTGGTGCGGGTTCTTTGGTGTTTGGTGAAGTGTTTGGTGTGTCCACAGGAGCAGGTGTATTCGGTTTTTTGGTGGATTTGCCACGTAGCGTCCTGGTGGTAGTCTTTGGTGAAGTCGTGGGTGTTTTGGAGTTCCCTGCCATGTTAATGAGTGAGTATGCTGTGTGTATTTGTGTGTGCGTGTGCGTGTGCGTGAGTATGGGGCTTAAGCCTAATAGAGTAAGAGGAAAAGAAGAGAGGAAGAGAGAAAGAGCTGTTAGCGAGCGCTAAAAAGCCCGGAAAAACAGAGGGTCGAACCCGCAGGCGCTTAAGCGAGTCTTGCGACTGCTTGCTATGACCGTGTTTTCCTACTCGTCTAATCAACTAAGCGCTATACTCAGAGAGCAAGCGAAAGGCTTTGGTTTACACCACGGCAATGCCGAGCCGCTCCAACGGTGGCTGCTTCTTTGCAGCGGACCGCTTCTTCTTGCTTCTGAAGACTGCTCTGGTAGCTGGTAGATGTGCCCACGTCAAAGTCTCCGCCGCAACTGACAAGGAACTCTGTCGATTTTGCTCCCCACTACAACTCCCGTTAAATACCTTGGAGTGCTTTTGGACACTCGACTGACCTGGTGTGCTGATATCGATCGTCTTATATCACTGGCCTCCGGACGACTTTCAAAACTCTCACCTCTGTTGCATCGCCGTTCCAGCCTCGGCCTACAGTCTTCATTGTTACTCTACAAATCACTCGTTTGTCCGCTTATTACATATGCCTGCCAAGTGTGGGGGGCCGCACACAAATGTTATCTGCGTCGTCTTCAGGTCATACAGAATCGCTTCATGCGCATCGCTACTAACGATCCATGGTTCATCCGTAAAAAGCAGCTCCATCACGAACTAGGACTGTTACCTCTTCACGACTACATTCGCATGGTCGCTCGTCGTTTCTTTTCCACACTGCAAGAAGTTCCAGGAGCTGTGCATTATAACATCGGCGTCCGCACGCGCCAGCCCTCACGCTTGAACAGGAGACTACCACAGGACCTGCTTCTAATTGGTACCTCTGACTCGAGTGATTCTAGTGCTTGATGTCTGTCTTACATCTTCAATATTGACATAATTTCTCAGAGAGTATTACTGGAGTTCTAACTTAATGTAGTTAGGGGGCGGCCTGCTAGCCTACCCCTGAGTGTTATTGTTCTTATTGTACTGTTACCTTCTTTTCACTCTGATCTGTAAAGCACTGTACTGCTGATCGATCAATAAAAAATTATTTAAAAAAATAGATGTTCTGTGATGTTCCGTGCTGCTGTTACCGTCTATAATCTTTGTTGAAGTGACAGCGTTAAGTGTGGGAAGTTGTTGCGGAAGTTATTCAGAATTATAACTATTTTGAAAGGATTGTGTGTGGTTTAGTGTTAAAGAAGTTGGGTGTGCTGTGTTTGTATATGCCCCAATGCTTATATCAAATTAGAATGATGCTAAGATAACCCTGTTATGGGTTTAATGTTAAGATGCAAACGTGAATATGGCGACGAACGCTTCGTGTCATGTATTTGTGTCATTGTGGATCAGGAGTTGAATGCAATTAAATCGCATCTTTGGAGAATGTGCATGTGAGTACATTTATACTGTGTTGCAGTTTTTAACGGGGGAAGAGACATAAAATATGATAATATAATTTGAGTAGTTGTAATAAAAATAGCTTTTTAATGTGTAAGACTGAAGACGAAAGTATAAGGAGTCATATTATTCTCGGCGATTCAATCAGCGAAGGAACGATATGTGATATTGGTTTAATAATAATTAGGGTTTGCAACCCAATTTTTATGTGCGACTCATTTAAACGTACCATGCAAAATGTCGTACAGATGCTTAAAAGTCAAAATAAATGAGCATAATACGAAGTGTCAACTAATTCTTTAAATCTTCCTGCAGTATAGTTACAGCTTAGTTACTCATTTCTATTGTCAGTTCCTATTTTTTCTACTGATGCGGAATCGTGATATTGCACTCTGGCTTAATGTTAATTGGAACTTCTTTGTTTTTCATATACGTAATTGTTTATCGAAATGTAATCTTACAAGATTTTATAGATATAACCAAGAGAGATGCAAAATTCAGGAATATCAATGAACTGGCAGATACTGTACAAGGTACAGTTAACCCACAAGAATTAATTTAAATTCCTTGGTAAACTTAAATTGAACACAGTAGTTCATATCAGACTTTTGGCAACTTTAATAGTTGATCTAATTTGTATAAACTTCTGTAATATTGAGGCTGAAATTACAAGGTGGTTTAAGGTTCATATTAGACTTTTGGCAACTTTAATAGTTTATCTAATTTGTATAAACTTCTGTAATACTGAGGCTGAAATTACAAGGTGGTTTAAGAAGCTTATAGTGTATATCTGAGAATGACAAATATAAATGTACCCGATTATGAAACTATAATTGCTAGAAACAATAATACTAACGTCTTAAGTACACCAGGACTTAAGTTCAAGTGATACTTTTGCTATTTTGACAGGAGATACATGTTTTCAGAAGCATTTTGTTTCACGCGCACCACTCCAAAAAACATTTTTGGTTCCTTTTTTGTTTAATGTGCTTATCTATGACTAGTACTTCTTAAATGTTCAAAGTAGCTCTGGGGTACTAGTATTTGGAAAAAAGATGCTTAACTAAAAGAATTTTTACTTATGAACCCCTACAATTAACCTTATGGAAATTTGTAAATGGAACCTTTTTAAATTAAAATTGGTTTTGAGACTTAACAGATATTCATTGGCACTGTATTGTATCTTGTCCCTTTGAGCCTAAAATGAACATGGCTCATTTTTGTGTCTTAGAACTTCCAACACCATTTAAAATTTGTGATGCTCACATTTGTGAGAAGTTACTGTTACTCCGTGCCGAATTACCCCAGAAAACAATACCATAGCTCATGATTGACTGAAAGGGGCTAACTATAATGCTCTCAAAGCATTTTGATTTAACAACTCAGATATGTATCTGAGGCAGAACAGACTGCACTGCATTTAAAAGGTTTTTCATTTCAGTTATGGAAGTATGAATTGTTAACATATCCATTTATATTTTAAAAGTTACTCATATCTTGAAATCATTCACAGAATTTTTACCTGAGCGGCATAATAGTTATAGTAATGCTTTGATGAAAGTTAACAACTTAGTATCTGATTCATGTATGCATAAAGGTTTAAGTGCTGTACTATTGATCTTAATAGTTTTAACCATGATAAAAGCTTGCATTTTTCATTACTCTTTACACAAATGACTCATTTTATATTTTTACGAGGTTAATGACAAGTAAAATTTAATAAGTTTTAATTTGATAAGTAAATGATTTTGCACACAGAACATTTACCTCATACTAAACTCAAACTATAGCAAATTCAAAACCATTTTAGGGTTATAACAGTTGTAATTCTATAACACTAAACACAAATTGCTGTTATTTAGAAGTTTACATGTTGAAATATAATTTACCTGAAATTTGCAGGATGGATTTTATTATTTTCCATCAGATTGCCTGTAGAATTGAGTTAAAATTTTGAACATAAGTGTTGGAAATAATAATTGGAAAAATTAATATTTTGAAAACTATCATGCTTCTTCTGTCATGCAGAAGTCATAAAGCATATAATTTCAGTTTGGAATTGTAACAAAATGAAGCTTGAGTGGACCTTCAGGATAATTCAATTCTGTTAATCTGTTCCAATTTTTCAACCATTGTGCCTCTGAGCCTTTGGCCATAATTCTCAATAGAAATTATTAAAATAGGATAGTTTCATGAGTAATGGGATAACATGCTCACTTTATTCAACTTTACCTTTAAGTATAAATCTTTCATGTTGTGATGAAAATGACAGCATTTTAGATTAAATCACATCAAGGTTAAGTAAAACTTTTTGTTCTTGCATAGTAAAATATTTTAAATCTAGAAACTGCAAATTAATCCAATAACATAATTTGAACATGCATGTTTTATAACCAGTTCTTTTTCATTCAAATTTTTTAACTATCAAATATATATAAAACAAATGGTATATATGGGATTCCAGGGGAGTTTTGGAAGGCATGAAGTAGAAACGAAAATAGATTGTTTGCTAGTGGGTATTCTAAATAAAGTACTTGAAGGTGGTAAGGTTCCATAGTTGGAGAAAAGCAGTGGTTGTGCCAATATTTAGGAATAAAGGGGAGGTAGATAATCCTGCAAATTATAGAGGAATCAGCTTATTATCTGTGTTAGGTAAGATATATATTGGAGTTTTGGTAGAGAAAGTAAAAAAAGTGGGCAGACGACGAGAGCAAGCTATCAAATTTCCAAGCAGACTTTAGGCAAGACAGGAGAACAGTGGATAATATCTTTGTGATAAACACGCTTAATAAGTAAATATTTAGCAGATAAGAGGGGGAGGGTATATATGTTATTTATTGACTTTGAAAAGGCCTTTGATACAATAAATCGCAGAGATTATGGTACAAATTGAGTAAGAAAGGAATGAGTAGCAGATTCATTCAGAGGTTACAAAATATATATTCAATGAGTTTTGTATAAAGATGGCAAATAATAAAGTAACAAGATTCATTCAGAATAATATAGGATTGAGGCAAGGTCATAAGTTGGGCCCCATACTGTTTAATCTGTTTAAAGATGATAGTTTAGATGCAATTAGAATGGAAAATAGGCATGTGCCAAAAATAAATAACAGGGAAATACCTGGGTTGCTATTTGCAGATGATTTAGTAGCAGAAGCTATTTCCAAAGTGGGAATAGATACAGCAGTTGGAGCAATAGATACATTTTGTAAGGAATGGAGCCTTAGAATTAATGTAAACAAAACCAAAATTATGGTATTTAAGAAAGGCAACAAGTTAAGCAAAGAGGAGAAATGGTACTGGCAAGGAAGAGAAATTGAGGTGTTCAATACATTTAATTATCTAGGAGTAAGATTAAGCAGTAAGGGGGTTTGGAAAGAGCAGAAGAGAATGGCAATGGCAAAAAGTAAAATTGCATTGAAAGCTATTAAAGCATGCCTAGATAAATTACCAGGAATGCAGATAAAACAACTAGAGAATTTACACAGCTCTAGTAGAAGTAAAAGTGCTCTATTGGGTAGAGATATGGAGTTTGGAGGAGCGGGGTGCAAATATGAATGTGATACATGGAAACTTTTGCAAACAAGTTTTGGGCTTACCATGAGCTTCACCAAATGGCACTCCAAGCAGAATTGAGAAGACTGGGAACTAGAGGGATAATGGTGGAAAGGGTGTTACAATATTGGGCGAGAATTAGGAGTTTGTATGAGCAGAATATTGTGTGTCAGTGCTTGATATTACATGAAAGAAGAACTTAGGTTAAGAACGGAAGATATTGAAAGACAAGGAATGTTAGGAAGCTTCAACTTGAAAAGCTCACTGGAAATTTATAGAGAGATGAAAGTGATGTGGAACAGGGAAAAATACATTGATATTTGTGATAAAGCAGCAAGAGAAGGCTTTGCATGGGTTAGAACAGGGGTGGTGAAACTGAAGGATGTGGGAAGAGGGAATGATCTGAAGAAATGCCCATTGTGTCACCAAAGGGATAAAGAATGGCATTTGCTTTTAGAATGTGAGGAAACTAGGTTGCTTAGGGAGAAGATAGATAAAAAAGAATGGGCCAGGCTACCAAAAGAAATTCAAGCAATGAAGTTAATGAGTGTAAAAACTAGGAAAAATTTAATTGAAATTGGGAATTGGAATTGGTTGAGGAAGATAAGTAAATATGACGAAAATGAAGAAGTTATTTTAGATAAGTTGCCAATAGGACCCATTAGTTCGACAACCTCAGAGTTTGAGTCTATTGGGCCCAAGGGTAACCAGCAACTCAGTGTAGTAATAAGTATGTAAATGTATAATTGATATGGAAATAAAGATTACTATATAAAACAAAATGTGCAACAGAAATTGGAACTACAGAGACACATTTTACATTAAGCTCTGATATGTATTATGTAAAACAAATAAAATAGTTGTTTATCAGTAGGAGAAAAATATTTAGTTTTATGCAGTTATGTGCAGTGCACAGGCTTGTAACAGCTCCATGCTGTATCAAAGGAACTGGCAGTTTTTTTAATCTCACTCTCTTCGATCTCGCATTTGTCTTTTTTCAAAGGAAAAGCAAATGTTTGACGACTTTCATCTGTTATGATTAATGATGAGAACTTGTGTGAATTATATCATTGTTAGGCTTACAGAAATGTACTGCTTTTCCCTGCATTGAAACCAGAGTAAAATTACCTGGTAGCAGAATGATTGTAATTTGACTTCTGAACTGTTTGAAATAATTTTTTCACTTGATATTCAGGAGGGAATATCTCTTTCATTCTGCAACATATGGTGTAACAGACTGAATTGTTTTCATTTGTAGAATCCAAGAAAGTTTGTTCCAGCTACAGTCTAGTTGTGTAATCTTGCTATCAAATCCCACAAAAATTCTGGACAGGTTGAGTCAGGTTGACGAATTCAATGGCTTAACCTGCATTTGAACATGATCTCCTGGTATCCGTTCGGTATCACAATGGTTAAAGCAACCAGAAGGGGACCAGGAGATCCTAGTTCAAATCCCAGCTAAGGCATTGAATTTGCAATCTGGTTCAACCTGTCCAGAATTTGGCCTACACATGGCTGGTGTGAAAGAACAATTTAATTTCCTACAGAAATGTTAATGGCTTTGATTTGTATACTGTCTGGGCAGCTCTTTTGATGGTGCCACCATTACCATCAACTCCTTTATCATAGCATATGACAAAGAAGCATCAGGAAACATTTGTTCAGTGTAATTCCTTGAAGAAAATATTTGCTAGCATACTAGCAGTTAGAAATGTAAATCATTCTGCATCATGATTAATTTCTGTACACAAACATTTGCATAATTTTATCCAAGAATGTGCCCATAGGATCATTTTTATCTGAGTCATCATACAACACAAGACTGACATTCACACAGCAGAATACAATGGATTCAGTGCTGAATTGGTCAAAAAGAAAATTGATAAATTCAAAAGACAACAAAGATGCAAATAAGTAACTACTCTTTCCCCAATCAGTAATGAAATCACATAATACAAAGGAGATACCCACAGACAAAAAGTCAGGTTTGTTCCGGATAAACTGCAAAGGCTGTGACAACTTTTACATTGGAAAAACTAAAAGGAACTTGAACATTAGGCTTAAAGAGCATTTTAGGAACATCAGGTACAAAGAAATAGATAAATCGGCGGTAGCGTACCATTTTTGGAAGGAGAATCATGACATAGAACGAGAAATCCACTTATTAAAAAGTGGCCAAGGTCCAGCTGCATTAACCACGTGGGAAAAAATCTTCATAAAGAAATATGAAAGAAAATTGTTTAATTTTGACACTACCTTTGAGGAAAACCCAAACTTAAAGTTCATCAAGATACCGACAAGAGACGTTCCTATCGCCTCCAATTAGTTAGTTTTTATTCATCCTTTTGATCATATTACATGATATAGTACATGTCAAGTACTTATAACTAAAAATTATACAATATACATACATACAACACAAGTTTGGAATGAAAATTCAACTGTATGTACAGTATAATAATAATAGTTCACTTGTAGTTAACATATTCAAACAATTCACCTATACTATAAAACATTAACATTAACAAAATTAATTGTCAAAGTAATCATAATATTCTTTTATGCTATAAAAACAATGGAGTGAAAGAAGTTTTTTGAGACAAATTCTAAATCGATGCAGTACAGGTATTTGCTTCAGATAATTGGATAATTTATTATAAAGCTGGAGGCCAGTATATACAAAACTTTTTTCAAAAGAACTAGTGCTATGTGTGATTGCATGAAGGTTATCTTTTCTTCTGGTATCATGAGAATGTATCTGAGTTTGTTGTGTACATACTGAGATTAGTTTTTATGTAGCATAATGTTTCATGTATGTAAATACAGGGGAGGGGCAATATATTTAATTCCTTAAATAGTGGCCTACAACTGGTTCTTTTATTAACATGTAGTATTATCCTAATTGCCCGTTTTTGCATTTTAAAAATAGATTTTGCTCCTGTTGAATTACCCCAAAATAATATTCCAAAGCTAAGAACAGATTGAAAATATGCATGATATAAAGATATGACCGATTTGAAGTCCATGATTTTTGAAATGACTGTGATGCCATAAGTTATTTTACTCAGTTTTTGAGATAGTTTTTGAATGTGAGCCGACCACTTTAAATTATTATCCACCCATACCCCTAGAAATTTTGTACTATCTGTGTATGAGATATATTTGCCCTGGAACTCTATAAAGGGATGACTGGCAAGTGTATTTTGTTTATGATGAAAAGCTATTGCTGTTTTTTTCTGTATTTATTAATAATCTATTAATGTTGAACCAGTTTAGCAATTCAGACATTGTCTGTTCTATCTTAAATTTTAAGGATCTCAAGTTGTAACCAGAAATATATAAGTTTGTATCATCAGCAAATAATGTTGGATAACTATTTTTTTAAGGAACACTCTAGATCATTTATATATATCAGAAATAAAACAGGTCCAAGAATTGAACCTTGGGGGACACCATATTTTATTGCTGCCATAGATGATAAATATGTTGTAATTTCATTTGTATTTACATGTGTATAAGTGATTTCTACCATCTGTTGTCGGGATGTTAAATATTCTTTAAACCACTTGTTCACTGTTCCACGTATACCGATAACAGCTAGTTTTTCCAATAAAATTTTGTGGTCTAATAAGTCGAATGCCTTTGAAAAATCTAAAAATATACCAATATTTTCTTCTTTTTTATCCATAGATTCATATATATGTTTAAAAAAATCTGCTATTGCTGTGTTTATTGACTTGTCTTTACGAAATCCATGTTGTTTGTTTGTTATTATACTGTGTTTATCGAGGAATGAAGTAAGTGTGACGTACATTACTGTTTCTATTAATTTTGAAAAAACGGATAGTAGTGATACAGGTCTATAGTTACCTACATCAAATTCTTCCCCCTTCTTAAAGAGAGGTTTCACCTTAGCCACCTTCAATTTTTCTGGAAATTCACCCGTTGATAGTGAGAGGTTTATTATGTAACATAGGGGTTTTATTAAATTTTGGTAGCAGTTCTTTATAACACTGTCAGGAATTTCATCAATACCACAAGATGATTTACATTTCAAACCCTTGATTATGCTTTCCAGCTCCATTTCTGTGACTGGGGTTAAATACATTCTATTGCATTGTTTTGGATATCTATTTGGCTGTGGGAAATTTTTCTTCAGGCTATCATGCGAACTATTTTGAACTATATTTGTGTAATAGTTATTAAAAAGATTGGCTACTTGTTTTGGGTCACTTATTTTAGTTTCCTTGTGTCTAAGGTGTATATTCTCAGGGATATTCTTATCTTGTTTAATTTCTCGTTTAATAAGGTCCACATGGCTTTTGATTTATTTTGTGATTCATGTATAAACCTTGCATTATGCAGTTTTTTTGCTTCAACCAATACTTTGGTATATATATGTTTGTATTTTTTATAGTAGGTTTTGAATTGTTCCGACACATTTCCAGCTTTTATGATTCTACTAAGAAATTTCATTCTGTGACTTGAATTTATAATACCAGGTGTTATCCATCTGTTTTTTGGTTGCCGAATTGGCACTCTTGTTTTTGGTAATGCTGTTTGAAAGCAATATTTGAAAGTATTAAAAAACTCATTATATGCATCATCTACTGAGTGGTATTGGTATACTAGATCCCATGACTGTTTTTGTAGTAAGTAATTTAAATAATCTAAGTTATTTTCTTTGATCATCCTTATGTATTTATAGCCGAGCTTTTTGTTTGGTAACCTACATCTGATTTTGCTTTTAATACTTATAATCTGGGCTAAGTGGTCTGAAAATCCGGTTACAATTACCTGCAAGCTATATTCCCATAGGTTTTTGTTTATAATAATTTGGTCTAGTGCTGTTTGACAATGTGGTGTTACTCTAGTGGGCACAAATACTACTGGCTCCATTCCAAAAGAATTTAGCATGCACATTAGCTCTGGTTTTGGTGTGCTATCTAGAAAGTTTACATTTAGATCACCTATGATTACATGTTTCTTTCCTTTGTTTAATGCTGTTTGATTTATTATTTCCAAGCAGTCAATAAGCAGGTCAAGGCTACTGTTAGGGGGCCTATATATACAAGTAATTAATAAATTAAAATGTGTTAATTCTACTGTGCAAGACTCAAATTTTCCTTCAATATTTAAATCTGGGAAATATGTGCAAGGTTTAGCCACTATATTGGAATTTACATATATACATGTACCTCCATGCTTTATAGTTTTCCTACAGAATTCATTTATTAAAGTAAAATTAGATATTGTGAAAAATTCAATTTCGTTTTCATTTAACCAATGCTCAGAGATACAGATTACATCTAAATCCCTGTGGTCATGCAGCAATGTTTCTAAATTGGCTTTTTTATTCCTTAAACATTGAAAATTTTGATGAAATATTTTAAGTGATCTACTTAGTTCTATAGACGTTCGTTTATTACTTGTATACCTACAATTTTGATGTAATATTTTTATATTACTGTCCTTTTGTTTTAGTCCACCTTTGTTTATCTTTACACTGTTCTGAAAATTACATTCTACAATAACATTTTCAGGGTTTTGTTTCCCTGTTTTGTCAAAAGATTTCCTATCTTCAATTTTTCTTAAAGGGTCTCTTTTGTCATCACCTAAAACCACTTTCAGTTTCCCTTGCATGAGAATATTATGTTGAAAGTATCTTGTATTACTTTTCCTAATATAAGAGATCCCTTCCTATTTAAATGAAGGCCATCCCTTCCTAGACAACTATAATCCAAAAATTTATTTACATCTACAAAAACTGCTTTGAGGGCATCACAAGCCCAACGTATTCCCTCATTTATGTCCTCTATGTATCTCTTGCCTACATCTCTTCTTACTATACCATTTACAACTACAGTTGCAGATGGGAAGGAGTTTTTTGCATGTCTTATCACACTATACACTTCACCCATGACATAATCTGGTCCCCAGGACTTGTAGATGTCATTTGTGCCTACATGTAGCACTAATGTGTTTATTTTGTTCTTGCTTTCTTCTTTGTCAAGTAGGTTTGTCATGTATTCAGCTTTCATACCCCTAAACACTTTCACTGTTGTATCATTTCTGCTTAACACTACGTTTTTTTATCATTGAGTCACCACACACTAGTATACTTTTTCTTTCTTCTCTCTTCTCTTCCTTCTTGCTTCTCTCTTTATCCTGTATCTTCTGTTGTTGTGTTTGTTTCTCCATTTATACCACAGATTTTTCCAGGAAGTTTCTTTGCTTGATTCCACGTTTTGGGAAGAGTTTTCTTCCTCTAGTTGATCTAATAGTTCAAAACTGTTTTTCAAGATGATACCGTTTGAGGTTATGTCCCGCAATTTCATCAATTTCCCTATTTGACTCTTTAGCCCTTCATTTTCCATTTTTAATAGCCTTATTTGTTCTTTTTCACCTTTTTCTAGTTTTAAGGAGGCAATTTATTCTCTTGCTCTTTTTAGATCTTTGTTTAGGATATCTATCACCAGCTGAAGCGATGTTATAGTATCCTCGTCACTTTTAGGCTTTGTTTTGGCGGTCCAGCTTGGTTTCCGTTATATTTTGTTTTCATGATTTCTGTGGCGATTTTAATGTTACCTTCATTTTCACATCTTTCCTTGCACTTCTTTTGCACGTTGTCCTTCTTTTCAACCATATTTATATTGAAACTTGAATTTTCTAATTTTTCCTGCATCTTGCTTCGCGTTAATATACTATACGCCGCCATGTTGTTCACCAAACCAACGTCCATTAGTTGACAACAGCTGATGATGTTAGGAACATCCTAATGAAACACATTCTAGGTAAATACTAGCAATAAGTGGAGCATTGAGTATTAGTTCGACTCAAAATTATATTAACTTTGTGCTTTTTTTGGTATCGTAGTCCTTACACATTGGAACAAGACTGATATTTATTTTCACGGTCCCATGCCAATATACTCAATATTGCAATCTATGATTTTGACCAATTTGCACTCCGCAAAACTTGGCTTGATAAATGTATTTGACTTGCGTAAGATTATTAAAGATCATGGTAACCCATTCCATTTGTCTCCACCGCACGAGAGAACTGAGTGGTACCACCAAATTGTGACATCAGAGATGCACATTTTATAGTAGATCATGGAAATACTGTTCTGTTGTCAAACAGGCAGAATATGTTGTAAAATTGCTTTTACTTGCTCACCTAAGCACTGCAGTAGGAATTCTTGTTCTAGACCTTGCACATGACAGGAATTCAGTGATGACCTTATGCAAGAATCTCAAAGATTCAATGATTTAATGCAAGAAATTCCAAGTTCAGTTATGTAATTTTAGAGCCATTTTAACAGTTATTATGCAGTTCATTCCATCAGTTTGAGTTTGTATCACTATTGCATATTGTTTTTCTGGAATGTGCACATAGGTTACTGTCAGAGCATTCAGTTTCAAGAAGAAATTCTTACAAGTCATACAGTGGAAAAACATGAGTTGGTTGAAGCTTGCAGAATGTGAAAAGCATTACTTTGTTATCAGAAGATTTATTAGAGAGCAACTGATACACTTCTCATAAAGTAACTGTCAATATTTTCTTTATAAAGTCATTTAAGCTTTTATTCCATAGGCACTGTAAACAATTTCTAGTTGAAAACAAATTTCCTTTTTTAATTTTAAATGAGGTTCAGAACTGTCAATTTCTGATTTGTTTTAATTTTGTAGCTTGCATTGTTCACTAATTAAATAAACACAGCTTTCCTTTTGTTGGAGATTTAAGATCCTTCAGTGTCTTCCATAGAGCTTTACCAAAAGCCTGAGAGGAAAGTAGTGCATACTGCTGCTAATGCCCTTTTCATTTTCTTTCTGTACTCAGCTTTTCTTTGCCTCTCTTTTCTTCCATCTACTTTAGTTGTATTTTATCTCTTGTTTATTCATCTTTCTCACCTTTGGCTGATTATTCTTCCTTACATTAACTGCATGCCTTACTCTTAAACTCTTTCCTTGTCTCTACTTCCTTTCTCCATCACAATGAAAAAGGCCAGTGATAATTTATGAGTTATGTTTTTTTGAAGCAGTTGTAACACAAATCTTGACTATTTTAAAAAACATCCAATTAAAGTTTAGGCATATTGTAGAAAACTGCAGAAATCACCATATATGCTAAATAAATTAAAAAATAATTGAGGGAACGTGTTATATCTGGGGCCATTAAAATAAATGCTGCAAACTTGAAAAAATTCCTGCGTATCACAAAACAAAGCAAAATGAAATAAAAATTCAACTTAGTGAACGTACATATACTGATATACAGGAACATCTGCTATATGAAGTGAAGCCATTAAAAAATTTCCCTGATCCTCCTCAATTCAAAGAGCGTGTAGGTTAGAAAAGAAGCTGTACTGAGTGGCGCTTTTTGAGCTTTTCTGAGTTTTGTGCATCATAAATTTTTTTGTTTTGGTTTTATTAATCTCTAGACATTATACAAGCTAGGTGTATTTTTCTCATTGGTTGATATTTAATAATTGTGGAGCAGTAAGGCATTAAGGATAACTGGCAGCAGTTACTTTATATAGCAATAAAATTAAAGCTCTGACTGTCTTCAAATGTCCCATGCATTACTCAGGCAATTGTCTTTTAATCATTTGTCAAGATGACGTTCATAGGACTTAAGCTCTACATAAAGTTCTTCTACCATCTGTTTATAGGGCAAATCTTTGCCATTTGATGAAGGTCTGTGATTCAATATTTGTCCGAAAATGTTGCCTTTGGGCATAGGCTTGAGGAGCTGAAACTTATTTTTCATGACAGGTTTCATTCCAATTTCTTATAGGATGTCTTCATTTTATTTGTGGTCTCATTTACAATGGCACAAAAACTTCTTTTCACTGCCTTTAAAAGTATTGTTATTTATTGCACCATTAAAGATAATGATTTGTGTCTAACTACCAGAATATGTAATATTCTTTCGTTGAAATATTTTATGATTTTAAAGGCATTTAGAAATTTTTGCTGCAGTGCACCTTCTCTCCTTCATGCAATTTTTATAATTTTAATTGTTGTAGCCATAACAGAAATGTAAGTTTCATGATTGTAGAAATACAAATTACCTGAAGGTGAAAGAAAAAAAAAGCCCACTTGAAATCCAAAGTATTAACAAACTTTTCTAGTGATGAATTGAATGAGTAAAATAGCTAAATAGGCCAAATTAATAAAATGGTAAGCACTAGAACAATTTAAAAACCTGGTTTTCTGTTGTCATCTATAGTAAAAAAAATAAATACTATCATTTCAAACAGAAATACTGTACCAAAAACTACAACATATCAAGATCTATTTCAGGTGCTTTTATTAGAACAAGATGAAATACTTATTTGTAACAATTATTCTGTAAAAAAAAAAAGTTTTATGCCAGTCTTAAAACTGCTTACATTCTGGTGCAAATTGAGTTCAATTTTCTTCCTTCTATTTAAGGTTTACTTTGTGCATGTCACCCTGGCCCATTAGCATTCATTTAGTCATTATTTTACTTTTCTCCCCTTCTCTGATAGTTTTTCCCTTGTTATTCTTTTTCTTTTGCTTTTTCTACTTTCCCCAGCCTTTTCCCTTAATTTTCCTTGTAAACTTTCCCATGTCCTTGATTCTTTTCCCCCCCTTAACTGTTAATATTTTTATAGTACCCATTTCATTGCTCATGTGTCCCACTTCAGATCTGAACGTCCTATTTTCATTTCTCTTTTTTCATTCTAACAAGAAATGTATCATTCTCTTTTTCTCCACATTTGCCATAGATTTCCTTTTCACTTATTCTCCAAGAAACATTGCCCCTGCTGTTGCCCATACTAAACCTTCCCTTTCCTCTCTGCTCCTTAAGTCAGCATAACCTTTTCTCCCACAAACTCTCTTAAACATTCTATATAAAGTTAAAATGACCATGTCATTGTTAAAAGCATGTGCTATATCCTTCTCTAATTATTTCTTATATCTATGTAATGGAATATTTATTGCTGCTTCTTTTGTATAACTTTTTTATTATTAATATCTTCATTTAATTAAGTAGCAGAGAATATAACTGCAGTGACCTTCAGAAAGTATCACCAGACCTTAGTTTCTTTGAAGATGAGAAAGGAAATGCTATAATAGTGAATGCACAACACTACCAGTTGTGCACTGGTTAGCTGAAAACATTATTACAGTCTTACCTTCATGATGTGACTGAGCAATTGTTTCTAACAGGATGGTGCTATCAGCCACACCCTGCATGACAGCCTTGAGTAATTTCCAGCCCGTCTTCTTTCACATAACAGCAATCAAAACAAGGGCAGTTTGTTGAATGGATTTTGGGAACAACATGCACAATTATGCAAACTGTCTCTGTTGTAACGCGAGGAATTCTCAAGCCAGAGGCGCCACATTTCTAGTTTAAGCCCACTTTCCACCTTTTTATTTTTGTTCTTGAAATTGATTGTGAAGGATATGGAATACTGCACTATTCCATTTGTTACCGCTGCTGTTAAATATAATCAAGCAAATTCTGAACAGGAATAAACACATTTCATCTTGAACTTGAAAATAAAAACTAAAGTGTGTTTACAGAAGGAGTTGAATCCAGCACGTTTTCACTATAGTCAATGATGTTGCACACTAGCTATCCATGCAGGTTACAACATATGCCTTTATGGTATATTTGACCCTTCCCAAATATATGAGTGCTATTTCATGGTTCACAGCGCTTCCCAAGAGGAAAATATTTCATAAAATCAAAGTTCAAGTGGGAATGCAAGGTATGTGACTGATTTGCCTTGAATATTAGTTTTTTCTTTTCCAGAAGTAACAGCACGTTCTTTCAGTTCTTAAGCACATTAGTGTATTAGTCCCAGGTCATGGTGTTGCCATTTATAGCTCCTACTTAAAATCTACTCCTTTGATTTGTACGGTTACATTTAACAGCAGTGATAATAGCAAATGGTCCAGTGCAGTATTCCATATCCTTCACAATATAGGTATACTCATACTAGGAAATTTAGTGATAAAGATCTCTTAAACATAGGAGCAACCATATATAATTAACTCCCAAGAGAATTAAAATCCATAAAAGGTATATTTAAAACAAAATAAAACATTATTTTGTAAATAGACCATTATACAGACTTAATGAACTATGAAATGTAAAATTATTTGTATCTTATATTTTGACAATGCTTGAAACTTGTAATGTCAGGTTTACGAGCAATTAAACAAGAATCTATTATTTATTATTATTAACAAATTTAAGAACAAAAATAAAATAGATTTAAAAAATAAAAAATAACTTGGAATGTGGTTTTGCTGGCTATAAAACTTCCTACTTTGTCACAGAGCCACACATACATTTTTTAGCTGTGCAGCACATGCTTGCATAGATCATTGAGATGGTATCAATGGCATAACTTATTGCATAGAATTATGTGCTCTAGGACCATAAGTTCCTATCTCAAATGAACTCTGAGTTGACCACCTCAAATTGCTCTAACAGCCATCTATAATCATGTAGTTTTTTGGTTGAATTCTGAAATATACATACAGAAGAAATATATCCTTTGAGTCGCTTTTGTATAAGATTATATGTTTATATGTAACAAACTGTATTCATTAGCTTTACTGTATTTTCTAAAACAAGATTTGAATGTTAATTGATAGAAATTATTAATTTCTACAAACTAGCCGTACTCAGGCTAAGGTATTGGATCGATAGAGTCAACATGAAAAATTCAATGCCACGGCCAGGATTTGAATTTTTCATGTTGACTCTACCAAAGATATGAATGGCTGATCTTTCCACTGTGATGGCTTGATAGATACATAGTTGTGAGACATCAAGGTGCACCAATGAAGTGTCTGTGAAGCTGATTACCTTGTTAAAGCAGTGGCAGTTGGTGAATTTTATAACAAGGGAAGCACTTATAAAAAACAACTACTATTACCATTGCAACTGATTTTTTTCTGCAACAAATACTACAATTACATCCACTACACTTTTTGCTACTACCACTACAATAACCTCATAATAAACCAGCCTAATTAAATTTTCTTTGTCACTTGAACACCAATTCAGTGTGTCTCTCCTTTTTGGTAAATTCATGTATCACTATTCTGTAGAAATAATTCCTCTTCATTTTCTGATAATTTTAGTTTTAACAGTTTTTTCTCAATAGCCAGCGCAGACAAATTTGCGAGTCTTTGCTGACTTTGGGTGTTTCTGCAGCAAGTATGAATTCGACAAAGCACCGGAAAGGAATGTTCGGCTCTCGCATTGGACTCTGGGATTGTGGAAATCAATGCGCACGACTTGAGGAGTTCACAAAAAGCAGACGATGACAAACCACTAGATTTCAAATAAATCATTAGTTTTTGAACTCCCATCGACAAATACTCATTTGAGGTATAAAGTACACTGAGTTCACTTCTAAGGCGAGTAAAGTCAAAATACTGACCATAACTTTCTTTCAGTGAACAGAATGCTTCTTCAGAAAATTTGTTTATAATATTATTTTGATCAATTAATTATACAAATTTAACTTTTTCTAAACCTTCAAACCTAATTTGAATTTGATTTTGTATATTATCAAATATTTCACAATAGTTTCGGCTTTGATCTTTTTGATCAGTCGTTTTGACATCTTTTCTTTGGCAGTTCGTAATTCTCATTACATTTATCCTATACTTTACCCAATTCATTTCTCTTTTCTTGTAGAGTGGCTTTTGTTTCCCATACTTAGTTAGTTACTAACACTCCCCACATGGCAACCTTGGCCTTCGGGGTAACCTCACCCCACCAAGTGATGACCGGACCCATTTCTCAGGTGGAGGCACCCAGAGGGCGGTGTCCATTACCTCCGATGATAGGGTGATAGTGAAGATGGCGGTGAGGTGAGAGGACCTACAGTTTTTACCGTGGACTCCGAACCACGTTGGGCATGGGGGATACTTCACGTGTGCTAGACAGAGGTGAATGCGTGGATAGGGCCGACTTAAAATCGCCAACCCCAGAGCCGGGAATCGAACTCGGGACCCTTAGAACGGGAGCCGCGAACGAAACCACCGCGCTACCCCGGCGCCCTGTTTCCCATACTTTGGCAGTGCAATAATTTATATCCAATATTTTTGACTGCAGAATTTCAAAAAGGGCATCAGTTAAGCAAAATATTTCACTGAAAATTAAGAGAAGAAAGTTGAATTCGAAATCAGAAAGAACAATGTGAAAACCTCGAGCTTCATGATAAGTTTCACTATCTCATTGGTTTTGATTATCGAAAATGTTCTCGAGCAACTGAACTAATTCTTCTTTATGTCACTGAACAGTTTCAACCAGCCTTCCATTATAATTTCTTCGTGTTGGACATACTTTGGAAAACCTTTTTTTCACCTCTATATCAAATTCAGCAGTTCTTTTTGTAGATTTGGAGAAGAAAGAGGACGAACTACTTACGGTCATGAACAAAATTTTGCATTACCTTATGTTGCATGTTGTCTGTGAAAGGACAATATTCAGTTTATGAGCAAAACAATGGATAAATAAAAGCATCAGCATATATTTCTTTTACTCTTTTCTGTAAACCACTAACTTTCCCCGACATCACTGCTGCTCCATCATAACACTGAGCGACCAATTTAGAGCCACATTTAAACTCGTCCATCATATGGAATACGTATTCTGCTAGTGCCTTAGCACTACGATCTCTGCTTACATCTGTAAAACCCAGAAACCTTTCTTGTATCTCTCATTGTCAGATATCAGTATTATAACAGTTAAGAGTTGAGGGTGAGCAGGTATATCAATGGTTTTATCAATAATAACTGCTACAAATGCAGACTGAAATATTTCTTTTCTTTTTTCATTCAATAACACCGTAGTTACTCCATTAATAAGGTAATTTTGAATAGGATTTGACATACCCGAGAACACAGTAGCTTTCTGTAAATGACATGCCAGGGTGTCATCATACTTGTTTAAAACAGCATTTCAATATAATTTCCAGGGTTCGCAAAATCTTTGCCTTCGGCATTCCCTCTGAAGGGAAGTTCTTGTCTTGCCAAGTATACTACATCAGTGAGACGTTGAATAACTTTTCTATTATTTTTGACAATTTCATTGTTTTATTACTTCAAGTTTCCACTGCTCATCTAATTTAAAATCTCTCCTACAGGTACCGAAAGTGGTGAGTAGAATTTCAGCCCTGATAGGTGCTTGTGACTGTTGGTGAAACTTGAGTTGCTTTTAGTAGATTATTCATATCATTGAAACCTGAAGTATTCCACACACCCTTCTTGTCTGAGAAAATGCAAAGCCGACAAAGTTTTAATGTTTTATTGCAACCGAAGATCATTTAATTTTTTGTGTAGTGCTCGAATTGAAATGGTGTACACATCGTTTTGTCTTGGTTTTCACATCAGGTAACTCAGGCATCGGTCTACCCTCCTGAAATTAAGGCCATCTTTTCTTCAAATTTCCTCAAACTCAGTTGCCCCTTCAGAATTGTTTCTAACACGTGGTCACATGTTCGTCCCTTCCGTCTCTCGCTACCGTCAGTTTCCATCCTTGTTACTCACTGACTGACCCACACAGTCCTACTGTTCCTCAGTGTGGAGAATGAATGCTTGGCATGCCAAGCATTCATTCCCTTCGCAATCTGTGGAGAAAAGTGATCTCTATAAACTTTGACAATTAATCTTATAAGGGGAAAAATAACTTTATAAAATTAATTTTATTTATGTCAATTAGGTATGATAGTGAGGTTCCAAATAATGACGAAAATAATAATGAAAACAGTTAGAAACACCAGAAACTAAACTTTACAAGTATGCAACTGGAATGAACAGATGCATTTCATTCACCTTGTCACAAGGCTCCACGAAAGATTCCAACTTCAGGTTCAGAACAGATCAACTGCATGCATATGTGAACTATCTCCATGCCATGCCGTCTGATAAATTTGTTGGAGAACATCGTATTACAATGTATGCAACATAGAAAATACGTTATCACATCCATAAAATTGATGAAATTGAATTTTAAACTAAATATTGTAACGGGAGCACTGGAACACCCTGTGAAAGCAGCTGGCAGCGGAAGGTAGGGGAGGTTCGGTTAGCCACACCTCCTCCTCGTTTGTCTTGTGGTGGTGACAGACTGTGGTCAGGAAAAAACATGACTGTGTCGCCTGTTTTCTCTACACCTGTTTCTCGATCTTTCTGTTACTAGAACAATCCTGTAAACACGAGAAACCGGCGATATTCCTATATAAAGAGAGTTACAGACAGACAGAGGGAGTTAGTTAGTGAGTTGAGTTGGTTTTGGTTTAGTCAGTCAGTGAGTTGGTTTTGTCAGTGAGTGAGGAGACAGTCGCAGTTCTTGGTGTAAGAGTTAGTCAGTGACGTGTTAATGAACGAAAGGGTTGTGCAACGGAAGACTGTACGTAACTTTGAATGTGTACCGGAGCTTACGTAACCGCGAGTACAGTGAAATTGTAACGGACGGACTGGTGAATTGTAACTGTGTGCATTACGTAATTTTATGTAATTGGCAAGTGTTAAACTGTAAGTCGGTGGAAATAAAGAACATTGTTGAGTGGTGTAATTGGACTTTTCATTCCACGAACCCACAAAGTCACAATATATTATTCCAAAAATAAAAGAAAACAAAACGTTTATTGAAATCGAAGGGAATGAGTCATTCCCTTCACTCCATTGACTGACCGCCACTGTGTTAAAGGTATCAAGATTTCATCAGAAACTAATGGCTGATGTGCATACAGTGGAGAATTTTTCTTTTCTCTACATTTTTTAAGTAACTTCTCACAATTCTACACATAAAAACTTAGAAGCTTTCACTCCCTATATACGAATTTGTGCCTTTTATTGCAGAGAAACAACCTATCAATAATGAACTAGCTGCTTCAATTTGGTTTGCATAAACACTGTGTGGTGATAATTTATACTACCAAATTTGAACTCTGATTTAAGAGGAAAATATTGCGAGTGTTTCAGTAGCAAATAACATTACCACAACTGCTTTGGTAAATCTTTCAGATCTGTTATTTGATATAAGCATTGATGATTTAATAGTAACAATAACAAAAGTAAGCGTGACCTTATGTAAATTGTAATGATACCCAGCTATCATTAGTAATGGTCAGTTTCAGAACAAGGTTGATAATAAAATGCATGCCTCTTTTGAAAGCCTTTACATAGATTTTGAGACCTTTGTGGCTTATAAACTGGACTTTCAATTAAATTAATTGGTCCCAATAAGACTAACCATGTAGTTTGCCAGTTAACCGGTAGTTTGCCTGTCTTATACCTTCAGGTTCCAAGAAACAGGAGCCTAAGGATACACATTTATGCATGCCAAAACCATCACACTCCCAAAATATATGCTGGAAGGTTTAATTTTTCTGTTCACATTTTCTGTACCAGGGATTTGTATGAGCCCCATTAAGTGACAATGCCTACACTGTATTGTGTCCGATAGGATAACTAACAGCAGCTCAGAATATTTTAAGTTAATTGATGGAAATGAATCATTTCTTCACACTTGACATATATAGGCTAAGGTTTTGAGATAGTCAACATGAAAATTTCAATACTATGGCCAGGATTTGAACCACGGATCTCGTGGTTTCTGTCCAGTCACTCTTAACCATTGAGCTACCACTGCCAACGTGCAGTGACTCATGTATATTTTCCCGGTAAACCACTATGGGCTCTCGTATTTGAGATACACCGCTTGTGGCGACTTACTATTGTAAGTACTTGAGTCCCAAGTTTCATAATTAAACCTTTATTATTTTAAGTTAATTGATGGAAATCAATCATTTCTTCACACTAGCCGTATATAGTGTAAGGTTTTGAAGAGTCAACCTGAAAAATTCAATGCCATGGCCCAGATTTGAACCATGGATCTCCTGGTTGACTATTCAAAACCTTAGCCTATATATGGCTAGCATGAAGAAATGATTAATTTCCATTAATTAACTTAAGAGTTTAATTATGAAGCTTGGGACTCAAGTACTTAAAATAGTAAGTCACCACAAGCGGTGTATCTCGAATACGAGAGCCCCTAGTGGTTTACTGGGAAAATGTATATGAATCAATTCTATATGAATTGGAGAATTTAATGTCAGGATGGCACATTGACCATGGTAACATGGGTAAGAGCGATTGGACGGAAACCAGGAGATCCATGGTTCAGATCCCGGCCATGGGATTGAATTTTTCAGGTTGACTCTATTCAAAAGCAACTCTTTTAGTCTCATTAAATTTAAAAGAATCTTACTTTACTTCCTAGAAGCAAAGTTGCTTCATAAGTTTCCCTGGTAGTGGTTTGTTTATTCCTGATTTCAAGATGAGCCCTGCCTGTTAGTTGGCTGATCTTATATTTGATACTTCTGGGAGACATGCCACAAAACGTTTGGTTCTATGAAATTAATGGAGCCCCACCATCTTATTGTGTGTAATACCTGCACACACAGGAGACCCAAACAAGGTGACAGTGTATCAAACAAACCTTAGCATTGCCAGACCAGTGTGAATATTGGTTTGCCTTAGAGGCTTTTAAGGCTGTCTGGCTGTCCACACATAGCCATTTGCATGGCATATGTATAGTGTGTAATGCATGATTAAGATTGCATATATATCAGTTTGGGAAACTGGTGTATCCTCCCAGTGGAATGGCAAGCATGTTCTAGGTTCCTGTGCTGTTTCCAAGTGGAAACTATCAATGAACCCTGTTTGGTCTCCACTTTTCATTGGAGACCATTTCTCTTGATCCCACTGTTTATATCCATGAGAAAAGCTGACTTAAATTACACCTAAGCCTCATTAGGTTCCTTTCCATCAGGCTAATTGGAATGTTTTCTTGAATGCTGGTTAAATTAAGGGCGTGTCTTTTAGAAGGTGAGCTCAATCACCATCCTCCAAATGTCCAGAGGTGAGCACTAAAGACATCCTTCATAAATACATGCAAGGATGTAATTCGGGTTGTGGTAGTTTCAACCACTTGATTATTATTAAACACTATAATCAGTTTCTTGGAAGTGTTAAAAACAGTGTTGTAATACATTAAATTTAGAGGGAGTCGATTAATGACACTAAACAACACTTACTTTTTGTTTAGTGTCATTGACTCCCTTTAAATTTAAGTATAATCTTCGCAGCATATTAATTCTAGCTGCAACTGCCCTCACAGAGGAGGCATGTTATCATGCTAATGCTGTGAAGTTACTGCAGGCTTTATAACTGAATTATAAAGCCATCGGACTGTCCTTGTTTGAAAGTCCCACTTGGTCCAAGGCTCTCCCTATTGGCCTCCATATACCACATGCCACTTGCTAGAAGGCAAAACTCCTTGTAGACAGCTATGGTGGACTAATACCCTTGTGAACTCGCTTCCCAAAGCTACCAGAACCTGTTGGCCTTCCAAAGAAGCCACTATCCAGTCCAATACCATGGTACTAACTTCTGTTTTCTAGACACTTTTTAATAGTATCTTTGATGAAAGGCACCCTTAGTGTCCAGGAATACTGCCATGGCCAGTTCTCAGTAGCCCAGCATCTACTCTGTCTCACTATTAATTAGCTGGTGGATTGCTGATTTCATGGCTTTACCTGGTTAATAGGTATAGCATATTAGTCCAACGGTAACCCCTCTCTTAAATTTGTGTATCGGTCTTCCTAGAGCCTTCAGTTTGAAGTAATTTAGACTGACAGGTCAAAAATCCTTAGGTATGCAATCAGATTTTCTACCAAGCTTAGGTGGAACATCACCTTGACCTGCCACCAGAGAAAAGAAATGTCATGGCCAAGTGTACCCTGAAAATCTCAATGGGTAAGGGAATACAAGCTTCCAGCCTTCCTGCAGGAAAGTCAAAACTCTCCTCACCAGTGCTTTTATAGGCTTAATATAAATCACGATTTTGGAGGCCACATTCCACCCTTCCTGTGAAGGTCGGTGTGCCAAGACAATTTGTTCTGTTATGCAGGTCCTTGTGAATTGTGTTTCAAGTGACAGTTCAAGATTTTCCCCTCTGATTGTGTCTTAGCATCAAGGGTTCCTCCTCCGAAGCCCATTTTTTATGGTTTAGAACTGCTGAACTGTCCCTGTATGTAATTGCACAAGGGCCTCTAACTTCTATTTCCTGTTTATCTCTCTTTTGTACAACCTCTAGGATTCTTTGTGTCCTATGTCTGATAGTTATTAGCCATATATGCATTATATAGCCTTCATCTCTTTTCCCTGATGGGCTTGCCAGTTTCTCTTGAATGATGGGGCAGTTCCTTTTGTAGGCAGAAACTTCAAGGTATTTGTGATAAAAATCTAACAACTCCTGGTCTTATGCATTACCATTTGTGACTCAGATTCGTTCCTACATGCCCTCCAAGTCTTCCCTATGAGAGTACCAATTAGTACTCTTAGATTCCTGTGTGAGTGGTCCCTTCCCTATCCCTCAAAGTTAAAATTGATGTCTACGATTGGATAGGGAATGATCTGCATTCCCACCAAACTTTAATTTTGTATAGGCTCATGAATGACCCTAAGGTCAAATGTAGGACCTCTTTCTAAAGACTGGACCTTTGCCCCTCCTTGATTTATCATAAAATGATTTAATATCAAAATTTGAGCGATGTCTGCTGTTTAAATTGATGTCCTTGCTCCTTCAAATGCTATGGTCATTGGAGTTTCATCGAATGATTATGTTAAGGTTTCTACTCCTGCAAAGTACAACAAGATTCCTGAAGAGGTGAAGTTTTCTTAGTTAAAATAGGCAGAGCACAGTGCTACCTATTTGGGCAATATGCTTTCCTTGCATCTTGCTACTAATGCCATGAAGTATCTCTCAAAGTGTTGGTCTGACTTGTCAAGACAGAAGTCCTCTCCTCTCCTCTTCCTTTGGCACTGCCCTGATTCTTTGCTTTGATTTTAGTTCATTCCATGGTCATGTATGCAGCAAATTCATGAGTAAATGCACATAAATGGGATGATAAATTGATTCATCATCATTTATTATTATTATTGTTATTATTATTATTATTATTATTATTATTATTATTATTATTATTATTATTATTATTATTATTATTATTATTATTATTATTATTATTATTATTATTATTATTATTATTATTATTATTATTATTATTATTATTATTATTATTATTATTATTATTATTATTATTATTATTATTATTATTATTATTATTATTATTATTATTATTATTATTATTATTATTATTATTATTATTATTATTATTATTATTATTATTATTATTATTATTATTATTATTATTATTATTATTATTATTATTATTATTATTATTATTATTATTATTATTATTATTATTATTATTATTATTATTATTATTATTATTATTATTATTATTATTATTATTATTATTATTATTATTATTATTATTATTATTATTATTATTATTATTATTATTATTATTATTATTATTATTATTTTTATTATTATTATTATTATTATTATTATTATTATTATTATTATTATTATTATTATTATTATTATTATTATTATTATTATTATTATTATTATTATTATTATTATTATTATTATTATTATTATTATTATTATTATTATTATTATTATTATTATTATTATTATTATTATTATTATTATTATTATTATTATTATTATTATTATTATTATTATTATTATTATTATTATTATTATTATTATTATTATTATTATTATTATTATTATTATTATTATTATTATTATTATTATTATTATTATTATTACCATAACTAATTTTTTATGAATTTAGATACTAAAAGTGAAATTGATGCAGAATGTTATTTTTAGTTTGTAATGAAATTTCTCATTCTCTGATTATGTAATAAGAAATGGTGGTAACAGATGACACACGTTTCCTCTTTTTTCAAAATTATGTGATTTATTAATGACAATCACTTTGTTAATCTTTTTTCATACCTTAGCACAATATAGCAAACAAACACTGCCTTATCAGATTAACTAAAAATATATAATTGTTTAATGTAATAAAATTGTACTGGTCACATTTTTGACATGTAATCATCTCTGTGGTATTATATGAAGTTTATATGACTTAGTATAGAATACTACAATCCCACAATTTGTAATTATAGTAATAGGCAATATGTCATTCAATTGTATAGCACCATCTTCATTATATACAGAGGCTGACAGAAGTATTAGAATAATATAACATGTAACATTGCACATGCTATAAATACTGTAATATTTATTTGGCAGTATTGAATTGTTAAACATGTAAACATTAACCTTTAGTGTCTCGGAAACAATTTTTAAAATATCACTTTGCATATATTTATTACACAATCTGTACTGTGTTTATTCTATTGTCCCTCTTATTGAAGGACATAAGTATTCGAATGTACCCAATCAGAGAGAAAGGTGGTTGGACGTTATGTACCCTACACGCCTCTACCACTAGCAGTTGTGTTTTGCTATGCCTCGAGACAGTGTGCTCAGAGTTATTCAGCTGATTGTGAACTCACAGGAAATATGGGATGTAAAGGTAAGGAGACAACGGTGGCAGAGATGAATAACATGATAAATTTGTACAAACAAAACAAATCTCTCTCTGAAATTGCCAAAATCATTAACAGAAGCAAAACCAGTGTTCTGCATAATTCAACTCTTCAGACAGACACTGTTGTAAATAAACCTAGAAATGGTGCTCCTTCTAAACTCACCACCAGAAACAGGAGGCAAATAATAAAAATGGTGAAGCAGAATCTGAGAGTCACTGCATCTGAGATTAGAGGATGCCTTGAGCAATATTCTGGCACTGTGGTTTACACTAGAACAGTTGGATGGGTTGTAAATAGTACTGGGTACAGTGCCCATGTTCCAAGGAAGGAACCATATGTTAATAAGGTGAATAAGAAAAGGCGTATAGAATTTGCTAAACAGTATGTGGTGAAACCAACAGAATTTTGGGATAAGGTTCTCTGGTCGGACAAGAGCAAATTCTGCTTATACGAGGGCTATCCAGAAAGTAGATTACGTTTTGGAATAAAAAGTAAACAAAGTATAGGAAACAAATTTTATTATATACAGATGAAAGCCACACTCAAATACAACTTTTCGACATAGTCACCATTCAAATTAAGGCATTTATTGTAGCGATGTACGAGCTTGGAAATTCCTTCGTCGAAAAATTCGGCCGCCTGCGCACAAAACTTGTGGTAACCAAGCTTTTCGCTGATGATTTCGTGCAACAAACTTCGCGAAATTTGTGGAAAACTCAAAGCAAGTTCCGTTATTGTGAACCTTCGATGTTCACGGACTTTAGCATCGACTTTTTCAACAAGTTCTGCAGTCACTATGCTGGGTCTCCCACTTCGATCTTCGTCGTGAATATTGGTTCGGCCATTTTTAAATCTGATGACCCACTGACGCACTCCACCTTCAGTGATAATGTTGTCCCCATACACTTCATAAAGCTGCCGATAGATTTCTATCGGTTTACAGTTTTTTGCAGTCAGAAACCTTATTACTGCACGCACCTCGCAGCTCGCGGGATTTTCAATTAATGCAGACATTTCAAACCGTCACAGTATCTGAACGGAGCACAGCACGAACCTCTCACTAGCACGGCTAGATGCCGACTGAGCTGCGCAACGCTCTGACCCCAAGATGGCCGCGCTAGCCCCGCCCCTAGCGGAAACAGACGAAAACGTAATCTACTTTCTGGATAGCCCTCGTACAAGAGTGATGGACGTCTTAAAGTGTGGAGACGGCCTAATACAGAATGGGAACCTAAGAACATGGTAGCTACAGTAAAACATGGTGGCAGTAGTGTGATGGTATGGGGCTGTATAACTTCATCTGTCTTTGGGGAACTGGTGTTCATAGATGGGATCATGGACAAATTTGAATACAAGAGGATTCTTGAAAACAGTCTTAAAAAGAGTGCAGAGAAGCTGGGATTAGGACATTATTATTACTTCCAGTAGGACAATGATCCAAAGCATACTGCTGAAATTGTAAGGCTTTGGATCGTGTACAACACTCCTCACTCTTTGAAGACACCACCCCAATCTCCAGATTTAAATCCTATAGAGAACATCTGGAAGGAGCTCAAGGAGTGTGTGACGAAACATCACTTCAGAAGCAAGGACCATCTGAAAGAACGTCTTCAGAGTGGAGAAATATGGACTCTGCAGTCACTAAACAATGCATACAGACAATGCCCAAACTATTATCAGTAGTAATTCAAAGAAAGGGGATGGTAACTAAATGTTAACTGTTCTCTATATAAACACTCATGTGCAGATGTAAAGTAACCGTTTTATTTCTTCGTGTAGTGCAAATTAGTTTCAGTTGCTATTTATGAGTTTATATGTTTAATGGAAGACTCAAGTTTATTTTGCACAAGTTGTATTTACGTATGCTTACTCTATGTAGCTTTAAAATAATATAAGTAATTAATATGTTTACATTTGAATACTTATGTTGGCCTCTATTTGAAGTTAAGTTTAGATTATTTCTTAAGAAAAACTACACTGTCAGGGGTGTCAGCAGAAGATTTTGTGCTTCATATGACTTCCATATTCAGTTATGGAAAACTTTCACAATTAAATTGTCCCATGTGAAATGTTAGTTTTGTTGTTTAAATAATAATAAACGATTTTATTGTCATAGAGCTCATTGAGCTGTATAACAATAGATGTCAAGAAATATAATTTAAACATTTTGGTATAAAGCTAATTTTTCTCCTATGTACTAACCCTATTTACAATAAGATTATTACTAATGAACACTATACATTCTTGTAACCTGGTGTACAGTATTTAAATAAACATAGTAGCCTATACACATCATTATACAGTTTAGTCAATGATGTATTTGCATCAGTTGCATAACGTTTACAATCACAGGGACACATGATGTGCCTTCTTAAACACTTACCTGGAATTTACTTTGTTAGATTCACTGAATCTGAAGTTTAGATCATTTTGCTTCAGTGGAATTAGTTACATAAGAAACCACATTTGCAGATAAAGTGGCAAAATCAACACATCAACTGCATCATGCATAGTTACTCTTCTTATTACTTCTCCATGGACTACAGATTTTACACCATCCTAAGGAATATGGCTGAACACTTTCATTGTTGCATTTAAACATTCACTTATTTATGTTGAGCACATTCATGTCTAATAAGCCATACAGAGATATTTGTTTTAAATAACAGAAATTTAAATTAAGACTTGACAAAAAAAAAAAAAAAATAGAAATAGGCAATCCCGGATTTCATCATACTATTTATGCCATTTCTAAATTCAATCCTTGATTTTCTTAATTTGATAGTAGTGAAAACTTGTCCCTTACGAATTGATGTGTTTGTTACGTACTCCTTGGCGATATAGCTCATGCAGGGCCTTGGCCTCCTGGACAATTTCCACCCACTCTTCTCGAATCACAGCTTTTTCATCTTCTAGCTCCCAGCCTTCTCAAGTCATCTTCCACGTAATCCAGCCATCTTGTCCTTGGTCTACCGCTCATACATCATCCTTCAGGTTTACCGTTAAATATGTGTAATTGAAGGAAGATTATTTGTACTTGTTTTTGCATCCTTATTTTGATATCCTCTCCATCTATGTAAAATGTTACAGTAAGTAATTCCAAGATAAAGGTGCTGTCATGAAGTAAAGGTAGATAAGATTTGCATTTTGCTTAAAGTTAGATTTACGCTCTGTTTTGTAGAAAATTCTTTGGTTATAATCTGGGGTTTTGATGTATACAATCTTTTGCTCTATGTATATAAACATGTTTGTACATTGCTTTGTGTACAGATCAGCCTTACAGGAATGAGAGTGAATCACTAAGACAATCACATCTCAGAATCTTTACAGCATTGTTAAATGATTCACCTTGTGTTTCATTTGCCACTGAAAGAAATTGTTGTGTAAGCAAATGTATACTTTTTTGTGATACCCTATGGTGGTTTTCACATCTGAGTGAGTTAGTGACTTTTATAAACTTTGAGGTTTTCTACTACTGACATATACTAAGTAAAGGAAGTATTTATTTTCAACCAACATTTTGATATCAAGTTGGTACCATAAATTCATATTTTGAGTCTTGAATCCCCCACTGACATCCTGAATAGTTAAAAAAACAATTAGTTTTAGAGTAATGTATCTCCCTCTGTATGTGTTAATGTCAATCTAAAAATGGTGGTGAGATACCAAACTTGGAATTCATGTTCAGTGCGCTCCAAGGATGCAATAAACTTTTCAGGAAAATCCTCCTCCCACCCAAAATGACCCATTATGTGGAAAACTATTTAATGTTTTATTTTCTAAAATAGCTCAAATAATTTTAATTAAAATGTCATAGTTTTAAGATATGTACATGATAAATGTATTATCGTAAATTTTCTGTGCATAACCAGCGATGTTTCCTTCATTTTGAGTGACTTTTGTGTAATTGGTAAACTGTAAGAATAGACAATCTCATTACATGAAAAATGTAAATCTGTGTATGGGTACGTGCATGCAAGCAAATTAACTCAAAAAGAAGTTGTTTAAATATCAGACTTGGCATTTAAGTTCCACACATTACAAAGATGAATTTTTTCAACTGTCAACTAGTCTCCCCATCTCAAACTGTTATTTATTTGGAAAAGATTCACAAAATTTTGGTTTTCTCAAAAATGGCACAACTATTTTGGTTAAATACCATATTGTTAAGGTAGATCTTGAATTTTGTGAGAAATGCTCGGATGTCCTCTTCATTCTGAACAAGTTTTACATTAGATACACCATAAGGGATAGACAAAATTTTGCATCCCAAAAAGTTGGGTCACTTTAAAGTACAGAATTTGTCTTTAGTTTAAGTTAATTATTTCCGATACATTCTTTGTGGTTGATTTGAATTTTCAAATATGTAGTGGGCAGGGCATTACTCCACCAGAAATCATCCACCAGGCTTGGATAAAATGATAGGGATTTAACTGTTGCTTTCCTTTGTATCCTGTCCAGGTTTGTTTCAGTTCCCTTACTTATTGAACTAAACTATAGGCTTGTAAAGAATATGCACTGAAGAAGAGGCTGGAACTGCTGTATGTGAAGGTGAAGGTAAAAGTTGCAGAATCATTCCAGGAAGCTTCCCATAATGTTTGCACTGCAGACCTTTGGCCATTGCTTGTGCAACAGACCTGTCACAGCTTTTACAATCAACTGATATGTTCTTATATCTTATACACTAACAACATGCTTTCTTAATAAGTGCTACACAGTGGCTTAACTTTTGTGAAGCAGTGGAAAACATTGAGTGGAGTGGAATGTAACTGTGAAGACAGGCATTATGATAAAGGCTGTGTGATCCATGAACTGTGTTAAGGCAGTCACTATAGTGGTTGGCGCTGCTCTCTCTTTGTGGCTTGCAGCAAACAAGGTGCATGAGTATACAATGGGTGAACTATGCCACAAGGAAGTGCCTTAGTCTGGCACTTCTATCATTCAAGGATAGCTGCCACAGCTTTGGTCAGCAAACAAGTAATACTTGGACTACCCAAGCAAAAGCTCACCTACAGAGTAGCAATTTGATGTAACTCTACATCTGAGATGCTAGAGCACTTTCTCCTGAACCATAGCTTTATTTCCAGTGTACTAGCAGATCACTTGGTGACATCCACCTGTATGGCTCATGGTGTTGAAAGTATAGTAAAAAAAATGGGCGGATATCAGTGTACTATTAAAATTGCTGAAACTTCCTCAGATGGCAGAAATTGTTTTCTTTGAAGATCCACATTCCCTTTGACCATCATACATTCAGTGATTTTCAAAGTTACTGAAAACCACCTGAATCTGCAATTGGCTTTTCAGATGGTAATGGAGTGTAAGTGCCATCTTGGAGATGAACTAAACTAAATTCATGACTTATTGCATTTTTCCTTGCTCCATACCATAAAGACCTGGGTGACAAATCATCTTTTTGAGGACAAAGGTTTGTGAATGGATTTATACCAAGCTGCCACCTCTGGCGATGAAGCGAAAGATCTTGATCTAAAAGGTGGGAATGATGTTACTGTCCATGGGCTCTGCACAGTTATTTTATTAGCACCTGTCACAAAATAATGAAGTTTTTATGAAGCATGATTGAATATTGGCAGAACCTCAAATGCAGTTAGATTTAAGGTTCTATGAGTAGTGGAAAGCTTGGGAGAACAAGTACTCAGCAGCAAGATGGCTACAGATACTTGTATATGCCAGCATTCTTCAGCATCATCAGAAAGTACATTTCTTTATGGCAGGCAATATTGTAATAGCAAAAAAGAAATTGACTTAATACAGAAATCATAGCTGTGCTTGTGGTTCTGTTTGAAAATAGATACATGGATAATTTTGTTACTATATGTAAGCCAGCATAAGTTAATACTGTAGTGTGTATAGCATGAGTTCTACTTTGCTGGTAGTAAAGATTAACTATTATTTCAGACTTAAAAAAAATCTATAAAAGAATTTGAATGCAACAGATTACTTTAATGGACTGCTTTTAAGCAATTTCCTCTGAGACCAATACTAACACTTCATAGCTTTGAGACCTTAGAGGTGAAACAGATAAACAGAAATATTGCATGAATGAATTTATTTTATTTGCATACCCAAATCTAAATTCTTTTCACAAAATTCCTCTTTTTTTTTAATATGTCTTTGTACAGGTTGGTTATGTGTCTTCTTTCCTGGTTGGTTACCTTTACTTTTGGACCCTGACCGTTAGCAACTTCGGAAGCAATTCCATTACTTTATTCTGATTATTCTCCCTCCCTCTTTATCTTTCCTTTCTTCTGCCAATTCTTTGTCTTCCTCTTTCACTTCTCTTTGAGATTTTATGCTCTCTGATTCTTAACATTATTTTTCTCTCCATTCTCTCTTTCTCACATTCTACCACAAAAGCTTTTCTAAAAGCTCCTTTGTTCCATATATAAAGCACTTTATTTCCTCTTCTTTACTTAAGCTTTTGTCCTTGCCCAAGCAAATCTCTCTTTTGTTTGTTATGGAATTCCATGTGTCTCTCTGTGCCTTTTTTTCCTGTCTGTTCTCTGCACTTCAGTCCTATACCCTCTACTCTGTTCCTTACTTCTTTCCAAAACTACTAAATTTTTTCCTCTAGACTCTGTACATCCCAATTCCTAATCCTGTTTGGGATTATGCCTATCTTATTCAATCAGGTATTTCCATTGGCGCTTGCTTTCTGTTGGCTTATGCACAATTGTATTATGTCATCTCGCCTATTCATGCATCTAGATCAGGGATGCCCAACCGCAGTCATAAGAGGGGAGAGTGGCTGAGCCTCTATCCACATGCTCTGTCATTTTATTGTGCGCATTTAAGCCTACTTTATGTTGCAAACAATGGACTATGTTTACTGAGTCTCATAGTAGCTTAGTTCATTGCAGTATTCTTTAGAAGTAATATAATACGCTGGGATATAGAGCCGTTTGTAGTCACATTTTTGTTAGTGACTTTTCGGTTGCATCTTATTTTTAACAAGGTTATCAATAGAGTCAACCTGAAAAATTCAATGCCATGGCCGGGATTTGAACCACAGATCTCCCGGTTTCCATCCAGTCACTCTTAACCTTTAAGCTACCATGGCCAACATGCTGTCATGACATTAAATTCACCAATTGACTCGTATGTTTTCCCAGTAAACCGCTAGGGGTCCTCGTATTCGAGATTCGCACAGTTTGGGGCGACTAAATATTATAAGTATTTGATTCCCAAACTTCATCATTAAACTGTTATTATTAAGTTAATTGATGGAAGTCAATCATTCCTCCATACTAGCCTTATATAGGCTAAGGTTTTGGATAGATAGTCAAACTAAAAAGTTCAATGCCATGGTCGGGATTTGAGCCACGGATCTCCCGATGTCCATCTGGTCGCTCTTAACCTTTGAGCTACCATGACCAACATGCCATCATGAATTTTTCAGGTTGACTATCTGTCCAAAACCTTAGCCTATACACGGCGGGTATGGAGGAAGGATTAATTTCTATCAATTAACTTAAAAGGTTATCAAAGTTTGGAACTTGACCAATAGATCTTTTTCACAATCTTTAATTTTTTAAAATCTAGATTCATCTGCAAATTAAACAAATACAGAATTATACAAAAATAAGTAAACAAAATCAGTGTTTTCCAGTGCTATTTCAATGATGTCAAACATCATACCTGAATGGACATGTTTTCCTTAGAATTTTGATACCTTTCAAAATGTTGTTTGATATTATATTGATGCTTCCACTACAAATATTTGGCATTTTACCTGGTAGTTTTCTCTGAAACAAAAATATTCCACTTCTCCATGATTGGTGAAATAAATACCTACCATCTTTAAATGTCAACACAAAATGTAAACTTGAAAGGCCACTGCAACTGAACATTGTGAATGGTATCATAAGTACATTGACTAGCTAGTAGGTTAGCTTGTCTATTGGATCCTTTTGCTCACATCAAGGAGGTGTAGGTATTCAAGCTTCACAGTTCACTAAGTTGCACTGTTATAGTTGGACCTGTTTGATCTGTGCTAATATTTCACAATCATTTCTGTTTTGTCTATTTGCTTCCTGATCTTCCCATTTCTGTCATTGCCACTTCTTTCAGTGCTAATTTTGTTAACCTCAGTACTTCCGTGCAAAATAGACTAAAAGCTCACTGTTTTTTCACTTCTGCTATCCCCAAATTTCTGTTGCATGAAATCCTTCATTTCATTAATGCTTCGTAAATCTATTCTAGCCAATTTATCATTTCCATTAATTTGTATATGCATGCCGTTGACTCTGTCATTGGTGCCCTCCCTTTTGCTACTGCTTTTTAGAAGCACCCTCACTAGGTGCTTCTAATCCTCCATTGCTGCTTAACCTTACTCCTAACTAGCAAAATTCTTGTACCACTTCTAATCTCTTACTACTTATATTGCATTTCTTATCGTTGTTCAATGTGTTTCCATTTTGTAATACTACTTTTTATTTCGCTATATTTATCCTCCATTCTGTGCAAAATGTATCTATCCTGCTGATGGCCTTTTATAGAACTATACTGTTATCGCCCCTTCTGTTAGATCATCTGCATATAACAAATCAGGTATTTATTCAGTATAGTGGGATTATAATGTTAGTAATTAAATGCAAATATATTTATGAAGAATGAGGAGCAAGTTTAGTGAATTTGCATATGATCATCTTAATTGCCGTTAGTCAGGTTTCAAACAACTGTACACTTTTTTTTTTTTTGTAACCAACTCCTCAAACATTAAGCCTTAGTGGATAGTGAAGAAATGATGTTCAAATCAGCTAGGGTCCATAGACAATGTTATCTGACGTCTTTCAGGATAAGGGAAAGACCCGGGGAAATACCTTTATCCTGACTGAGATTCGAACTTGAGGCCTGTTGAACATGAGACAGACACTAACTACAGAGGCAGGTAGGTATTTATGCTCGACCATGTAATTTTCCTCCATGGTCTAGTGGTGACACGGTAGCCTGTGGTTTCCCAGGTCATGAGTTCAAACCCGACAGAGGGCAATCAATTTTTTTGGGTGTAAAATCTTTCACATGGCTTTCTTCAGAAGGAAAGTAAAGCTATTGGTTCCATCTCATAGATTTATATGCACATAAAAGAATTTCAAGCCTGATAAACAGGCATCATGAGCAAAATTAAATGGACTTTCATGTCCAGTATAGAATGGGTCACTGAGTACTATAGCAGTTATTCTTAATGTTATGTGCTTACCTGAGTTGGTAAATGCCTTATTACCTTATGCTGTGGATTCTTCTGTTTTAACATATCCCGTGATATACGTTTTAGTAAGCTTTTCAATTTTTCGTACTTAGATATATCAATTTACTGCTTAATATTGAGTGTTGATTTCAAACTAGAGTATCAAATCCACAAGGTTGATGGTTTCATACTTTGTGACAGTTCTTTGAAGTACACTAGCAAAATATTTTCTGAAAATGAGGTTTGATTTTCTCCAATGCACGAATTGTGCATAGAATTTTTCATATGTGTTTCATTTTTTGTGCTTATAAGTTGCTAGTTACTTGTGTTCCTTTGCCAAAATTTGCAGTGGTGTAATTTGCATCTTGCATCACTCTGTCAGATATTTTTACTTTTTCTGTACTTGCCCTAGTTCTTTGTTTGGATAGTTGTGTTTTCAGCAATTGATGCCTGGTATCATTAGAAAATGTATGCGGATGCAAAAGCATTAATTGTTACATGCAGATGTGATTAGTGCAAACCTGTACCTTAATGAAGAGGCGCTTTTCAATGTGGTCCATTAAAGTGCAGCTATCAGACATATAATTAGTACATTTCAGCATGTTCAAGCATCAGATATAGTAAGAAACAAGAGTATAGTAATTGGGACACAAACATGAGTTATCAGGCCAAGTCTCAGTACTTTTCATCCTAGGCTCTTGTTCCGTCGCCAAAAGCTGTTATTTTGTTATAAAAAAAGTTGTGTTTAATAGTGATTCGTTATCATCCTTCAACATGAGATCTGGCCTCAAGTTTCCTTCCATGACTTGATTGTTGGCCAATATGATGAACCTGCTACTGGCTGCCCTACTGACGACAGCATTATGTCTTGTGGTGATGTTGGAGTACCTAATGCAGTGATTTCTTGGAGAGTTCTCGTTCTCATATCTGTATGTTCTGCAGCTCCACTAGCATCTCTGGTCTTGACATCCATTGCCCGCCTCGGTAGCGTAGATGTTAGCATGTCTGCCTCACGTTCAAGAGGTCCCGAGTTCGTATCTCGGTCAGGGTGAGTTACCTGGATAAGGTTTCTTCCGGGGTTTTCCCTTATCCTGCAAGACGAATGTCTGGTAACTCTAAGCTCCATGGACCACGGACTCATTTGAGCATCATTCCACCAATTTCATTCACCCTCCGATATGACTTAACATGACATGACATGAATTGAAAAAAAAAAAACAATCTTGACATCCATCAAGGGTTATAAATCTAATCATGTCCGACAAACTTCCAACAGCAAAACTGGTATAGAGGCTGGTTCTGATAAAGTGGGAGCTTGTAGCATCAACATATACAGTCAGTGGCTTTACCTTGACTGGGCAGCTCAGGGTGAGTCAGGTGCTCATTTCTTCTCTTATCTCTTAATATTGTTACCAAACGGCAGACTCGCGATGCCGATCAATAAATGATGGCCGGTGGAGAGAGGGGAGACAGGAGGGGTAGCTGAGTCTTCGTTTACCCCTCCTCCTGCTACTCGAAGTGACGCGAAGCTTCGAGAATGTTTTTCCCCTCCATAAAAGGAGATTCGGGAAACTTCGGGGCCGATCGATACCGGAAGCGAGAGTCAGTTGTGTGTAGTGTTTGATGGCGTGCGTTGTGTAAGTATGGCCGAGCGTACGTGTAAAGACGAACTGACAAAAATGTAATTGTGAACAGTGTATTGCTACGGAAATAAAGTGCAATTTTTTGTGTTTGTAACCTCGACTTTTTATTTCACGAACCCACAAAGTCTCAACTGTCGTCAGAAGTGGGATCACGGCCATGGAATCGGCACTAGAAAAGATTTTATACAAAATGCAAGAAATGAAGACGGCCAACGACAACATCGCCGAGAAGATGCAAGAACTTAAGGCCGAAATAACAGCGAAGACGGAAGCGGCAAATAACTTGGCCACGACAATGACCGCAAAGATGGCCGAACTGGCCACGGAGATGAAAGCGGCAAAGGAGGCCCTTGCCGTGAAGTTTGAAGAACAGTTGGCCGGCGTGAGGGATAACGTGACGGAGCTGGGCAAGCGGATGGGCCCAGTGGACGAGCGCGTCGAGGACCTGGCGAGCCGCGTTGACGACCTGGAGGGAAAGGCCGACAGCAGCGTCAAGTCCCTGAACGCCATAGTAGAGGACGTCGTCGGCAGGAAACTGAAGGATTTGAAGGCCGACGCGCCGGGACGCGACACAACATCTGCGCGCGTCAAACCGCCGAAATATGACGGCGCGTTAACATTTGAGGTCTTCCGCCGCCAGTTCCACACAGTGGCCAAGCACAACAGATGGTCACCGGAGGAGGAGGCCACACAGCTAATAGCCAGCCTCCAGGGACGGGCCGCGGAAGTCCTAAACGCGGTGCAGACAACGGCGGCGCCCAAGGACATCTGGGAGGCCCTGGAGAATCGTTTCGGGAACCACCGCTTAGCCGCAGCGTACCGCAGCCAACTAAAGGCAAGGTCACAGCAGCCGGGGGAGACGCTGCAGGAGTTCGCCATAGCGATTGAGCAGCTGGCTAGCAAGGCCTTGGTTGACCTGCCACTGGAGTTCGTATCCCGGGAAGCCGCATACAACTTTGTCGACGGGGTACGGGACACGGAGATTCGTCAGCGCCTAATGCTCGGCGATTATAAAACCATCCACGAGGCGCTGACAGCGGCATTAAGGATGGAGGTAGCATCTATCCCGACGTCGAGAACGAGGAGTGTCCGCTACGCCGGAGACAGAAGACCAGCTGAGGGACGTCGGCGAACACCTAGTGGCCTGTGTTGGGGGTGTGGACAGCCCGGACACCTGCAGAGAGACTGCCCACACCAGGAAGGGCAGCTGGAAGAACGAGTAAGGCCCGACGTGGAGAGGGACACGTCGGCGCCATTACCACCATCCCCTCGAGTGACGCTGCGCGCCGTCAGCCGGCGTATGGATGACAGCCTCATCGCGGACGGTTGGGTAAGAGGAAAGCCGTGCCGCGTGCTAGTGAACACTGGGGCAGCCGCGACCATCATCAGACTTGACGTGGCGAATGGTTTGCTGACGAGGAAGCCGAGCTGACCATACCAGCTTGTGTTGGCATCGGGCGACACCTTGCCTGTGGAGAAGGAGGCCCTGCTGGAGCTGACCTTGGGACGGAGTGCCGTGAGTCTGTGGGTGTTCGTCGCGAAGGTGGCTGAGGAGGTGATTCTGGGACTGGATGCCCTCAGGAGCCACGAGGCGACGGTCGACGTCGGCCGGAAGGTCCTGAGGCTCAACGGAGAAGAAGTTATACTCCGTCAACCAGAAGAGCTCCTTGGAATTTGCAGGGTCATCTTGAACGAAGACGTGGTTGTCCCAGCGAGGAGCGAGGTGGTGGTGACGGCGCGACTGGAAGGCCAGAGAACCAGCAACATGCCTGACCAGAAGATGCCTGTACACGGACTGTGTGTAGCCAGGGCATTGCTGCCGTGCCGAGAGGAGGTGCCGGTGAGACTGCTAAATCCAACGGACGCCGATCACGACATCCAGGCCGGGACGGCGTTGGGAACGTGCGTGCCCGTGGTAAGTGTAACAGTAATCGACAAGACGCAGGAGCCGGTGCCGACGCAACACCTGGGGCACCGGCTAGAAGTCTTACTGGAGAAGGCGGCCGACCACCTGACCGAAGAACAGCTGGAGAAAGTTCGACAACTACTGAGGCGATACGAGCGCGTCTTCAGCCAAGGCGATAGTGACTACGGCCGCACGGACAAAGTGCTTCACCGCATCGACACCGGAGACGCCCAGCCTATTCGGCAACCACCTAGACGCGTTCCGCTGGGGAAGCAAGGGGCGGTACGAGACATGCTGGAGGACATGAGATCCAGGGGGGTGATTGAAGAGTCTGACAGCCCTTGGTGTTCCCCTGTAGTCTTGGTGACGAAGAACGGCGAGCTACGCTTCTGCGTGGACTACAGGAAGCTGAACGCTGTGACCCAGAAGGACTGCTTCCCCTTACCCCGGATTGATGACACCCTGGACACGCTAGCTGGTGCGCAGTGGTTCTCGACCCTGGACCTGAAGTCGGGCTACTGGCAGCTAGCTCTAGATCCGAGAGACAAAGAGAAGACCGCATTGTCGACAGGCCAAGGGCTCTGGCAGTTCACAGTTATGCCCTTTGGCCTCTGTAATGCACCAGCTACCTTCCAACACCTCATGGAGTCAGTGATGAGAGGCCTGACTTACGACGCCTGCCTGCTATACCTGGACGACATCATCGTCGGTAAAACTTTTGAAGACCATCTCGAGAATCTGAGTAAGGTGCTACAGAGACTGCAGGCGACCAACTTGAAGCTGAACGTGAAGAAGTGCCAGCTTTTCCGCAAGGAAGTGAACTACTTGGGCCACATAGTCTTAGCAACCGGAGTGGCCACAGACCCTGAGAAGACACAGGCTGTGAGAGATTGGCCTCGCCCAAAGGATAAGAAAGAATTCTGCAGTTTCCTGGGGCTGTGCAGTTATTACCGCCGCTTCATAAAGGGGTTCTCCAACATCGCAAAACCCCTCACCCGCCTGACAGAGGAACACCGGCCTTATGTGTGGACGGAGGACGCAGAAAACGCTTTCCAGCACCTAAAGGAGACCCTGTGCAGTGCTCCAATTTTGGGATTTCCACAACCGGGTGGCGCCTTCATTGTGGACACTGTTGCCAGCGACCATTGCATTGGAGGTGTCCTATCGCAGATCCAGGACGACCATGAGCGGGTGATAGCCTATTACAGCAAGACGCTATCCAAGGCAGAGAAGAACTACTGCGTCACCCGACGAGAATTATTGGCGGTAGTAAAGACCTTGGAGCACTTCCACAAGTACCTGTACGGTCAGCCATTCCACCTGAGGACTGACCATTCCGCCCTAACCTGGCTATTGAGCTTTAAGAACCTGGAAGGCCAGACAGCACGCTGGGTTCAGAGGCTGCAGGAGTACGACTTCACCTCGGAACATCGCAGTGGGAAGAGTCACAGTAACGCGGATGCTAGGTCCCGAAGACCCTGTCCAGAAGAGTGCGGCCAGTGCACAAGAGTGGAGGAGAAGGAGCGTGCCGCAGCAGTTCGAGTAGTCACGGCAGTGCCTGCGGATGGCTGGGATAGCGCAGGCCTGAGGAGGGAGCAGCTGGCATACGCAGACTTGGGGCCACTCTTGAGGGAAGTGGAGGCAGGGACGAGACCAACCTGGGCGAACGTCGCACAGAGGAGCGCCACCTACAAGTCTTACTGGGCCCAGTGGGACTCGTTGAAGACCAGAGAGGGTGTGCTGTTCCGGGTATGGGAATCACCCGATGGGAAGATGCAGAGGCAACAGTTGGTACTTCCCCGGAGTAAGGTTCCGGAAGTCTTGGAAGAAGTGCACGCCGGTACTTCAGGACACCTGGGAACGAACCGGACGATTGACAAACTACGGCAGCGCTACTACTGGCTGAGGCTCCGAGCAGACGCTGAGAGATGGTGCCGTCAGTGTCATGTGTGCGCGGCGAGTCGCGGCCCCTAGACTAGGAGCCGGGATCGCATGCAACAGTACAACGTTGGAGCGCCATTCGAACGGATCGCCTTTGACATTGCTGGACCGTTCCCAATATCCAACCGAGGCGACAAGTACCTGATGGTGGTCGTAGATTACTTCACTAACTGGCCGGAGGTGTATGCTATCCCGAACCAAGAGGCAAGGACAATCGTGGAGCAAGTGTTTTGCCGATTTGGGGTGCCATTAGAGCTACACAGTGATCAAAGCACCAATTTTGAGTCCAACCTGTTGAAGGAGGCACTAGAGAGACTTGGGGTTAACAAGACCCGCAAAACACCTCTATATCCCCAGTCGGATGACATGGTCGAGAGGTACATCAAGACCTTAGAGGAACACTTGAGGAAGGTCGTGGCCAGCCATCAGTGAGACTGGGACGTCAAGGTGCCACTGTTCTTGCTGGCCTACCGCTCATCAACACGACACCACGGGGATCACGCCAGCCAGCTTAATGTTCGGCCGAGAGTAACGCCTCCCCTGTGACCTGGCTTTTGGTAGCCCTCCGGGGGTGAGACAGCCAGCGACCGAGTATGTGGAGAACCTGGTGGACCACCTCCACGACATGCACGAGATGGCTCGCCAGAACATCCAGAAAGCGAGCGACCGCATGAAAACCCGATACGACAGGCAAGCCAACAGGCAAGGGTTACAGCAAGGTGACCTGGTCTGGTTGTACCGCCCGACCCGGACCAAGGGACGCTGCCCGAAGCTTCAGCAGCCATGGCAAGGACCGTACCGTGTGGTGAAGAGGATTAACGACGTGGTCTACCGCATCCAGAAGGTACCCCGAGGAAGGATGTTGGTGGTACACCTGGATCGCCTGGCCCGCTATGATGGCGCTGTTCGGGACGACCAGCCTTGAGGAGGGAGCAGTGTTACCAAACGGCAGACTCGCGATGCCAATAAATAAATGATGGCCGGTGGAGAGAGGGGAGACAGGAGGGGTAGCTGAGTCTTCGTTTACCCCTCCTCCTGCCACTGGAAGTGACGCGAAGCTTTGAGAATGTTTTTCCCCTCCATAAAAGGAGATTCGGGAAACTTCGGGGCCGATCGATACCGGAAGCGACAGTCAGTTGTGTGTAGTGTTGTGATGGTGTGCGTTGTGTAAGTATGGCCGAGTGTACGTGTAAAGACGATCTGACAAAAATGTAATTGTGAACAGTGTATTGCTACGGAAATAAAGTGCAATTTTTTGTGTTTGTAACCTTGACTTTTTATTTCACGAACCCACAAAGCCACAATATTCAGAGCATCTTTGGCTTTCATGAAGGATCTTATTATTTAACTCCTGTTTGTGGTCTTTAAGCTCTCAAAATACCATTTCACGTTACACCTGGCAGAAGATTTTTGAGCTTGAGTCCAGTTTGAAGTTGCCTGAACTCGCCCTCTTCTCTCTGGTCAAGTACCTACACAGTGATGTCATCAGCTAATTGTCCAGGCCTTGGTATCACTGTATTACGCTATGGTAAGCTTCACAGTCAGGCTTAGTGATGTCATGATCAGCTAATTGTCCAGGCCTTGGTATCACTGTATTATGCTATGGTAAGCTTCACAGTCAGGCTTAATTCTAGGATGGAAACTACATCTCAATATTTTACAAACCACATATTTGGAGCAATTGTCTGCACAGTCTACATCATAGTTACAAGAAGGCTATTGTTAGAAACAGATTAGACCACCTGCAATATTTCCAAGACAACTCCTCAATCCTTGCACAGTGCCTTCACAAAGAAAATATTTTAGAGGGATACTCCATCTTAATATTGACACAGTGGCACATGTTCAAAATGTTGTACAAGTTATCACTGTATATAAGCTATGCCAAGCTTCAGAGTTGCGATTAATTCCAGGATGGAAGTTACATCTTGAATTTTTGGTAACAGCAATGGCTGAAGGTATTATCCACACTATCTACATCACAGTTATTAAAAGGGTATTGACAGAAGCAGCGTTTCATCAAGCGGCACATGTTGTTCAAAATGGTTTACATATTCTCGACACAATTAAGATGTGGCAAGCATAAGAGTCCATTTAATTATGAAAACTACATCTTGATTTTTTATAAATCACAATGTCTGGAAGATTTGCTGGACTATCTATATCATAGTTTCAGGAATAGATTGAAATAGAAACAGATTTAGATCACCTGCAAGATTTCCAAGACAGCATCACTTGTAACCATGACCCATATTTTCTCCTGAACTTTAGGATATATTTTACAATTTATGCACAAATTAATGGTATTGTAGTGTAGAAAAATGCATTTTTATTGTGCATATGAAATTATATTTGTATCCTTTTAGTAAAAATTCATATTTTGTCCAAATTTTGCCAGAAATGCACATATTTGTCATACCTTTAAAGACACAAGACTAAAACATGATAATTTTGCTTACATGACTTTTTATCAGGTGATATTGTACAAATAAACACAGTTGCTACAAGCCTTTTATCAATTTATCACATAGAAGAGCTGTGTCACACACTATACTTGTCACCAATCTAGAATGTGATTGACATTGACCAACCATGTGCATGAACGCTTTAAATGGGAGAGGATGGGTAAATCATAATGGTTGTCATAGCAATGATTAGAAGCACCAGTTAGAGATGTTGCCATGACGTTAGATGCTAAATCCTTGTTGCCAATATTGTAACATGTGCTTAGCATAATGTGCAGGCAAGCAAGTTATGCATATCTTCTTCTGCTAATGCTGCAGTAAACACAATACCTTGCTGCTTGTTCCTCTTCTGATAACGTTGGTGATTTTTTTTAAACAAATTGTGTACTGGCAAGATTCTTTGCATCCTATTTGTGTCAATTTGCCGTGGTTTATGTGTATTTGAGTCTGTGTATGTGTACGTGTGTTGTTGCAATTGTGTCTTAATGAATGTTTAATCGTGTATAAAATTAGTGACAAATGAAAACTGAACGTGCTCGGGAGCTATCAGTCAAGCAACAGCAGCAGCAATGATTCAAGTGATTTGGATATAAGCAGCATTTCCCCACTACAATAAGCATCAAAATTTCTTTTATTATAATCTTTACATCGATATGTTCTAGCATGTTCTATCTTTTGCATGTAGAACCATGACTTTAGCAGCAATAAGCGGCAACATCGTCTCTCTCTCCATACGAAAAGTCAATCACTTTCTAAAATGGCAACCAGTTTAGTTGGTTTGCCGACATAAGGCATTGTGCTGGATCGAGGAAATTCTCTCAAAACCGATTAAGGCAGAAAAAGTACATTTAGCACATGTCACACAATACATTGAAGTAAAGGCTTCCAACAATATGAAGTTGTAAGTTTTTTTGTGATTTTAAAGAGAAGTCTTTCAGCACTGGTGGGAATATTTTGTGAACTATGTAGAGTTGAGTTTAGTGCAAACACTTTGATGTGCAACATTTCTGTAATACCGCTACACATACTAGTTGTTTGAAGAGAAGTGCTGAAAATGACAGCAGACCGAAGCTTTTATTTAAAAGACAGGTTTGTCAAAAACCATAGAATAATTTTTCAAGGACTTGTGTAAGATGGTGTCTTGTAACATCCCATCTGTGTTTCAAGAAGTTCTTGGAGAAGTACACATCACATTCACTTCCAGATGAATCTTACTATTTGTGTGCTACGAGGAGTTACTTAACAAAATACAAATACACCCAGATGGTCTGGGTGCCCATAAACGAAACCACCAATGTGGGTGGTGGTCTAAAAATGATGGGCCTGAAGGAGAATTCCTCCTAAATGTGTGAAGTTCTTGAGAGAGTAAACAGTTTGAGAATTGCCATTTTGTTTGATATTTTAATACTAGCAACAAATGGTGCTTCATACATGGCTAAAGCAGACAAGGAGTGGGTCTGCGATGTGGCCGAGTGGTTAGACCACTCAACTGTCACCAAAGCAACCTGGGTTCGATTCCATGTGACCACATGTGAGATTTGTGGTGGACAAAGTGGCGTAGGGTTGGGTTCTCCAGTTTCCCCTGCCATCTCATTCCACCGGTGCTCCATCATATATCATTAGTGAGCACCTGCAGTGCTGCATGTAGTAAAAGCAGGCATTAAACACTACTCATTTCATTTCACATCAGTTAAGGGAGTTTCAGATTCTCTACTGTAGTTTGTGCACCAACTGCACTGAAATAAAGACACTCTGTTGTGAGCTTGGCGGTGATGAATCAATTGCTATCTAAACTGTGAAAGGGTTATTTACAGATACTTAATCTGGAAACTTTGTATATGTTGATGCCAACTTTTCAGTGGTATCAACAGCATCACATGACTGGAAGCTTCTGATAATCATCTGTGACATCCTGTTTACTCTGAAAGATGTGCAGAATGAGTTGGGTTGAGCTTGTTAAGTGGTGACAAAGTGAAGTACAAATTGAAAAATGTTCTCCAGCAAAATTCTAATACTCTACAACGTGTAAAATTAGGGACATTGTTTCTGGGCATAGCATATCATTTGAAGACAATGGACCAAAGCTGTCCTCGGGTTACCCCAACACTTTCAAATATGTCCCTGTGACTTCCTGGTATGTGGAGAGGTTTTTCGAGGTGTAAAACTATCCCCAGTGACATTTGTAGATCTTTCAAAATGGAAAACCTAAAAGTGCACCTTGTGATCCAAAACCGAAATAAATTGTCCTTGTTCTTTTGAAAGACAGCTAATTGCAGCTTGATGTGTTTAAATATATTTCCAGTCAGCTTTCATCTTCTTTGAGCAGTAATAAAATCCATATTGATAGAAATTAATTGTTCTTCCACACTAGCCATGTGTACAGTGAAGTTTGGGTAGGTAGTCAGAGTGAAAAATTGAATGCCATATCTGGGATTTGAACCATGGATCTGTGATCTCTGTTTGCTCTTAATCATTGAGCTAGCATGGCAACATGCCAGCATGACTTTGCCATACTTGCGGCTAGTGTGGAAGAACAGTTAATTTCCATCAGTTAACCTAATAGTGGTTAAACTGTGAAGCCTGGGATTTACGTACTTACAGCATATTAAATCTCCACAAAAGGTATGTAACTCATTGTATATGAGATCTCCTAGTGGTTCACGGAGAAAAATACAGGTCATTTGGAGAATTTAATGTCATGCTGGCATGCTAGTATGGTAGCCAATGGTTAAGAGTGACCGGACAGGGACTGGGAGATCATGGTTCAAATTCCTGCTATGACATTGAATTTTTCAGTGATATTGTACCTATATCATGCATATTTCTTGCTGCTATTGAATTTTTTAATATAAAACTTTCAGTATAAATCATTAATACCATTTTCTTCATTGAGTGACTCATGTGCGGTAGTCTGAACATCAGATCTGTATAAGCTTTGATCCAACTGCCAATAGAAAGCCACAGTCAGTTTTTTAATTTGGAAATATTGGTCCTTGTTAAATAAAATTTTAGGACGTTACTGTTAATTGTACTATCATGTTGTGAATATAATTATCACAGATGTAACTTGGTCACCTCTCTGGTGTGAAGGTGAATATGTCAGCCTTCTAATCTGGAGACCATGACCTTCAGTGACCATTACAATGCTTGTGTTGTGGAACGTATGCTGTAATTAGTAACGGCCTACAGTTAGGGGGATAATAGGTTTACAATCAGGCAGTGACAGAATGGGTGTTTAAAGGTTTTGTCCTCATTTGTTTTGCAGTACCAAAGTGTATAGCTTGAGTTTAAGGAATTTTAACATGTCATAGACTGACATATAGTTTGTGCACATACCTACTGTTAAATCTCATAAAAAAATATTGTAAATCAAACTAATTAAGCATTATAATTTTTTTTGCCTTCTTTCAGATGACTGCTGACAAGATGTCGCGTGGATGCTCTAAGGTGTGCAGTCGCAAACTAAATTCAGTGTCACATACGAGCATTCAGTTTGATATACTCTTTCATGAGAATAGCAATAGGCCTTCTGCAGCAAAATCAGCTGGCACTATTGGCAAATGGGGTGTCATATCATGTACTTCCTTGCGGAGTTCAAACTTCAACAGTAAGTTTTACTCTACCTAGTCTTACCATAAATACTGTCACAAAATTTTGAGGGTGGCTGTACCTCCAGCTGGAGGAGCCGGCACATTCCAGAGCGGTAGCAGGTAGCCTGAGTCATAGATGGAGCAGCTGTGGAAGTGTAAAGTTGTATTGTAAAATATTCAAGATGGAATGGGGTGACTATGAAAATCATGTGGCTGTGATAGCGCTATATAGGGTAGGTAAATCACCAAGTGAGATTTTCAAAACTCTCCAGAAACTGAAAATCACAAAGAGGTTTGTCTATCGCACTATCCAGCGTTTCGATGAGACTGGAGATGTGAAAGATCGCCCGCAGGAAGGAAGACCACGTACAGTTCGGACTCCAAAATTAGTGAAAGCAGTGGCGGCTCGTGTGCGGAGAAATCCTGTAAGAAGGCAGTCGGTGATGGCTCAAGAGCTAAACATTTCAAAAATGTCTATGTCTCGCACATTGAGGAGTGACTTGGGACTCCAATGTTGAGGAGACTTTCATTGCCCAAAATGACAGGGTATATGCCACGTCATCTAGAGAAGCTGGTGAAAAGGCTCCAAGAATCCAGAGGGGTTATCATCCTGCATCAGTCATGGTGTGGTGGTGTGTGAGCTACGAGGGCACAACGGAGCTCCATTTTTGTGAAAAAAATGTGAAAACAACTGCACAAGTGTATCAGAACACAGTGCTTCAACCAATAGTTAAGAACCTCAACAACACACTCTTCCGTGGACAGAGATGGACCTTCCAGCAGGATTCTGCCCCATCACACAAGGCTGGTTCAACTCAGGAGTGGCTGAGGTCAAATGTTCCAGACTTCATTTCTACTTCAGACTGGCCATCTGCTAGTTCGGACCTAAACCCTTTGGACTACAAATTGTGGTCCAAGCTTCAGGAGATGGCTTGCCAGAAGAGACATCCCAATATTGAAAGTTTGAAGCGCTCTCTTCTGAAGGCAGTTGCCGAGTTCCCTATTGATGTGGTGCGTAATGCAATTGATGAGTGGCCACAAAGACTTACGGACTGTGCGTGCTAATGGTGGCCATTTTGAATAATCATATGTGATTTCAATTCTCTATAAATCTATGTAACTAGTGTATAAGGATATTAAAATATCTCCAAGCATTTTGTGGAATGTTGTGACAATATTTATGGTAAGACTAGGTATCATAAATTTTGGAGGCTTTTGTATTATAAATTTTACTTAAATGCGAACACTGTTCCTTTCTTTTCAGCCTGCAGAGATGACATCATAAGCAGCAAACGAATGAGGCTGGATTATGGCAGTCGGAATTCTCAAAACTCTTCACAGTCTAAAGATCCATTTTCATTTGAAACAGATGGAGATAAACTTTTAACAGAACAAAATCAACAAATGAAGGTTGTAGCTAAACCAAAAAAGTTCTTCAAAAGTAGGAATGTTGATTTAATTTCTGGAGAAGATTTAAGATACTATACAACTAATAAGCGTAGCAATTCAAATTATGCAACACAGGGTGGAAAGAAATATTGCAAAGGAAACTTTGCATCCAAAACCCAGTATGATTCATCAGGTGGTGAATCCAACAGTGATAGTGGATCCAAAAAGCTTTTTACTGCAGCAGGTTCACTGAATAGTGGAGATACAATAGGCCAGCAGATAGAAGCAGTAAATTTGTCTTCACCTAGTAAGACGACAGCTCCTCTCAGAGAAGAGAATAAACCACCAATAGTTCTCAGAATATTCAAAGGAACATCACATCTTGTAAGTGATGTCAAAGAGGCAAGTAATGTTCCACTACCTGCTAAGTCCTGTAGTGAAAATCAAGGCCTGAATTTACGAAGTACAAGAAGGCGCCACATGGAGTCTTGGTCATCTTCACTTCATGATGGGAAAGACCGTCAGACACATGTCAGTATTACAGCACCAAAGAAATCCAATAAAATTAAGGACAAGGTCACAGTTCATAGTAGCAGTACATCTAATTCTCTTTTGAGCAGCATTGATTGCGATAGTGAGGTTAATAGTGTATCGTCAGGAAGTATTGTGAACAAATATGGTTCACCAGATGCCAGTGCAGAAAATACATTTACAGATCATGAAGGCAGTGCTAAAAGCAAAGACAGTATGCAAAGTGATGCTACTGATAGCTTTATAGGAATGGGTATCATGCATGATGAAAAGGAAAACATAAGCAATGAAGAAGTATGCGAATCAATTAAAGATCGTGCAACACCAGTTACTTCTGTGACATATTGTGCTCAAAGTACAATGGTTGCACCAGGCCTGGACATCCGATCCTATTCTGATTTAGAACAACCACAGATCAGCAACACAATTGATCACGATGAAGAAAAGCTATCACAAGCTGAGGAACTTCTGTCAAGTACTTATGTTGATTTCAGAACAGCAACAGAAAAGCTTTTATTGGACCCAAAAGATTCCTGTATGCCAGTTTCGGATGGCATAGACTTCAGTAGCAGTGTTGCAAGTCCATCACCAGAAGTGAAGGAATCATGCAGTTTAATGCTTGAAGTAGATTTTAATACAGGAATGAAGCTGAACTCTGAGGATAATGTTTCAATGAACCTAAAAGGAGAGAACTTTCAAGAAAATACTGAGAAAATGTTAAGTGAAGATAAGGACTCTTGTAAAACTATTCTGGATAGCATTGAGTTCAGCACTACCTCAGAACAGTTGATGGCAGAGCCAAAGGACTCATGCAAAACAATTCTGGACTTGTTTACAGACAGTGATGACAGTAACAGTATTGCAGATCAGATAAACACAATTGCTTCCTCCCAGGGGGAAGGTGAAACAGAAAACCAGGCAAGATATAAAGTTAACGAAGAAAAGGATGCTGGAGTAGTTGATGTCATTGCTTCATCACACACAGTTATACAGGAAAGTATAGTACCACAAATGGAATGCACAAGTGGACAGGTCCCTAATAATAGTGTTACTGAGCGGACAAACTTCCCAGCAACAAGAAAGGGTAGCATTTTCAAGAGCCGTTCTCTTCTTTCGGATGGAAGTAAAAAGCGATTGGCTTTGTATAAGCACAAGTGGGTAGATGATGGTACTGGTGGTTTCAGTCAGGGTGGTGAACAAACAACAGGTGAAGGGTCACTTGTGCAACCAACAGGAACTACAGGCTCCTACAGCGATCCTGAGGAGGAATTTGAGGCACCGAAGTTGGTAAGGGTGATCACCTGGCCAACATCAAATACTGCCATTGATGAAGCTAAAGCAGTTACAAGTGTCAAGTGCAGCAAAACAGCCAAGGGGGTATGTATTTTCTTTAGTAGATGATGGTTCTGTTATTACTAATCTTGCATCACATTTTCACTCCTTAATATATATTTGATGAGATATAACATATGCTAGATCTTTTATTGTGTTTGATAAAGTTTACCCTTCCTACAAAGTTTTGGAATATATGATTTTTGGTAACTGAATTATCCAAAGTGCTTTAATCATACAATGGGCATAAGAAAAGGAACCTTCAAAAGTCCATGATTTCTCAAAATATTTTCAGAAGAAATTTTTGTGGTGGTTATTGCGAAGTATGCACTTCAGTTTTAGTTGTTATTGAACTTAATGCATTTTAATACTTTTTCAATAGAATTGCTGTTAGAGTTGAGAGAATTTATTTTATGAAATATTCAAATTTTAATATTCATACTGACATAATGTTCAACAATAAAGGAAACAAAAAATTGCATTTCTAGTAATAGAATTTATATGATATCTCAAAGGATATGCTGATATAGGCACTCTCAAACAGTATGTTTTTAAGCAGTGAATGGCTGATGATTTCAAGTAAATACACTTCTTAATTACATATTCCCTGCAGAAACATTCTTCAGCCAATGATCGCTAACATTGTTTTAATTTTATAGGTTCTCTATTACTAAAATTAGGCAAATGAGTCAACCTTGTATATACTTTTCTCCACTTACAAGTTTTTTGATGAAGACTACTTTCTGGGAATCTCTTCCCTATCGTCAGTTCTGTGGTTATTATTCTTGATTATTACTGTTTGCATGCACACAAAACAAAATTACTTATATATCAGATGCGTTTGACGCAAAGAATGACTTTTGCTACAGTGAAACAAAGTAGTGAAGTTAAATTAAATTAACTGGGAGTCAATTAATGACACAAAACAACACTTACTTTTAAATTTTCCCGGAACTAGTTTCTGAGGCCTTCCCTCTATCTTCAGCCGGACATCGACTGGTTCTCATTGGTGTAGCTGGCAATATTTTGTCATCGGTCTCCTCTGGTGGCGGTTCGAGGAACTTGCTGAACAAATCTTTCTGGGGGATGTCGAAATTGAATACTTTGTTCCTATTTTTTGAAATAAAGATTTGTTCCCATGTCGACAGTTCTTCTTTTCCTGTTGTATGTTTTAGCAATTTTTTGTTCTGGATTTATGTTGTGGTTTTTTTCCAAAAATGCGTGGCAACTGCTGATTTTTCTAATTGTTTGTATTGTACATACATACAAAAAATCAGCAGTTGCCACGCATTTTTGGAAAAAAAAAACCACAACATAAATCCAGAACCAAAATTACTAAAACATACAACAGGAAAAGAAGAACTGTCCACATGGGAACAAATCTTTATTTCAAAAAATAGGAACAAAGTATTCAATTTCGACATCCCCCAGAAAGATTTGTTCAGCAAGTTCCTCGAACCGCCACCAGAGGAGACCGATGACAAAATATTGCCAGCTACACCAATGAGAACCAGTCGATGTCCGGCTGAAGATAGAGGGAAGGCCTCAGAAACTAGTTCTGGGAAAATTTAAAAGTAAGTGTTGTTTTGTGTCATTAATCGACTCCCAATTAATTTAATTTATACAACAACACTGTTTTCAACACTTCCATGAAAGGATTTTTAAAGTAATGAAGGTTCAATGATTTATTAATGTACTCTCTACTTTATTGATAATGTAGATATATACTGCCTTTAATGGGTTTTAAACCAGTTCTTTTTTCATTTAAATAACTTAATAAATATGGCAGATACAAATGTGTATTTTTACAGCATTTAACAATTTAAAGGTCTTGTTCTTTTCATTGGTATCCGTTCCCGGCTCATGCAGAGTTTAAATGGTCATCGCTGAAGCGGTTAAGACTCCATGAGTGAAAGTGCTTGGGAGATATTTCACAATTAGGAAACCTATTAAGAGAGTCAGCTGTTTTTCACAAACTAACATAACTACAACTGAGTACTATGGATCACATTAACTCTACAAGAATAGGTTTCCTCCTCATGCCCAAAGAGCAAAAGAACTAAATTGAAAGCAAGCAGGGAGATGACAAATTATTAAATAATACATATTATGTAACAGTAATCTAACGGAACACTTCTTTTTCTGTTTACTCTCCTCATATGGAGGACTTGCAAGCAAGTCATATACACACACTCCAGATCAGAGAGAGTAGACCGGATGGGCAATCAACCCAAGCCTCATATGAGAGTGAGGATGGAGATGATATGAAATGAGACTGAAATGAATGAAAGAAAAGAATATATGGAGCAATTGGTGGAATCAGTGTTGGAGGAAACTGGAGAAAACCTATCCACACACCACATTGTTCATAAAAAATCTCATGGTCCTATGAGACGAACCTGGTTACCTTGGTGACAGACAAGTGGTCTAATTACTCAGCAACACTGACCCCTCCCTTGGAACATGTCAATATAAATAAATCATGCTGATCAGAGAAAAACATCCACAGGAATGGATGGTACACACAGTTCATAAAAATCCGAGAGGAGCATTTAAGGCATGTGTGCAAACCTTAAGAGTACAGAAAATCTGGAATGGTTCATTAATATCTAAAAATGATACAAACTACATCTGGTAGGTGAAATAGCAAATAGTGGTTTTCTGGATGAAGTTTGGATATACTTGGCTCGAAACTTATGCCACCTATTATCTAAAGAACCAAAGGAGCATTCTCCCATCCATTATTTCAGGTACAGGTTACAGCACCCCCCAAGGCCAATCCATTGTTCACAAACTGGTCAAACATGCTACGCTAATGCTGCTTATTTTCAGGATGCTATCATGGATCCTATTTTGCATGAAGAGATTCTACAATTATATGGTAATACCAAGATTATTATATCACTGATAGATTAAAATTAACATTGGGAATTCTAATAACAAGTTGAAGGATGCTTCCATTGTTTGGTTTCTGTTTTGGCTCAGACTACAGACAGAACCAGATGAAGCTTCCCTTCCCAATGTTAACATGCCTCATATGTTGAACCTTGTAATGGTAGTTTTTGTTTGAAATGAGTATTGTTTTCTGATCTGACTATTAGTGGGCCATGTAATGACAATATAAAAAAAATGAACGGTTGCTAGGAGAAAAGAAAATCAATAATCTTGATAGATATATGTTCTGTAATCTTGTTTCATGAGGATAAAATGTTGTGGTGAACATAAAAGTTTTGTAACAGAAAATCAGTCTTCAAAAAGAGATATTCTGTAATCTTGATAGTGATGAGTGTACATACAGGAGTGAGGAATTTTATGTAATTAACAGAAACTATTAAGGAAGTAAGGATTTATTGATATGCTGGAGGTAACCTGCAGTGATTGTGCAGAAAAAGTTCGAGTAAAATTCAATTAAGGTTATATACAATCAAATTATATATTCATTGCAATTGCATTAGCTTATCTAATATTCCTGAATAATTATTAATAACTCTTTATATTCATTGCACATATTTGTGACGATGAAAGAAAGCGTGCTTTAAAATCAAGATGATACAATTGGTGACCTGAAGAAAGTGATAGCCGAACAAATTGACACGAGATGGGAAAACATTGTGCTGAAAAAATGGTACACAATACATAACGAAGAACTACTGCTACATATGGCACCTGAACATGTGACCGAATAAAGAGTGTAGCCGAATAAAAATTTTGCTTCAACCTTCTCTTTATTGTTCAACACACAAGGCACCCTACATCACTGTAACTCTCCAATAATTTGGAGCTAGTGTTTTTAGTTGATCCACAGCACATATTCTTAGGCATTGTAACCTGCACTATCAGTAAATGTCTCTTAACATGGCATCAATCATGGTTTCTGCCTTCCAAGTTAAAGTTCTGAGTTCGGGGCATCCTCAAGATCATTTATACCATTCAAAATGTATTTTTCTCATTCTTGCTATATGTAAGTTTGCTGCCACATTTCCATTGTGCTGGAGTTTTGCAAAGTAGAACACAAAATCTAACTGGTGCACATGCTGAAACTCTTGTCTCAGAGAGAGAGAGAGAGAGAGAGAGAGAGAGAGAGAGAGAGAGAGAGAGAGAGAGAGAGAGAGAGAGAGAGAGAGGAGGCAAGACTTTTACAACATTTGCCTATACACAAACACAATAAAGTGCTATTATTTTTATATTTCTTCACACTTATGTACTGGAATGAAGCAGTACAATAGAGTGCGGAAGTGTTACAAATTGCAGATTAAACAATTTATGGAATGAGAAAATGCAATAAGAATGAATAAGAAGGAAAATACACAAAACTAATGACAATAGAGAACCTACGAGGCATGTTTTTAGGTCAGTACCGTTTTGCAATTCCGCTGCTGCAGCACTATGGTCGGCGTTCCGCGCATGCGCGCTGGTTACCTACATCTCTTGTCTATGCACTGACGCCATTACAGTCTGATTCTTCATTGTATACGTTGGTTACTGAGTGTTTAATCCTTTCGCCGATATGGATGTCATATGACGTCCAAGTTAAAATGCCCCAAACTGATATGGACGTGTATAGATGTCCTGCGCATACATGCATTTAATGCTCATTTAACGCCAATTACTTTAATCTTCCTATTTTACAAAAAATTTAAATTAGTTCTATATGGGATGTAAACATACCCTTAAAGGTTTCTTTTTGAATTGTACACCTTCAAACCTCGATAAACACTCAAGGGCACATCTGCAGATTCACACCAAATAATATTGGTTTCCTTGCAAACTTCTTTTTTGCAACACACTAGACATTTTCGAAACGGTTGCGACTTTTTTGGTTGTGGGTGGTATGCTTTTAGGAAAGTGTTTTCTCTGAAGTATGAGGGGTGATATTGTAGTGAATTTCTTACCCCTTACCTCTGAGTATTATAATACTCAATTAGGTTACGAGCTCTTTATACGCGCAAGTACAGGTAGATGAATGTCTTGCATGAATTTACAGCTCTGAAAATTACTAAACAATTGTGCATGGTTACATCCAGTGGTATAAAAATACTTTTACCATTTAACTGTTTTTCGTAAAGAGGGATAGCTAGTAATAGCTGATCCATATCACCCATATTTGATCCGCCACTTCCCCCAAACAATGCAGTAGCTAACATGCCATCTGTAGATCAGTACACGTCACTGCTAACTATATCCTAAACATCTCCTTCATAATCGCACAACAAATATTCCAGATTTTCTATAGTAATATCAGAAGCCTTTATACATCATAAGCAAGGTAATTTATTTGCTACATTACGGGGATAAGCCATGGTTAACATTGAAATTTAACAATTTCAAATGTATTAAATTTTAGATGAGTCGTATTTCTTACACATCTGCTTCACTTTCGTACCTATTTTGAGGACATGTTTCGCAAATCTTCGTTTGCATCTACGGCTCTTGTGCGACTCGCACAAGAGCCGTAGATGCAAACGAAGATTTGCGAGCACAAGAGCCGTAGATGCAAACGAAGATTTCCGAAACATGTCCTCAAAATAGGTACGAAAGTGAAGCAGATGTGTAAGAAATACGACTCATCTAAAATTTAATAATTTTTCGCTTCACTGTGGTGTTCCAATACAGTTAAATCTCGATAAATTTCAAATGTGTCATTCATTTAGCTCTTGATAGCTATAAGAAATCACTCTGAACACAGATAGAGTATAAATAAAATACTGAGCCAAAACAGCTGCATAAGGCTACCAGAAACCTTGGTTGAGAAACACTGTAATAACAGATGCTGACAGTGAGTTTTCTTTTCAGTATAACGCAACATATACTCGTATGACTATCGCTTGGTATAACATAAATAAACTAAACTTGAACCGGAGAAGTCGCTTGCATAGCTAAACATACATAGTACAAAAGTGAATCGAGAATATATTGACACATTGCTTCACTCACAAGTTTATACTTTAAACATACGTATATTGATTCGTATACACACAAAACAAAATGTTAAATATTAGGCGCATTCGGCGCAAAGAATGGCTTTTGCTACAGTGAAACAAAGCAGTGAAATTTCGACGATTTATTAATGTAGTCTCTACTTTATTGTTACTGTAGATGTATACTGCCTTCAATGGGTTTTAAACCAGCCTTTGTTTCGTTTAAATAACTTAATAAATACGGAAGATACGGAATTGTATTTATGATGCATTTTTACAGCATTTAACAATTTAAATGTCTTGTTCTGTTTATTGGGTATCCGTTTCCAGCCCCTGAAGGGTTTAAATGGCCATCGGCGAAGCGGTTAAGATGCCTTCGACAATCATGAGTCCCGCCGATTGTGAAGTACGGGATGTTATAAGATTTCTTAGTGGTAAAGGTGTAAAACCGATCGATATTAGTCGTGAGATCTGTGATGTTTACGGACAAAACATTATGAGTGATGGAATGGTAAAGAAATGGGTGAGAGCATTTAAAGATGGCTGCACAAATGTGCATGGTGAAGAACGGAGTGGGCATCCTTCTGTCGTTACTGAAGATTTGGTGCAGAAAGTGGTCAAAAAGGTGAGAGAAAACAGACGCTTTACAATTTCATCATTGTGCGACTATTTTCCTCAATATTCTAGTAGTGTTTGTATCACATTGTGACCGAGAACTTGAAGTACCAGAAATTGTGTTCATGTTGGGTTCCGAAAATATTGACGGATTTGCACAAAACCCAACGTTAGGCAGTGCATTGACTTTCCTTGAGCGGTACCACAATGAAGGTGAAGATATTTTAGACCAAATTGTTACTGGTGACGAAACATAGGTGGCCTACGTCACACCAGAATCGAAACAATCCATGGGATGGCGACATTCATAATCACCCACAAAAGTGAAGTTTAAGCAAACAATTTCTGCCTGGAAAATCATGTGCACAGTTTTTTGGGACAGAAAAGGAGTATTGCTAGTGGAGTTTCTGCCTCGTAATGAGACAATCAATGCAGCGTCTTATTGTGAGACATTGAACAATCTGCGCCGTGCAATCCAGAACAAAAGACAAAAGTCAGTTCTACCAAGTGATAATCATTGTATATGTTGTGTGAATTACATGCTGGAAAGAAACACACCTCTCTGTCAGCATCTCTATGTATCTCTTATTACAGTATTTCACAAGTGAAGTTTGTGGCAGCCTTATGCTGCTGTTTTCGCTCAGTATTTATTATACTCACTCTGTAATTTCTTATAGCTATTGAGAGTTAAATGAATAGCACATATGAAATTGTTATTGGCTTATCCTAGTAATGTAGCAAATTAGCTTGTGTAGGATGTGTATGGGCTTCTGATAATCACTTAAGAAAATGTGGAGGACATTTTGCTGTTTGACATGATGTTGATATTGATGGTGATTATGAGGGAGGTGTTGATACAGGTATAAGTGAGGAAAAAATGACCCGCTTCCTTTAGGTGTTCATGAAGAATCAATATTGTGCAGTGGTCAAAATAACTCGAACTTACATAGACAAATAGACATACTTTCTGGTGTAAAGCTAACCTGACATTTTCACCAATTTTTTTTTCCTGCTGACTTAGTGTCTCTCATTGAATGGAATCTAACATATATGTGAGCAGGATGAAGGTAGCCCTGACCTCTAAAGGCAATTTAGGGCCTAAGAGGAGAATTTAGAAGTGGACAGTGAACATGTTATTTGTAAACCTACATTAGACATATACTGGTCTACAGATGAAATGTTAGCTGCTCCATTTTTTGGCCATGGTAAGAGCTACTGGACGGAAACCAGGAGATCCATGGTTCAAATCCCAGCCAGAGCATTGAATTTTTAAAGATGACTGACTCTCTATTCAAAACCTTAGCCTATATACAGCTAGTGTGAAGAAATGATTAATTTCTATCAATTCAATTCTATTTGTTCATCCTTTAAATCTCTATAAAAAATTGTGGACACGTCAGCACAAAAATATTTACAAAATTTAAATACAGAAATTACAAAAAAAAAAAAAAAAAAAGTATAAGAGTAAATGCCAAAATATAACTTAAACTCTTGAATAGAATAAAAACATGCTTTACTTAAAAATTTATGTAGTTCCGATTCAAAAATCTTTTGGTTGTCCATCTGTTTTAAATAAAGAGGTAACTTATTGTACAGTTGGGTACCACTATAAGTGAAGGGATGTTTGTATAACGTGGTATTATGACTAATTGCTAGTAGGTTTGAACTGTTTCTTGTATAATGCTGGTGTGTCACTGCATATGTTTTAAAGCAACTTAAACTAGCTTTTACATGTAAAAGAACTTTGTATATGTATAAACATGGCAGGGTTATAATTTTCAGTTCCTTAAAATACACTCTACAGCTCACATGTGCTGGTTGGTTCACTATTATTCTTATGACTCTTTTTTGCATTCGAAAAAGCTTTTCTGACACATTTGAATTACCCCAAAAGATGATACCATAAGTCATAAGGGAATGAAAATTTGCAAAATATGCCATTCGGACTGTCTTTACGTCTGCTATCATTTTTAATGTTTTTAAAGCATATCACTGCTTACTTAACTTTTTAATCAAATCTAATATATGTACAGTCCAATCCAAGTTTTGATTTAACCACAAACCTAAAATTTTTGTATCTTTTACATATGAAATGTTGATGCCATCCAAATTAAGGTTAGGGAAGGTAATACTTCTATTTACTTTATGCCGAAAACCTATTGCTACTGTTTTATCTTTGTTTAAAATTAGTCTGTTTTGATCAAGCCATGGCATAATAATTTCATTAATTTCATTTACATTTTGAAGTAAATGACCTTTATCATTACCAGTGATGAGTATGTTTGTGTCATATGCAAAATTAGTAAGTTTAATATTTTCTTCATCTACATTATGGGTTATATCATTAATATAAACTAGAAATAGAAGGGGGCCCAAGATAGAACCCTGAGGGACCCCACATTTTATAATTTCCATTTCAGAATGTTCATCATAAAGTGTATTAGTCTTTGCATCTAAAAATTGTAATTCCACTATCTGTTTCCTGTCTTTTAAATACGAGGCAAACCAGTTGTTTACAGTCCTTCTGATGCCATATGAATTTAATTTGGGTAATATATCATGATTGACCAGTTCAAAAGCTTTAGACAAATCTAAACATAGCCCAATACAAAGTTTACTTTTACATACTATCCATATTCTAGTATACTTTTTCTAGAAATTGCATAATAGCAGTATCAGTTGATCTACCTTTCCAAAAACCATATTGCTGGTCTATCCATAAATTGTGTTTATAACCTTCTGAACATTATTTTTTCGATAATTTTAGAAAAAGTTGATAGAGAAGTTGGTCTAGATTTTTTCATTTTTAAGGCTCTTTATTACTGAGTTAATTTAATTTATATCTGTTGGCAAAAGAAATAAGGAAAAGGGAAAATATGGTAAAATTTTAAATTCCTATATTTTATTCTTTTGGCTAAGCTTAGCACAATTATTTATTTAATTAAAATAGGTATTAAAAGAATTCAGAACTTTATTTGCTTCAGAAATTAGTTCACCATTGTATTTAATTGAATTGATATTGTGCAATTCATTGTTTGCCTGTCTCTCTTTTAATAATGTGCCAAATGGACTTGTATTAGTTGTTTCACATATTCACTTGTTTATTGATAACCTTTTTGCTTGCTTAATGGTTTTGTTATATATTTTCTTATAATTTTGCAGGTACACCCTGAAATCATTAGTTGTGACATTCTCTTTAACATACTTATTTAAAAATCTATGTCTCGTGAATTTAGTATGCCTTGAGTAATCCAGTCTTTACTTGCTCTTCTACTATTTATGTTTACTTTTTTAAGGGGAATAGCTACATTAAAGTAATGGGTAATAGTTTTTAAAAATTCCTCATATGCACAGTTTGTCATTTAATTTGCACACATCCCATGGTTCCTCTGACAACAAAAAGTTAAAATAATCGACATTTGTATCATTAATTGCCCTAACTGCTTGGAATACTTTTTTATTAGTTATAATTCCATTAATCTTCTCAAATTTGGATTCTAGTAGGGCTAGTTGCCCAAAATGACCTGAAAAGCCTGTTTCAAACACTAATGAAGTGGAGAAAAGTATATACAAGGTTGACTCACTTGCCTAATTTTAGTAACTAATGAAGCATACTGAAATGCATATGTGTTTAGGATTATTTGGTCAATTGCAGTTTTAACACTATTTTGAACTCTGGTAGGCTCATTCATTATGGCTTGTAGGCCATATATATTTAACAAATTTAGGATCATTTTCTTTTCATTACTGTCCTTTAAAAAATTGATATTAAAATCACCAGTTAATATAACTTGAGCTTTCAATTTGTAATATTCCAGAATGATTTCCAAATTTTGAAGTAATATTTGTAATTCACTACCAGGATTTCTATACACACAAATTATTACAACCTTATAGTCATTCAATTTTACAATACTAACTTCGAAATGCTGCTCCACATTTAAGTATTCAAATTTTTTAACATACTGAAAATTAATACCAGATTTCACATAAATGCAAGTCCCTCTGGTTTTCATATTTGTTCTACAGAAACTACTTGATAATGTAACATTTGCTTTATTATAACAACTCATTTCTACTTTCTTTAACCAATGCTCAGTAAGACTGAGCACATCTACTTTATTAAGACCTTGCAATAAAATTTCTAAGCTTTCTTTTTTATTTCTAAGGCTCTGTATATTTAAGTGGAAAATGCTTATTTGATTAGTATCCTTCCTTTGTGGAGAAGCATCCCTTACATGTTTTAAATCAATTTTAATGTCAGCCTTTAATGTGATAATTTTATAAGTTCAAAGTACCAGAATTTATGTTAATTTCAGAGGTAACATTTGGAAGTGTACCGGAAAGCCTTGACTAACTACACTTTATTGCTTTCCCTTTCTATTAGTTGTAAAAAAGCCTTTTGTATTGCATTTGCAAGCACTTTCTTACCCTTACCATTGAAATGAAGACCGTGATGAGTGTAAAGCTTCCTATCAGCATTATAAGTGCTTATTAATTTTATATTGTTGAAGCTTTTGCAGAAGTTTGAGATGTTTAGGTTAACCTTTTCAACACATTTATGTAAGGGAAAATTTGGGATAAAGTCGTGCCTTCTAGGCAGCTTTACAAGAACATTTGTCCTTTGGAGATGAGGAATCACTGAATTTAGGCTGGACATAAGATTATCACCAGTAAAATCACAATTTAAGTCATTTGTACCACTAATTACTAGCACACAATCATCTGAAGTGAAGTCCTTCGTTTCTTTCACTGTTGAGTTACTTTGGCCGTGGTTGCACCTGGTTTTACTGTAGCCTTGGCTTCTATTTCATTCCCAGATTCATTGCTTAAAGCTACGATTCCTGTAGCATGACTGTCACCGAAGATAAGCATTCTTCTTTTATGCTGATTTGGCTTCCATCCTGCATCCATGAACCAGGAGAATTTGCGCTTGGTCTTCCGAAATTACTGCAAATTTCCATGTCTAAAGAATTTAAGATTTGAAACCTGTTTGAGAGTTTTAGGCTACAATCATTATTCTGATTTTGGGATAGAACTGAATCAGAGTATCTATGTTGTTTCTTTTGTTTCGGGCCCAATACTTTTGTATATCCACCATTTTCACACTTCGAAGACTCCTTAAGTAATTTGGCTTTTAACACTTCACTTTCGCTTCTCAGACTTGAAATCTCTTCATGAGCAGCCCTTAAATCCTTACTTAACACACTCTTTTCCCTTCTAAGACTTAATACCTCTTCATGAGTAGTTTTTAAGTCCTTATTTAACGTATCTACAATCATATGTAGTGATGCTATCATTTCATTCTCACGTGCGTTATGCTTTGCGGGTGCATCTTTCGCCATTTTCTATTCCTTGGTTTTTTCTCAACTTTATTCGTGACCTTGTGCTTCCTATCATTTACATAGTTCACAGTTGTGTAGTTTAAATTTATAGCATTTTCCGACACTATATCTGCAAAACCCACATTATTTTCACTTATATTACGCTTACTACGCGTTTCCAATCCACAAGCAGCTGCCATCTTGGACATAGTCCAACTAACTTAAATAATAAGAGTTTAATGATGAAGCCTAGGATTTAAGTACTTAGATAGTAGGTCGCCACAAACGGTGTATCTTGGATACAAGAGCCCCTAGTGGTTTACCAGGAAAATGAGTCAATTGGAGAATTTAATGCCAGGACGGCACGTTGGCCATGGTAGCTCAATGGGTAAGAGCGACTGGACTGAAACCAGGAGATCCGTGGTTCAAATCCTGGCCATGGCATTGAATTTTTCAAGTTGACTATTGGTATAGATATGTTAATATTTTTACTAATGCTCCTGATAAACACATAGATGATTTATTAACTTTAAAGAGATGATGCTTAAAAATTACTAAATTTACAAGATAAAGCTATAAAATTCACATTAGAAACTGAAATTAACGAATTTCTTCCTTTTCTAGATCTCAAGATAATAAATAATAAATTAAACTTTGGTATTTATAGGAAGTCTACTCATATTGATAATTACATATAAAAGTTTTAACCCTTTTTCACATAAAGCGAATTTTGAAATACCGACAATCGATTCTGTTTTTAAATTTATTTCATTTTCAGATTTTGGTAGTACTGGCAGAAATGTAGAAACCTCTAGTGATTGTAATGTTGACAATGAGATTGACTGAAGATGTGGATAACTATTCACAAAATCGCGATCAATTAATAAGAAAATTTACATCATTTTCTTTTAAGATAAGTGAAGTTTCTGTAACAAATAATTATATTTCTGTAATAATAAACAGTATTTCCCTTATTCTTTTTCAAACTTGTTTAAGGTAGCCAAGGATGATCTACTGGCTTCAGTTGTTACTTAAAAATGAGTTTTTTTATAGTCATGTTTCATCAGTATACTTTCAAAATGGAATGTGTAGCTTTTCAAAAGTTAATTCAAATTGTAAGGAATTATAAACTCAATGTTGAAGCTTGGATAAAACCCAGAATATCTTTGTTGTGCAGACCAGTTGGTGGTTGAATTTGCTTTTCAAGCGTTGGAATATGCTGTACTCGTATTCAGTAGAGACTGTGTGCATCATTTTACAGATGGTCTTTGAATATTGGTAATTTCTTCCTTCCCAATAGCATCCATCTCTTTTGATGGAGTTGCTGGATGTGCTAGGACGACTGTTTTAAGGTAAACTGTGTGGCGTTATTCCTCCACTCGCAGCAGATAGGATGCATGTTGACTGTTTGGAAGATCCAGGTCGAGATTTGATTAAATAAGAGTCATGAGATCTGTTCTCAGGTGTGGATTTTTGGTGACAGAAATACAATTTTATATGACTCCGATTTCATAATATATTATTTAATTGTATAATCTGGATTACAATTCACTTGAACTTTCTTTTTTAATCAGTCACTGTAGATTACCTCCAACACATCGATAAATCCTTATTTTCATGTTAATATAATTTCTATTAATTACTTAAACTTCCTCTTCTGTACGTCCACTCATTACTATAACGAATACTGAATAACTCTTTTTGAAGGTTATTAACTTTCCGCTACAAAACTTTTATATTCACCATGACATTTTTCCATCGTCATGAAACCAGATTGAAGAACATATATCTATCTCAAGATTATTGATTTTCCGTAACTATCGTTACTCCTCTATTAATTTTGTGATTGGCCGATGTACTGCTACATCACTGCATTATGTAATACAATTATTACTATGACCAATCACAAAATTACACATATATTTGTTTTTTAATATTGTCATTACATGGCCTACTAAGTCATATCAGAAAACAATATTCATATAAAAAGTTCTAACTAAAACATTGTTACAACTCAACTAAAAGACAGCTGGATTAAGACCAGGAGGATTGTAGAGGCCTTATTGCTCTAAAATATTTATAGATGATACAATCTTTAAAGATCTCTTCTTATACTTTTCTTCTTTAACTTCCCTAGTTGTATCACTATTGTGTTATGGGATACTTGTTCCTCTATCCCTTAAGGCAAGGTCTGAGGAACCGAAGCTTTGGATCCAACAGAGAACCAGGATGGGTGATCAACCCAATGCCTAGTGTGAGGGTGAAGGAAATGGACGATACATGAGGGTGAGATGAATGAAGGAAATGGATGATACATGAGGGCAAGATGAATGAATGAGATGATGATGGAGGAATTGGTGGAATACTGGCAGGGGAAACTAGAGGACCCGGAGGAAACCTGTCCCAGCACCATGTTGTCCGCCACAAATGTCATTCTGCAGTCGCCTGGGATCAGACCTAGGCTGCTTAAGAATAGACTCAATGATTAAAATTAATGCCCATTATTATGATTTGGGTATGTGTGTGCTATTAAATTGCCTTAAATTTTCTCAGACAATGAGAAGTTTTTATAACTTGCATCAGCTGAACAAGTATTTAAATATAGAATAAAAAGAAGTATTTCAGAAAGTGGAGTGCCATTGTTATTAAAATTAGGCAAATGAGTGAATCTTGTATATACTTTTCTCCACTTACAAGTTTTTTAATGAAGACTAGTTTCTGGGAACTTCTTCCGTATCTTCAGTTGTGGTTGACTGATGATGCATCCAGTGTCTGCATCTGGCTTAGTGTCGTGCTGCCATCTAATGTTCTGGTAAGTTTGATGATGTCATCTACGGCGGGACCTCTTGATGAATTTTGAAATTCCCGCCGTAGATGATGTCATCAAACTTACCAGAACATTAGATGGCAGCACGACACCAAGCTAGATGCAGACACCGGATGCATCATCAGACAACCACAGAACTGAGGATAGGGAAGAAGTTCCCAGAAACTAGTTTTCATTTAAAAACTTGTAAGTGGAGAAAAGTATATACAAGATTGACTCATTTGCCTAATTTTAGTAAGTATTTAAACATTTAGCAATAGATTTTTCATATTATTTTATCCTACAAAATGGTTAATTGCAGTAACTATGGAATGCAGAACCAAATGAAAACTAAACTCAGTTGGTTACTGTCTGCAACAATGCCTAAATTTTTTTTCTTAACTTAGATATATATTTATAGTGCCTTTTAAGTTTGAATCCGTTTTGCAAGACATAATATATAAATTTAAATGCATCTGCTGTGTATACAACTGAGGTGATTACATGCATTCTGTTAATCTAAATGTAAAGGTTTTCATGTCTAGTGGCAATTTGGAGAATATATGGATTGTGGTGTAAGTGGACTAATTCATCCAGACATTTCCAATGTAGGTACCTATATATCATCCACTCTCATTGACATGTTGGTATCACTGGATGAACTCTTCTGGACATTTCCAATGCAGCCTTGCATTCACCTTCACTGATATGTTGAACAGAAGCAGTAAGAATACGGACATACAACCATTGTATTACATCGTTTTCTCTCACCTTCATCAAGAGACCATTGAACTTTCAGCAGATAGGAGGAAATCAATAATCATTAATAGTTGCCACTTACAATCATCCAGTACAGAAAACCATAAGACTAGTTCATGCAATAATACTGTTTAAGAGGACAGTCCATGACCCAATGGCTACACCAGTGTGAATGCTTATGTTTTGTACACCCATGATACATCCATAAACTAGCACCTCTTAGATCCCCAAAAAGGAACTTTGGAATTTGCCACTGAAATAGATTTGTCATCTAAAATTAAGTTGCCATGTAGTTTGTTGGGTACGTCTTGCTTTGTGTAATCATCTCAAAAACTGTCACTCCCATATTTTATTCCACAGTATTTCCAGACACTCATAATAAGCAAAGTCCTAGAATGAACTTACTCCTAAATTGTTACCTAACACATTAAAATATACATATATACCACCTAAGTATGGGTGAATTAAGTTTTTTTACTATCTTTCTAATTATTGTGTGTTATTTTGCACCTATCCAGGAAATTCATTGCTCTTTTGCACATAACTTTCTATGGATGCCCTTACCAAAATTGGTATTTCTAATATTTGCCTTAACTTTATTATTATTATTATTATTATTATTATTATTATTATTATTATTATTATTATTATTATTATTATTATTATTATTATTATTATTATTATTATTATTATTATTATTATTATTATTATTATTATTATTATTATTATTATTATTATTATTATTATTATTATTATTATTATTATTATTATTATTATTATTATTATTATGATTATGATTATGATTATGATTATGATTATGATTATGATTATGATTATGATTATGATTATGATTATGATTATGATTATGATTATGATTATGATTATGATTATGATTATGATTATGATTATGATTATGATTATGATTATGATTATGATTATGATTATTATTATTATTATGATTATTATTATTATTATTATTATTATTATTATTATTATTATTATTATTATTATTATTATTATTATTATTATTATTATTATTATTATTATTATTATTATTATTATTATTATTATTATTATTATTATTATTATTATTATTATTATTATTATTATTATTATTATTATTATTATTATTATTATTATTATTATTATTATTATTATTATTATTATTATTATTATTGTTGTTATTATTATTATTATTATTATTATTATTATTATTATTATTATTATTATTATTATTATTATTATTATTATTATTATTATTATTATTATTATTATTATTATTATTATTATTATTATTATTATTATTATTATTATTATTATTATTATTATTATTATTATTATTATTATTATTATTATTATTATTATTATTATTATTATTATTATTATTATTATTATTATTATTATTATTATTATTATTATTATTATTATTATTATTAATTATTATTATTAATTATTTATTATTATTATTATTATTATTATTATTATTATTATTATTATTATTATTATTATTATTATTATTATTATTATTATTATTATTATTATTATTATTATTATTATTATTATTATTATTATTATTATTATTATTATTATTATTATTATTATTATTATTATTATTATTATTATTATTACTATTACTATTACTATTATTATTATTATTATTATTATTATTATTATTATTATTATTATTATTATTATTATTATTATTATTATTATTATTATTATTATTATTATTATTATTATTATTATTATTATTATTATTATTATTATTATTATTATTATTATTATTATTATTATTATTATTATTATTATTATTATTATTATTATTATTATTATTATTATTATTATTATTATTATTATTATTATTATTATTATTTGGAATGGTTTTCACTTGTGCTGCTTTTAGCTTTTCATAAAACAGTTCCCTATATAGTGAAAAACTTATTGTTTGTTTTATTTATTTTGTACTTAAATGACAGTATTTTTAGGTATTAACCTTTAAAGTAATTTCTGATAAATATTTTGGGAGTAGGTTTTGTAGCAATGCTTGCTTTCAGATCATTTGCTAAATTTATATAGTATATTTTTTAATGTACAGAATGGTTCCTCTGTTGTGTATCTGCTGCTGAGGTGGGATCCCTCTCAGTGGATAAGCTTCCCTTCCTGCTTCCTACTTCCCTCTTGGTGGTTAATACTAGCACCCACTCTTTAGCTAGGTAGAGTGAGGCCTAATAAACTTAAATATATTTTAAAAGTCATTTACTAACCCATGTCACTGAAGCATATGTGGGAACTGCTTGTCTTTGTATCGAACATATTTCTGGCACCTCATTCAATTACCTATTTTTTTCTTCGAAAAAATTGATCTCTTTGGAATGTAATTCTCAAGTTCATTTTAAGTGTGTGGTTTCACTTTATACACTTTATCTTATAGTGATCCCAGACATTACTAGTCACAAGCTTCAATTTATTTTTTTATTTGTTCCATCTATACCCCACCTTTAACTGCAATGGTCATAGCAGCAGCTGTTCTCCTTTGGAACATATCAAAGGTGTTAATTCATATATAAGATATAATTCATATATTAGATAACGCACACAGTTGCACTCTCGTTCATATTTCCAGACTCTTGGGAAGATGAGGAATTATGTTGGTCAGAAAAAATCCCCACCTGCACTGCTGGGAGTCGAACCCGGGACCCGTAGCACGACAGACAGGTGCTTCAAATCTTATGACAGTACAAGCAGATGGTTTATGGATGTTCAAGTCATAAACACTTATTGTGGAGTAGAATAATTAGGCATATTATTTTCCATTACTCTCACTTCATGTTGCTCCAACTGATACTCAATACAGTGTATTATGAGACATTGCATAAACCCCTGCACAAATGCTGTTCCTGTTGCTTAGCTGAGTCCTATTCAACACAGAGCCAATATGGATATATTTTATACCCTTAATTATCTTATTCGGCTTATTTTTATAATACTAGTAATGTGCATTAAAAACTTTAGAAGCCTTATTTTGCTTGATTTACTTACTCAAACACCATGGTTGTTTAGCTGAATGACACATTCCTGCTGAGACCTATTTATTGTTTTACTTATTTAACTAAATCTGGATCACTTGCTGTAATGTTTCAAAGTAAACTTGAAAACATGTAAATAGCTATTGACAGATTTATTAACTGATCTTTCAGTTTTAAAAACTACATGTTTTTCCATGTTTCTTTAAGTAGTACTTATTTAAATTTACAAAATCTGTAGCAGTAAAGCATCTATTACAATTTATCTTTGTTTTGTCAATGTCATTACAAAAGCTGACTGCAGCTTCCGATCTGAAAATCTTGTAACAATACCTGTATTTCTTTTTCCCAACTTACCCTTATTTAGATATCAGTTGCAGTATAGATTAAATTAAACTCAATTTGCACTCCTTTACACTCTGCTTAGTATGAAGAATTGAAGAGATTTTGCAACAATCTTTATTATGTTATACAGATAAAACTGTTCTGTTGTGTGCTTTTAAGAGAAATTTTTGCTTTTTATTTTATAAAATATAACATTAAGGCAGTATATCTATTTACATATCCTTTGTAGCAGTATCAAAAGAGTAATTTTTCCAACTTAAAATGGCTTTTGCTAAAACTCCATATAACTACTATTGCAAAATGTGGTAGTTGCTTAAGATTTAACAGAGAAATATGTTCACGTTCTGATTGCAGTTCTTGCATTAAATATGTTTACTCATATACTCATATCCTTTACAAGGATATACTAACAGGCAATATTTCATATTCACAGTGATTTTAAATTTCTTCGTGATTTTCACTGTTTCTGCATTAAATCATTTAAGTAGCCCAGTTTTTAGATTTAATCAGGATGGGAGAATATCTGATCTGTTTATTCATTTCAGTATGTATATACTCTGGAGTGGCATATCTGTTGCCTTTGCTGTTACTTAGCAACTATTCCCTAACAATGCATGCATGCTGTTTTTAGGTCATTGTTTAAAGAGCAAGCCCTAATTTCTGTTCACACTGATGAAAATTTTGTTTCAGAATATGAAGGATATAATTTTTGTTGATGTAGATTTCAATGAAAACCAAATTTGTCTTCCAATTGGGTGATTTCACTCTCAAGCTATTGTCAAACTGGGTGGCTCTGTTGGTTAGGATTCTGGTCCACTGACACCAAGGTCTCAGGTTCAAACCTGGTTCAGGCTGGTAGTTATTAAATGTTTAAAAGCAAGAGCCTCATGTCAGTAGATATACTGGCATGTAAAAGAAAGCTTGCAGGACTAAATTCTGGCAGACCAGAGGCACTAAAGTTCATAGCAATTGGCAGCATTATCCAATAATTGTTTATTTTCCTCAGACTATCATATTGACATTTGTTTTGTGTAGGATGCAAGTTTTTTCTGTCTTACTCTTAAGTTTATGTGCACACAAATATTATGTTTTTCTACACTCTTAGTCTTTTTAAAATATTTTCGGGGAATAATACCTCTTATACGTTGTTGCTTAACACTAGGAAACCTTAATGCTGTTGCATACTAAGTTATTTTAAAAGGGACAATTTGACCCTAGTAATAAAATAGTGTTCAAGTATTATAACCCCTTTACTCTAAGCAACTCTCACACTGGAATGTGTAATACATGTTACATTTGTAACTTGGTACAAACCGTTGGATATAGCTACATTTTTTATGTGTAGGCATTCTTCTTGATAATCTTCTCTGTTTAGTGGAAAGTTGAACATCCGAAATATTAAACTGTTGAAAATGGTATGTTGGTGTTGTTTTGGGTTGAAACTGTTCTTAATATAATTATCTGTGTGTGTCGGTTTCCTGTAAATACCAAAAGTACTTCGGTAGGTACGGGTTTGGCGCACCCGGGGTCCCGAGCCAACAGTCTCCCTCGTGTGGGCTCCTCTTTGTGGTTGAGGGAGACAGTCAACAGGCCCAACCACGTGTAGGCCGTGCGTGGAGACCCGTGGTGAAGGTTTTTAGATTCTTGTCTAGTTTAGAGTTTAGGATTTAGTGAACGAAATTTTTAGTAGGTTTTGATTGATGTTTTTTATGCACGTGTATTTTTAATAGGTTTTGTTACACTTGTATAGTTTTTAGAAAGTTTTATGTCTGGCTTTTGCCATGATTAGTTTTTTAAAGGGCGCTGATGACCGCCATAGTTGAGCGCCCTTATATATATATTGTAACGGGGAGCGCTGAAACACCGTGTGAGCAGCTGGCAACGGAAGACAGGGGAGGCTCGGTTAGCCACGCCTTTCCCTCGCTTGTCTTATAGTGGTGACAGCCAGCGGTCGGAAAGAAACATAATTGTGCGTCTGTTTTCCTTCCACCTGGTTCTCGATCTTTCTGTTACCAGAACAATCGTGTAAACACCAGAAACCGGCGATATTCCTATAAAGAGGGTTACAGACAGACAGTGTGAGTCAGTTGTTGAGTTGGTTTTGGTGTAGCCAGTCAGTTGTTGGTTGAGTTGGTCAATCAGTTGGTTAGTGTGTGTGAGTGAAGACAGTTCTTGGTGTAAGAAGGCAGTGTTAGTCGATGACGTGTTAATGAACGAAAGGGTTGTGCAACGGAAGACTGTACGAACTGTGAATGTGTACCGGAGCTTATGTAATCGCGAGTACAAGTGAAGTTGTAACGGACGAACGGGTAAATTGTAATTGTGTGCAGCAAGTAATTTTGTGTAATTGGCAAGTGTTAGACTGTAAGTCGGTGGAAATAAAGAACATTGTTGAGTGGTGTAATTGGACTTTTTATTCCACGAACCCACAAAGTCACACTGGCGTCAGAAGTGGGATATAACACAAAGTCACACTGGTGTCAGGAAGCGGGAAAACAACATCACCGAACATTACAACGATGGAGGCAGCATTAGAAAAGATTTTAGCGGAACTGAAACAAATGAAGACGGCCAACGGCGCAACATCACTAAGAAGATGGAAGAAATGAAGGCCGAACTAACAACAAAAACGGAAGCGGCAAATAACAGCCTGGCCGCGAAACTGGAGACTACAAATAACAACCTGACCGCAAAGCTGGAAGAAATGAAGACGGCAACTGAAAACCTCGCTGCAAAAACAGAAGCGGCAAAGAACAGCCTGGCCGCGAAGCTGGAGACTATAAATGACAACCTGGCCGCGGAACTGAAACAAATGAAGACGGCAAACAACAACATCACCGAGAAGACGGAACAAATTAAGGCCGAGTTAACCACGGAAATGAGAGCAGCGAATGACCGTCTGGCTACCGAAATGAAGGTGGCGAACGAGGCTCTCGCCGCCAAGTTTGAGGAACGGTTGGCCGGCGTGAGGGATGACGTCACGAATCTGGGCAAGCGGAAGGGTCAAGTAGACGACCGCCTTAACGATTTAGAGGAAAAGGCCGACAACATCGCAAAACCCCTCACCCGCCTGACGGAGGAAAACCGGCCTTATGTGTGGACGGAGGACGCCGAAGACACTTTCCAGCACCCGAAGGAGACCCTGTGCAGTGCTCCAACTTTGGGTTCCCCGCAACCGGGTGGCGCCTTCATTGTGGACACCGACGCTAGTGACCATTACATTGGAGGTGTCCTACCGCAGATCCAGGACGGCCATGAGCGCACAAGAGTGGAAGAGAAGGAGCGTGCCGCAGCAGTCCGAGTAGTTGTGGCAGTGCCTGCTGAAGGCTGGGATAGCGCAGGCCTGAGGAGGGAGCAGCTGGCGGACGGAGACTTTGGGCCACTCTTGAGGGAAGTGGACGCAGGGACGAGGCCAACCTGGGAGGACATCGCACCGAGGATCGCCACCTACAAGTCGCACTGGGCCCAATGGGACTCGTTGAAGACCAGAGTGGGCGTGCTGTTCCGGGTATGGGAGTCACCCGATGGGAAGGCGCGGAGAGGACAGTTGGTACTTCCCCGGAGTAAGGTCCCGGAAATCTTGGAGGAAGTGCACGCCGGTACTTCAGGAGGACACCTGGGAGCGAACCGAATGATTCACAAACTACAGCAGCGCTACTTCTGGCTGAGACTCCGAGCAGATGCTGGTGGTACACCTGCACCGCCTCGCACGCTACGATGGGGCTGTTCGAGGGCGAACAGCTTTGAGAAGGGAGCAGTGTAACGGGGAGCGCTGAAACACCCTGTGAGCAGCTGGCAACGGAAGACAGGGGAGGCTCGGTTAGCCACGCCTTTCCCTCGCTTGTCTTATAGTGGTGACAGCCAGCGGTCGGAAAGAAACATAATTGTGCGTCTGTTTTCCTTCCACCTGGTTCTCGATCTTTCTGTTACCAGAACAATCGTGTAAGCACCAGAAACCGGCGATTTTCCTATAAAGAGGGTTACAGACAGACAGTGTGAGTCAGTTGTTGAGTTGGTTTTGGTGTAGCCAGTCAGTTGTTGGTTGAGTTGGTCAATCAGTTGGTTAGTGTGTGTGAGTGAAGACAGTTCTTGGTGTAAGAAGGCAGTGTTAGTCGATGACGTGTTAATGAACGAAAGGGTTGTGCAACGGAAGACTGTACGAACTGTGAATGTGTACCGGAGCTTATGTAATCGCGAGTACAAGTGAAGTTGTAACGGACGAACGGGTAAATTGTAATTGTGTGCAGCAAGTAATTTTGTGTAATTGGCAAGTGTTAAACTGTAAGTCGGTGGAAATAAAGAACATTGTTGAGTGGTGTAATTGGACTTTTTATTCCACGAACCCACAAAGTCACACTGGCGTCAGAAGTGGGATATAACACAAAGTCACAATATATATATATATATCATCATACCAAAAGTGAGTTTGTTGTTCATTTTTTTTATCTTGATGTCCAAAAAGAGAGCACACCATCCTCTTCAACCCAAATTTAGTAGACAAAACAGTTAACAGACTCAACAAGGCTAAGAAAATAAGAAACCACCACCATAGAACCTACAGGAGAAAAAGAGAAAAAACTTTTTAAAACATTCACCTTCCATCCATCAGCCTATAATAAATTCCAAAAAATCTTCTCAAAACACAACATAACTCTTGCATCTCAAAATAGGTTTAATATCAGAAATTTGTTAAAAGGCCCTCCCAAAAATTCAATCACTACTAAAGAAAAACCAGGAATCTATGAGATCAAATGTGAAACTTGCCCTAAAATTTATATAGGAAAAACAAAAAGAAATGTTAACATCAGAACTAAAGAACATATAAGAAACATTAAAAATGGTGAAACAGAAAAATCAGCAGTGGCTTTTCATTTTTTGAATACTAGACATGACATCAACTTGGAAAAATCTCTAATAAAATATGTTAATCACCCCATAGACCTTTCCGTATGGGGAAAAAATCTTCATTAACAAAAATGGTCATAGAGTCATGAATTTTGAAACTCCACCACCAGACATCTTTGACAAGTACATCACGCCATCTATTGACAATACGGAGAAAGAGGAAACCACCACAATTTGCACTAATCGAGTACCAGCTGATGATAAACATCTTGAAACATGTCCTGTGAATAAACAGTGTGAGTGAAGCAATGTGTCAATATCTTCTCGATTCACTTTTGTACCAAAAATTATCTTGACTTCTCACTTGTTGCTACGACACTGTTGTGCCAAAAGATGTATTTGTTTGCATGGCCGCTGCTCAGCTTGTGTATTTGTCAGCAGCGATAAGCAGAATGCATTTGAGTTTCTTTTAAAATAGCGTGTGCCATATGCTCATTTAATTACTAACTCGGTTATATTTCATTGAAATGTAGTACATGTAACTCAAATTACGGATAAATGCATTATGTGTATATAAGGTTCTGTTAACATGTTTCTAAATTACATTTTTTTCCGGGACCTGTAAATATTTACATATAAATATGAATTACATGTAACTGGGTTACATATAAAGCAGTTTCAACTGTATTTTCATCTTTGTGTATGACACTTTGAGTCTGTTCCATGGTAGTCTTATTACAGATTATTTTATTTTTTTGCCATTGATATTCAGGAAGATTCAGTATAAGGACATATGTACCTTAACTATTAATGTAAAGTTACTTCAGATATGAACTATAAATTTATGCATTACAATATAGAGGGGACTGCTTGAATATCCCTAATTCAAATCGTATGTGAATAGTAAATGATTTAAGATTAACGTTTATGTGAAAGGAAAACTCAGTTATTTTTTTATATAAACATGACCACATTATTGTGTGAGCTACAGCAGTCATTATGACAATGCCAAGATAATGAACAATTTCTTGCCAAGTATTTTGTAGCATGTGTTCTGAAATGCTCACAGTAGCCTCTATGATATGTTTCCAAAGATCAAGAAAGTCTGACTAGCGTGATGTAAACTTTATCTTTGCTATAGTTCGAGAGAAAGAAATTCAGCAGTGTTAATCAGGAGATCTCTGGGTCCACGCAATTGAACCTTTCCTACCAATCCAGTGGCAAGGGGAAATATTGTCCAAAGTCATATGAACTTCATTGAGTTGGTGGAGTGCCATCTTGTTGAAAAAGAATATTAGGCTGCAGATGTTCAGTTTATGGAAAGAACTGCTTTAGCATGTCACAGGCAGTTTTCTCAGCGAAGAAAGATGGTCCAGTGACTTTATTCTGTGACAGGACGTGTCAAATAATTGACCTTGGATCAGTCACCAATGTGCATTTATGTAGCATGAGGATTTCGCAATCCCCAGATCTGCACTTTATGCCAGTTTTCTTTGCCTGATACGTGAAAGTGGCTTCATCCAAGAAAAAATCTTGGACATGAAATTGGGATCAATGCAGAAATGGCCTAGTGTCGGATTGGTGAATTCTACTCCTTTGGGCTTGTCATTCAGTTTCAGGTGTAATAATAACTGCAATTTGTATGCATAGTTTCCACAATACATTTTATCCTTTGATCTGTAATGTCACCATTTTGATAAACAATAAAATCTAGAATGAAAACTGTCTTTGCATGATTTACTGACAGATTAGAAAGAATTAGAATGTCTTTGCACCATCTATTGACAGGATTCAAAACATTTTGAGTTTTCCTTTTATATAAATGTAAATTTCTATCTTCATCCATTTATCCATCACTTGCAATTGTTACATTGAACGATCTAGCAGTTTACCCTGTACTATGAAGGCAGTTAGTTCAATGAGTTCTCGTTTTAGGAATGAAGATGCTAGTTTTTCAAACACAGATTATTTCTCAACTTAGTCCCATTTTAGGGTTATACATTTCTTCCAAAGTTCCTGCCATTTTTTTTTTAACTCCTTCAAAAAACAGAAATAAGTCAAGCTCTACAAAATATGCTTATATCTTGATGATCTCATTTCATCTGAATTTTGTTCCTGTGAGCCATATCTTCATATTAGGCAACAAGAAGAAATTAGCAGGAAGCCATGTTAGGCAAATATGAGAGGTGCAACAGCAATTTATGTAGTTAGGTGGCACAGTGGCAATGAACTGTTACGTGGTTGTGGTGAAACAGCACTTTTGTCTTTGCCAAATGGCTTGTCTCCTTCCATTTGTCAAATTGGGCTAATGTCACTGTAGTACTGTCCAGTAATCGCTTTCCGTCTCTGTAAGAAGTCAATGAGTATGACACCCTTTGCATCCCAAAAAATTGTCACCATATACTTTCTGCTCCCCCCCCAGTGTTTCCCCAGGGCCATATCATTGGTGGGGGGGTTCATGTTTGGTGTAACCATGGTCCAGGACCACTCACCATTCACCCCTTCTGCCTTAACTTCCACATCCATGTACTGTTTTCTCACTGCTATCACCTTGTTCTAGGTTTTATCTTATTTGTAAGGTTGTAGGTTTATTTACTACTGTCTGGTCAGCAGAGATCTTTTCTATCTCCATGGTTCTTTCCCATGTTTCAGTGCAGCTTTTGATGTGAGTGCTCTGTGGGGGTTTTGACACTGTTGGCTCCTTTTAGGTTGACCTTGTTCTAGGGGATTTCCGTTTCTCATTGCATCGCACTGCTTTGAGTTGCAGCTGTGTTACTGCGTCAGTGAACTAGCTGATTTGCATCAGGTTGGTTGTGCATACAGCATGTGTTTCATACAATTATGCCGAAAGTGATGCCTAGTGTTGCTACAAGAACAAATAACATTGTAAACGAGTTTGTGGAGCAAACTTTTTGTACAGATGGTTCCATATTATTTTGTAAGCTTTGTGAAATTGGGTAGCAACTGAGAAAGAATTCACAGTGTAACAACATATTGGATGTGACTAACATAAGCAGGCTGTGGAAAATTCTAAGTGGGATAATGCGCAAATGCTACTTTCTGGGAGTGTAGGATTAAATGGTGCAGGTTCCAGTTTTTTAAGGAGCTATGTGATGTGATGTGTTGTGTCTGCAAATATTTCTCTACAAAAGCTGAATAACACTAAGCTGAACAATTTTTTGGAACATCACATGGAGCATTGTTTACCGGACGAGTTAACATTAAGGAAAAATTATATTCCATTATGCTACGAAGAAACTGTGCAAAATATAGGAGAGTGCATCATAGGAAAGAAGATATATTTCCATCAATGAAAGCATGGACATTGAAGGTCGGTATGTAGCCAATGTAATAGTAGGGATGCAGAGTTGGATGGACCAGGTAAAATATTTTTGCTGATTTCTGAAGTGTTAGAGAAAGTAAATCATTCAAGTATATGTATTCTGTTTGCTAATTCTATGTTGTTGCTTTGGTCTAATGAGATCCAGTATGAGGACGTGCTGTTTTTTGTTACTGATGCCACCCTGTATAATGGTTAATGCAGCAAAATCAGCAAAGACTTTTACCCATCAATAATGCATGCAACCAATTTGGCATGTGGCTTACATAGAATGCGGAGAAGTGAGGTTACACTTTCCACAAAAAGATACAAAGAAATTCGTCAAATCTCCTGCATGTAGAGAAAATTTCAAATCCCATTCCCCTGGTTTTCCATTACCTCCACAACCAATAATAATGGAATGAGGCTCATGGGCAGAAGCTTGTTTTTATTTTTGTGCACATTTCCAAACATTGAAGTCCTTTTTAAATTCCCTTTATGCAGAAGATGCCAGAGCGATTGAGGTAGTATTGGATTTTAGGTATACTCAAATTGCTAATTTTTTCGTGAATCTCATTCTTATTTACTACTTTTTAGTGTTGAAAATTATGTATGCCTATTAATTCGATAATCTTTAATTTATAATTATAATTTATAACTTTTGGTTAGTAATTTTTAACTAATTCAATTTTTAGGTCATTTTCATTGAATTTTCAAGTCATTCTTTAGGTCAAATCTGCCCCTTGATTATGACTATCACAGGATTAATAAGGACATGAATTTAAATTACTCAACTCAATTATGAAAACAGTCCTCCAATGAAACTCGTATTGGACAATGAATGAGGGAGTTGAAATGATGCTCAAATGAATTCAGGATACATAGAACTTAAATTACCTTTCAGAATAAGGGAAAACCTTGTCAAAAAACCTATTCCAGATAACTCACCCTGACCGAGATTCAAACTCGGGCAAATATGCAATGTGAGGCAAATATGCTACCATCATGATACAGAGGCGTACTATGCCATTTCTCTTTTGATTATTATTATTATTATTATTATTATTATTATTATTATTATTATTATTATTATTATTATTATTATTATTATTATTATTATTATTATTATTATTATTATTATTATTATTATTATTATTATTATTATTATTATTATTATTATTATTATTATTATTATTATTATTATTATTATTATTATTATTATTATTATTATTATTATTATTATTATTATTATTATTATTATTATTATTATTATTATTATTATTATTATTATTATTATTATTATTATTATTATTATTATTATTATTATTATTATTATTATTATTATTATTATTATTATTATTATTATTATTATTATTATTATTATTATTATTATTATTATTATTATTATTATTATTATTATTATTATTATTATTATTATTATTATTATTATTATTATTATTATTATTATTATTATTATTATTATTATTATTATTATTATTATTATTATTATTATTATTATTATTATTATTATTACTATTATTATTATTATTATTATTATTATTATTATTATTATTATTATTATTATTATTATTATTATTATTATTATGATCATCATAGTTGGGGAACTGCTTAATCCTGAGTGATTCCCTCAGTGCACTTCAAAGCCTACGGCAGCTGTACAACTACCACCCTATTGTGCAGCGGATACAGGATGCCCTCCACGTTTTACACGCTTCTGGCGTTAACGTGGTGTGTGCATGGATCCCTGGTCACGTAGGCTTACGGGGGAATGAAATGGCGGATTCGGCAGCCAAGACGGCTACCATGAAGCCCAGGGTTCGAGTACCATGTGTGATATCGGAAGATTTTAGGGCTTTATTGCGGAGAGCTGTTCAAACCTGCTGGCAGGAAGAGTGGTCCGCTCTCCGCAATAATAAACTTAGATCAGTGAAAGAACTTCCGATTCCCTGGGTTACCTTCTGTCGGTCATCTCGTCGCGAGGAGGTTTTTTTGGCTCGGTTGCGCATTGGACATTGTTATTTTAGCCATAGCTTTTTATTGAATAGGACCCCGGTTCCCGTTTGCCCACTGTGCAGTGCTGACCTGACGGTCCGTCACTTGCTTTTAGATTGTTTTAGCTTGGCACGTCTCCGCAGGTCTCTCCAGCTGCCGGCCAGCTTGGCGGAGATCCTCGCGGATAATGAAACGGCGGTGGGCAAAGTTTTAGCGTTTGTTTCAGCTATGGATTTTAGAATTTAATCTCAAGTATCTTAGGTGTTTTTTTTTTTTTTTTTTTTTTTAATCCCTATTCTGGTTTTACGATTTTAACTTCTATTTTAAACGAGGCCTCCTCTTTATGGCGGTGTTTTTACCTTGGTTTTATTTGATTGTGTAGATTTCTAGTATTTTAGACTTTGATTTAGCTTTTAGCCCACTTGTTTTTAAGGGCGCTGATGACCCAGATGTTGAGCGCCCTAAAATGCAATCATCATCATCATTATCATTATCATTATTATTATTATTATTATTATTATTATTATTATTATTATTATTATTATTATTATTATTATTATTATTATTATTATTATTATTATTATTATTATTATTATTATTATTATTATTATTATTATTATTATTATTATTATTATTATTATTATTATTATTATTATTATTATTATTATTATTATTATTATTATTATTATTATTATTATTATTATTATTATTATTATTATTATTATTATTATTATTATTATTATTATTATTATTATTATTATTATTATTATTATTATTATTATTATTATTATTATTATTATTATTATTATTATTATTATTATTATTATTATTATTATTATTATTATTATTATTATTATTATTATTATTATTATTATTATTATTATTATTATTATTATTATTATTATTATTATTATTATTATTATTATTATTATTATTATTATTATTATTATTATTATTATTATTATTATTATTATTATTATTATTATTATTATTATTATTATTATTATTATTATTATTATTATTATTATTACTGTAATTTATTATTGTGATGGTGATGTCAGCATGGTTTTGAAGGTTCATTTGGATAGCTGATGGCTGTATTTTATAGAATCATGGTAGCACACATTGTTCCGCTCATATGCTCAAAAATGTGGTTGACAATTCCTAAAATGGTAAGGTTCACTGGGAAGCATATCTTTAGTTAAGGGGAAGCTCAATGTGATAGTAATTGAGTTGTCTACTTCCAAACTTCAAGTCTGCTGACAAAAGTTTGGAAAATGAATACTCTTGCATAAAGAGTTGTCATGTTTCATTTCTTTGTACCGCTACTTAAGAAACTGAATCTTGATTAACTGAGACTCCAGGTTAACCAAGGAAGTTTGAAAATGAAAATAGCATATTTTTTGCATCATTGCTGTGTATGATAGGAAGATAGCTTAAAAGGACTTTTCTAAGAGGTGATCTTATTTAACATTATAATCTGTGTGTCTTCTAATTAACCTATATAAAGTATTTAAATTTTAAGAATTTGTTGTAAAAAAAAAAACTCCAGAGCATTTTTTCATTATTTACCACATATAAACACATCTCAATATCATCTGAGCTTTTGTGTATCTGAGGTAGTTTTGGCTCCATTTACTTTGAATAATCACTGAACTATTGATTTGCACAAATTAGAATACAAGATTGCAATGATATAGTTAAAAAAGGCATCCTTGTCCAGTTTTGTTTTTAATTTTTGAGGAGATGACTTGGCCAGTTTTGGAAACAAGCATCTCAGTTGTGAGTTATTGACGAATATATGTTGACTGTCACCACTGTTTATTAAATACAATTGAGTAAATTATCCAAGTATCTAATACTATTACCCAAACAATAGATGCTAAAATTTCATTAGTTACCTAAATACAGAATTCTTTATTTAAAACCTAATGGGTGCACAGCATTTTGTTTGTGCACGATTGGGTGTGCAATAAGTGGCTTTGCTCCTACATAAACTCTACATGTTAAGAATGTATAACACTCTTATCTTGCAGAAGATGCGGGAAATGTCCACCCTTGGCTAAACAAACATTATATCAGGAGAAAACATTCTGATTCACACGATTAAGTTGGGCCACAGTAATGTTTCTGATTTCATTTCTAATATTTTGTTTCAGTTCTTCCAATGTACAAGGATTTCTCTCATAAACTTTATCTTTCAGGTTACCCTGCAAGTAAAAATCACACAGTTCAGGGGAGTGAGAGAGCCATCACCAGCACTAAGCACTATCTATAAACACTTACCTAATTTTATTCATGGACTCCTCTGCTGTATGGGAGTAGCAGCATCTTGTTGAAACTGCCCATATGATTTCTCTTCTGTCATTTCATGATAAAATGGGACCAAAATGTCATATTGGTATCTCTTTGCATTTACAGCCTGCTTGTAGAATACTGGACCAATAATGCATCTAGCGCTAACAGCACACCAAACTCCAACTTTCTGATCATGAGGGATTTCTGGAACATATTTCTAGAATGTGGCTTTTCAGAGGTCCAACGTTAGTGTTGACATGACCACTGAGGTGGAATAACACCTCATCGGAAAAGAACAGAAGCTGTGCATCAATTAAAACGTCTTTCACTGATGAAAGAAAGCATTCACAATAATGCATTCTTGATTCTGGGTCACCTTGTTTTAAAGGATGGATGCTTGTACACTTATATGGTTTTAGTTTTAATAATTTATTTGCTCTGTTTATAGAAGACTCTGAAATTCACAACTGTTCTAATTTTGGAATGAATTTGGTTGGTGAACATTCAAAACATATGCCAATGTTTAACTTTTCCTGTTTTAACACTGTACTTTTATGCTTGCATTTTTTGTTTGCAACAGAATCAGTGGTTTCAAATTTTTTCACAATCTCATGAATTATAAATCTGGAAGGAGGCACTTATCCAGGAAACATTTGAATATACTCTGTGCGAACATGGCTTGATGATTCTCATTTATAGTAAACTTTTAAACATGACAATGTGTTGCTCTAGAGTCAAGCGCCTGTTCATGTTGGTGGCCGTTACAATACAGCTTAGTGGAGTGCACACTGCTAGCCCCTGTGCACAATGGCAGCTGGTTGTGGGGAATCCAGCAAAGTCGTGGGAGAGGTGAAACACCATACGTTGTATTAGGCTTTAAATGAAGAACTCTGTATAAAAGAATGATTTCATCTAGGAGAGTTGTAGGTGCAGTAGTGTTATTTGTATACACGGTAGCTGTTCAGAAAAAAATGGGTAGGCTTTCAAAGGATGTTGAAATATTTCTGCATTTATATTTATTTATTTTCAGTTCAGTATAGTGTTAAATACACAAAAGAACAATGTCATATGAATTTATACAGATTGTATGATACAAACGAGGTACTAACTAGACTATTAATAAATTAATCCACACTATTATAGCCTTAGTCAATTTAAGAACACAGCTATACAGGTTGTGTGATATAAATAGAATACTAACTTGCTTTAATAAATCCATACACACTAATAATAATGATGATAATGATAATGATAATAGTAATAATAATAATGATAATAGTTATAATAATAACAACCTTTATAAAAATAAAGTTCTAATTAGTATTAATAAACTCATCCACACTATAATAGGCTTTGTCAATTATAGCATTTGCTTTTCTAAAGTATATCAATAACAACTGTGAAGAAGAATTTCATGATCAGTATGATGCAGACTTCAAGAATACTGGTTTGTAGATTGGCCAGCCAGAAGTGCAAACCATATGCAAGCAATAGTATCTCCTAGTATATTTGGTGCTCAAATACAACATATGCATCTTGTGCATATATGTAGAAATTCTTAATAATACATATGCTGAAGAATTTTGTATACTTATTCATACTTTTTCTGGATTCTTCCATTTCTTTTTTATTATTCTGATATTTATAATTATCCAAGCTTTCAGAGAACTTGTAAGAATTTTCTCAAAAATGTTTTACCACTCAATTTCATGTGTCTTATATACTAAGGGAATGTAGGTCAGTTCTTAGATAAAGTGAAAAATAAATGGAAGTGGACTGTGAAAAAAGGAAATGAACAATAGTGTGTAAGCAATAGTAGTAATGGTAGTAGTAATAGAAATGTAAGTAGTGTACTACACATTTTGTAATTCAATGGGCTGCTCACCAATTAATGGCCTGGGCCAAATACTGGTGATCAGCTCAACAGTTGTAATAGCTTAGTACACAAATAAATAAATAAATAAATAAATAAATAAATAAATAAATAAATAAATAAATAAATAAATAAATAAATAAATAAATAAATAAATATACTAAGAGTGATAAGTGAATAAAAATGCCCATGTGATGGTAGGTTGTATTGCTGGATAGTTAATTGGCTAACCAGTGTATAAAAGGAGCTATTGAGAGGTGAAGTGTATGTTACAATTGATTTTTTACTTAGGCTATTTTCACTACTTAGGTGAAATGCTTTCACAGTAAAAGTGCACATTATATTTTTGTGATGGCTGTATGAAAGCTGCACTTCTTAAGGGTCAAAATTGGAATTGTTAAAGAGGCATGTAAATGGTAAGACAATCTTCCCTGTGAAATTGTACTGATAGTCACTTTGACTTCTTTTGTGACTAGTGACTTTTGTTAGTGACTTATTTTCTTTGAAGAAAACCATTTTTATTTGACATTTTTAATAGAATACTTTTTAAAAGATTGACATGCCAGACCCTTGCTGCTGTAAAATTATAAAGACTGTCTTGCACATTTCAGCTCTCAATGGCTCAAATTGTGTATTTCCATTCACAAATATCTTGTAACAACATATATATATTTCAGTACTTCACAGTAATAAGGAATGTGAAGAAAGCCCACCAGATACAAGAATCTGGAGAGTTCCAGGAGTTCAATGATGACGTCGAATACATATTAGATGCTTTGCAGGACAACAATCCAGTTGGAACAAGGTATAATTCAGCTTAAATAAGAAAATAGATGGTAATAATTATGGCAATTTGTTAGCTTCCTTTACCTAGCTGAAATTAAAAATTAATGGATAATACTGCTAATGTTTCTGAAATGTATTTTTATACTCTTAGGTTTATGATCAAAGTATGTTATTTTAATTGTATCTAATATTCATTTCTCTTACATTGAAACTTCTTGTCGTTTTGAATTTATGGTATGTCTCAACAATTTGGAGTGAGAGTGAAACTCAAATGAAAATTTACAAAAATAACCTGTTCTGAGTATTACAAAGTAATTATGAAAGGTTGCTCATCATTTCCTTATTGAGATGGGCATCATGAATTTAACTGGCATACCAAGGACTTTTCCAAGTTAACAAGCGACAACTTTTTTGTTGTAGCAGTCACTTACTGCTTCTTAACAGATAGCTATCAGAATCAAAATAACATTGTTTCATTATTACTTGTAGCTTTTGACTACAGCTTCTCTCTAAACTGATTGATGATTAAAGTTATACCAGATGGAGTTGAGATATGAAAACAGTGTACACACAGCAGATGTGATTACACATCTCAGCTATTTCTCCTTGGTTATGGTTTAAAGTCAAGCCTATTTTGATCATTTCACATCATTTAGCTGTATTAGCTTGCTTTTGAAAGTAACCTCCTTTTTTAATTACTGAAGTGCTGAATCTCATTTCAGTTTTGATTGCACAGTTAAGTGGCAAGAAATGTTCATTTCAAACTTGTAAATGAACTCTATATTTAAACATTGCAACTTTAGCCATATAGAATTTATTATGCAGCTAAGATGTTTTAACATTTTTTTCTGTTTCTTTTCCATACTAATAAGCAAATGTTACTGAAAACCAGAGAAACTGCATTAAGTCCTCTAATATGATAGTGAGGCATTCACACGTTAATATAAAATTGTCTTTTGCAGGAAGTTTTCAGGAATATTTCTTTGGAACAAGTGGTCTAATGGTTGGTTGGTATCTAATGTTAAGCAGTTGGCAGCGAAGCCATTGGCTCTCTTGAACTTTCGTATTTTGATGTTAAGTTGGTGTGTTGACAAAAGGTTAAGCAGTGGAGTAGGTGGCTTCCATCCATATGTTCTTTAAGTGTACAGAAAGGACACAGAGGAGATTTCACTAAACCATTCCTGAATAAATGTTTGAGACAGTCATGGCCTGTTAAAAGTCTGAAAGCTCTGCCGAGGATTTTCTTGGTAGTGTAGTGATTCTAGTCGTGCTGTTAAATAAATTTTCCCATTGTTTTCCTTTTGTTTGTAATATATTATCTTTAATTTTTTGATTATATGTTGATATAATTATTCTTTTGATAGTGATAACTTGGTGGCTCAAATGAGTTGGACATTATTTTACTACTTTTTTTGGCTAGAAAGTCAGCTGTTTCATTACCGTGAATTCTGCACTGTGCTGGCATCCATTGAAGTCTTACTCTCTTATTTAAATGAATTGTTTTATTTTAAAGTAATGATTCGGTAATTCAAAAACAAACATCACTTAAATTATCCTTACTTGGACATGTCTCGGAGAACGTTTTGTCCCCATCCTCAGCAGTTATCCGACTGGTTGGATCCGTGGTTTCTTGAAGTGAGCTGGTTGTCTGTGTTTTTGTGACATTCTGCAATGTTTAGGTTTTATATCAGATGTTATGGAGATTATAGCTGCTTTAGTATCAGATATTTATACAACTTTTTCATATTTATATGATACAGAAGATTTTGTAAGCTCTGAATAATTGCCAAAATTTCTGCATCAAAATTTGTAGAATTTAAACTTAATCTTTTGTAGGAGGAGAGGAGTGGGCATATTGCACCAGCACCAGTACCACCATTATTTGGTAAACTGGAGCCATTAGTGTAAACATGTAGCCATTCATATCTTAAATTTAATATTTCTAGTGTCATTTTTTCAGAACACATGAAGAGATTTCGGATTTTGTAATTTCTTCAGCTAAGTGTAGATAGTGTTCATTGTCAAATAGTGCCCGCCTCGGTAGCATAGATGGTAGCATGCCTGCCTCACGTTCAAGAGGTCCCAAAGTTCGAATCTTGGTCAGGGTGAGTTACCTGGATAAGGTTATTCTGGGGTTTTCCCATATCCTTAAAGGCAAATGTCGAGTAGCTGTAAGCTCCATGGACCCTGGACACATTTGAGCATCATTTCACCCACTCCATTCACCGTCCGATATGACTTAACATTGGAGGACTTGTAGCACAAGTTTTGGCGATGATGTGCTGCACTCGTCCCGCGTTGCGGCTGGGGTTACAGGTTTTCTACTACTTCCCTTACATCTTTACTCTTATTTCCTATATCTTTTCTACCTTCCATTTTGTTAACTATTTTTCTGTTTCTTAATAACATAAGCTCTTTCACAGTACACTTTATAGCTTTTCTTATTTATATTGTCAGTTTGTACTCACTCATTTTCTTTCTTCTTTCTTCTGTCCTCCGCACTTGGTTCTCTCCTTCCATGATGTGTTGTCTTCCTTTCGCTCCTATTCGTGCCTGGCTGTGGGCGCCATGTGTAGCAGAAGTTTTGACGATGGACTGCACTCGTTCTGGTTTGTCACTGGGGTTGCAGGTTGAACTTAGCCCTCTGGGAAGAAGATGATGAAGCCACGGGTTGCAGACTCTTCTCGATCTGAATTTTTGGTTCAGATCTGGCACTCTGATGTATCAATGTATATAAAATCTGCTGTGCTGCTTTAGTCGTTAAACGAGAACCATTTTCTCAGGCATGGTCACAAGCGAAGGAATCATTTAGATAAATAGATTGAGAAATAAGTAAATTTTGTTTATAGATAGTCAACATGAAAAATTCAATGCCATGGCTGGGACTTGAACCACGGATCTCCTGGTTTCCATCCAGTCTCTCTAACCCAATGAGAATTTAATGTCAGGACGGCATGTTGGCCATGGTAGCTCAATGGGTTAGAGCGACTGGATGGAAAACAGGAAATCTGTGGTTCAAGTCCCGGCCATGGCATTGAATTTTTCATGTTGACTATCAAAATCCTTAGCCTATATACGGCTAGTGTGAAGAAATGATTAATGCCCATCAGTTAACTAAAATTTTGTTTAATTTATAAACATCCAAACTTGTAATTTAATGCGATACTTTATACCATTTTTTTATACAACACTTTACATAAGAATGATATTTCATTGATACAATTTTCTGAAAATCTGTGTTAACTATTTTTAGTATTCCACAATCCAAAACATGTCTGTTGTCTTCGATGTTACGCAATCGAAAGATGCTTTCTTTTCTAGCTGTTTTACCAAAATTATTGATTTTTCATCTCGTTGCCATCACTACCAATCAAACTTAATTTTTACTGGTACACATCACACATTACTTAATCTCATTCTTAAAGCTACCAATCATAAAACATTAACATTTCATTTACATGTTGCATCATCTCATGACCTACTGAATTTTAACAATTTCTTTTGTTACTTATTCTAACATGTCCATATTGATCCTTAAACCACATATTTAAACATATTTAAATATTTTTCAACTCTCGGGGCCTAAACCAAAACAACCGTTACAGACTTAAAATAAAATTAAAAAAAAATAGTTCTGAAGGGTTGATACTTGTTTGTAAGTTTTCTTTTTGGTAGGAAGTTTTTAAATTTTGTTAAATTTCTTTGACTTTAGTAAGAAAACTTTGTTGAGTTTTTAAGTTTACTTGTGACTTTCTTCTTTCCCAGTCATTATAAGATAGTCTGATTAATTTTTCATATTGTGTGGTGGCTGATTTCACCATTTCAAGATCAAGTCTTGGATTATTTGTTGAAATTTTAGAGCAATTACTGGAATAGTTTTGACAGCTCCTGTTACTAGGCAAAGAGGTTGAATTTGCAGAATATTAAGTTTTTCTGTGTATGTAGTTATCTCTTCACAATACTTAATTTTTTACTTAATATACATCCTGTAATAGTATTTAAAGTTTGTGTGGTGCTTCCCCATTTCTCGCCTGCCAATCTCTTTAATAGTGGTAATTTTTTCTTAGTTTTTCTGCATGTAATATCAATGTGGCTTTCCATGTTAATTTTGTTTAAAAATACCTAATTACGTGGCTTCACAAGTTTCTGTGAGAGCTTTTCCTTCTGGTTGAGGAGAAATATTTAATGGTTTCTTAGTGAAAATAGTTGATAATTTATTTTCTGTATATTAATATTATAATATATTTAATTCTATAATATGATCAAGGACGCTTCTATATTTATTAACTGTTGACTTTGAGTTTTTGGTTTAGAATTCCATAAGACATCATCAGCAAACATGAAGACATTAAATTATATTCCGTTGTTTATGGACTATGATACAATGAAGCACAAAATTGTATTAATTAATTTATATGTTCTGTATTTGACATAGGTCATTAATGTAAATATTAGAGTGTTGTACTAAGGTGTGTCTGTTGATATTTTTGGTCTAATAATATGGAAATGGAATTGAGTCAGAATATCAATGTTTGAAACTTAATTCTTTGAAAACTTTATACATGTTGTTTTAAATCTTAAACAAATCAAAGGGCCTAATATAAATGATAATTATAAGACAGTATTGCATTTAATTTTATAAGCCACATGAGCCATTCCATGTTAACCCTAAGAGTTGAAAAAGCACACATAATTTGTTTCATGTGTAACTTATGGTGCATAAGGCATACTGAATAAAGCATATTTTTTATTAAATTTCAGCATTGAAATTGATTCCAGCGATTGCTATGGAATTGAGCAAAACATTTTGACTATTTAAGCATTTTGTGGTATTTTAAATATCCATAATTCATTAACTGAAGTTCATTTTGTAGATGGAAGTTTATATTTATATTATAATTTTTTGGGTAATAAATTTTAGTCAAGGGAAGATAATTTTGGTAATTAGAAAAAACTGATGAAAAATAAACTGAGAAAATAGACAAAGTGAGGTTATATTGAAATAAATGAATGAATAAATAAATAAAACTGGAGAAAATATAATGAAAATTGAATAAGAGCTAAGTGGAAGATATAAGCCAAGAAACAGGAAAGTGAACAAAAGGGGATGTAAAATAAAAGGTAAATTAAAGAGAAAATTGGGACCAGGATAGAAAAGGTAGGAAATAAATGTACGCAAATGAACATTGGAGATAGAAAAGCATTAACCTTACACAATATAACCGTATGTTTGGCTTATTGTCATAGAATTAGCATTGAACTTCCCGTTACTTGTGCAGTATTACACAAAGATTTTTAGGATCATGTAATAGTCATTGTTATAGGAGACTTGTGAAATACTGTTTGTGAAACAAGTTTTAATTATTTAACATTTTTAC